>OY787675.1:19609202-20809202 GCA_963678985.1 Spisula subtruncata
ATACCAGGCCCCGAGTTCACGAAACAGCTTAAGCCTGATTTTTCAGGATCAGATCAAATATTTGGATCAAGATCAAGATCAAGATCAAAGTTGGTGTTCACAAAGGATCAATATCAAAGTTGAGCCGAAAATCGGGATCAACTTGAGCTTGATCTTGTTCGATTTTGATCCTGCATTAGAGGAGGATCAGAATTGATCCGTATCCCATAATTCATTGTAAAAATGGCTGAAATAAACAAACAAACATGTAAAAGACAGTGTAAAATTATTAAAATATACGTAAATGCCAAATGGAATCGCTAGCGCTATGAATTGGATGACGGGTGATGAGCCTGTTGTATCAACTTCGATCTACACTCGTGATTAAGGATTTCAGATGAACTTGTTACAGGTACAAGTAAGTATTTTTGCAACATTGTCATGCGAACCCATTTTTCGTGAATATTGTATGACTGCTTTGACTTGTGAACCGACTTTTGGTCGAGTTTTCTGTTAAAACGGGTGGTATTTCATTTATACTTAACCGGCGGTGTCCCAATCGGAACGTCCGTACGGCATTTATCGCTTCCTGACGTCGCTAGAAAAATACCTCGGAAATAAGTGTAGTACTATCGGGCAAAGTGACTCGACCGGGACGAATGACGCTTGTTGATCAGATAAGCTGCTACAAAACATAGTCCCAATAGTAAATCGATATTGCAGGGTCCATTTATGTATTTTGATTGCTGAAGTAAATTATAATAGAATCTGGAATTAATCTACAACCGTCGTCAATTCATTACAGCGTTGTACTTGATATTTATTCTAACCCAGTTTTTGACCTAATGCTGTGACGTCAGACACACAGTCTTTTATTGCGTAGCGCGTGACGTCATACCTTTAGTCAGCGCTTCGATATACAGTAGAACTTCGCTAATACGACCACCATCACTTACTTTGTACTTTTTATTCAGCGGACTTAACTCGTTGACGGGGAAGACTCGGTGCATTTAAAATTGATATGTTTCTGTCTTTTTAAATGTACTCGATCTCATGCCTTGTGTTTTTTTAGTATTCTTCATGTAATTTTTCTGGATCTAAGACTATTTATCCAATTAACTAGGTGCATATATTACATTAATTAAATTTTTTAGTGGATCTATATTGTACGAGTATTGGTAGGTTTTAATAAAGATCACCAATTGCTGAAGAACAAATGAGTATTTGAATCGATAATTTGCTGAATATCCAAAGACTCGTCAAACTTGTTTGTTTTGATGCACAAAATTGTAAATTAGATTTTCTATATCGAGGTATCGATGCAGAATTATGTTCATAAACTTCAACATATAAAACATATAGACAGCAAGCATAGTTTACCAAATTGGAAATAGATCAAAGAATCTGAATAGATCTACATCTCATCTGTAGTTAAAAATCATCATTGCGAATTATAAAAGACATTTTCTTACAGAATAAAAAATAAATTTGTATTTTCTTTTTATTAATGACAGGAGCTATCTTTGAATCTAGTATGTAGAAAATATAACTAAATTGGATCTACCTAAGCCCCACAGTCAGCAATATATAGTCAGCTATCTAAGATAATCTCTATCTAACTAGACAGTGTCTTGTTGTAATTTGTTGAGCATTAAGTTTTGACTTTGTAAAACTGATAAACCGAGAGAATTAGATGTGTTACAAATGGGATTTTTGATCCTATCATGAAGTAGAATCCATTTATGTTGTGTGCGATCCTATTACTGCTCTTTCTGGTGCCAGTCAGTGGCCTTCATGGAGAATATTGATTTTCAATCCCAGTACTCCTATTTGTTGATCATAAGGATTAACTAGACATACCAGTTGTAAAGCAATAAATCTACATATTCGAAGAACAAATCTTTCAACAACAATTTACACCAAATATCTTAATTTAACACACATACCAGTTGTAAAGCAATAAATCTACATATTCGAAGAACACATCTTTCAACAACAATTTACACCAAATATCTTAATTTAACACATTTTTGCTCTTCAATCAATCAAATATGCGCTAAATTAAGATGTTTGGTGTAAGTTATTGTTTTATGGGAAGGCTAACATACCAATATGTAACCCCTTTTTGTCAACACAAGTGGTTGTGGGTGGACAGACAGCAGAGCAAACAGCACTTCAATTGCCTTGGAATTACATTATATAGGCCTATGTGTTCTCTGATTATACAAGTCTTGATTAACTGTCATCATGTATTTTAACAGGGTTCCCACAAATATTCTAAGACAAAATTCCCTGACTTTCCCCTGACCAGACAGCAGTGTTCCCTGACTTTTTCGAATGAACTTGGTTTTTTGTTAGAGCAAAAAAGTGCAAATAGCGAAGACTTTTTCTCAGTTTTTGGTAGTTTCTTTATAGGAAAGATCTTTAATGAAGAATTCCCAGACTTTCGCTAAATTTCCAAACTTCCCTAATTTCAAAAATATGTTTTACCCTGACTTTTCCCTGACCATGGGAACCCTGTATTAATTCAAATACATGATTTCAAATTCATGGGTGAATGCTCAATATTTTTTTTCAAAATTCTGATAGGCCTACATATTATGTAGAGCTCTATATACTAATTTTCTTAGATGTAGAGCAATTGTTTCTCAAAATACAATAATCAGTATAAAAATCAGTATTCATAATGATACTGAGAACTTTCACCCATGACAAATCTTTTAAAATCTTAGACAGAAATACAACACATGAGTATTTTCATATAATACTTTATTAGACATAGTATAATAGTATTGGTTCAGTATTACATCTCAAATCACCTCTTCGTTTAGTTGTCACATGCCTTCATACCAAGTGACAGTCATGAATGTACTCTAGTCATGGAAACTGAAAATAAAGTAAATATTAATTAGAAAACAGTACACTATAGCATATAGTGGAGGCCTAGAGGTAGGACGCGCGCTTCGGGATCAAGAGTTCTTGGGTTGGGTTCAAGTTCAACTTCTGTATGGATCACTGGTTAATTTCTCCGAGCAAGAATAACCCACATGCTCCACTTCACCAAGGTGTAAATTGATAGTATAAGATACCTGTGAGGGCATTGTTTATTCCTGGGTGCCGCAGATCGATGTTGGCTTCCACACCCACAGGAGAGAAATAGTTTGCCCGGAGAGACTCAAATTATGTTACTTTGTAGGTTTCATTAGGTAGCCCAATGACCAGGGGAAGTTAAAATATCAAGGGTGCTTAACAATGAAACAGACAAAGAAAATTGGAAACTTATTAACTGAACTTACAAATTTTTAATCAGTGTTGCACATATCATCTTATTAAATCTTTGGGGATGTTTTGAAATTTCCATATTGTCTTAGCCAGTGACCTTAGTCTGGTCCTTGTTATTTGCAACTAAATGATCCAGATTCAATGAAGAAAAACACTCTCATGGTGGCCACAGAAAATGAAGAATAAAATTCCCTGATTTTTCCCTGACCCAAAGGTTATTTTCCATGATTTTTGCAGCATTCGCAACCATAGGTGTAGGAGGATCTTTATGTTAGGTGCTTTATGTTACTATTTCTTTCTCCAGTACTTATATAGCTCTTCAACAGGTACCTGATTACCTGTTTATATTGATTAAAGCTATTTTGCGAGCGCAGGGAGCACGAAAATTCACATTTAATACTTTTTTACCGAGAACAATATGGCAAATTACCTATTACAAGACCATTTTTTCTTTTCAATTTTGTAAAATTCCCTGATTTTTGCCCAATTTTGAAATTCCCTGATTTTTCCCTGCAGGGAATTTATTTTAGTCATTTTCCCTGTTTTCCAGAGTCTGTGGCCACCCTGCACTCTGACCAACTTTCATGATTATCCAGTGAACAGTACAGCAACTAACCTATATACAAGTCACAGGGTTTTATTTATCCTGTAATCTTGGGATCCAATGTTCAAACACTATAGTGAAAACACAGCCTCTATACAGCAAATGCAAGTTTTTTTCATACAAGGAGTCACTGACCTAGTTTTTGACCCCAGTTGACACCATAACAAATTTGACCTAAATATTTTAAGAAGAGAATTTTGACCAACTTTCTATTATTGGACCTAGTGCCTTAAGGTTTTTTATACCAGATGATCCAATTTGAACTTGGTCTAGATTTCTTGAAGAAGGTCATTATGGCCAATTGTAATAGATTATGCCAAAAGTGGGGCCTCTAGTTTATTCCAAATTAATGTGTGACAGATATTAACTGATCGCAAAAACTCACCATGTACATGCCATGTGAGCTAAAAAGCAGGTACAGTAAAACCTCAATATAGTTAATCACCATTGGGAACTTTGAAAAATTAAGAGTAAAGAGAAAATAAATTGATAAGTTGTGATTAAAAATTTGAGGTGGTCTTTAAGTGATATGTCACTGTATTGCTGTAAAACCCCTTTAAGTAGTATTATTACTATACATCCAATTACCTTGGAAATATCACAACTGAGTATCTTGTTCTACAACAGAAGCTGGCTATCCAAAGTCACTCATCTCTTCAAACTCACCAAAGAATCCTGAAACAGAAAGTACAAAAATTATGTGAAACTTAATCTAGATTAATTTACTGGAATTAAATATATTTTTTTAAACTTTACTGTTTGTCCACAAAAATAACCGTATTAAGCATTATTTGCAGGCACCATCATTCATCAGGCGATCAATGTAAGTCTGGTTACAGTTGCATAACATATTTTCACACTTATTTATTTCATATTATAGCAGGGTTGGAATTCACAAAGCATCTTAAGTGATAACTTAGAATTTCCTCCAAATCTTACAGTGTTTCAGATATAAAACAAGAAAAATGGGATTATTAACCTTTAACATTGTTTTGAAATGTTATGTAAAGCGCTACAATTATAATAAAGAAACTATGAAAATAATCTTAGTTTCTTGCAAAATATTTTAATTAAAAGTTACTTTTAAAAGTTAAAATATTTAGTTTTTGCACTTAACATGCTTTGTGAATACCACCCCTGGTCTCAGTTTATACAAAATTCTCACACTATAATTCAAGGACTTTTTCAAGGTAGAATTTGTATTTTTAAGAAATTGCCATACTGGGATTTACTAATTTGTGAAAAAAAGAGATATCTGAGATTTTGACGCAGAGTATGTATTTTTTGGACAAAATCAAAACATTTTCAGTCAAATTAATGTTATTAATTACTATTATAGCATTTTTCAAGGCAATGTTTTAATTCAAGTTACTTTCAAGGTTGAGAATTGAAATCATTATCAATGACTTTTAAAGTAGATGCAGCATCGTTATCATGAATCTGTACAAGATCTTAACACAAACGTAACCTTTAATCTATATCTTTAAATTTAATCTATATTTTTTGTAAAACCAATTTATCATTACCTTTTTTGCGGGTATACAGTACAGTAGCATCAAGTTCAACAAATTTAATTATACAGAACAAGTCATTTTCATGATGTGGATTATGGTAATCCTTTGTCGAGATAGATGGGCGACTTCATAACTTGACGTTAAACTTCTTGCGGTTTCATGATAAGCACAATCTGAAATGAATAACCAGAGTCATAAGATACAGCAAGCATGGATGCAATTTAATATCACTGTTCAAAATGGAAATAACATACCTATTACCATAGGTCTACCGTCTATGATCTTTAAATCTTAACTCTTAAAATCATTGCATGTTGAATTTTCATTTATTTGTTAATGTCTTGTTACAACTCAATTATACTGTTGTTTTTATTATGCAACATCCTTGTTAGCTCTGCTGGTAGAGTGCCCTTCTTCACTAGTTATATTTCAACGTTGAAGTGCGCCGCCTGGACGGGGTTAGAATCTAAAATGGTGTTTTGTCGCTTTTTTATGACTGAACCCAAATTCGACTATGCATGTTTTAAAGCAACTTGATTCAATGATTTGGTTAATTTAATGGTAGCCTTATGCTGCCTATGTGCCAAATGTCAGAGAGTAGTCAGACAAGGCTATTTTAGATGAGTCCAACAACTGGTGGACATTTGTAGAACCTAAAGTAAATATTGATCTTTAATGCACTAGTCTGTTGCATCCACGCACCCACCCCTATGAGCTGGGTTTTTTTATTTTTGGTTGTCAAAACCCCAGTCATTTCTCGGTCTCGTGGGGGGGGGGGGCAGTTGATGGTAAAATCTCCGGGAAATATCTCCGGTATTTCCCCATGGCAACTAAATTATAATGTCCCTGGGGTATCGGTTCGGAAAAAAATCCCAACATTTCCCGGCAGTGCGGGGGAGGGGGGCTAGAAGATAAAATAAAAACAAGGCAATTTCCTCAGCTATCCACAGCCCATCCAAGGGGTGCGATTGTAACTGACTGGTGCATGAAGGTCGGAGAATCGAACATTGGACTCGAACCCAAGACCCCCGGGGCCATTATAATCCTAGTCTGTAGCTCTAACAACTGAGCTAGCAGCCAGTCATTCACCACATAGTCATAGCAGACTGTGCCTTGGCTATGTTTTCAACACACTAATTAGCAGGCGCATCTGGGGGGGGGGGGTGAGGTGCGGGGGGCTTGGGTCGGGTTCCAACCAAAAACCTTGAACACCTTTCCATGCCAGTATCATACAATGAAGATATACATTCATCAGACTGAATTTAGTGGGACTACTGTCCACAAAATGACGATTTTCGGCGAGGCTCTTTCGTTGTTTGGAAAAAGAAAATCAGTAAAAACTGAAAAGGCTGATATTTTTTAACGATAGATCTGAATTAATCAAAATGGTGTCTACTGAAGTAAAACGTTATACCATCGATTTATGTGGTTGTTTGCCGTCGGAATTGACGGTAACATCGCAATTATCCTCCATTTATTCGTCTCAGCGGCAGCAAAACAAACGGCGGCCATCTTGCGGAACTACTTTCTTCCCATAGTATATCCGAGGTTATTTACGATTAGTCATATGGCCGAGGTAGTCCGATTGGCGGTGTCCGCCGTTTAAACTTTGTAAGCGTTCAGACGACAAAGATGAAGTCAGCAAGTCGATTTGATCGTCGGAAAAATGCTAAATACGGTCACATTGGGACGAGAACAAAAGTATATTTGATCTTTCTTCTTGTTTTTATACCTAGGTTACTCATTTATATTAAATTTATATAATATCATCGACCAAATTAATAACGAGAGCACTGTCTACTTTCTCTTTGAAATATTAATTCTTTCATCCATGGATCGGTTTTCAGACTCGGTAAAAGGACGTTTTATTCAAATTATGGATTGCACCTGGGCCCTCATCAGCATGAAACATACAACAAATGTTTATATCTAACTTGTTTCATGAAGGAATGCTGGCTTCCTGTCATGAGGGGCTTAAATTCTATGTTGAATGATACCATCAGTAATGAGGTGTTGAGAAATTGAGAGTGATTGATATTATGTTGTCCGCCGCCCCCATACACGATGCAAAACAAGGGTGTTAGGACGTAGTTCTACTAGTAAAACTCAGATACTCGCGGTATGAATATGCTCCTATCATTAGCACTAGTTAGGACGATGTTTGACAGAAGACAACGGAATACGAAGTTCGTAAAATTGACTAAAATTTAAAAATGTCACGATGCCGACGTCATGCAATCGTTTCAGTTTGATATCGTAAGCAGCATATCACATTGTCTTGCGTCTTGTAATGATCTATTTTTGCAACATGCTTCCCTGAACAATGTGATATGACATTGAGACACTGTGATATAATGCTCGGCAATGCATGTGACATATAGCACCAAAATTAACTTGACATGTATTAACATTTTGATGAATGCCAAATCGCATTGTCGAACATCCATGTACATCAGTATGGCCTTTTCGCACAGTGTATCAGGTCGTTGTATTGCTTTGTAGTGACTAGTGTTCAGGAACAACTGAACACAATTGACATGGTACTAACTGGCTACTGTAGTTGATGTCAAATTACACATTCCATGTATTATGATTAGCCCTATAGGCTATCCACTTCCAATCAGGAGGTCCTTTATTCAAATCTCAGCTGGGACACAAGAAATTTCAGAATTGCTTAGAGGTATATTGGTGCTATTCACACTGGGTAGGTTAAAGAACCAAGGAGTCTACTAGTGAAAGAGCTACCAGGTCAGCTTGGCCGGATTCCTTGTATCACACAAACTTTCTGTCTCAACCTTCAGACCTGAAGGTGACTGTCGTTGGCCAATTTGGCAGGGGTAAACCAAATTACATCACAATTTGGAGATAATGACTGTCTCTGTCAAACGCAAAAAATTACCTAATTTTTATATTATACAAATATGTATTTTACAGATCTATGCTGAATGATTTTCCCACAAAAGGATGATTTTAACTGAGGTTGGGTGCCTACATGAGGTTGGACAACAGTTCAGTGTTTGAGGACTATATATGTGTGGTTAATGGTGTATTGCAGAAAAATGTATGACACTATCAGGTAATATAAATATTTAGATTGTTTATTTCAATTTTACATAGATGACCAGTCCAAAGTTGTCAATTTATATAGAGACATGGCCTCATTTAAGAAAGTTTACTTTGAAACGACAAATGTTGATTCTTTTTATTGTATTCCACAAAAAATCACAATGAGGAATGTTTATCCTTATAGCTACTACCAACTACTTAAAGATGTTAATTGTTTATCAGAGTGACGTCAGTCTAAGATAAACTAAAAGTTATGACTGGTGTAATTATACAAGAGGGTGCTTTTCTCAACGATTTCAGTTTTAAATCGCGCCTCAGCCTGATTCACCTTACCAGTTATACTTGACTGCACCGTAAACTGCATCCTAACCGATACTATCTACCCTTCCACAAGAAGCCATCGACTTCTCCACATGTGGTGGAAAATTGACATGGTCAAGTTTACTTGGAATTTTCTGGGAATCAAAACTGAACCAATACTTCAGTTGTTAGTCTACAAGTACATTGAACAAACTCAGCATTGACTTAGGCACTTAAATGTGTCATTCAATAGGTACTTTTCTGTAATATTAATATAACCATTGTAATATAATTTATATCCATTATTTACATATATTTGCAGAAGACTGGTAGATGTTGTACAAGTTGCTGTCTTAACTATGGATTTCCAGGATCGAATATTGAAGCAGCTGCCAGATGATCTGGACAATCTGATGATGCACAAAACCTTTCTATACAATTGCGAAATCCAATTTTGATGTGACTAAGCGAGTTATCATAATAAATTTTGTTTCAGCATCAAAGTAATTTTCCTTTTGTTTCACATTTTAGTACATTTAAATCCTGATATTTTGACTGTTGACCACCTCACTATAACTGTAAATGTTTTTCAAACAATATCCTCAACCCCTTTTAAATATTTTGGGAAAAATGTGTCTAAAGCAACATAACAAGCGTATGTTGAAACATTTCTAAGCAAGTACTATTCTGTTGGTCATAAGTGAAATGTACTGCAAACTACTGTGAACACTTTCATATTTTTATTTACACTCTACTACTGCTACAAGATAAACAAAGAAGCACTTCTGTTTATAGCACTTTTTAATATACATGTATATACAGTCAAACCACCAATGTGAGCAGCAAAATGTTCTTTATATACAGGTGGTCACTCTTATCAGGTTAAACATCATTGAAAATGTGATGGGGTATGAAAATGATTGTCTTAACACACATACTTATTAAATAATTATAGTAATAGGGTTTGTATATGGTCACTGACACAGGTTTAACTGTATATTAAGTATACCTGAGTCAATACACACAAATGTAGCAGTTCGTATTTGCTATTGTTTTGAAAGAATCACAATAGTGGTGACATCCAAATGGATATAGCTTGACCAGATTAAACTGAGACTCCTTGCATAATTCGTTAAGTCCGGAAAATTCCGAAGTTTTTAAACATATACTTACAATTATAGATGGCCTTACACGGACATAACGTTACAAAGTAAATAAACATGTCAATCGAATATAGCCGGACGAGCTTACGGACATAGATGAGTCTCAGTTTAATCTGGTCAAGCTATAACATATGATACCACACAAACCGTCAGACTATAGTGCGCCCAGGATAATGTGATGTTTACAAACATTGACTGGATGGTCTACTGTTGCAAAATTGGTTACTATAATAAACACATACGGTCAATTATATATACAATATACTAAAATAACATCGATAAATCGAGCACACTTGATGTTTCCACCTTTGTGGTTTATTCCAAATTTTCCCACCTTTCTTGTAATCCTGTGCATGCTATAATTAGGCAACAAAAGTTCAATGACTATCAAAGTTATACACATAAATTATCACAGACACATGTGCTTAAGCCTTATGCAGAACATATTACTGTGATGTCACACATCATTTGACTGAAATCTTAATACAATAATACAGCATTTTGAATTTACTGAATACCTATCATAGACATATATTCAATGCTATATCAAAGCTTATCAACTTTAACCCCTCATTCAATATGTTTGTACAGAATTACAATTAATGCACTTTAACCAGATTTTCCTTCGGAAAAATTTGGTTATTAGATTGGCAATTTTGGCAGTGTCGACAATTTGGTTTCCAATCATTGATAGCTTTAGTTTGGAATGAGATTTAGATGGGGAGCATACTTATACTTCACCAATGTGAATATTTCAAAGGCCAAGGGTAATAATTTGTATAAAGTTTTAAGCATAAGTTATCTACCTTAGTCTATGAGTGAATTGTAAGCTTGGTCACTGGTAAATGTCATAAAGAAGTACCAATTCTCGCAATAAAATAAAATTGAGACATGGAGTAATTTAACATTAATTTAACACTAAATGTCAAAGGGAGTTTTATAACAAATAGCATCCCTTGAATTATAATTGATAGCAACACCTTAATGATATACATTGATAAGAAGAAAAGTTTAAATTAAAAAAGCAGCAGTAACTGTTTTCATGGAACTAACTTCTATTGTCTACATAATTTGGTTTTCATTGTGTTGCAGCAATGTTGACTTTCAAACACATATCCCGACATCACAACTGGCTTGTAGCTCCCTCTTCATATTGCTGCTGATTTTGATGAAGTTCTAGGTTTCATTCTAATCTATGTTCTACTATAATTGGGAAGATGGCTAAACCTGTAATAAAAATGATGCAACCAAATCATGCAGTCCAATCTTGGTGTTGATGAACAATGATTGTGGATCATAATGAACATGGGTACTGTCCAATTAAAAATTAATTGAGAACAGTAACAACATAAGCTTGTCTGTCAAGTTAACTATGTTTATCTGGGTGTAACAGAGTTCACTGTAATTCTCTATATTATTTGGAAAGGGAAAGTTCCCTCATTAATATAACTTATTGAATTGACAGTAGCCTATTCACCGAAAATAAATGATCAACTTATCATTAATGTGAATATGTATGTATGGTCATCTAGTTCGAGGAAAATGGACGAAAAACATTTAAACAAAAATGGTATTAGAAATTCCCATGCTAGATGCTCAGCTTAAAATTGAAACTGACTTCTCTTCCCTCATATCCTCAGCAATGAGGTATCAAGAGTGATTACGGCCTCCTTGATAGCCTAGTGATATAGCCTCCGCTTTGTGTGTGGGAGGTCCTAAGATCGATCCCAGGCTGCGTCATACTAAAGACGAAATTAAATGGTACCAGAAATCCTCTTGCTTGATGCTCAGCATATAAGGGAAGCTAGCTTTTCTTCTCTCATACCCTCGTGGTGATGGATATATAACATCAGGATTGAGGTGTCGAGAATGGTTAATATTAGTTTGAAAAACTTGTTTTACAACCAACCATAAATTAACTAACCTGGAATCTGCGTCTACAGAAATTCACTTTGCACATGGATCATGAAATATCAGAGCATGACTGTATTTGTTCTTATTTTAACCTGTAAAAACAACAAATAGTTTTATAGTGTTTACATTATTACTGTTGGTATGGGGACCAAAGTAAGAATAAACTTGCTGTAGTGAACTGGTTAGTGTTCTTGGTTTGATGATACCATGTGAACCGGTCATTACTTTCCATGGAAATTTGAGAACCATGTCTTCCTCCACATGTGGAGTAGTTGCTGTTCCTTTTGTAGAATGACTAGTTAGTGCTGGACTGCTGGTTAAGATATAGTCCAGGAAACTGGATTTAACACAAATGCACAAACAAATTACACAATAGCCAAACAAAAGAAATGATGGAATAATCTTTAAAATTGGGAGATTGACTTTACCCAGTCAACACTTTTATAACAGAATACATGGAATTCTGGTTTAAGTAAATCACTGTAATGAAAGCGACCAAGTGAGTTACAGTTCCATCATTTCCATTGTTTTATTTCAATCAACCAAAGATAAAAATCTTGGGTAGTGTAATAAAATAAGAATGGACCCATCTTTAATTCTTATTTGGTTAACTTACACATTGAGTCAAATATGTAGCTGTCCAATTGTTCTGAACCTCTTTATAATCATGGTACTTTCACCTTCCTGAAAGTTAAAAACACACACAAAATAGTAAGTTGAAAGATACACAAACATACATTTAGTTAAAATAATTCAGTTAAATTTTTTAAAAGTGACTTCAGTGCTAAGTGCTGTCAAAATTTTATTAATAAGAACTTTCAAAGTTATGTCAATTGAAGCAGTATAAATATGATTCGTACAAAGCAGTATTTTATGACCATAATCTTGTATGGGCTAAATTAGACCCTGTCCTACAATATACAGGTCAGCCTGTAGCCAGACTGAGGTGAAAATTTGGGAAATCACTAAAATGTAATTAAGTACTTTTCTAGAGCAAAACACCCCTAAAAGACACTATGTTTTCCCCTTAGTATTTTTCTAGAGATATGGTCCTGTTGGTAATTTGATATCACTTATATTACACATTTAAAATTCAATTAAGGTCTGCAGAATGTCAGTCTGCAAAATTAGAACTTGTCCAGTTGTACAGGACATGATATTGTTGATTCTAGCAAGTAACTTTTGCAGTAATTAGCATAGATTATAAAATTATAGGAAAAATATTAAAATTTGTCTATTCAGGCAAGTAGTTTGAAATAATAAATTAATATACTGTCAGCAGTTCTGCTTACCATTGGTTGTCTGATTTTTTGCGGTTTCTTAAACCCCAAAAATCTGGAATCATTTGCAGTGTCATTTGCTGTGTCAAATCCCACCTATCAGAACCCGTTTTCTGTCAAATGACCTGTGTCCCATTGGGTAAAACATTGATAGATGCTGCCATGCATAATTCTATGGCTGAAAACAGAAATAATTCTGAATCAAGTTGCTGTATTAAATCTGGGGAACAAATAATCAAGAGCATTCAGAAGAAACAAACAGTATTAAAACTAGGAACAAGACCACTTAGCATTGTAATAAATTTAATACAATAGCTGATTTGTTTTTAAAATCAAAACTTGTGTCAGAAAAAGTTTCCAAGTTAAACATATTAATTTATTTATAAAACAGGAATGTCAGCAATATTATAAAATAGTGTTATGACTTATGTGTAGTCTTTGTGTACAAGTATATTTTTGTTTTATCCAAATAATGATTGGGAATATTGGACCGGTTTTGGGATTTTATTTCAGTCTTGAGTATTTTCTTTACGGAGTATAGGAAATGGCAGACACTTATGGGTGAAAATCAAAATAATGAAGCCATTCAGAGATTTCATGTTTACAGCTGAAATTAAGACACTAGGGTATTTATGATTTTCCTGACCGTGGGAATCAACCTACTTCAACTAGCTGCTTGAGTAGCACATTGAATGAATGATGCAAAAATCCAGAATTCAGGAAAACGGGTTTTACCTCTAATGTCAACAAACTTTTGTGACTAAAAGAAATGTGACCAAGACCATGCTACATGAACGAAAGTCATTTTTTATTACATAAAGATAGTACCAGGTCCAGCATGCAAAGACCTGTACTGTAATTTATGGCATGTCCCACTGAGTGAGGCGCTGAGTGAAACGTCACTATCAGTTTATTATCTCGACAAATGCACACGATTTCAGGACATTACTCCTCCTGGACACTTTGGCCATGGACATTACTCCTCCCAAAACCTTAGACATTACTCCTCCTATTGGGAGGAGTAATGTCTAGGGTATATTGTTATATCATTGATTAATAAAAGTTATTAATATTCATTGATATATTATGTAGATTATACTTTATTTTATTTAGTATTACAATTATTGTATACTTTTTCTTGGATGAGTATACTTTTAACAAGCTTGTATGAATGTTAGTTATACTTCAAAGAATTATTCAAGTTTGAATGAACAAATCAATTAAAAAAGGTACAATAATATCACCCTACACTAAGTTTCAACATCAAAGAATATTGTTTGAAAATATGTTTGAACATCAAAAGATATAGTTTGAAACTTCAAATTGCATTGATACCACACATAATACACATAATCTATAATTATTTTGAAAAACTTCAATACAATATCACAGCACAGTGTCTGACACCTTTACCAACCCTAATCCAATTATCATTAATCAAGGAGGAGTAATGTCCAGGGACCTTGGGAGGTGTTAAGTCTAGTGGGAGTAAAGTCCAGGAGGAGTAAAGGCCAGGAGGAGTAATGTCTGTTAACCATGCAGACGTAGGTTTGCCTCGTCTAAATCTGTGACACACAGGCTGTAGATCTACGTGTTCACGCTTTACACGGACAGGGTTTATGTCGAGATAATATACGATCTTAGGTAGCTCAGATCGATAAAATTATTATTAAAAATATGCCAAACAAGTTCATGCAAAATAGCCCGCCAAATTACGGCGATTCACCGTTAAGTTTTAGCGTGTATTCCTTTCCATTTCGGCGAAAAATGCACAGTAATAACAAATGCATTGATGGTGAAATATCATACCTATGACTCGGTATCCATTCTGTTCGATAAATAGTGCGCAATGTGAACATTGACGACGAAATTCCACTTGTAAACAAAGCAGCTGTCAAAATCAGACGAAAACATCGTGTAAATGAGTCTCCGATTGAAGAGCAACAGGTTCCGGGTCGCTTACAACGCGGAAAATGCGGATCAAGTTGATCCCGATATTTGGCTCAGCTGATCCGGATCAAGTTTAGCTTCGTGAACACCAAAATAAAGCTCAAGATCAGCTGATCCTAAAAATAAGGATCAGTTGATCTGATCTTGATCTTTATATTGATCCTTTGTGAACTCGGGGCCAGTAGATCTACTGACATTTTAAAAATGTTTCCAGGTGGTACAATTTAAAATGTGTATCATAATAATTGTGAAATAGAGTGACACATGATATATTAATTTTATCTACCCTGTATCACATGCACACATTTTATCTATCATGTGCACATATTTAGCTAACACAATGTCATGTGCACTGTGCCACATATAATTTTATGAGTGATACAGTCACTAACACAGTCATGCTTAGATGAGAATAGATTATATAACACATTTCCTGTATCCACTTGATGTCACCGTAGTATTAGAAAGAAACAAATACAACAGTGAAATTGTGTAGCTAGATCTAGTTTCAGTTGTAATAAAAGTAGCCTAATTTTATGTTATGTAACCATATACACAAAAGAATATAAAATAAAAGATAAACTAGGTATAAGCAGATGTATGTATGCACCTATATATGCTGTATTGTATAATACATGCAGACCTGGAAATAATGGCTGAAATTATTAAATAGTGATACAAACTGGTTGCTTCAATAATTTTATGCTTACAATAATCTTTTATTTGATTGCAGAACTTGACAATGAACAAGAAAAACATGGGCCAACTTTCAGTATTGATATCAAAAATGCCTCCTGATTTATCGATTCTGGGGCATGATAAAATTTACAGTAACGAGTCTATTTCACAGTATAAATCTGAACATTTAAAATATCATTCTGGTATTATAATGCACTGCTGGTGAACAATGTACACCATTTCAATCTGTAAGTTACCAAAATGTCCACAAATATCAGAATTAAATCCATGAATGATGCTTTATAATAGTATATAGTTCCTAGTTATATGAAGTCTGAACAATAACAACAACAGCAGCAGGAACCATAACTGGAAGCTAATTTACATAACTGTTACAGTACAAAATATCCCACACAGTGACACTGCTCTTTCCCAGGCGAAATGCGACCATGGTTGAACCATGGTCAACATGGTATTTGATGGTTGACCATGTTAATGTTAAAAACATGGTCAACCATCAAATACCATGTTGAAGAGATAGTCAGGAGCATGGTCGACCATGGTCAACCATGGTCACCGTTGTTGACTATGGTCGACCATGGTTGACTGTGATCGACCATGGTAAGAGAAGACTGACCATGGTTGATCATGGTGAGAAAAAGAGATAAACCGTTTGACCATGGTCAACCATGGTGAGAAAAGACAAACTGAAGCTTGACCATGGTCTAACATGGTCAGTGTTTTCAACCGTGGTTGACCATTTGACCATGGTCGACTATGGTCAACCATGTTATTGTCTCACACTTTTATATTATCTCCCTTTAACAAAAATTATATATTTTTTTTTAAAGTCCCAAAATAATATATCATTCTTATTATAAAAATAGAAAGATTTATGAATTAGTTTGACATAATAAAAAATTCATAATTACAACAAAATATTTATGAAGCTTTCCTATAAGAAATCAAATATTACCTGACATTATTTGCAACAAGCTGATTCATCTGTAGCTTGAACCCATGGTCATTGACCATGGTCCAAGACCATGGTTGACCATGTTACAAAACCATGGTCATTGACCATCAAGTGCAAATTACCAAATAACCATGGGTCCCCTGACCATGAACTTCCCTGGTCGACCATGAACTATCATGGTAGTTCATGGTTTTAAACCGTTCATTTTACCATGAACTACCATGGTTGACCACGTTTGGTTAAAAGACACCATGGCTTTTCATGTGCTACCAACCATGGTAGACCATGGTCTTTGGGTGACCAGGGTCTCAGGGAGACCATGGTGTTTATCGACCATGGTTAGAAGAACATGAAAAGCCATGGTGCCATTTAACAAAACATGGTCAACCATGGTAGTTCATGGTTATATGACCATGAAGTACCATGGTAGTTCATGGTAGTTCATGGTAGTTCATAGTCAAATGACCATCATTTTCGCCTGGGTTTTACCATCTAATAAAGTACAAAAATCCCATAATAATATAAGATCACAACATATAATAACATCAATGATTCAATATATTGATGTTAACTACATCTCCATAAACTTCACCATTTCATAAACACAATAAAGGCAATACACAATGCAATGAATACATAAAACCAGTATCTTCAATAACTGTACAATATTTGTATAAAATTATTGAAGCTCAACCAGTCAGCTATTAAGCACTGAGTTATAAATCCATGAAGTAACAAACAACAATCATATATAGCATATATCATACATCTCTATAAAGATACAATCTTAAAACAAGAGGGTCCAAAGGGCCCTGGGTGGCTCACCTGTTTGGCCTAGTGACCTAGATTTTGGCCCAAATGACACAGTATCTAACTTGACCTAGATTTTATAGAGATAAACATTGTGACCAAGTTTCATAAAGATAGAGTCAAAATTGTGACCTCTAGTGTGTTCACAAGATTTTTCAATGATTTGGCCTCGTGACCTAGTTTTTGACCCCAGATGACCCAATATCGAACTTGACCTAAATTTTATAATGATGATCATTGTGATCAAGTTTCATAAAGATAAGGTCAAAATTGTGACCTCTAGTGTGTTCACAAGCTTTTTCAATGATTTGGCCTCGTGACCTAGTTTTTGACTCCGGATGACCCAATATCGAACTTGACCAAAAATTTTTAGTGATGATCAGTGTGATCAAGTTTCATAAAGATTAGGCTCAAATTGTGACCTCTAGTGTGTTCACAAGCTTTTTCAATGATTTGGCCTTCAAAGGCTTGTGACCTAGTTTTTGACCCCAGATGACCCAATATCGAACTTGACCTAGATTTTATGGAGATGATCATTGTGATCAAGTTTCATAAAGATTAGGCTCAAATTGTGACCTCTAATGTGTTCACAAGGTTTTTCAATTATTTGGCCTAGTGACCTAGTTTTTGACCCCAGATGACCCAATATCGAACTTGGCCTAGATTTTACAGAGATGATCATTGTGATCAAGTTTCATAAAGATTAGGCTCAAATTGTGACTTCTAATGTGTTCACAAGGTTTTCCTTTGATTTGACCTAGTGACCTAGTTTTTGACCCCAGATGACCCAATATCGAACTTGACCTAGATTTTATGGAGATGATCATTGTGATCAAGTTTCATAAAGATTAGGCTCAAATTGTGACCTCTAATGTGTTCACAAGGTTTTCCTTTGATTTGACCTAGTGACCTAGTTTTTGACCCCAGAAGACCCAATATCGAACTTGACCTAGATTTTACAGAGATGATCATTGTGATCAAGTTTCATAAAGATTAGGCCCAAATTGTGACCTCTAATGTGTTCACAAGGTTTTCCTTTGATTTGACCTAGTGACCTAGTTTTTGACCCCAGATGACCCAATATCGAACTTGACCTAGATTTTGTTAAGATGATCATTGTGACCAAGTTTCATAAAGATTAGGCCAAAATTGTGACCGCTAGAGAGGACACAACCCAATTGTTGACAGACGGACGGACGGACGGACGGACGGACGGACGGACGGACGGACGGACGGACGGACGGACGGACGAAGAGTGATCACAAAAGCTCACTCTGTCACTTTGTGACAGGTGAGCTAATAAAAACAATCTTTATAGACTAGAAAAACCTCACCTATAACTCCAAAGCGATATTCTGCAATGTCAATATAAACAGAAATCACTGATCATTACATCGATTGAGGGAGAGCGGAAGTTTATTTTACCTGCTCACTTCTATTCACCAAGTAAGTTAAAATATAACGGTAAAGCTTGGCCACATTGAAATGAGCCTGACCGATTAGCATAATTTAACAGTCGATATTTTGCCTACCTTTACAACACCGAGTGTATGTTTTCATAATCGGGGAGTACCATGGAGACGCTCGAGATGTAATACAAACACAAATCTGAAATACCGATATTGCACGATTTGCTTGCGGAAATTGATATATTTGAACCTTGTAATATATTCTTGCATACAAGTCAGGCTCAGGTCAAAATAGCCAAGCTATACACATTGAAAAGATAATCCCTTTTCCAATATCCTTATGTTGTCATACCTGCTTTGCCTGTTTACTTTAAGTGGCACAGGTCCCAATACCGCGTTAGAGTTATACACAATAAATGTTCAGTTCTGTTTTCACAGAGTTTTGCACATACAGTGCTCCCGGCGGGAACATTTGTTATGAGCCAGAGATGGATTAACCAAGTGTGCATGATTCATTAGTGTTATTTTAGTATAAATTGATGGTTTGTGTTAACAACAGATGGTTGAACCGGTGCATGTTTGTAAAGGCACACTATATAACCAGTTTTATAATGCCATACCTTGTCCTAGATTATAACCCAGTATGTTCCAGTATTATAACCCAAGCCTCTCAAGCTGCCTTTAAAGGATTTAAAGCTATGATGATCAAATGCAGACAATTTGTAATCATTTGAAATACTCAACACATTCACACAACTCTCAGTACAGATTATCTTGATAATGTTACCACACATTCACACAACTCTCAGTACAGATTATCTTGATAATGTTACAACACATTCACACATCTCCCAGTACATATCATCTTGATAATGTTACAACACATTCACACAACTCTCAGTACAGATTATCTTGATAATGTTACAACACATTCACACATCTCCCAGTACAGACTATCTTGATAATGTTACAACACATTCACACAACTTCCAGTACATATCATCTTGATAATGTTACAACACATTCACACATCTCCCAGTACAGATTATCTTGATAATGTTACAACACATTCACACATCTCCCAGTACAGATTATCTTGATAATGTTACAACAAATTCACACAACTCTCAGTACAGATTATCTTGATAATGTTACAACACATTCACACATCTCCCAGTACAGATTATCTTGATAATGTTACAACACATTCACACAACTTCCAGTACAGATCATCTTGATAATGTTACAACACATTCACACATCTCCCAGTACAGATTATCTTGATAATGTTACCACACATTCACACATCTCCCAGTACAGATTATCTTGATAATGTTACAACACATTCACACATCTCCCAGTACAGATTATCTTGATAATGTTACAACACATTCACACATCTCCCAGTACAGATTATCTTGATAATGTTACAACACATTCACACATCTCCCAGTACAGATTATCTTGATAATGTTACAACACATTCACACATCTCTCAGTACAGATTATCTTGATAATGTTACAACACATTCACACATCTCCCAGTACAGATTATCTTGATAATGTTACAACACATTCACACATCTCTCAGTACAGATTATCTTGATAATGTTACAACACATTCACACATCTCTCAGTACAGATTATCTTGATAATGTTACATCACATTCACACATCTCTCAGTACAGATTATCTTGATTATGTTACATCACATTCACACAACTCCCAGGACAGATTACCTTGATAATGTTACAACACATTCACACATCTCTCAGTACAGATTATCTTGATAATGTTATGGTGAAAGTGTAGGCAATGAACAACTGAAAATCATTGTCAGACAAAATTAGCGATTATATAAAAGAGCATGATTAAGAATCGTAGAGTTCTACATTTTTTATTTATGATTATTCAGAAAGTGTTATTCTTTGCTGAATATTGAAATAAGAGAGGAATGAAATCTTGAATTCTATTAGAATTTGCATTCATGAAAATATGTTGGTTTGCAATTTGTATAATTTTCCAGTAATAATTAATTGTGTAAATTTAAGTCAATTCAAATGACAAAAAAACACTTTTCATAACTAACATCTATGCATGCAGAACATATAAATTTAATATTAAATGTTGATTTTATTGGAATAAACCATAGATTTTATCTATAAAATGTTAAAAACCAACTACATGTACTAAAAATGTAATGCATCGCTTGTAGTGTGATATATTACTGCAAGTACCCCATAAATTGAATCACGAGTTGTATGGTTACAGCACATGATTATACAAGTAAACAAATATTAACCTACTTGCTATTTCTATAATACAGTCAAACATAAGCTGAAAGACCTCACATGGGAACAGCATACAGTGGTCTTTGTTTACAGGTGGTCTGTCTTACAAGGTTACTTCACATGGGAACAGCATACAGTGGTCTTTGTTTACAGGTGGTCTGTCTTACAAGGTTACCTCACATGGGAACAGCATACAGTGGTCTTTGTTTACAGGTGGTCTATCTTACAATTTAGGTTCACTTTTAATAATAATGGTCGTATTGGAGTTAAACTGTAAAATCATTTATTTTCGTGGGGGATTAAATTTTGTGCATTTCTTCAACCACAAAATCCAATCCAATCAAACAATAAGTTTGACCCTTGTATTTATTACCTCAAACCAAAATCCATCGAAATGGTCGTTTATACCAAAACCAAAAATTTTCGTGCCATTGAAATTAAATGATTTTACTGTAATTGATTGTCGATGCAGACAGGATTTGAAACAGTGGTCTTTATTTTCACATTTTATGTTGAAAGAACACAATAATAATGTGACTGTTTACATTGAAGGTAAGTTGAAACATATGTTGTAAAGTTAGATCTTTACTCCAGCATGTTACGTAATATAACAATGATTACATAATTAATTCATGATATGCCTCCATTTAACTTTCTATAGTTTTATATATACTGTATTGTGTTAGGAATTTAGCTAGTCTATTTTTAGTCATTGTGGATATATTTAGCTAGTCTATAGGTATATTAGATAAGAACATACATTTAAACCACCCTGTATATATTATATTGTGTATTGTTTATATTGCTTTATCTACATGCATTTTAACACCATCTTGTGTATTAATTTGTATTAATACTTTATTGAATATATGTGTTGCATTTCATATGACTCATAATGACATTTAATTATTGTAACCATTGTTCAAATATCTATAGATTCTAGAAAGTTCTAAGATGTTGCATAAGTTTAGCCATCATGCTGTGCATCTCCATTGTACTTATCAGCCACCAGCTGCATGATCTGTGTATTCCTAGAGATGAAAGGACTCTGTTATGTAATACTGTCTGGGGCTTATGTAAACAAGGAATTTGAATTGCCTAGACAGTTATGTTAGATACTTTTTGATTGGTTAAAATTATTGTAACTGACCAATCAAAAATAGTTTTATATACTAATTATGTCTATATAAATTACTTTATTGGCATTTTTCATCATTCTGATTCTTATTTTTGAAATAGGAGGATCTTAAATCCTCGCTCCAAGATAATTAATTTATTAATAATTAATTAATAATTTAGGTACTTTAGGCATTTATCTTGGAGCTTTTAAGTAAATTGTTGAAATCATTTAAGTAATATTTTTGCATTTAATTAGGTTATTTTATTTAGTAAATTATTCTGAACACTTGCATTTAATTTTATTTTTAGTAATTAATTATATTTTTGTAGTAGCTATTTCTGAGTCTGTAGGCCTGCTACATTTTAATACTTGTTAAGTTCAGAATCATTAAATAGAATATTTGGGCTTGATTTTAGGCAAATGGACGCATTTGTTTATTTGACAGTTTTAATATTGTATTTAATCTGTTAATTTTCATCATAACTTAGGGTTGTTTTGTATACATTTTATAGTGGTATTTTGATCATAAGTTAAGTGTATTATTATAACTTAAGGTTATTTTGACTAGCTTGTTATACTTGTATTTTGATCATAACTTTAGAGTATTGTTTCAAACATTGTTTACTATAACATCATATTTTGTCATGGTTAGTTTAGTATTAATAATTTCATTGATTGCATTTTGTAACTTTAAAATCATGACATTATTTGTTTTCATTGCATTTAGATATTTGCTTATTTCATTAAAATTAGTTTAGTTTATAAAGTTAAATCATTTTTGTTATATTTTCTCTGTTTTATTAAACAGAGTGGTGTCATCCTGACGTGTCAGTAAATCTGACTGTACTTTGAGTTTCTCATATAGAAACTATAGTATTTGCTTTGCACATGAATTCCAACTAAGCCAACTATAGAACGTTGCACAAGGCGCAGAGCCGAGGTGAAGGGCATGGCGCTCAGGGCGCATTTTTCGATTCCACATCACATACAATGTTTTATAGTATGTGATACCTTATTAATGCCTTCATGCAATGATAAAAATGTCACTGATCAGAACCCAGATAGTATACAGTTCTGTTTATTTTCAGACTGGATTAAAAAAAAGCTTCATTTGGAGTAACCTCATCCAAGAAATTAAGATTTTTAAAATTATTTTTTAATAAAAAATTATGGAAATTCCATGAAAACTTAGTTTATATAAAAGTATGGTTTCTTCGTTTAGTAATGGTGACCTTGACCCCACTGGTTCCACTTTCAATCACAGCAAGTTCCCTACACAGAAAGACTGTCCAAGTTTCATCATGCTATCTCATTCCAAATACAAGTTATCAATGGGGAACCAAATTGTGGACAACCATCCAACCGTATGCACGCCCGCTGAAATCACCAATCTAATAACTACATTTTTGTTCGTCATAACATCTGCATGTTAATTAGAATTAATTAAAATATGAGGATTATTGTGAGTACATATCTACAAACAAGGTATTTATTAAGGCCAGCCTCTGATATCACCAATTATTAACCTGGTCTGATAACAAATTATGAAGCTAATAAATGACATTGAATTATTAATCTACTTCAAAGATATGTACACCCAAGGTCAATCGTTCAATAGCAAAAGATATATTTGCATTATGGGACAAAATAAACAAAACTAGTTTGAGAGAATTCAGCTGAGATTGATTAAACTTTGCACTGTTCTCATAGTTAAACATTGTCTGTTGCTATAATGGGAGTGGTCTGGAATGGTTATTGTATAGAAATACAAACAGAGGCCTGGTCACTGAATATCTTCAGTGATCAATGTTGATTGTTTGAGAAATTTACCAATAACAAACAAATTGGGAAATTTGTGGCATTTTGACCGAAATTGGGCTTTTATTAAAGTCCCATAAAGTCTCAGAAATAGCAATATTTTACTAACAATAAGACTGTGAAACATTGGCAGGTTATAGAGCTCCCCAAGTGACATAGAATCAGCATATATTTGATCTATGTTGACTTTTATCCTCAGAATAATAATCTCCGCAAATCGTCAATTTGTAAACAAAGGAGTATTTTGTCCACCACACAAAATACTCCTTTGTTTACAATCTGAAATCGACGGGTCGTTCCGAAGACAGTACGTAAAGTTCCGTAATCTATCGAGGACACATATATTGATGACCAATTTATGCGAGTACATGTATAAGCATTTAAATAAAAGTCAAATACCGACCGGTATCCTCCGGTGCTGGTAATCGCCGGTATTCTATTGCACTATATTGTATAGGGTAATCGAGTGTAATATATCACGGGTGAATTAAAGGGTAGATTGTTTTCATTAGGTTATAATATAACATATTGAGAAGTAAAGTGTCTATTTAATAATATTTTAGACCTTACGGCAACTAGACCCCGGTACTATGCGGAAGGGATGCTGATTACAACATGCTCGTTTCGGGAACCCTTCAAGTTCATTTAATGAAAAGCATGAATAATGGCGAGAATTAGTAACATGGGGCGCGCTGAGACTGTCAGAATGACAAAAATCCAGACATGTATGCTCAAACGTCGTTTTGAAAAATGCGATATTTATAATAACATGGGATTTAGCTCGAATTAGTGCGAGGAACTTATTTTCCATCAATAAAATTGGACAGTATCGAGGTGTCGATTATTTGTATTCTTCTAAAAGCAATTTGTTAAAAACTAATTTATAAAGACACGTGGCCAATCAGAAATTCGTTCAATGTATTCATGAATCTGACGTCATGAGCGCGTTCCACATGACTTATTCTCACAAATTGTAGTGTTTTTAAGATAAGTCACCCGTCCCTAGATTTGCCACTTAATGCCACCTATTGCCACTTATTTCCACCAAAAAATGGTGGCATTAGGTGGAAATAAGTGGCATTAGCTGGAAAATGAAGAAATTCCACCCTTTTTGTAATTTTTTCCACTAGAGTGGAAAATATGCCACTTAATGCCACCTATTTGACTGGCATTAGGTGGCAATAGGTGGAAATTTGAACATAGATTTTCTTTATGGTGGAAAATAAGTGGAATCTGGTGGAAAAATGAACTCTGTTAAATTTTATGGTGGAAAATGTGTAGCTTTTGGTGGAAAAATGGTGGAAAGAGGAACTTAGACTATTTTCTGAGTGGCAAATAGGTGGAAAAAAACTCTGCCAATTTTAGGCAGTGAAGGATAGGGACTTAGTTTATTTTCATGGTGGAAAATGGGTGGCAAATGAATGGCAAAAAAACTTAAGACAATATTTAGCAAACTTACTGCTGTAACTTTATGTGGATTGACTTATATCAGTAAAAGTTAATATGATAAACGCTTATGCCCCAAAAGAAGCCTAAATAAATGTCCATAATAACTAGCTTAGTAAATAAGGGGCCATAAACACAAAATTTGATTGTAATACAGAGGTTGGTGATCTGGAGAGGTGCAATGAATAGTATATGATTACTTTTTGAACAAAATCATTATATTGCATTAGAGAAGTAAATGTTGCGCTAATATTAGAGGGTCACTCAGGAGAGGTTAAACTGTAGTCCCAGCATTCAAATCGTCTTTTATTAGCTCACCTGTCACAAAGTGACAAGGTGAGCTTTTGTGATCGCTCTTCGTCCGTCGTCCGTCCGTCGTCCGTCGTCCGTTCACAATTGCTTGTGAACACACTAGAGGTCACAAATTTAGCCTGATCATTATGAAACTTGATCACAACGATCATCTCCATAAAATCTAGGTCAAGTTCGATATTGGGTCATCTGGGGTAAAAAACTAGGTCACTAGGTCAAATCAAAGGAAAACCTTGTGAACACATTAGAGGTCACAATTTGAGCCTAATCTTTATGAAACTTGATCACAATGATCATCTCCATAAAATCTAGGTCAAGTTTGATATTGGGTCATCTGGGGTCAAAAACTAGGTCACTAGGTCAAATCAAAGGAAAACCTTGTGAACACATTAGAGGTCACAATTTGAGCCTAATCTTTATGAAACTTGATCACAATGATCATCTCCGTAAAATCTAGGTCAAGTTTTATATTGGGTCATCTGGGGTCAAAAACTAGGTCACTAGGCCAAATCATTGAAAAACCTTGTGAACACATTAGAGGTCACAATTTGTGACTAATCTTTATGAAACTTGATCACAATGATCATCTCTGTAAAATCTAGGTCAAGTTCGATATTGGGTCATCTGGGGTCAAAAACTAGGTCACTAGGCCAAATCATTGAAAAACCTTGTGAACACATTAGAGGTCACAATTTGTGACTAATCTTAATGAAACTTGATCACAATGATCATCTCTGTAAAATCTAGGTCAAGTTCGATATTGGGTCATCTGGGGTCAAAAACTAGGTCACTAGGCCAAATCATTGAAAAACCTTGTGAACACATTAGAGGTCACACTTTGTGACTAATCTTTATGAAACTTGATCACAATGATCATCTCCATAAAATCTAGGTCAAGTTCGATATTGGGTCATCTGGGGTCAAAAACTAGGTCACTAGGTCAAATCAAAGGAAAACCCTTGTGAACACATTAGAGGTCACAATTTGAGCCTAATCTTTATGAAACTTTATCACAATGATCATCTCTGTAAAATCTAGGTCAAGTTCGATATTGGGTCATCTGAGGTCAAAAACTAGGTCACTAGGCCAAATCATTGAAAAAGCTTGTGAACACATTAGAGGTCACAATTTGAGACTAATCTTTATGAAAATTGATCACAATGATCATCTCTATAAAATCTATGTCTAGTTCGATATTGGGTCATCCGGGGTCAAAAACTAGGTCACAAGCCTTTGAAGGCCAAATTATTGAAAAAGCTTGTGAACACACTAGAGGTCACAATTTGAGCCTAATCTTTATGAAACTTGATCACAATGACCATCTCTGTAAAATCTAGGTCAAGTTCGATATTGGGTCATCCGGAGTCAACACTAGGTCACGAGGCCAAATCATTAAAAAGCTTGTGAACACACTAGATGTCACAATTTTGACCTTATCTTTATAAAAATTGATCACAATGATCATCATTATAAAATTTAGGTCAAGTTCGATATTGGGTCATCTGGGGTCAAAAACTAGGTCACGAGGCCAAATCATTGAAAAATCTTGTGAACACACTAGAGGTCACAATTTTGACTCTGTCTTTATGAAACTTGGTCACAATGTTTATCTCTATAAAATCTAGGTCAAGTTAGATACTGTGTCATTTGGGCCAAAATCTAGGTCACTAGGCCAAACAGGTGAGCGACCTAGGGCCCTTTGGACCCTCTTGTAATAAATAAGACTTTGTTTGAACTTCAGGTTAGTCCATTTCTGAATTTTGCTGGTTCTTATCTAAATCTAATAATTTAGTTATTTGGATTAGTTATAAGTTATTTATTAAGTTAAATAATTTACTTCATGTTTAATTTCCTCTATTGAATGCAAACAATAATTAGTAATCTTATTACAGGCATGGATTGAAATATGTTGTTTTTCTACATTTGCTAGCATGCATGAATTAATTTTCTCTCATCTTTCCCATGATAAAAAAGGATTTACAAGAATTAACTCCATTTATTACAGGCTATCTGATTAACAATGAAAAGCTGTAGACCTCTCCGTGAAAACTCGAAAATTTATATTGAAATACACATCAGAAGAGCAGCATGTAAACAAACAGACTTGCCTTTCTCTGAATTAACTGACCTGATAGTGATTCAGAGTAGCTGATAAACAGTTTGAATTACACAAAGGTAGGGTCTATGAGGGGAGTATGGCCAAGTGTAAATAATTACCCACACATTTAGCCATACATGATAACAATGATAAGTACATACATCTTTTTATAAGTGATAAATATAATAACAAATCCCACTTTCTTAGAAAATGTATGTGATATATTGATATAGAGGTAATAAGTTTTATCTTTCACAATTTGAAAACACCCAATCATAAGACTCATTTCAAAATGGACTCTTCCAGTCAGAGAGATACAGCCAATGCTTGACCTACATATTCAAATATTTTCAAGAAGATCAGGGTTTAAACTAGTTATATTGATTGTTTTTCAGTGTTTGCTCATAAATTTAATTGTTTAAAATGATTGCACTTTTAACTTATGACAGGACTTTCAGTGTTGTTAATTACAAATGACATAATTTGAGAAACTTGGAGGATTAAACAAACAATTTCGTAAGGAAGAGTGTAAACAATACAATATGGAACTAATTTCAGTGTATGGTAAGTAAATTTTTTTTAGCCCCCTCTTGATTTTATTACTTGTAATGTAATTTATCAACATTTCAAACTATCTGTTTCAATGAACTATGATGTATATTAATGATGGAAACATGTCATAAAAATAAAATTGTGATAACCAAATTGTTGCATAATAGAATTCAAAGATTTTATTTGAAAAAAAATATTATAAACCATAATTGACAGCCCCTTTGGGTCCTGTAAAGAACCAGTATCATCATGGACTTGTTAGTTATTATTAAATGTCATGATTATTGACCAAAATGCAGACTTATAATGACTGTTAATGGATGAAGTTTAAAGTTTATTTATCAAGCTGATACTTTTCTCAGTATAATGTCTGGCTCATTGGGTATTGCTAGTTCACAACAATAAAATGTTGGGATGTAAATTTACTGCGATGAGCATGTAAGTTATTAGTATTTCTTTGTAACTGTTACATAATTATACCCCTGCAAACAAAGATTGAAGGGGGTATACTGGAGTCACCATGTTGGTCTGTTGGTCTGTCGGTCTGTTGGTCTGTCGTTACGTTAGCATCGTGTCCGCTCTGTAACTTTGTCATTTCTTACTGGATTTTAAAATTGCTTGGTACAAATGTTCACCACATCAAGACGGTGTGTCATGCACAAGACCCAGGTCCCTATCTCAAAGGCCAAGGTCACACTTACAGTTCAAAGGTTATATAGTCATGCAAATCGTGTCCGCTCTGTAACTTTGTCATTTCTTACTGGATTTTAAAATTGCTTGGTACAAATGTTCACCACATCAAGACGGTGTGTCATGCGCAAGACCCAGGTCCCTATCTCAAAGGTCAAGGTCACACTTACAGGTCAAAGGTTATATAGTCATGTAAATCGTGTCCGCTCTGTAACTTTGTCATTTCTTACTGGATTTTAAAATTGCTTGGTACAAATGTTCACCACATCAAGACGGTGTGTCATGCGCAAGACCCAGGTCCATATCTCAAAGGTCAAGGTCACACTTAGAGGTCAAAGGTTATGTAGTCATGCAAATTGTGTCCGCTCTGTAACTTTGTCATTTCTTACTGGATTTTAAAATTGCTTGGTACAAAGTCATGAAATTTCAATCATGGTGTTTTTCAATCTGTATAGCAGCAGATTTTCATCAAATGTGTTGTTTAGACTATAATTTTAAATAATATTCCTGTATCAAGGCGGTAATGCGGGGGTATGATTCATCACTCCTGTGATTGCTCTAATTAAAATCCTAATTTATAATTAACTTAAATTTACTTCCATGTTAAAAAAAAGAAATATATATATGACATAATTATGTTATAATTTGCAGGTAACAAAGAGAGTCTAATGATTTGATGGGAGAAATAGTACAGCACTTTTATTATGGAGAAATTTGAACCTGGCTGGTGTGAGTGACCAAAGGCTGTTGTACAGTACAACGGCTTTACCAAGGTAATTCAAGTCATATACATTTTAGAATAATGGTTTTACCTCCAAAGTGAGAACTAATGAATATATCATTATACAGAGGGCCAGGATAGCATAATGCTAATGTGATGGCCCTACAATAAGTGAATTGATTTTGACCTAATTACTGATAAGTGATTCTTAGGGGATGCTCTTCCATTGATGGTTTAATCATTGTTGTCCACTGCAAATGTAGATCAAAGCAGCAATCACAAAAGGGCCATCTTAAGACCCTCATGTTCTTAATAGAAACACTTTATCAAAGCAGTGTAACATTTTTGAAAGTCTTTTATATATGTGAATAATTTTTATATTGACTTTTTAGGCTCAAGTAATAGCAGAGCTGCAATTTATTAAAGCTGCCCAAAAAGGGGGCAACAGAAGGCCACTCCTTGTTTGGCTTAAGGAAAGGGGCGGCTGAAGTGGATGTAAGACCAGGATTGGTGGACAAAAAAAGTAGAAATTTCTTGAAGGTAAGAGCTTCTAGCATCTAGTTTTTCAATTGAAACAAAATATTATTAAAGAAAATAATGACATTTTTGTGCTGCAGAAATATCCATTAGTTTGGAGTTGTCACCATAATGACTTTAAATTTATTTACTTTAGTATAGCATGCATGTCTGTTGGTCATTCGCTAGACTGAATGTATGTTTTCTGTTTCATGTCCAACAAACGCTAGGATCTTCAAACTTTACACACAGGTTTTCCAGCAACAGCAAAATTTAATGTCCCCATTGATTTTGAGGTCAGCTAAGGCCATGGTAATGGTGACCTTTACCCATTTTGACTATTGAACATTCATGGGGCATGCATGTTTAAAAAAATCTTGTTTTTTGACAATTTCATATTTGTATAAATTATAACATTGATTTTGCAGATTGCTTGCTAGTAGAGAAGTGGCCAGCCACAAGCAAACCCCAAATTTGGAGGTTTAAGGCGCCTGCTGAAACCGTCAAGAAGCTCAAGGAACTAACTTTTGAAATTTTGATGAAACTTGTTCGACATTCTTATTAAAATAAACAGACCTTATTAAATGAATATATGTTTTTTTTGCCTTTTAAGGTACACCAGGACTTTCTTGCAGATTCCACCAATTTCCACTTGATGCCAGCTATTGCCACCTATTAGGTGGAAACATGTCGTAATATGCCACTACTTTCCACCATTAGGTGGCAATAGGTGGCAACTAGTGGAAAACCAACTTTCCGCCTAAAAGGTGGCATTAAGTGGAAAATTGTCTAAATACTCCACCTACTGTCCACCCTTTTGGTGGCAATAGGTGGAAATAGGTGGCAACTGGTGGAAAATGATTTTTCCACCTAAGGGTGGCATTAGGTGGAAAATTGTCTAAATACTCCACCTACTGTCCACCCTTTAGGTGGCAATTGGTGGAAATAGGTGGCATCTAGTGGAAAATAAAATTTCCACCCTTTTGGTGGAAATAGGTGGAATTAGGTGGAAAATTATCTAAATATTCCACTACTTGCCACCCTTCCATTTTTTTTTAATGGACTTTATAAAGGTGGCATTTTGGTGGAAATTTAGGTGGAAAATTGTCTAAATACTCCACCTACTCTGAGGGTGGCAATAAGTGGCAAATCTAGGGACGGGCAATCAACAGGGAACAAATTCATATACCAAGTATGATAATATTCCAAGCTGTTTACGAGACCATTGTGCAAAAAAATATTTGCCGTTACGCATGGATGATTTTGTACATGAATAAGTCATTTTATTCCGGAAATCGATAAATTAGTGCGTGGAATGAACAAATTACAAAGCCTAAGATTTATTGATTAACCTGCGGCCTTGAGCCGCAGGTTATATTTGTATGCAACAAGAAAAATTTCCATGTAGGGGCACGTGACCTGTTCTGGATGGTTTACCATTTCAGAAAACAAATCCAAAAAAATCAGCATTTTTTAAGAATGTCGTGAACCAGACTAATACCATTTTTTTATTATTTTTTTTATTTAGATACGTATAGATCTATTTTATTTTATTTTAAAATAAAGTATTAACCATAATTTACCCCTTTAAGTAATAATTAATAAGAAAAAAATGTGTTTCGAAATGTATTTTAACGCGCACTTGACCTTTTGTTAGTCTGGTTCACGGGTTCAAAACTATCTCCAAAAAAATGAAGCACTTTGTGCGAATGTCGTAAACCAGACTATTTCACTATTATTTTATTTTATATTTTAAAATAAAGTAATGTAAGTTTATAACTATAATTATTTCTTTTATCCCTTTAAGTAATTAAAAATAAGAACAAAGTGTGTTTCGATATGTGTTTTGGCGTGCACCTGCAGTCTGGATTACCTCTCCTATATCATTACGTTAACTAGGTCATGCAGGTCATGCAGGCCGACGCGTCGGCATTAAACACCCAAATCTTAACCAACTAGTAACGTTTTTACCCAAATACTTGTATTTAACTAACAATATGGGGTTGATTAACTTTATTAAGCATTTTAATGACCAGTGATGACTAAATAAACGTAAACTAGCAAGTTTTTCGGCAAGACTCGGCCCAGTATCATTTCGAACCGGCTTTTTACATAATATTTGCACGTCGTGAGAATCGCTTTATTTTACTTTCGGACTCTTCGTGCGCCGATACCCAAATATACAAAAGTATGAACGTTTATTTACCCAAATACTTGTATTTAATAAACTATTTGTCGTAAATAAACTATATTACGCATTTGAATAACCAAATAATGAAAATAGCACCATTTTCCGGTAAACACACATATGCCTACTAAATCAGAGAGGTTTGTAAAATTCCGCATTTTTCGACGGGGACTTGGACTTTTAATTGTTTCTTTGGCTCACGTGTGGGCATTGCTCATTGTACATGTGTCGTGGTGTTACTGGTGCGAGTCTTTGCTCGGCTGGTAAAGTGTGCTGCCTCCCCTGTCCGATTTCCTCAAACCTTTATATTAAGCCTTATTAACACTTTAAAAAGTTCTAGTTTCCAAAATTATAAAAAATGTCTCTCACAATACTGGTCTGTCAAACAATTGGCCGCAGGAACTATTTAACTTGTATAATATGTCAGATGACATAATGTTGTTTTAGGGTGGCCTATTAGAAATTTGGTTAAGTGTATAGACGATGCCGAACTACTATCTGAACCTCTTGGTAAACTGACGGCATCGCATCCGCTGCCATTCGAGATATACGCTGATGACCGAGATATACGCGAGGACATGCCGAACCATCTCGATCAGGCGAATTTCTGCTTAGGGAACCCTTCCGGTCCTAGTAGACATTTTAGATTAAAATATAAGTATAAATATTTTATGAATACTTTAATTTCTGTCAATCCTATTTAAAACTGCCACAAAGAAGCGTTGGCTTTAACAGATGGAAAAGTGTAATATACAAGTAGCACATAGTCAAATAGAAAACTATCACAATGTTTGTGAATAAGTAATACCAACCAACCCACCAAAGCTTAGTTATAACAAAATCTACTCTATACAAGGCAATATACAGTATGTTTAACCAGCGATACCGACAGTTTCTATAATTTCAAAAAGATACCGGCGGACACTGAGATTTAGTACTCGCCCACGTATGTGAATAACTTCACACTCGCGTGCACTCGGTACTTGACAAAAATAAGCTCGGCGTGTATAACTGTAAACAAAACATCAAAATGAAAGGCCAGAATTATCCATATTATGTTAGTCAACTTATTGTTGCTCAGAAATCAATATTTATAAAAACATAATACATTCTCGATAAGTAACTCATTTTGGGCACAAAATATGACTGCTTTTGAGCGTAAATGGGACTTTAATGAATTGCGGTTTATAATATTATATATTTAATATCTTATTTATGGAAGAGTTTCACATAAAATAGCTTCTATACATTATGTCATGCATTTCTTCATATAAAATGAAAAACTTTTAAACTTTTGTCCTGAGCTGCCCAGCCTTATATATACAATACTGAACACGATTCACTCCCAGACAGATGTGCAATTTTTTCCTCTGAATTTGGGGAAATTGATCATTTTTCAGATTGGTAAAGTATACCTTTTATGAGTTAACCTTATAAAGATCAAGACCAAATCGCTGATGTCTTACTCTTGAAAATAAACAAAGGAGCTACATGCTAAAGTCATCCACTAATTCTTACAAACTGTAATATTTTTTAAAAGTTTGCAACCAATAAGATGGATTTTCTATTATATAATTTATTTCTTACCAGTATACGTAAGTTTTATGTTGTAAGTTGTATTATAATGTATCCAAGCTACAATATCTAAAACACTAGCAGTTTATTCCATAACACAAATAATCACATGTATAAACACACACAATATAATAACAAATGACACTAATTATCATTCTTAAATGATACAGATTAATTTGGCAATATTTCGATATCCTAATTTAAATCATGTTAATTAATTAATTGCACTGTAAATCAGAATACTATAACATACATGTATAATATAATTGCCAAACTTACTCCACACACCTGCTAGTGTAATTAAGATATATGTATCGTAAGAACAATGCATAGGTAGCACACCACTAAATGATGGAGGTTATTATCGACATTTTATCTTGATTTGGTCTACATTTTACACTAAATGAAATGTCAATAACTGGTCAGACAGAATATTATATACATCCTGTGGTATAAACAATTAAAGCATGTGTATAAACATGTGAATGATTGAAACAGTCTCGTGTAAGGACTTGAACCTTGTCATCATTTAAACTTAACTCTTATTTAATCCTTTCATTAATCAAACTATCACATAACTGCATTGTTTATGATCACAGTGCACTGTACTGAAGTGCTTACAAAGTTGATTACCAGTTTGCACTGATAATGAATGACTACATCCAGAATAAATTATCACAGATTACCACTTAAAGGGGTACATTTTTCCTTCTTTGCTTCCGGTCCAGAATTTTATTTTTACAAATCTTATAAGTGTGCATGTAAACAAGAGCTCAGTCAATACCTGATGGTTCATGCTGAATTTTTCAACATATGTAGCTTGGATTTGGAACTACAATTCAATTGATTTAAGTACCAGGGCTTGACACTAACTATTTTTGTCACTGGTCCCCCAGACAAGAAATGTAAAATTTGTAAACTATACAGTTACTGGTCCTTCAAAACTTAACAGGTCCTTCATGATTTTCACGGGCCTCGGACCAGGGGACCAGTGTTAGTGTCGAGCCATGAGTACCATCAGATAAAAACAATTACAATCAGAATAAGGATGATGACATCATCAAAAGGTAATGTCACCAATTTTTGCAGTGAATTCATTTATCATGTGTCTGGGTTTTGATGCAGCTATTTGATCGCTTTGCTTTTAAATTTTATTTTGAGCATATCTGCTTATGATATCATTTGTCTAAAACAAAGTAAACCATGATTTGATTAAGGTACAATTGAGGATTAGAAATACCCACTTTCATCCGAAAAAGGAATTTTTTGACAGAGTTAACTACCTTTGACCATCAAAATAAAAATGATTTTTTAAAAGTTGATAAATACCATGTTGTTGGGTAAAGAATCTTATTATTTGGTATTTTTTGAATTTTGTATATAACTTAAATTCAAATTTACCATACTTAAACATAATTTGCATGTATGTGTAAATTTCCCTGTTATTTTTTTATTTTTTATTTTTCACAGTTCAATGAAATTTCATGCAGAAATATCAATAAATATAAAAATTATATGCACATGCACATTTATAAGATTTGTTAAGTGTAGGTCAGTGTATTTAAAACATTTTAACCAAAATCATCAAAAGTAACAGTTTAATATCTTATGAATAATATCAATTCACTCATTTCAAGAAATACATTATCTAGAAATGTTAATCTTGAGGCATACTTTATACTATATGTTCAGATTTTCCCAATTTATAACTTAACATTAATATTGGCATAAATTTGCATCTAATCACTCCTTTCAAGCAACACAATAGATATGTCTATCTTGATGGGTTCAGGATAAGGATACATGAGCAGGATTCCACAGTGAGCTACTAAATATGCTCCCCCATCCACTAGTACCAACTATTGTTCCGGTAATTTTATCTGAGTTTCTCCTGATTTCATGGAGAACAACAATCTGACAAAGTGTCACGAAGATTGGATCAAAATGGTGACCTCAGGGCACTGTTTTATCAAAGCATTCACGCTAGCGTAAACCTAAGATTTCCTAAAATATTGCGTACGTCAATAATATTTGCGTAAATGCGTTTTACAAAGATATTTTAGTTTACATTCTGTCGTAAGTTTTAGCTTATTTCTACGCCAAGGCTTGGCAACCCTAAATGGCAAATATGAACGTAAGTGAAGAGTTTTTAACACGCACTGATGATTTTTGACCGTCGCATGTTATCTTAGACCGTCGTTTGTTGTTTTGGACCGTCACTTGTTGTTTTAGGCGTGATTAATCATCAAATCTTGTCGCATATTTATTCATTCTGGTACCCGTTATATTTGTTATATTGGTTATATTGTGTCCCAAATTACGTTCAATCTTCAATATTTTTTGCGTAAATGTATGCGAGTACTTGCGATCGTTTAGTAAAACACACTTACGTGTTTGCGTAAGATAGATATCTATGCGTAAATATACGCGACATTTACGCATTGTTAGTAAAACAGTGCCCTGGAGTGTACACAAAGTTTATCTAATAATTGACTATGTGACTTAGTTTTGACCCCACATGACCCAGTTTCCAACTAGGCCTAAATTTTATGGAGAACAACATTCTGACAAAGTGTCATGAATATTGGATCAAAATGGTGTCCTCTAGAGTGTACACAATGTTTTTCTAAGATTTGACATAGTGACCTAGTTTTTGACACCAAATGACCCAGTTTCAAACTAAGTCTAGACTTCAAGGAGAACAACATTCTGCCTAAGTTTTCATGAAGATTGGATCAAAACAATGACCTCTGGATTAAACACAAGGTTTTTCTAAAATTTGACCTCATTTTTGACCCCACATGAACCAGTTTCAAACTTGGCCTAGATTTCATAGAAAACAACATTCTGGTCAAGTTTCATGAACATTGAATCAAACAGTGACCTCTGGAGTGTAATCAAGGTTTTTCTAAGATTTAAACTAGTGACCTAGTTTTTGACCCCACATGACCCAGTTTCAAATTTGGCCTAGATTTCATGGAGAACAACGTTTTTGACCCCACATGACCCAGTTTCAAATTTGGCCTAGATTTCATGGAGAACAACATTCTGACCAAGTTTTATGAAGATTAGATCAAAACTGTTGCCTCTAAAGTGTTGACGGACAGATGATGGAAGGATGACGGACGAAGTGTGATCACAAAAGCTCACCTTGTCACTATATACACGTTTGACAAAGTTATCTTCAAAAATATAAGTGTGGACTTAAAAAAGTTGCTAAGTATAGCATACTCGAACAGAATACGCACTATGATAGGACTACTCCAAATTTGTTTAATCTAACTGCAAATTTGAAATTCCATCATTTTGGGCCCCAATACAGACCCGTATCATGGAGGCACGGATTTCAGTGAAAACGTTCATCAGGATTCAGAGCATCGCCTAGACATGAAAATGTTATGATTTTACGAGTCTTCGTGAACATTTTTTAATTTTCTAGTTCTTATTAGCTAAGTTTACTCCAAAAATGGTGCAGACAATTTTTCAACTTGTATGCACAAGTGCGTGTGTGTCGCTGAAAGTGTAAAGGAGCACGGAAATAATAGACAACAGCATAAATTTCACGGAAGTTGGTCGTTTTCGTTAACTTTTTAGGTTTCAGAAGTTTCATGCAGATTCTTGTTGCAAAATCTGCATATATTAAAAAGTGACACAATGGTTTGTGTCTCCGTGGAAGAAAACCACCGGACACAGAAATCGTGTCTAATCATCTGATTATCTGATTATCTAGATATGGCCCTACACATGTGTAAAAAAATGTAAAAAAAGGTGCATAACTAGGGCCATATATGTAGATATGGCCGATAAGGTAACCAAAGGAATAGAAGGGGTAACCTGAAGTAACCAAAGTAATGAATAGATTACTTATACACATGTGTAAAAAAATGTAAAAAAAGGTGCATAACTAGGGCCATATATGTGATTATCCAGTTATCTACATGACCACCATGCCAATTAAGCACACAAATTGATGATTGATTCTTTGTGACTCAACAGGTGGAATTCAATCATTGCATTGCATGACCGCACATTCGTCTTAAGTATTGAAGATCGTAGAAACATGGGAGGTCACTGCGTAGTTGTGACAGACTAGAATGTTTTTATATAAGCTGATAAGGGTCGCGAAATCCTATTACAAAGTTATCTGGTACCAAATATCAACACCCAAACGCACACCAGTATGAATTTTCCTATGAACATCGACTTGATCATTATTAAAATGTATCAGAATTAATTACCTTTCAATTGTGCACTCCTATTGTAAACAAAATATGTCGAAAAACAATATTGACATTTGCAACGTGATATTTGTACATCGTGATGATTACTTTCTGCAAGGGATGTAACTCTTGTACATAAAATTGGAAACACGACGCGCTGACGTCCCTTGATTACAGAAGTATTACACGGGTGGATGTAGAATCACTTCAGGGGCGCATGCTATACACACTTCTCAGGACTATGTATTTTATAACTTGATCTCAACTACTTTTACAACAGAATAGAAAGATATTAGAATACCAGTTAGGTCCTTAATCTATAGGTTCGTGGTAATTTTTTGGCATATATCAATGACTTGCCTGACACGTGATCACATCCTCCTCATCCAAGCTGTTGGCTGACGACAGTATGCTGTTCAGGGTGATGCAGAATGACAACGACAGAGCAAGCCTACAGAAAGACCTATCTGCATTAGAAGAATGGGAAAGCCAGTGGCAGATGAGCTTCAACGCTGCCAAATGCTCAGTCATCCGCATAGTACCAAGAGGACGCGCTACGACCAACACCCACTACGTACTGCACGGCCACACCCTTGAAGTTGTTGATGCCAGCAAGTATCTTGGAGTGACACTGACCGACAATCTATCCTGGGTCTCTCATATCATCAACATTACCTCAAAGGCTCACAGGACTCTAGGTTTCCTGAGACGAAACACCAAGGAGTGCACGCCACCAGTCAAGGAAGCCTCATACAAGGCCATGGTTCGTCCCATCATTGAGAATGCTGCCACAGTCTGGGATCCAATCAATGTATGCTAACTAAATTACTTGCTGTTGCTCGCAACAGCCAGGTGGGTGCCGATCCGATTAGATCCACATAGATATTCGAGTACCCGGTTACTTGCAACGACCCTATGCTTATTTAAGTGAGAAACAAGTTAGCATAGGGTTGTTATTTCGATACAGTAACTAAGATGTTCCCCGTTCTGAAATCCGTTCCCAGAACAAGGGTTCTTACACATTTATTTTGACGTAGTTACGCCACTAAAACCAGTTGACTGCTTAATGTAGATGACTACTAGCGCAGGTTCTACTATACGTACCCGCGGTACATGTTGATAATACTTGCTATAACAATGTTCAGTCTCTTCAACAAGGTGTAGTTAATTTAAAAGTTCAAATGATAATAATACATATGAGAGCATTATATGTAGATATATGTAGCGATGACACTATAAGAGATAATGACTAAGTTACATGCTGACACATATCTCAAGATAACCACACATCGTATATAGATACCTGCTCACATATAAGGGGCGGTGTAGTCATTTCAAAGTACAATTCTCACAGGAACGCATCGTGTTAAACGTGAGTCTATCATCGCATTTACCAACAACATTTGACTATATCTAAACAACAAACTATCTGAACAAAATGGTAAGTTATTATTATTATTTTACAATTCATTTATCACTCTTGACACATCGTTCTTGCTGTTATCCATCGCCATGAGGGTATGCGAGAAGAGAAGCCAGTTTCCCGTTCATGCTGAGCGCCAAGCAAGGGAATTTCTGGAAGCATTTTTATTTCGTTTGACGCTGTTTGGGATCGAACCTGAAACCGACCACACTCGAATCGGACGCCCTACTACAGACACTCATCAGGCATCCGGTGTTCTGTAATTGAGATGATACCATAAACCTTGTTTACTCGGCTCATATACTAACTCAAAGTTGTAATGGTACAAACTCTCTCAATTGTATGTGTACATCATTTCATAGGTCAATATGTCGTATGTATACATGGATCTAGAATATGAGCCATCACCAATTGAAACCAAAGCGATCGGCTCATATATTTTATGTATAAAATTGAATGGAACATATTATTTTGTCAATTAAGCTACCTAGTTAATTCAAAAGCTAAAGAAGATGCCAAGAATAGCCTTTATTTGCTTTATTTCTACTGAAACATGACAAGCATATATATATATATATGTGTGTGTGTGTGTGTGTGTACCTCCAGCCGGATTTGAACCCGGATCGCTAGATTAGACGGCAAGCGCACTAACCACTGAGCTACGGAGGTACATAAAGAAGTGTGGCATTCTCATTCACCTACCCTGTATATCATCCTATGACTTTGATGGCGTGAAGCCTAATTGATATTACGCCAGAGCAGAGATCGCTCCTTCTGAGTATTTGTCGAAAGTTGCCTGACGAAGGTTTTTTCCCAGTTATTCAATTGGACCATGTGATTATAATTTACCGTTAACATTGATATAAGTGGTTTTGATTAACAACTGGCGTAATGTTATGCTTGTAAGTACTTTACAGTTTGGTTAATGCTTTTGTTTTATGTTGATACTTTTATTTCTGATGATTTGACTAAATTATGAATGCAAGAAATTCTTGTAAGCAAGCACAACCAACGGACTTAAATACGGTTGGAAAGTAGTAATTGAATGTCAAAGTGATTCCTGAAGCAGCATCAAGCTGCAACATCGCCATGATGTCGGCATAATGTTAACGCTGCAACATCGCCATGATGTCGGCATAATGTTAATTCTGCAACATCGCCACGATGTCGGCATAATGTTACCGCTGCAACATCGCCATGATGTCGGCATAATGTTAACGCTGCAACATCGCCACGATGTTGGCATAATGTAAACGCTGCAACATCGCCACGAGACATCGCCACGATGCCGGCATAATGTTAACGCTGCAACATCGCCATGATGTCGGCATAATGTTACCGCTGCAACATCGCCACGATGCCGGCTTAATGTTAACGCTGCAACATCGCCACGATGCCGGCATAATGTTACCGCTGCAACATCGCCACGATGCCGGCATAATGTTAACGCTGCAACATCGCCATGATGTCGGCATAATGTTACCGCTGCAACATCGCCACGAGACATCGCCACGATGTCGGCATTATGTTACCGCTGCAACATCGCCACGATGTCGGCATAATGTTACCGCTGCAACATCGCCACGATGTCGGCATTATGTTACCGCTGCAACATCGCCACGAGACATCGTCACGATGTCGGCATTATGTTACCGCTGCAACATCGCCACTAGACATCGCCACGATGTCGGCATTATGTTACCACTGCAACATCGCCACGATGTCGGCATTATGTTACCGCTGCAACATCGCCACGATGTCGGCATTATGTTACCGCTGCAACATCGCCACGATGTCGGCATTATGTTACCGCTGCAACATCGCCATGATGTCAGCATAATGTTACGCGTGTTGTCTCTCATCAAAATTCGTTGGAAGTCAAGTCATATGATATTATGCAGGCTCATGCATCGTCCATATCTAGTAAATCTGGCTGCCGTTTGCTTTACGACTCGAGCTGAGTTCATTATCGCACATTGGTATGTCAGACAAACCTAGGTTACACGATAGACCCCTTCTAGTTACTCAGGACAAACTCATTAATTGGATCAGTTTTCAACTTTCCGAGGTCCTTAGATGGTTGGTCTTAATATTGAGGATTTACTGTATCGCATTTGTTATAACTTAAAGCGTGATATCGGAGCGTCGCCGGTGACCACCGAGTAGCACCCATTAACAAAAATAAAATACAGTCATTCATTGATTCATAATGATTACAAGTGCGAATCTACTATTTAACACTGGTCAGGTACAAAGGTGGCTACTTAAGGAGATTAGTCACACTTGGGCTAATGATCTAATTATACCTGCTGATGTAAACCTATGCTTCAGATACTGATGGTGTGTATTGTACTAGAATATATCAGATAACAACATTCCCATAGCTAGATAACTTAGATACGCGCTAAATGTTCATTCACATCAGTCAGAAAATTCTAGTATACCATAATATAAAGTCCTTCGAAGTGATTAAACATGGCCAAAGATCATTTGTCATGAAGTCGGTTAAAACTATGTACTTTTGCTGTCTGAAAAGGGGGTATAAAAATACCAAGGACGTTCATGTCTCAGTGTGTAAACTAGGGTTATCCCAAAGGAACACTGAAAAGTATAGATATTTGTCGATGCCCTTGCTCCTCCAGGCAGCTAAAATATCTTATTTAAGAAAATGACTTCGCTATGAAGTGTCATTTCAAATTTCAAAACGCACCAACAAAATCTTAAGAAATGCGTCAAGTACAATTTTTATCAGGCCAAAAAAGGATTTAATGTTGTAATGTCCTGAAAATTCAAGACGCTCAATATATTTTCAGCGTGAAGTAATCAGTATCCATGTTGGACAGGCCGGTGTGCAGATGGGCAATGCATGCTGGGAACTGTATTGTCTCGAACACGGTATCCAGCCTGATGGAAGGATGCCGAATGATAGGAGTCTCGGCAAGGAAGATGATTCATTCAATACATTCTTCAGTGAAACCGGAACAGGAAAGCATGTACCAAGGTCACTATTTGTTGACCTTGAACCAACCGTTGTCGGTACGTAAAGTGGCACTTAACAGTTGCAAATGTTCTAGGTTTTATTTTTCATGACTTTTCCAAGATTATTGAGAATGTGTTTTATATTTAGTTCATTGTTTTGTTACTAATGAATGTTTGTCGCGGCCATCGGTTGCAACACGATGCTAAAATATTATATATCATAACTATTTAGTAAACGGGGACTTGATCACTACGAAATAAGACAGAAAATAGCAATTACATACAATTTGACTGTACGTCTTAGCTTAGTTTTAGATTAAACAATATTTTATTCCATAATATGATCAACATACATTTTTTATACAAATCAAGGGTTGAGTAGAAAGCTAAGCGTATTTATAAGCCCGTCTTGAAAACGATTACCAAGAACAAAATTAGCAATTATATTACTTCTAAGAGTAAATAGTGTATCTTTGGTGTGTCAGTCCGAATAAACACTTAAAAGGTTATCATTAAACCGTACATACATGTAGCTTCATTGCTTGTCACTGAGTCTGTACTTGTGTTATTATATTGATTCAGATGAGGTACGAGTTGGAGAATATCGTCAATTATATCATCCTGAACAACTGATAACAGGAAAGGAGGATGCCGCCAATAACTACGCACGTGGTCACTTTACCGTCGGCAAGGAACTCATAGACGAGGTCGTCGAGCGTCTACGGAAAATGACGGACCAGTGTACGGGTCTGCAAGGATTCCTTGTGTTCCACAGCTTTGGTGGAGGCACCGGAAGTGGTTTTACGTCACTTCTCTTAGAACGTCTGAGTGTCGATTACGGTAAGAAATGTAAACTGGAGTTTGCCGTCTACCCAGCGCCACAAGTAGCAACAGCCGTCGTAGAGCCTTACAATGCCGTTCTCACCACACATACTACATTAGAACACACTGATTGTGCCTTTATGGTGGACAATGAAGCTACCTTTGATATCTGCAACAAGCGGTTAGATGTGGAGAGACCTTCGTATCAGAACCTCAACAGATTGATTGCACAAATTGTTAGCTCTATTACTGCTTCCCTCAGATTTGATGGTGCACTGAATGTAGACTTAACTGAGTTCCAGACCAATCTGGTACCATTCCCTAGAATCCACTTTCCCTTGACTACATACTCACCAATCATCTCGGCAGAGAAAGCTTATAGTGAACAACTCTCGGTACGTATATTTACCATCTGTTAATTGTTACGTAACGTTAGTAATTAATACGGTACAGTGTTAACTCCCTTATCGGGCGAAATGGCTAATCTAAGTATGCGGGACCTGTCCGGACCATCCCAACTTCCCTGTGTATAGCTCGGTGCGTCTTATAGTCTAGTGTGTCTTACATCCGTGTATTTACGGTATGCTGAAACTTTGTTTGGTTGGAACGTTTTTAATCTGGACAATAATTGTTTGATCATTGATCATTCAGTTAACCTAACTGGCTTCCTGGCATTAATTATAAACCAGTACTAACATGTTCTTCCACAAGCAATTGACAACTGCTTCCAAAGTGAATATCACTACCCTTTTCAATTTTACGGATTCCGTGGTTGGTGTTTATGGATCATGAAGTGGAACAAATTGCCCGAAAATTGCCATATATGTGATTTAAGTGTCCGTTGTATGACCTACATTTGTTTACTGTTCCCAAACGTGATGTTGGCCGTTCTAAAAAATGTTTCAGTTATATCCCCTTTGTCCTGCTGCAACTTAATATCAGTCCGGTATAACTTGGTGTTACAAACACCCGGTCAATTATTCCACATGTGGTCACATCGCCAATTTCAAGGAAAAACACAGCTTGGAGTTGTGATGCTTTCTCTTAACCATAAGATCATTGTTCACCTATTCTTATTTTGCTGCAGGTTTCACAGATTGCCAATGAATGTTTTGAACCGTCTAACCAGATGGTGAAATGTGATCCACGCAACGGTAAATACATGGCCTGTTGTATGTTGTACCGTGGTGATGTTGTACCGAAGGACGTTAACGCTGCTATTGCTGCCATCAAAACTAAACGATCCATACAGTTTGTTGACTGGTGTCCGACTGGTTTCAAGATAGGTATAAACTACCAACCACCCACTACGGTACCTGGTGGTGATCTAGCCAAGGTTCCTAGAGCTGTGTGCATGTTGAGTAACACTACAGCCATTGCTGAAGCCTGGTGTCGCCTCGATCATAAGTTTGATCTCATGTACCAGAAGAGAGCCTTTGTCCATTGGTAAGTCTTAAATGTTAATTTTCGTTGTGTTTCATGTCATGTGTTCAGCATTCCGTCATTCACGAAAGGCGATCAATTAACCTAGTCAACACTTCTTCCCTGATTTCATTAAGCCTATCATCCAATACAATTGTAAAGTTATTGATAGCCATCATGGATGAATAATGTTGATCTGGCCAAAGACCTAAATTACACAGATTGGACACTCCACTGAAGATTTAGAGAAAATGCGAAACAGCTGGCAGCAGAGTCAGTTATTGTGCCAAAAAGCTTTTTTAGTCATCCAATTTTAATGGATAATGGGTCATGTTGAAGAGCCAAGATTGTTCTACTATATGAAGTTATGCACTTTTGTCTACCTCCTATAAAATACGGAAACTTATGATTTGAATGAGGCAAATTAGGTATTTTCAGATAAACTTGGAATTTACATTAATTTAATGAAAATGATAGTAGGTCTGGCTCTTCGGGGTCTACTGTTTTATTCCTTGACTGATTTCAATAAATGATGTATCATTTTAAAGCTAAATAATAAATCTATTGCATAGACTTATTAGTTTTTCCTAAGTATATTAAAACAGGAGATATAAGGTATTAAACACGGACGAGATTTCGCGAGATTTCAGAAGGATGCCACGAGATATCGTGAGATTTGGTACAGGTTTCAAATCTGTGTAATTTAGGTCTTTGATCTGGCCGATGGTGCTGAACGAAACCATGAAATTAGAACCTCTCGAATGATGCACCTAGAAAACCTACAACAAGAGATACTTGCCTCTTCACGGTTGTATGTTTTAAAACTTTTGTTGTTGTTGTTGTTGTTGTTGCTGTTGTATACATTATGACGTCACGTGTTACAGGTATGTTGGCGAGGGAATGGAGGAAGGTGAATTCGCAGAAGCGAGAGAAGATCTGGCTGTGTTAGAGAAAGACTACGAGGAAGTTGGTATCGATTCTACAGACTCTATAACCCTGGACGAGGAGGACGAATACTAAACGTGACTTTTCTGCCTCTTCACAGAGCGAAATTATATGTTTTAAACTTTTAATTAATGTAGACCTTTTGTGGTAGCATTTGTATAGTGCATGTATGTAACAGGAACGATTTTGCTCGATGTTTCGTATCATTTTCTGTGTGCCAACTACTAGTCAAAATATACTCGTTATTAAAGCCTTAGGTTGTATTGACACTTGTCGTTTTTCGACAGAAACGAATGTAATACATGGATACTGTATTACTTGCCTGGAGTTCTCTGCCCTTGATTCCTACGTCACCACTGTGTTAATGTTAAGACGCACATTATGACGGAACCAGACTAACTGTATTACATGTACTTGATAATGTATATATCTATCTAATAGTATAGCCGTATGCATGCTCAACATATATACATCTCATTTCTAATTAAGTGAACAAAAATACTAAACATCTTTAGAAATACATGTATATAAAACTACTTTTCTAATAAGATGTACTACACAATGCGTATGCCTTTATGTTTTATGTTCTTGTTTGCTTATTATGTAGGCCTACATTGTACTATAAATCTTTGCAAAATACAATGTACTAGTAAAATCAAACGCTTTTAAAACTTACCCTTCTACCGTCACTTCTTCACACATGAAGTCGACATTGTTTTCATGTGTGAAATGTTTAATATGGAAAGCTTTGACCTGTACTGCGGACTACGGACACCCGATGTCACCATCCCTTCTTTCAGGCTTTTATCGCTGCACAGACGGACTAAAAGATACCACCGATAGGTGGCTTAAACTTATGGCTAGGTGGTTATCGCATACACACCACATATAAAACAAGAAAATGAACTTACTTTGGTGGAAATGTGTCCGTCAAGTGACAAAAAACATCAAAATATCGGCCATTGGCACCAATCTCCATGGAAAGTCTTACTTAAACCACCAATCTCCATGCTTTAGGTTATACCCCTTGCTTAGGTTTGCATACTTTTTGATCATTGTAGTTAATTGCTTTAAATACTAGTAGCTATGTCTAAAGGACTGCGATTTTTTAATATCCGCTCAACTGAAAAGGTAGAAATTACCTTAAACAGTATTAAATCAGTTTCATGTAAGCCGGGGCTACTACAAAACTTGTCTGCAAAGGCCATCGATTTAATCATCGCCACATTACTATTCAATATAACTTGCTGAGACTCGGTCCTTATGGTCAGAAGCTCCCATTTCTATGTACATTCTACACAGACATGTTTCATTGAACATGTACATGTATATATTCATGTACAAGTTGCCACCATAATTTATAGTATTACACATTCCATCGTGTGCGAGTTTTTATTGATGTATATATAGGATAGAAAACGAGTCTATACAATATGGAGAAGAGCGCAGCGACCATGTGATCGATTATACAAAGCACAATTAAAAGCGCACCAAGTAACGTCGATTGTACACGTATATATCGATGGCTTAGAACAAGAAGGTCGTAACTACCAAATCGATATATTGAGAAAACAAGAGAAAACTGTCTTTAATTTACTCTTTACCCATGGGAAAACACGTTTTTAAAACTTCAATTTGGTCAACATGACAATTTCTGATTTTCATGAAAATAGGCTCATAAGAAGCGCCTTGTGATGCTTATTCTAAATATGTATGAATCCTAAAAGGTCATAAGTGGCACTTACGACCTTCTAATTCTAAGCCATCGATATATGGGAGTTTGATACGCTCATGATGTGAAACTCATCAAAGGTAATCAGTGTAAAATAAAGATTCAGTGCGGAAAGTCTATAACTAAAATTCAGTGTTCTGCTCCAGGCATCATTCAAATTACACACCTTTGTCAGACGCCTGGCATAAAATAACATACACTATGTCACTCGAAACCACGTGACGATGACTACCATCAGGAATGAGGTGTCGGGGAGAATAACCTAAGTTGTAAAACCTTTTTTTTCTCAATTGAACAAAGCAATTTATATACGTTAAAAACTTAAAAGTCTGGCATTTTGCTGCAAACCATCCATGATCATGGACAAGATCTCGACATAGCATAACTAGAGGTCATGCAGTTACCAAATCGATTCTACAATATACTTATTGGTCCTTTATTGTATCAATCCATCCTCTTTGCAACGGTCCATATATATGTACAAATTTCAAAAACGAGCTGCTAGAATTATTTTAGACAAATATTTTGACAAACCAGCAGATAAGTTATTTTCACAATTAGATTGGATAGAGTTAATAAAAAAGCGGTCATAGTATACTCCAAACATATATGGAACAACTATTTACCTATCAAGAAAACAGATCATTGAGATCATTTGAACAAAAACTACTAACAGTTCCATAACCCAGACTAGAATTCTGCCGAAAATCATCGGCATACTAACTCCGGTGAAAAATTATGGAACAAACTTCCTTATGATGTAAGGACATCGGTAAATGTGAACATATTTAAAAGCAAGTTCTTAAAGTGGTGTTTCTCTGATGGTCAACTAAACTTCTCTCTCACTGGAGAGATACATCAATCATTGACCCATTCCAAATATTTCAACAGTAAGTGTATGATTAGAACAATACAGAACATATCTGTATATAGCAGGTATAATTATATTGTCTTCTTTATTACATTTTTTCAGGAATGTACCAAGTGCATAGATTTTTTTTCTTATGTGTATATCCTTCAATGTGTTTAATATAATGTATCATCCTTTGTAAATGTTTACATATTATTCTATGATACATGAGGCTCATAGGGAAGACTGGGGATACCAAACTATATTGCCTCTTTAAATAAAGTATAGGGGATCTATCACGAGTTGTCAATTGATATAAATATATATTAAACGAGTTTTGGAAATTTTATTAAGCGAGCCTCTGGCGAGCTTAATAATATTTTCTGAACGAGTGTAATATAAATACATTAATTGACAACGAGTGATAGATTCTTTATATCATATGACACTAAAAACGAAAAATACGCGTTGATTTATTGGAAAAATCCAATCGTCTATACTACACGTGGTACGTATAACTTTGTACGTACTGGCTATACTAACATGTATACAAGGAAACTCATTTGATATATCATTATTATTATATTCGTCGGAGAACTGTTTTATAAGGCATTTACGGAAATCTTAAGCTTACGAAACTCTCGATGGCTCAACAGCAACTGCTTAAAATGGGAACTGCCATGGGTGAAAACAATACGGCTAAACAAAATTTGAAAAAAGTGTTCCCAGATTAGTTCATGTTTTGCTAGCAGAATACAAACCGAACTCCAAAAGAGTAACTTCGTTATGATGTAACATATTTTGAAAAAAGCCTGCCTTTTCCCTTGGGCTGGTAATATTCTGGTGACAAAATTTAATGTAGTGAATCATTGTTGTTTGTTTCTGAGCCATGTGTATTCTCAAACGTATAAACTGCGTGTCGCTCTTTTAAATGTACTGAGTATATACATAAACATGTGAACGTGTTCCATGTTCTATTTATATTGAGTACGGGCGAGTACGGATTACACCAGGGAACCCGATTAATAAACCTGTTGATCAAGGCACGGTTTTCCTGGTTTCTCGCTTTTAGTAAACGCGTTCCTTGATTTTAATAGAGATGCTGTAAGGGGCGTAGCTGGGCATACGCAAATACGCACGCGCGTACGCTGTTTGCAAAACTGATATAAAAATGCAATAAAATTAAATTGCTTACCCAGGCGTGGCATATGTTTGGACTTCTTTGCAAAAATTCACAATTTCGTTTAGAACGATATTTTTAATGTTTTTGCTCAATTTACCTAAAATATGTATTAAGGTATGAACCGTATTGATCAGTGTAAATGTGTGCGAGCTCACACGGGTATATTTTGGCGGGCGCGCCCCTTTTAAATAAAACATGATCAACTTTGATCGCCACTGAAACGTTCGAAATGCCGCTAGATAGTATTGCATCCAATGAATTTAAAGATGTGAACTATTTTAGGCCTCCAACCAATCAGCTTCGAGATTTACCAATTTGTGTGCAGATGGTTGAGGCGGGCAGTATATAAACCGTGTTTCATCGCCTGACGCATCATATACCTCATTCGGACGCTTAAAGTCTATCGTGAGATATTTTTCCTTGTTTGAGTCGGAAACTTCAGCCTTAGTCAACCAAATGGTAAGTACTCTTTATTTTTATTCTATAAGAATTTGTTTGTGACACGTTGTTCAAAGTACTCGTTTTGTGCATGTATCTATATCTAGGGAATGTTCATGCGTGTTTTGTGGTACTGCAAAAACATTTTTGTTGGTTTGTCCGGTCAGCCATTTTTGGTTTCACCGACTTATTGTAAACACGTGCAATCTCTAAGGCCAAACATATTGGCCTATTTATATTAATGAATGTTTCATCATACTGTATGTGTATGTGTTATTTTCTTTGTCACTAATGATCCATTGATAAGGTGTACTGTGGACCACAGGTAACTGTATCGTTGAAAAAGAAAACAAAAACGGAAAAAAAAATTAATCTACATAAATTTTCAAAAAAAAAGATCTTTTTCGTTTTTTTCGTTTTCAACGATACACTTACCTGTGCTGTGGACCTGACATTTGAGTCATCGCACTGTACTTTGAGTGTAGCTGGGGCGTAGATCAGTAGATAGCGCCAATAATTAACTATTAAGTCATTCAAATCGAATTGAATATTTCCATTAAAGGCTATTTTCCAGCGCTTTTCCATAATTCGTGTATGTTTAAAAAACTTCATGAAACAAGCTAGAACTATACATATTTTTGCCAAATTTTGGACCTAGGGCGTAGCTAACGTGCGGGAATGTGTGTCTTCTATCACTTTATGATTTATTTATTATCAAGTTCACAGGTAACTGTATCGTTGAAAACGAAAAAAAAAGGTTTTTTTTTAAAATAAATTTTCATTTTCCCTTTGTGATCCAAGTTCTATTCTTTACAAAATAAGAACATTAAAGTTTAGATACGGATACTGTCAGGTGTGGTAACAAGGCTGTTGTAATTATGTTATAAGCATTTTCATAGCATTGATATTTTCTTGGGAGTGGTACATGATTCATATTAAAATACATTAGCCACATGGTGCATGATGTAATCTGGTAATGGTGATATTCATGTACTGAAGTTTGTAGTGTATTATGACTCATCGATGCATGCATGTAGCCAGGTCTGATGATTCAACAATGAGATGAGTCTGTCTGTATTATAATATACATAATGTACAGTAATACCTCGCCACAAAGACCACCTCTGTGTGACAATACTACAATTTTCAGGTCCCATTTATGTTTTTCTTGATTAAATTAACCTCTGTATAAAGGCTAACTCAAAGGGTGGTGTAGGGTTATTGTAGGGTTGACTACTCAAATTTCAGTATGCTTACCTAGTACAGTACAACCTCTCCAGTGATCCTATGCTGAGAAACAACCTCTAAACAAAGGCCACTATTTGTATCTCTCAAATGGTTTGCTCTACAGAGGTCGTACTGTATTTGGGGTTTTCATTAAATGTTGAGACTAAATTACCAGATTTGTTTCATGCATACTCTTAAATAACTTTCCTTGTACAGTATGTACATATGCTAATATCCAAGTAACATATTGCTGCTTGTCTCAGTCTGGTCCAGAGAGAGAGAGAGAGAGAGAGAGAGAGAGATGATTTTCACCAGAATTATGGTCCTATGCCAGCAGGAGGTTTATTTAAATTTCTATAAACTGCCGACTTAACTTGATCTTTATCTTGTATTTTTTCAGCGTGAATGTATCTCTATCCATGTCGGACAGGCCGGTGTCCAGATGGGCAATGCCTGCTGGGAATTGTACTGTCTGGAACACGGTATCCAGCCTGATGGTCAGATGCCAAGTGACAAGACCATCGGAGGTGGTGATGATTCTTTCAACACCTTCTTCAGTGAGACTGGCACTGGCAAGCACGTACCAAGAGCCGTGTTCGTGGATTTAGAACCAACAGTAGTCGGTAGGTTAACAGTTAATTATTTTACATACAGTTCTTGTTTCTATTCTAGAAACATGCTGCCATGTCAATGGACATTGTGTACACAGAACCACATATCGGTGAATATACATACCATTGCTGAAATATTTTATTATTTGAATTTACATATTATGGTTTGTCAGATATTGTCTGGTGCTTGAAGAATAATTTTACTTACACGAATAAGGACTTGTCAGGGCTTGTTTTCAATTTGAAGAATACATTAAGTATTTATATAGTTGTTGTCTGACACATGTTATCATTACTATTTCAGATGAGGTACGAACTGGTACTTACCGTCAACTGTTCCATCCTGAACAACTCATTACCGGTAAGGAAGATGCCGCTAACAACTACGCCCGTGGTCACTACACCATTGGTAAGGAAATCGTAGACTTAGTTCTTGACAGAATCAGAAAGTTGGCTGACCAGTGTACCGGTCTACAAGGTTTTCTCATCTTCCACTCATTCGGTGGTGGTACCGGATCTGGATTCACTTCCCTCCTCATGGAGCGTTTGTCCGTTGACTATGGCAAGAAATCCAAGCTGGAGTTTTCCATCTACCCAGCACCTCAAGTAGCCACTGCTGTCGTTGAGCCTTACAACTCTATTTTGACCACCCATACCACACTGGAGCACTCCGACTGTGCATTCATGGTGGACAATGAGGCCATCTATGACATCTGCAGACGTAACTTAGACATCGAGAGACCAACATACACCAACTTGAACAGACTGATTGGTCAGATTGTCTCCTCCATTACTGCCTCCCTCCGATTCGATGGTGCCCTCAATGTTGACTTGACAGAGTTCCAGACCAACTTGGTGCCATACCCACGTATCCACTTCCCTCTGGCTACCTATGCCCCAGTCATCTCTGCTGAGAAGGCCTACCATGAACAACTGACTGTTGCCGAGATCACTAATGCTTGCTTTGAGCCAGCCAACCAGATGGTGAAATGTGACCCACGTCACGGCAAGTACATGGCCTGTTGTATGTTGTACCGTGGCGATGTGGTTCCCAAGGACGTCAATGCTGCCATTGCTACCATCAAGACTAAGAGAACCATCCAGTTTGTCGACTGGTGTCCAACTGGTTTCAAGGTATGTCACCAGCATGAATTGCGACTTTCAACTTTTGGATGATTTGGCCTGGAAGGCAATAAACCATGGTTGTTTTACCTCAGTACAGATGTTATTTATAAATAAATACTTGAAAGTAACTGTTGTCAGTAAACATGTAACTCGAACAGGAATGAGAATGATACTTTCTTCATGATTACATGTTTCCACACCGTTAAGATTTAACCAATCTTTCATAGATTTCATCAAATCTAGTTATTCATCAAAATTCTTTTTACAGTACAACATATCCAGACTGGGAACAGTACAAACTATGCATAGTGACTCTAAACAGCCACTCTAATTAAACCTCAACAAAGTATAAATTTGATCAAGTAATATAAATTTGATTTCAATGATTTAAATGCCAATACTGTTAAATGTACATCAGTTCACATTTCTGTTTTTCAGGTGGGTATCAACTACCAACCACCAACTGTTGTACCAGGTGGTGATTTAGCCAAGGTCCAACGTGCCGTGTGCATGTTGAGCAACACCACTGCCATCGCCGAGGCCTGGGCTCGTCTTGATCATAAGTTTGACTTGATGTACGCCAAGAGAGCCTTCGTTCACTGGTAAGTACTGTAAAATCATTTGATTTCAATGGGATTAAATTTTGTGGTTTTGACGAAAAAGGCCATTTCACGGAGACGTGAATTCAAAGGTATCTCATTCACTAAGTTGTATACTATACAAATTCTTAATATTTGTGGGTTTTAAATTTGGTTGACAACAACGAAATCCACAAATTAAATCTCCAGTCCCTTGGTTATTATTTTACAGTATGAATTTACAGTATTTCATTCAATAGTCTAATTAAATTCATTAATAATTTCAAATTGATTGGAATTCTGGTTTTCTTAATATTTGCTGAAAAGAGGAAGTTATGTTTTACACTGAACCACTTTTCTAATTTGTCACTTTTTAAACCCCAAATAACTAGAATAACTTGTTTTCATCATATTTTGTGCAGGTGCATTTTATGTATATGGCTTATTGACCAAGTCTTTAAAATCGCATACCAAAGTGTGTCAGTCCTGCGATAATCTAGCATTTTCCCCACATGCTGTGTTATAAATGCATTTTATTCATCAAAATGTATCAGAACTGTGTTTACTATCCATGTTGAAAACCACAAAACATGGAGATGTTGACCATCGAATGTGGGCAAGCATTTGCAATATGTAGGTCAAATCATAGGAAACCTTAGTGTAGAGACTAGAAGTCACACTTGGTATATAATCCTTATAAAGCTTGGCCTTAAAGATGCTCTCACTTTACGTTTATTTCCATGTATGAATGGTTTGCTGTGTGTATAATACAGGTATGTTGGAGAAGGTATGGAAGAGGGAGAATTCTCTGAGGCTCGTGAAGATCTAGCTGCCTTAGAGAAGGACTATGAAGAGGTCGGTGTCGACTCTGTGGACGAAGAAGGTGAAGAAGAAGGCGAGGAATATTAAATATCTGAATCTCTCATTCTACCAAACCAGCTTAACATGTTTTCAAATATAGAATACTCGAATTATTTGACTTTATACTTGATGCTTTTTGCCATATGTGATAATGGGAAGTGCTTGGTATTTTGTGTAATGTACCCATGGCTACTTTGCATAAATGACCTTTCAACCATTTCATGGTTTGTGTTCAAATCTTACTGTGTTCTATGCTACCATACTTGTGTGTTTATTGCATACGTTCTGTATAAGATCCATCTATGGACCAAAATAAATATTTACTTTGTTTCAAGATTTTATATTTTGTTTTTTCCACCACGTATTGTCAGAAGTCTTGTGTTTTACCTACCACAGTCAAATCAAATTATAGAATTTTATTGACCTTTGGAAAAACGCAATTACTGGTAGGATAGCTGCACACTAAGGATTAGTCTTCTTGAGAAGACTATAAGTGAATATATTGTCCACTATTATGTACTTCTGACAGGTCGGAAAACTACTACTCATTATAAGGCCCCTACTGGTTTTCACCTGGGCACTGTTTTATCAAAGCATTTACGCTAGCGTAAACCTACGATTTCCTAAAATATTGCGTACGTCGATAATATTTGCGTCAATGCGTTTTACAAAGATATTTTAGTTCACATTCTGTCGTAAGTTTTAGCTTATTTCTACGCCAAGGCTTGGCAACCCTAAATGGCAAATATGAACGTAAGTGAAGAGTTTTTAACACGCACTGATGATTTTTGACCGTCGCATATTATCTTAGACCGTCGTTTGTTGTTTTGGACCGTCACTTGTTGTTTTAGGCGTGATTGATCATCAAATCTTGTCGCATATTTATTCATTCTGGTACCCGTTATATTTGTTATATTGGTTATATTGTGTCGCGAATTACGTTCAATCTTCAATATTTTTTGCGTAAATGTATGCGAGTACTTGCGATCGTTTAGTAAAACACACTTACGAGTTTGCGTAAGATAGATATCTATGCGTAAATATACGCGACATTTACGCATTGTTAGTAAAACAGTGCCCTGGAGCGGACTATAGGTTTGCCATCCGTCAAGAAAATCTCAATCCTGCCATAACAAGGTTGACAGCAGCTGGAATACCCGATTATGGTCAGTAAATAGTAAAGTTATGAGAAAAGTCGGTGAAAAATGAAATTCAGGTCGATGTTTGATACAGTTAGTAGTGTTAAAATTAATTTAAGCAACTATTGCAATTTTGTTAGCTCACATAGTGTCAAGGTGAGCATTTGTGATCACAACACAATTCGTTCGTCAACAATTGACTCCAATGAATGACATCTCTTCCTAAACTGCTAGTCTGATTTTGAAATAATTTCACAAAAATGATCCTTGGGGTGACCCTCTAACAAAATGGTTCTGGTCTGTTGATGAATAAGGCCATGATAAACAGAACTTTTATCACTTTTTATTCTCATATTGTGTTAGAATCAAAATGCCGAACACGAATCGCATTCTATTATCATAGGCTTGAATGCACAACACGTTCTTAGTGAGGTTGGGCTTATCGGCCGTTAGACATCACATTCGTTTACAATGTTGAAAGTGTACAAACATCACATTTTGAAGCAATCATTCGTTTACAATATTGAAGGTGTAATTAATAACATCAAATTTTGAAGCAATTATTCGTTTACAATGTTGAAGGTATAACTCTAACGCGGTATTGGGACCTGTGTCACCTAAACTAAACCGGCAAATCAGGTAAAACAACATAAGGATATTGGACAAGGGACTATCTTTTCAAAGTGTACCGTATTTTTAATTTACTTGGTGAATGAAAATGAGCATGTAAAATAAACTTCTGCTCTCCCTAAATCGATGTAATGATCAGTGATTTCTGTTTTTATTGACATTGCAGAATATCGCATTAGAGTTATATATACACATCACATTTTGAAGCTATCATTCGTTTACAATGTTGGAGGTATAAACATCACATTTTGAAGCAATCATTCGTTTACAATGTTGAAGGTGTATAAACATCACATTTTGATGCACTCGTTCGTTTACAATGTTGAAGTTGTATAAACATCACATTTTGAAGCACTCGTTCGTTTACAATGTTGAAGTTGTATAAACATCACAGTTTGGAGCACTCGTTCGTTTACAATGTTGAAGTTGTATAAACATCACATTTTGGAGCACTCGTTCGTTTACAATGTTGAAGGTGTATAAACATCACATTTTGAAGTAATTATTTGTTTACAATATTGAAGATAGAAAATAATGTTTCTGAAAGTGCGGTCAGACCATCCTATTCAATTTTGCAAAATATGTACAAGAAATATAATTGTGATTAGTACATTTGATAGCTACATGATGTCTTTGAAACATTTGGCAGTGTAAAGGGAAAAGTATAAAGCTTTCCATGAAATGTAGTGGTATTTCTCTATCAGCAGATTAGCCGTTTTACAGCACCCTGTAGACAGTGAAAGGATCGAAGACAGCATGAATCTGTTGCCCTATCGCATACATATACTTAATTGCTGAAAATGAAAGCAAATTCCGTCTTGGGTTTGTAACCATTAGTGATGTCAATGTCATCTTGTATTTGTATGTTTATACTTACAAATAACTAGACACACATGGGCTTAAGAGCCGGGGGCAGGGGGGGGGGGTAGGCCCCCTAATGTCAGGGTGATAACATGTCTTTTGCCCCCCCCCCCCCAATATTCAGACGAAAGCTAAAAAAATTAACTCGTATATATGAAGATATGTCACCAAAAATTGTTTTGCGAAAATCTTATACGCTCTTGAAATAAATTGTGATATAAACGTTCCCAAGACCTATATTACACACGGTTTCACATTAATATAAGCTTAAATCCCAAATTCGGATACTAAAGTATTGTGCATGCTGTGTCACGCCTTGTGTATAGTAATAAAACATATCCTGTTTAGTACCAAAAAAGGTATCTCAGAACGCCCAGATTGATCCCTTGTCTTAAAAAAACCGGGAGAGCAGTGTCCCGGAACCCCCTCGACCTAATGAAAATCCAGTTACCAGCAGGTAATAGGCAATTTACCAGCGAACTCAGTTATGATAACTATAGTGATAAATATACCAAAATACGCTTCCACGAATGAAGTTTTATTATGTAAAGGTTTTGAGCCCCCACCCCCTTATTTTTTACCCCCGTTGCCAAAATTTAACCCCTATGTTGAAGACGCTCCTACGGCCATGAGACTAGTCCTTCTTGTTCTTCTCGGCAAGGTGGTCGGAGTTTCATGTATTGGTTGATTTTAGCTACATAAAACTTATGTGATCTGGATTCATCTCTGGAGTCGTTCCCGAGTAGATCATAATTTGCTTTCTATGGACAGTGGTTTCTGCACGTATCTAGATTTCTCTGATCCGACTGAACTGCTAAAAACAGGGTCAAATAGAATAAGGGGAACAACCACACTAAATACAACACTATGCGTTATACTATGTGTCTCCCTTGACATCCGCCTTCGATGGTGCATGTTGGTATTGTCGCATCTTTTTCATTCCCATTTATATGTCTGTTTGGATATAGGCCTACATGTCTTCGTCTTCCATGTACTGACCATTTTCATCAGATTAAAGTTAACTGCCAGTGTGGATTGGGCGCATCGAAACCAATTGTAAAAGTAAAGTGTGAAGGTATGTACAGTGAGTTTTAAAAACAGGCGCCGTGGCTTAGGCTAGATGATTAATTAGCCGAGCTCACAGACACACGGTGTCATCGATTTAATAAACTTGAATGAACGTTTATTAAAGCGATTACACCGTGTGCCTGGGGCCGAGCTTTGAAAGCGTCGACTGATCTTGCTGAAGCTATGTCAGGTGAGAGCTTGTTCCAATCTCTGATGGTACGAGGGAAGAATGACTCGGATCTGTATTTCTGTTTGATGACTGTTTTTAAATATGTATTAGGATGAGTGAATCTTGTTGAGCGGTTAGTTCTGGCTGTCTTGGTGGTCTTCTGTAGGATGCTGACATCTCCAGTATTTAAACAGTTAAACATATGCATGTATATCATATGTACCACATGACAATAAGATGCTGTACAATTTTAATTTGACGCTGACACTGTTAATTCACTGGCGAAACAATTTGAAACATACATGTACTAGTACATAATGTATAATGTTTGTACAAAGTGTAGTTCTCTTGAAAACTGCTGTTTTATCGAAGCAGACCTTACATTTACGCTCAAATTAAAATTATTAATTTGACAACTGCACAATGGGGATATTATATAATTATGCATAGCTTTACAGGGTATCGTGGACTTAAACATTATTAATGTGGAAAAATCCCTTGTGAAGTGGTTAAAAGGGATATGAACTAAGTTTGGGCGTAAGTTAAAGAGGCTTTCCCTATAACTTTGATCGTTTAAATCGATTCAGGAATATCATACATTAAATGAGAATCATTATTGCTTAAACTCCTCAAATTTTCATCAAAAAGCTTCCGCTAATTACCGAGAAAAATATGAAAACATATTTCCGTAACATAGTCACGAGTTGTTTCCCTTTGGCCACATAATATAAAATCCGATTTCAATCGCTGGATTATTATTGGTGATTTCAATATATTTTGACATTATAGAGACATATTTGCGCACAATTTCTTCCGACAAATCATGATAATTGATAGCCCTTTGTACCTTTAGCTCATTTTATGTGATAGTATAGAATAATAAGCTAGTTATAGGGAATGCCTCTTTAATGTTTTTCGCCGGCTAGTGCTGTGATCAAACAGTGCTCAGGTTATTATCAACACATGAACAGCAAATGGTTGGATGTTTCTAAGCGTCAATGCTGTGAGAATTGTCGGTAGAAGATGTTGACTAGAACGATGACCTTGTTTTCAATTTCAAACCGATACCTTTCCAAGTGAGATCATTGTCTTTTCCGTGATACTGTGTTTTATTCACTTACCCATAGTAATGTGTTTAATTCACTTACCCGTAGAACTGTGTTTTATCCACTTACCCGAAGTACTGTGTCTTTTTCAATTACCCGTAGTACTGTGTTTTATTCACTTACCGTAGTACTGTGTCTTTTTCACTTACCCGTAGTACTATGTTTTATCACTTACTCATAGAACTGTATTGTATTCACTTACCCGTAGTACTGTGTTTTATTCACTTACCCGTAGTACTATATTTTATCCTTTACCCATGGAACTGTATTTTATTCACCCGTAGTACCGTGTTTTATTTACTTACCTGTAGTACTGTGTTTTATTCACTTACCCGTAGTACTGTGTTTTATTCATTTACACGTAGTACTGTGTTTTAATCACTTACCCGTAGTACTGTGTTTTATTCACTTACCCGTAATACTGTGTTTTATTCACTTACCCGTAGTACTGTGTTTTATCCACTTACTCGCTGTACTGTGTTTTATTCACTTACCCGTAGTACTGTGTTTAATTCACTTACCCGTAGAACTGTGTTTATTCCACTTACCCAAAGTACTGTGTCTTTTTCACTTACCCGTAGTACTGTGTTTTATTCACTTACACGTAGTACCGTGTTTTATTCACTTACCCGTAGTACCGTGTTTTATTCACTTACCCGTAGTAATGTGTTTTATTCACTTACACGTAGAACTGTGTTTTATTCACTTACACGTAGAACTGTGTTTTATTCACTTACCCGTAGTACTGAGTTTTATTCACCCACACCATACTCATGATCTCTAATCATGATAATACATTATGTTATGTTTGATACGTGACGACTAATCATGATAATACATTATGCTATGTTTGATACGTGACGTCTAATCAGGATAATGAATTATGCTATGTTTGATACGTGACGTCTAATCATGATAATACATTATGCTATGTTTGATACGTGACGACTAATCAGGATAAAACATTATGCTATGTTTGATACGTGACGACTAATCAGGATAAAACACTATGCTATGTTTGATACGTGACGACTAATCAGGATAAAACACTATGCTATGTTTGATACGTGACGACTAATCAGGATAAAACACTATGCTATGTTTGTTACGTGACGGCTTATCAGGATAAAACATTATGCTATGTTTGATACGTGACGACTAATCAGGATAAAACATTATGCTATGTTTGATACGTGACGACTAATCAGGATAAAACATTATGCTATGTTTGATACGTGACGTCTAATCAGGATAAAACATTATGCTATGTTTGATACGTGACCTCTGATTATGATAAAACATTATGCTATGTTTGATACGTGACGTCTAATCAGGATAAAACATTATGCTATGTTTGTTACGTGACGGCTTATCAGGATAAAACATTATGCTATGTTTGATACGTGACGACTAATCAGGATAAAACACTATGCTATGTTTGTTACGTGACGGCTTATCAGGATAAAACATACTGCTATGTTTGATACGTGACGACTAATCAGGATAAAACATTATGCTATGTTTGATACGTGACGACTAATCAGGATAAAACATTATGCTACGTTTGATACGTGACGACTAATCAGGGAAACATTATGCTATGTTTGATACGTGACCTCTGATTATGATAAAACATTATGCTATGTTTTATACGTGACGTCTAATGCTATGTTTTATACGTGACGACTAATCAGGATAAAACACTATGCTATGTTTTATACGTGACGACTAATCAGGATAAAACATTATGCTATGTTTGATACGTGACGTCTAATCAGGACAAAACATTATGCTATGTTTGATACGTGACGTCTAATCAGGACAAAACATTATGCTATGTTTGATATGTGACGTCTAATCAGGATAAAACATTATGCTGTGTTTGATACAAGACGTTCTTGGTTGACTTACCACACCTAATTATCTTCGCCAGGTGTTTTGTCACTCAGACCATAAGTTCATAAATAAGTGTCAGTGGCATAGCAATAACATCGAGCTCCATTGTAGTACCAGGAACCAAAATATAGTAGCTGTTCCTGTACAGAACAATGTACCAGACGATAGGGAGCGTTCTAGTCTCGGAATGGAACCATATTGTATTACAGTCACCTTTACCACATAATACAGCAAGTCATTCTACGCTTATCAAACAATTTCAGAAAAATGTGACACTATTTTACCAACATGCTGCCAAATACGTTCGTTTACGTGCCAGATACCACTTTAGAGTCTGTTGAACTGTTTGTAACACTCGTTTGAGTTTTTATGTCCAATGGTCGCATAATGCCATTGTGTTTATAATCTCAAACTCTGATGTCAGGGACCGGTTGATTGGTCTCAACGTTAATGTTTTAACTTTAATAAAAATACGAAGGCTCCTAAATTGTCCACATGTGATAAATGTACCGTATCATATTTCAAATTGTACCGTCAATGATGCACCTCTATAGTCATAAAAATGATAGGCCTACATGAATGTCACATTGCTTCATATTGGCATACAAGTAGTTAGTTCCAGGCCCAGTTTGAGGATTGTATTATTGGCAGTTCGCCGACTGGTAAACTGTTGGAAAGTGGGACAAACAACAATGTTAATTGATATTTCACAACGCAAGTAAAATCTGTCAACAAAACAACTTGGACACACGTTGAAACAACTGTAAGTACTTTGCCCGAAAACAACTCAACTGCTTTAATAGTTGCCTGGATATGGTTCATGCTTGGCTTGAGCGTCGAACAATCGGTCAAAGAACAAAGTACTTGTAGTCTTAACCAAACATTGAGTGTCTCGCCGTATGTCTACCCTGTATCGCAATGTCACATGATCTGTAAAGCTGCAATCAATCCATTCGGCAATTCACCTCGATTCGTCAGCACAATGCCGAACATATATTATAAAATATTAATACAAGAGTCTTTATAAGGGCTAAAATTGTTATTATTCAATTTTATAGTGCGTATTTGAACTGCTTACATAAATCATTTGTTCGTGTAAAAGGGACCATTATAAAGTAGATTAATTGTAAAAATTATCAAACGGCTCTCTTAAGATCGCAATTGGTTTGGTTACATTTATATAAGATACTTCACTTATTCATCTATTAGAAAAAATAATCGCATAACGTCGGTTTATTTCCTTTTAAACACATAAAATCTATTGCGTGACTAACGCATTTAAATATGTATTTAACGTTTTATCTATAGCATAGTAGCATACACAGGAAAAACTTCCACGCATGTTTACCATACGTTTCTTACACCGTATGTTTTTCATATGAGAAACGCATGTTTTTCATGCGTTTTTCACAACGCATGAAAAACATATGTCAAAAACCGTATGTTTTTCATACGTTTACTGACGTATGAAAACCATGTAACGTATGAAAAACATACGTTTAGTCAAACGCATGGTTAACGCATGTTTTTCATATGAAAAACATATGTATAATTTTTCATGCGTTTTACATGAGGAAAAAAACGTATGTTTTTCATAGGAAATTTGGTTATTCGCAAAGTATAAAAAAATATGATTTTAGTAAAACTGGTAAAAATCAACTGTTTTAATATCTTAGTAGAAGAGTGTGTGCCTAAGTATAGCAGCTCACAGGTTCCATCTGAGGCTGCATCATACTAGGAATGGTACCAGTAATGTTGTCCTCCGAGTCATGCTCAATGTGCTGAATTTTGAAACCCGGTAATCTGGATTCGATTCCTTTTTGTAAAAGTAAATTTTCCTCCACATGTGGAGAAGTTGCTGATAGAGGAGTAGATGATGGTTCCCATATATAGAAGGGTAAGTTAGTACTGACTGTACTGGTTATGTAAAAGTCTATGAAAACTGGTTAAATGAATAAACCGTCTTATAATTATGAAAAACCTGAATAAACAAACAAAAGGATGTAAAATATCTAATAACATGTAGCGGCAAGTTTTGTGTAGGCGCTTGTTTACCTCAACGGTTGAGAAATGACCATGTAAAAGGAAGTGTCGAAGTTGTAGACCTGGTCATGCTTCGTATTGTTCCCTTGTTAATTACTATGCCTGGCATAAAACCCAAAGATGGAGGGATTCTGTATCTGCGATACCCTATAAGCTTGTGTCTCTTATATCTTGTGTCAATTAATGTATACCATCAGATATGAGGTGTTTATAATTTATTTAAAGTATTAGTTTCACAGTCGACCTAAAATATAGAGTGTATAAAATGGATCTACATGTAAGTAGATCTAGATCTAAGTGTTAAAAATACATTTGGAATTCATGTGGAAATTTGAGTTAGAATCATGATATATACAGTATGAATACACATGCTGTAGTAACAGTATGCCTAAATAATCTAAAGAACAATAGATTCTCCACCTGGAGAACAGAAGTGGTATTAAATACCCATACAAAGTTTTTTATGTTGGGGACAGTTAATTTACCACAGGCAGGACTTTTTTGTTTCTGAAAACAGGTACGGCAGATACCGGCGTTTAGTAGATACACCGGATCTTTCTGCATGGGAAAATCAAACAACGACACCGTACTTCAGTCTCGCGCAGCGTCTGTTTTCATTGTGCGTCTGCTGCAGGTCTTGAATTTGGAATGAAACCGATTAAATGAACGACTTTGTCGACTGCAAATGTGGCAGAAGTCTTGTGAAGATTCAATTCCGAAGGTATAAGATAATAAGCATCTATAAAGTCGTTTAATCGCACCGTTATTTTTACGATAAATTTCGCGACCACAAAGTTGCGTAGATTCTCGCTCTATCGGGGCACTTAATGGATCTATGTGTTATTAAGCAACTGAATAGATCGTTTGCCACTGGCTGGCTTTAAAATTAATATCTCAGTGAAAAATAAGCTCAAAATACACGAAAAAAAAGTTGATATTTACAAAATCACGCATGGTCAAGTTGACAGGTCAAGAGTTACTCCCCTTTCTATCGGTGCATGTCATTTTTCATACAATCGGTAGATCTATTCAGTTCAACCTCTGACAAAATGTCAGGAAGCTTGAGTCTTTGAGCACATGGCTTCTTAGACTTCAGAATCATCACTGCCATGCTCGACCAACTGCAATTAATGGCCCTCACTACAGGAGCGCTGAGCTCAAGCATGGGTAACTATGATATGTATCCGGTTATATACAACTTTGTTGATGTCCCTGCCACATATCTTTTACCAACCACTGCAATGAACCGGAGGTCACAGATTCAACTACCTAATACTGTACGCTCAAACTCTCATTGCTCAGGAGAAACATCACCAGCTGTCCTACAAGTACAAAGGTGCAGTGCTTCAAGATGCTGGTGAGGCCAGCTATTGATTATGCATCTCCGGCTAGGGATCCACATACTGTGGTGATTCTACCGTTCCGGTCATTGATCACCATTGCGGTACATCGCCATTTCGGTACATCGCCATTCCGGTGAGTGACGTCACGCAAGCACGAGCATCCTGGCACTTCGACTACGGACTTGGAACAGGCAACACGACATTGTGAACCTTGTTGATACTAAGAAGAATACTGAAGATTACAGACGTTGAGTAAGTGAGTTACTTTATTATTATACTGTATTGGTCTATTCTATAGGTGCAAATGCTCCTCAATACCACCAGCAACATCACAGTGTTGGAAGTGGTTCTGACAGACGAGCAGCCCCCTATGTCACTGGGGACTGAAGGCGAACAAATAGCACCACCCAGATGACAGTGCAGAGAATGAGAGATGAAGTCGAACTGCTACTCATGTACAGATTTACACACAACTTTGTTGAAATCCTTGAACTTCTTCCATCCACAGTGTGTCAATTTTCCTGATTAATCCCGATTTATCATTTATGAAAAGGCAATGCCTCCTGACCAAAATAAAAGTTATTTGATGAAACTATCTCAAGAAGTAGCAAAGATATGATAAATTCAATCTGCTCAGAAGGGTTTTCTTTAATAAAAACATAGTTAAATGTGGAAATAATGTCATAGAAGGCCCCTTATTTAGCAAAGATGTTCGGCCACTTATAATGTTCCTAATTTTGAATTTTGCCCTGTTAGCACCCCTACATCCAGCAGCCCTCCACTTCTTGCTATATTGCAGGACAGACACTGACTTCTTCCTGCCTTATATCCAGTCATCGAAAGCCATTGTCATGTCCCTGACCTTAAACAGCTTCAAGACTGGAGTGGCCACTCTCCACTAGACATACCTCAGTCACAATTTTATCTGTTTTTATCCTTCAATTACCTTTGTTTACCTGCCTCACGCTCACCGTGACCTTGTACATGTATATCACAAGTATGTTGACGCTCCAGACTACCAGAGTGGGCCCTGTACTTTAACGGGAAGAAGCATTTACATTGGACACGCTAAAAAAATATTAATCATTAAGACATATCTCAAGTCAAAATAGGTAACAGAAACCATAGCGACTTCGTTGAACTGTTCATGAGGTAAACTTTTGGGTTGATCGGCAAATATAAATATTGTCCAATAAAGTTCAAATTTTGGTGGTCAGGACTGTAAAAAATGGTGAAGCACTTTCCTGAATGTCTGTGTTGCATTAAATGATCAAAAGTAGAGCAGGTTTCTAACTTTCAATAACCAATAAAAATTTTGAAAATTGCTATTATATACATGTGAAGCTTAATTATGATCAGGAGAGATTAATTAATGGTTGCAAAATGACTAGCTGACTCATCCCCACACCTGAACACGGCAAGTCTGGGAGTTCACCATTGCCAAACATTGCAGCCATGATTGTAGATATCTTAATAAAACTGAGTCTGATGTATCGAACCCTGACCCATAATCTGGTACCCGAGTATCATACTGTTTGTCGATCAGGCTAACAAATGCTGCTGATATGATTGCAGTTAATGCTGCTGCACCAGTCAATTGAAACACAAGCCACCAAGATAAGGCGGGGATAGCCGGAGACTGGTGCCTGGTTTTTACATTTCATTTGTCCCTGCACTGCCAGGGTCAGTCAGTGCTGGATATATGTAGCGCACCTTGATTCCTTGTAACTCACAGTCACCTTTATTTTCATTGATTTTAAAACTGCCCTAATGTCAGATACCTGCCAATTAGTTTTAAGAAGTTTGAATAATAAAAAGTTAGTGGTTATTTTTTTACACTTTTAATAATATACGGTACAATACATGCTGACTTCCTGATACTAACAGTTTACTTAGATTTTAGAATGAATTCAGAAATATTAGATACTGGTATTAAATGGTATAAATAGGTGATCAATATACTCTTTACTTCATTAAAAATTACCTGTCTTTATTATACCCCCGCAAACAAAGTTTGAAGGAGGTATACTGGAGTCACCACGTTGGTCTGTCGGTCTGTCGTTACGTTAGCATCGGGTCCGCTCTGTAACTTTGTCATTTCTTACTGAATTTTAAAATTGCTTGGTACAAATGTTCACCACATCAAGACGGTGTGTCATGCGCAAGACCCAGGTCCCTATCTCAAAGGTCAAGGTCACACTTAGAGGTCAAAGGTTATATAGTCATGCAAATCGTGTCCGCTCTGTAACTTTGTCATTTCTTACTGGATTTTTAAATTGCTTGGTACAAATGTTCACCACGTCAAGACGGTGTGTCACGCGCAAGACCCAGGTCCCTACCTCAAAGGTCAAGGTCACACTTACAAGTCAAAGGTTATATAGTCATGCAAATCGTGTCCACTCTGTTATTTTGTCATTTCTAACTGGATTTTTAAGTTGTTTGGTACAAATGTTCACCACATCAAGACGGTGTGTCATGCGCAAGACCCAGGTCCCTATCTCAAAGGTCAAGGTCACACTTAGAGGTCAAAGGTTATATAGTCATGCAAATCGTGTCCGCTCTGTGACTTTGTCATTTCTTACTGGATTTTAAAATTGCTTGGTACAAAGTCATGAAATTTCAATCATGGTGTTTTTCAATCTGTATAGCAGCAGATTTCCATCAAATATGTTGTTTAGACTTTAATTTTAAATAATATTCCTGTGTCAAGGCGGTGCTGCGGGGGTATGATTCATCACTCCTGTGATAGCTCTAGTTAGTTTTGATTTTATAGATATTGAATGAAGTTAAAAGAGACAATATACTGCTTTGATGTCTAGTGATGTAGGCATTTTCTGATTTATAAGCCAATACCTGTATATCCGGGATGCTACTTTTGTTAATTTAATTTTTTTTCTTCACAGATATAATCCCTATTGTTAGTTGGCTTACTCCAGAATCAATGTGTTGACACTACCGGTACATAATGTCATAGAACTGATTCATCAAACTGTATGTCTACCATACTGAGAAGTGTGGATGGCAATGGACATGAAACTGTTCAAATGCAGGTAAATTGCTTTTAAGTTTTTGTGTCGCCTGAACAGGTGACATATATTATGACATATATGTGTTACTTTTGTTTGCAGGATGCTGCTTTGCGTGAGATTGGTATTGGAAATGCAGGAGATTTCCTTAAAATGCAGAAGATTTCACTAATCTGCAGGAGATTTTCCTTGCTAAAACTAAACTCTATATGAACTCTTCTGTGCGATTTCCAACCTCTTTTTGGGGAAAATTATATTTAGTCCAGAGCAGATTCTTTTTTTTAAAAAGTGCAGAAACATTTATGTTTCATGATGTCACACTATGGGTGCTTTGTAACATACTAAAAATCTAGGAAATGAAAGTGACACTGTGTATCATTTTGGGGTAAAACCTTACAAATCATAACAGCTAAGCATGATTTTTTGGAAACACCGTGGCAGTGTTTCATTTTGGTTAAGAAAACTATGACTCCTTTTCCAATGACCTCAGAAAAGCAACAAGTCCCACTACGTAAAAATAAAGTATTTTCAAAATTCAATGAGTCCCTAGCAGATTTTGTGAGTCAGGGACTCGGGACTAGCTCCAAAATGAATCACTGCTGAGCTTGTGATAGGTACTTTGTTACTTGTAGTTTTCAAGTGTTCTAGAACAATGACAACATAATTTGTTTTGGCCTAACCATATTATATTTTAACATTTCAGATACATCTTTTCTGTGAAAACAAGTGCTCATACTTGGCAGTTTGGAGAAGTAACTATTTCTGTGATCGTTGTCCAAAAAATTGGAAGTTAATACTGAGTGTTTCAGATCAACTGAACGTCAGATAACAAAGGTACTATAGAAATTACTTAATGGTCATTCAGCTTGCTAGAACACATGTCTAAAGGCATGTTTGTTAAACTTTTAGGCATTGCTTATGATATTAAGTTATTAATAACCACTGGATCACTGAGTAAGTAGATTAATCTGAATTGATTTCTATTAAATGGAGACTATCAAGTTGATGATCTGACAGAAGGAAATCTTTAATGCCTAGTCATAGACTAGTACCAGAAATTTTAAACTGGTCAATTTGATAAGGTATGAAATAAATAATAATGAAAATGTTTGTATCATAAATGCAACATTCAGATGTAATTAGAATAGAAGCTTTTGCTTACATTAAACTGAGATGAGCATTTATAAACAAAACACACATTTCAGTTACCGTATAATAATGTTTTTCTTGTCGTTTATTTCAGACCCATTAATTATGCAATGAAATGTAACAGTATTCTCGAAGATGGCTGATTGACAAATATATTGGACTTGATTTTGGGAGAGAACCGCTTTAACTGTTTTCATGAAACTACATACATTTAAGAGACTGAGATGACTTCCATAGCAGGATCTAATTTGCTTTCCAACAAAATTAAGAGTTTCAGACGTGCTGATTGACTGCAATGTTGCGCAGTGAACTTCTACATTTTTTGTTTAACTTACTTGTTAAACTGATCTACATTGTGACTCATTATCGAGGCTTTATTTAATTTTGTACAGCCACTGATATCTTAAAACAACACTATAAGATAGGTCAGACATTCATACTTGGCTTCCCATGTGACATCATCATAATATGCTAAGAACGTCAAATAATGTAATTCGCATATTTAATGCGTAGTGTGCATTATGGGATGTAGAAAAATGCACAGATGCAGGCATTGCGAAACTTGACACTTGATCTAGAACTGTCGACTATTCGAAGAATACTCAAGCTATTGTACTCGCACAAGCGGCAGCGTCAGTGTCGGCATCCCTGTGTTAAGATTTTGTATCTAAGCTGGTATCTCAGTAACCACTGAAGGGAATAGTTTAAAACTTTATGCACTTGTTGACTGTGAATATCTAAGATGATAGGGACAGGTCCCATAACTGTGAATTGTTTTTTTGCAGAGTTATGCCCCTTTTGGAATTAGAATATTAGTGTTAAGTTTTTGCATGTTAGCTGGTATCTCAGGGAATGGTTTTAAACTGCACATACTTGTTCACTGCGAATATCTAAGCTCATAGGGACAGGTCCCATAACTGTGATTTGGTTTTTTTGCAGAGTTAAGAATTTGCATGTAAGCTCAGGTATAGATAATATGATGTAGTACTGTGCTGATTGTCATACATACGTTGTGATAGTTTTTCCATGAAATTAGTTTTAAAAATAGAGGATCTATGAGAGTTGTCAATTGGTAAAAATTGATATTATACCTTTTTTGGAAATTTTACTAAGCGTGTGATAACAAAATCCGCGAAAACAACGTCACCAGCTTACATTTGTTTATTCTTGCTCAGTAATAGGGTAATGCGATAAAAAGAATCCTTCTTTTGTTGTCATTGGAGATCAACACTTCTTAAACTTGTCAGGAAAACAAAACATTAAACTCACCAAAAGGCTCGCTTAATAACTTGTGTTTTCTAGACTCGCTCAAGAAATGTTGATTTCCAAAGACAACTCATGGCTGATCCAATAATACATATTAAACTTGTTCAGGAAATATTATTAAGCTTGATAACGGCTCGCTTAATAAAATTTCAAAAACTTGTTAAATATAAATTATATCAATTGATAACTGTTGATAGATCCTCTATATATCACATGACTTTGTTTGTATCTGGCTTTGGGTTAATATAATGTTCACATGACGTCAACATATTCTCATAAATGAAATCACTTTGTATTTTTATGCCCCGTATCGATAGATCTGGAGGTATATAGTGATTTGTCCGTCCGTTCGTCCTTCTGGCCTGGTTAACCCAAATTGACCGTTTCAAATACAAAGCTTTCATACATGCATTGATGTTCTATATGACCACTCTCCACACACCTGTATCAACTGACTCCATTTTGACCTTGACCTAATTTTGGACTTAGACTTATTGAAAGGCCAATTCTTGGTTAACCCAAATTGACCGTTTCTTCTAGCATTAATATGGCTTGCTACAAAGCTTTCATACTTGCATGGATGTTGTATATGACCACTCTCCACATGCCTGTATCACCTGACTCCATTTTGACCTTGACCTAATTTTGGACTTGGACTTATTGAAATGGCTGCCACGGGGGCATAAGCATTTATTCAACGTAGTCTTGTTTTCATCTGTCAAGAATCAGAATGTTTTTTTTATTGTTTATATGCTCTGCGCAGGACTTATGTCAATGTTTTGTACATTTATTTATCATATGACTTTCATTGTATAAAGAGTATCTATCACGTGTTGTCAATTGATATAAACTTACATTAAAGTGTATAGAGCTATATCAGACGATATTTTTTTAAAAAGTTTAAAAAATTGAAAAACAATAATGCTTTAATATCCATTAGATCATTTTTCGCTTCAGTTTTAACAGAAACTCTTTCTGTGATTTATTACACATGCAAATTGTCCGTTTTCATACGAAAGTGTTCTTGAACACCCTATGAAATTACAAGAATCGTCTATTTTTTCCACGATTGAATCAAAGTACACGGAACCCATCCAAAGTTTGAATTGCAATTAAGGTAGTCTAGTAGCATACTAAAAACGATGCAAGTAATTATTTTGGCATTAAAACTACCGATAGATATAGCTCTAAACACTTTAAACGAGTTTTGGAAATTTTATTAAAGCGAGCCTTTGACGAGCTTAATAATGTTTCCTTTATAAGTTTAATATAAGTTTATATAAATTGACAACGAGCACTATATTTTTAGCTCATCTGATTTTTTAAAAATAGATGATTTATTGTCATCACTAAGTCTTGATCATCGTCGGCGTTGCATGGTTAAGTTTTGTGTTTAGGTAAACTTTTTTCATAAACTATCAAAGCTATTGCTTTTAAACTTGCAACACTTGTTCACCTTTAAAACCTAAGCCTGTAAAGCAAGACCCATAACTCCAATCTGCATTTTGTATGAATTATTGCCCCTTTTTGGACTTAGAAAATAAAGTACCTTGGTTAAGTTGTGTGTTTAGGTCCACTTTTCTCCTAAACTATCAGAGTTATTGCTTTGAAACTTTCAACACTTGTTCACCATCAATACCTGACCATGTCAAGCAAGATTCCTAACTCTGATCTGCATTTATGCATGAGTTATTGCCCCTTATTGGACTTTGAAAATTCCTTGGTTAAGTTTTGTGTTTAAGTCCACTTTTCTCATACACTATGTTGGCTATTGCTTTGAAACTTTCAACATTTGTTCACCACCAATACCTGACCATGTCAAGCAAGAACCATAACCCTGATCTGTATTTTGCTAGAGTTTTTGCCCCTTTTTGTACTTAGAAAATGTCTTGGTTAAGTTTTGTCTACTATGGTTAAGTTTTGTCCACTTTTCTCATTCACTATATGGGCTATTGCTTTCATGTACTGGTTATAAAAAAGAAAACCAGCTGTACACAGAGTACCTGTAGATGTGTATTTGTATCATTACCTTATTAAATATAAAGGTTTTAAAGGGCCTGCTTCACGTTTGAAGCACAAATAAGGTATTTCCCAACACTGGCACACACAAACCATTTAATATGTAACAGGACTGCGTTGATACCTTCTGCTAAGTGATCACACGCATATAAAACACCTAATTGACATTTAGAAATAACGTTCAGAGGCAGTAACCGGGATTTTCCCGTTTAAAAATACCGCGGGGATTTCCTTCCATGATGCATCTGGCGAGTCATGTGATCCGTCTGCATCTAAACACGCAATATGGCGTCAAATACATCGGTTGATGAGGTGAGTTTTTTTCTGTTATTCATTTTGAGTATATGCAGATGATTTTGGAGAAAAATGGTTGGACATTTATTAAAACAATACTTATTGTTTGCATTCGTTGAACTAGTAAGTGATACCAGCAATATCAAAAGTAGTGTACTGCTTCGTACGTTCCGTAGTGAAGGGGTCGTTTCAAAAGGGTGCGCAACGAGATATTGTCAAATGCCGTTGCCTCATTGACATTCCATGGAACTTTTAGTTGGTATATATTTACACAGTAAATGAGATGATATAGATTTATCCGACTTAGGCAAACATCTAGACTTGTGAATCGTTGGATTAAGGTTATATTTGACCGTGTCTCATATTTCCGTGGTACCCTTATTTTCGTGGTATTAGATATATTGTAAGCAGATGCACTAACACTTATATTTCCTAATTTCACTAAAAAACTCCGAAAAAGTAAATAAAAAAAAAATATTTATATGACAGATCTAATCCTATGTACTGACATGAGTTTACAGTATATATTTATTTAACTGATGGGCAAAATTAATGGGATCCAAAAAATGTTTTTCTAAGAGTGTGTCCATACCAGAGTCTCAAGTTGTGTCAACATATTATTAATGTGTATATACAAAAATTCCAGTGGCCTTGCTCTGCAGGCATACCCTGAACAGCCCAAACCCTCTCCTTTTACCATGGATCCATTTCGTTGCAAATCAATCTGTCTAGATTCTTTTTTACAATAGTTAGTTGTGGCCAGGGATTTCACTCTAAGGGGACGACCATTTAATGTTCAGGGAGTCATGGGTGCTAACATAGGGACAAACCTTTTTAAACTATTGTCCTTCTCCTGACCAATCGACAAACTATTTTTACTTATTGCTTTGAGAAATCTATTTTTTCCAACACATAGGAGACAATTCGTAATCAAGGGCGGATACAACATGTTGCGTGCTGGAAAAATGTTTAATGTAAAAATGCATTCGTAAATAATGAATTGTCTATTATGTCATTTCATTCAAGTAAACATTTGTATATATGTATAGTGATAGTATATATAGTGCAAGCGAAGGGAATAAGCTAGAATGCAGCAGATGCCCCATATATCCATATATAATCTTCAGATTCAAACAAATTCTAGTAATTACTAGTATTTTTAAAATGGTTGAACTTTACCATGTGTACAAATTTTCTTGGTTACTGTTTGATCAGCTTATGATCATGTCAAGGCAACAAACAGCTGTATTGTAAAGCACAGAGAGTATATGGGGTATAGTGTATTGTTTATCAGTACTTGATATGTTTTTGACAGAGTGAATATTTGGAAGGTATGTCTCAAGTGTCTGTATAATTATGTAATTTCAGGGAAGTTCTCGAAGACACTCAAGACGTAAACGTTCTCGATTGATGTTGGATTTTGAGGATCATGAGACAACGGTAAACATTCACAGTTTTCACTGTTTATGAAAACCCAGAAATATATATAAAACAGGCCTATATTGAGAAAATTTGATGTTATGTGTTGACAAAGTAGTTTTTGTATACTAGTATACTACTAACTTACGATGTAATATTATTCTTCAGGACATTTGTAATGTTAATATGTTGTGCCTTGGTTTCAGTCATTGAATATGTTTGTGTAAATAGAAATATATTGTCAGTTTGTATTTTTGACTGTTACAAATTAAAATTTCAAACGGATCACTATATGTAATGATTTTAGTATCGGAGGATTTTTCTCACAGTAAAAATATATGTTTATATTCTAAGCTACGCCTAACGAGCAAATGAATCAATTTCTCACATATAAAAACATATACTTCTTGTTTTGTGCAAAGTGGAAATGAGTGATTAATTTATGCTCACTCCTGCAAATTGAATATCATATTCAACAAATAGTGAGATATTTATTTACTTTTTTGTTGCAGGAATCACCAGCCTCAATCAGCGAAGATGAGGAGATGGTACAGCCCCCAAGATCAAGGGGTAGAGGGAGAGGTAGAGGAAGGGGTGGTCAGAGAGGGGGAAGAGTTTTTAGGGGGAGACAGTTTGATGAAGGAGAAGAAAATAGATTGGTGCGCCTTCACCGAGAAAGACAAGAGAAAGCGGATGTAAGTTTAAGCATAGTCTTGTTCCATCAATATTCCTATTGAAAGAAGTGTTTTCAAACAAGATCTGCAACTAATGAAACTTGCTCCCAGCAAAATCAAACCATCATGCATTGCTATATTGTATGACTTGTTCATAACACATTTTGGGATGATATACCATTATCTCAGATGCATATTGGAAGCTAAAATGACAAACTACGAGGAACTGGTTTGAAACCCAGAGGTAATCACATGTGTATCTATGTTATCCACCCATTTGCATACTTATAAAAGCACTTAGGAGTCTATTTTGAAAACACTAGGGTATTATACCAGCTTTCCTTGATAACACAATGTCTATACCCTGATGACGGAAAGTAATTTGTCAGTTGGGCATGGAAAAATCGTCTGAGCAAGTACGACCGCCTAAATCAAATGCAAAAGCCTAAGACAATTGTGGCGAATGAATGATAATTATTATGTCCTACGCCAAAAATAAACAACATATCACATGTATAGATTGATATAACTGATTTTCTCAGGAGAAATAGATAGGGACGGTGTTCGTCACAATATTGTTGCAAAGTTTTACACAATAACCTAATTCAAGATGTGTGTTGCGTATGAAAGAAAGTACCTAGATGTGTTACACAATGGTATGTTAAATAATTCTGTTAGTGAAGATGGTGCATCTGTACCCACGTAAGTAATTTTATCATCCATGTGCCTCAGTAGCTCGGATGTTATTGCACTTGCCATTTAATCTGGCGATCGGGGTTCAAATACAGGTGTTAGTACGCGCATATATATTCCTGTCATGTTTCAGTTGAAACAAGTAAGTAGGAATGGCAAGCAATACAGAAGTCCCGTACCTGATTTTTAGGTTATTTTCAGGTTGCCATAGTAACCACAATTGTGTCCAAATAAAAAATAACCTTTTTTCAGCATTTCTGTATCCATTGCAACCGCAGTTTGAGTTACTGAGGGACTGGCGGACAGTTAACCTAGTGTCCCCTCCTGATGAAAAAGGTAGTTGCATAATAAAGCAAATGAAGGATATGCTTGGCATTTCAACCAAAGTGTACTTTTTTCAGGATTTGATAGAACAAATGACGGAGGAAGAAAGAAAATCTCTACTAAAGAGTCTGGCTGCCAGGCAACCAGCTGTCATTCTAGATGTGGCTGGTATCCTGTCAGCACGCTAGCAAGATGATCCTCAACCTCCATCTCCAGGGACACCCGTGTCACCAAGTTGGTGTGTCTGCACCAGATGCCCAGACATGGCAAGAGATGAAGATAAATTTTGCTGTGGAATGGCACCATCGATGTGCAACAGTCTAAGACCGGTAATAGCTTTTATCCACTTGATAAGCATAAAATATAATGCTATTTATAGTAGGGCTAACCTCATTTGACAATCCACTTTACTGTAGTGCAGGTGCTCAGTTGTAGCACAAAAAAGTAATCAGGACTGCATGTTTCAAGCGTGGATTGACTATTTATGACACATGTTACTTTTTCACAATATGCACTAACCTACTGTCGTTTCAATAAGCAATACTTATAAGGGAATTATGGGAATTATGCCATTCGAAATAATAGCGGGAAATACATGTACACTTTACACAGGTACACACAAACTTTACCTGCAGGCAGGTTTATGTTTATAACTGTTCTGATTTAAATTTGAACAGACAGTATATTGCTGGTTATTATAATTACTTCAATTACTTTGAGTAGTTAATTACAGACAAGCAGCGACTTTTGCATGGTAGTTAGTGACCTGTATTTGTAAGAGAGAAATCTGGAGTTATTCTCTGATACTTATACGTTCACATGAAAAATTAATAACAATGCTTTATCCACCTGTTGAAAAATTACTGATTGCATATTGATGAGTCAGTAGGTCTGTAGAATATTCAGAACAATAAAAGTGGTTAGGTGAATCAGCTGTTTCATGCACAAGATATTGTTAAGAAAAGTATTAACCAAGTTTACAAACTACCAAACATGATGACATACATTGAATATTACTCCTTATTTCCCCAGTAAAAAGGATTGATAAACATAAGACAAAACAGAACCATTCATGGAAAATCATTTTCAATTTCAATGCAGTACTATTTTTGTTTTCTAGGAAATGGACTTGGTCATTACTGACCCCTTGACCCTTCACCTGCAACAGACTTTCAGGAACGATGTGTTTGCCCACCAGGCTGAAACAATGGAAGACACCAATAGGGCCTTTCGTCATGCGGCCTATAGGCAATACATCTTGTGGGTTTTCGGTCGTCTACAAAGAGACGATCGACGAACCGTACCAGCATGCTGCGTACAGATCATTAGGGCTAAATTTCCGAGCCCTAATGAGCAGTATACTGGGTTTATACCCCCTGCTCGAGTTCACTAGAACATGTGGCACAAATCACACCACTAAACTAGACATTTGTGCCCTCGGGCATATTATGTCCTGCCTTGGCGCACATTGAAAACAAGACTGCGTTCAATAAACTCCCTGTGGGAGCCATTTCAATAAGTCCAAGTCCAAAATTAGGTCAAGGTGAAGGTCAAAATGGAGTCAGGTGATACAGGCGTGTGGAGAGTGGTCATATACAACATCCATGCATGTTTGAAAGCTTTGTAGCAAGCCATATTAATGCTAGAAGAAACGGTCAATTTGGGTTAACCAAGAATTTGGTCTTTCAATAAGTCTAAGTCCAAAATTAGGTCTAGGTGAAGGTCAAAATGGAGTCAGGTAATACAGGCGTGTGGAGAGTGGTCATATACAACATCCATGCATGTTTGAAAGCTTTGTAGCAAGCCATATTAATGCTAGAAGAAACGGTCAATTTGGGTTAACCAAGAATTTGGTCTTTCAATAAGTCTAAGTCCAAAATTAGGTCTAGGTGAAGGTCAAAATGGAGTCAGGTAATACAGGCGTGTGGAGAGTGGTCATATACAACATCCATGCAAGTTTGAAAGCTTTGTAGCAAGCCATACTGACGCTAGAAGAATTGGTCAATTTGGGTTAACCAGGCCGGACGGACGGACAGGCGAATCAATATATGCCTCCCGATCTATCGATACGGGGGCATAAAAATGCACTGACTTAAATACTTGTGCCAAGTTACATCTAATGCCCACATGCATAAAGAATAAATTATCCCTACAAACTTAAATTTGACCTTTGACCTCTAACTGTAACCTTGACCTTTGAAAAAAGAACCAGGGGTTGCTCATGACACTCCGATTAATAAAGGTTGACATTCATGGCAATTTCAAGCAAGATTGGTCAATGCATAACAAAATTATGGTCGAGACAAGCTTCTTTAGAAATTTGACCTGCAACTGTGACCTTTGATATAGAAACTTGAGGGTTGAGCATGACACTCCAGCTTATTGAGGTCAACATTCATGCCAAATGTAAGACATATTGGTCAATGTACGACAAAGTTATGGTCTGGACAAGCTTCAATTTGACCTTCAACTGTGACCTTGACCTTTGAGATATGAACCCCGGGGTCGGTCATGAACCTCTGTCTCATGAAGGTGAACATTCATGCCAAATGTCTATGATGGCTATTTTTGATGTTTGACCTCTAAGTGTGACCTTGACCTTTGAGCTAGACCTGGATCTTGCGCACTGCACACCGCCTCGTGGTGTTTAACAATTATGCCAAGTTATTAAAAAAAGTGTCAATGCATGAGTAAGAATCAGCCCGGACAAGGTCTATAATGACCATTTTGACCTTGATCTTTGAGCGAGCTCACCGCTGGGCTCGACAAAAAGGAATGAGACAATTAGACAGGGAATGTAGCACTCAACCTAACCAGCCGAGCACATAAATCAGAAACACCACAAGACAACTACCCTGAGCAATGCTCACACATAAGCCCAAGAAATAATGAACACTCCAAGTCCCCGCCGAAAAATGTAGAATGACCCAATTTCACAAAGAAATTACAGAATAGCGATTATTGCATGAGACTGAATGAAACGCAGCCAAGACTCAACTCAAATGCGATTCACAAGATATATTGCCTATATGCCATATGATGTGGTGACAATTGGTGCAGCCAATTTTCCATCGTTAACGTTCATCTATACATTGTGATTGTTTAACAGTTAAGTTTGATGAAGTTTCACTGAATGGTTTGTGAGGAGTTCAACACACAAGAGAACTTGCTTTGCCATTCACAGGATATATTGCCTATATGCCATATGATGTAGTGACAATTGGTGCAGCCAATTTTCCATCGTTAACGTTCATCTATGCATTGTGATTGTTTAACTGTAAAGTTTGATGAAGTTTCACTGAATGGTTTGTGAGGAGTTCAACACACAAGAGAACTTGCTTTTCCATTCACAGGATATATTGCCTATATGCCATATGATGTGGTGACAATTGGTGCAGCCAATCTTCCATCGTTAACGTTCATCTATGCATTGTGATTGTTTAACTGTAAAGTTTGATGAAGTTTCACTGAATGGTTTGTGAGAAGTTCAACACACAAGTTTTGTTATAATGTGGTATAGTGACTATAACAGAAGTGTCACCATTCTGGATATAATTTGCACAGCCATCCCATATGATCATCCATTTACATGTATATGATCTGTGAAACTTTGAACTTTCCCACCTAATGGTTTGTAACAGGTTACACTGTTGATGAATTAGACCAATGCTTGTATATGTCCCCTCTGTTACCAGTGTGAAGCTTCGAATAAATTGCATAGCTGTATGTAGATGTTTATACATTAAACCAAATTAATTATCATGTAGCTTGGGTATTCTCATTCCTTGCATACGTTATTGAGTAAACTACTGTCCTGTATAGCATTTTAACTGAACTTAATGCTTTATATATACTAGTGCTATTTATTTATAGGACTCACTGTCTATGCTAGCAAACTCAACATTGTATGTGCTACATGTAAATATATTCTAAAAAATACATTGACCCTCCCTTGGAAATGTAGGTTATTAAATACTCGAATATCTCATTATTCTAATATAAGCATGAAGTTCAGAATAGATTCAAGCTACACAGGTTTTTGCAGTTTTGCATCTGACATAAAAGCAGACTGACAAAATGTAAACTGTGCAAACCAAAATGAAGATCTTTTAAGTCAAAAAGAAGTGTATATCATTAAATGCTTCCGTGTTTGTTCTATCTGATAAACATGATCCACAATTCGGTATTGCACAGAGTATAATTTGTTTTTGTCAACTGAAGTACACAAAAGAATACAACAATGATGAATATACAACTTTTATATTCATAAAGTAAAGAAAAACACAACATAGTTATAGCACACATACAGAGAAACTGTTTAAATGCATAGTTATTTTATAAAATTAGGACTATATAATTCTTTTTTGGTGTTGCCCTTTTACCTAGTACTTGCAAAGATCCCATGTATTGTTTACAATAGCAGAGGGTACAATCTGTGAACCATAAAATTAGGGATAATAGGGCTGTTTTAAAACAGTAGGGCTCAGATCAGAATAGTAGGGAAAGTAGGGCCCAGTATAAAGCCCGATTTCAGTACCTACATGACTTAATTGCTTATATTGACACACCCAATTCCAAGATCATTCAGAGTGAAATACAAACTATTGCATCCAATGATTCTATCAAATGGCCAATATAGCTTGATAAGGATGAGCATTCTGATCATAGTGATCAGATCAGGTCCGTGATTATATAAAGGATATTTGTTGATTTTGGTGTAAGATCGAATTTTATTTAGTGATCACAGAAATCAATATCGTGAAAATATAATTTTCTGCGATCACATGTATAATCTAATAAGATCTTTCATCAAAAATCAACAAATATTCTGTTTATTATTTGCTTTATTTTCTCCCAAAAGGAAAAATACTTTGCTAAACATCTGGAGTGAACACAATATTTGAACAGGTGACCTTGTTTTTTACCCGACATGACCCAGTTTCAAACTTGGTCTAGATTTCACGGAGAACAACATTTTGACCAATTTTCATGAAGGTTGGATCATAACTGTCACCTCTGGAGTTAACACAGGGCGTATCTATGATTAGAACTAGTGAACTAGTTTTTGACCCCATATGACCCAGTTTTGAACTAGATTCTTTGGAGAACAACATTCTGACCAAGTGTCATGTTGATTGAATCGAAACTGGTACCTTTAGAGTGCACACAAACAAATTGTCGGACCGAGGACGGACGAAGAGTGGACAAATCAATCACGGGCTAATTTCTGCTGAAAGAGTTATAGTTTTACAACGATATAACATTGTACAAAATGTAATAAGTTTCTGATGGTAAGCAAGTATACCAAGCTTGTTAGCAATCGTGTCTTCGTCTCCAAACAGTCGTTTTTTGGTAAAGCTGCTTAGACCTTAAGCTCACAATCTCAAACCATTATATAACACAGATAATGTTTTTGTAGAGAATGGACGGATCTACCTAGTTAAACTTAATTTAGTTTAGATCAATTTTTTTTTATTCTAGCAACCAGGCTTTCCGCAAGAGAGGCTGTTGATTTCGGAGAAACTGGAGCAATGGTCGATGAAATCCTCCTAGGGTCATGTTCTCCAATTATAACGTTCCATCTCAAAGCCTGTTCTTTAGCACAGAACTGTTCAGCTACTTTCACCATCAACTCCTTAATGTAAATATACTGCTTTACTTCCTTGACAGGATGAACAGTCCAATTACTTGCTGCTTTTGAGTATGTCCGTTTCCATCTAAATTAGAAAAAGCATTTTGTACTGATAACAGTATGTGACTTGGTGAACAGGTTCATAGACAATTATTACAACTAAATTAATTCATGGAATATTCAAGGATTTAAAGATAGCATTGGTATATTCTAGGCATGTTTCGGAGAATTTATCCAGGTAATATTGTATGATTTTGCCTCTTTGTGTTGAATTATTCAGGCTAACACCACTACTGCTTAACCCTAGTAGTGATGGTCGGGCTGGGCCTATAAGTCTCACTCTTGCAAACATTTACCTATTTTGAATTTTCAAGTAGTAAACAAGTGTTTCTGCTCTTTGGCCAAGCAGGATGGGTGCCATTTTGAAAAAATCCATATACTACTATTTGTATGTTGTTTGTGTCACTTCAAGGCTTTCAGAAAAATGTTAGTACCACTGTGACTGCTTTTTCATGGCAACATCTATTTCAAGTATTTTTTCAAGGTTGAAACCAAATTCAAGGACTTTTAACGGCCTTTGCAAACCTGGTGTGGTGCACAATTAAGCTGCATATAAACTATATTTAAACGACACATTCAGCAACTACTGCAATAAGAAGGGTTTGAGTGTTCTAGCATACAACTTTAAGGACATGTCCAGTTTACCCACGAGCATATATATCATATACCAGTGCACCAGTAACATGCGGTATAGCATGCATACAACTGTTAGCGGTATGCTAATGGAACAACATGTCTGCATTAGATTGCACTCAAGGAAAGCTAGCTAATAATCACCAGACAAATACCTCACACAGGCTTTTACTGGTACAATCAGACGAAACATGATTCAAATACATTTTGCACACCATTACAATCACCATATAATTTCAAGTAACTATATAGGAATATAACACATTCTTAGACAGATGAAATACCTAGAAAAATGTAAAAAAATAAGTATTTACTTTGGCTTTCCATCCTTGTCAGTCAATTGACTTCTATGCAGATGTTTAGTATAATCAATGGCTGCAAGCTGACATCGACATTTATACACATCATAGCTGTAAAAGTAAAACAAAATATATCAAATATTCAAGAGCGATTAGTACCAAACAAAATGTAAAAACAGCAAAGAGTACCTCTCCCAATAATGAAGCAGTGGTAGTATGCTATTAAATAATTCTAACAACCACTTACATTTATGATATTTTATTTATTAATAGTAGCTGTATTTAATTAATAAGAACATTCTCAATATTGGGTCCAGTTTTCAAGAATACCAAAATGGTCATATCATTGGGTTTGAATTATACATACACACTGGAGCATCAGCATTAGGTAATTAGGAACTTCTAAATGTCTATTCATATAAAGTTGATAAGAAGTGATTGAATTTACTTTACCTAAATGCGTTCCTTTTTGGTGCATACATCAGTACATGATTATTGAACGATTCTAGTTCAGATGTAGTTCTGCAAATAAAAGTTTGTTTCAAAGTTTGTTCATAATGTTTGAAAAAACAAATTCAGCACTTTAGAAAGAAACATATGAGTTGATCACCAGCGAGCAGTGTTTGGCCTTAGCCTCAGCCCAACAACCAATTGTACTGGCAAAATGACCACACTTCATGAGTTGACCAGGTAAATTTCTTGTGAAACACTGACTAGGGCTTGCGCCAAAATAGATATCATATGTTTGTGGTGGAGTAATTTAGTACCTGGTCATAAATGACAACTAATGTGTTTATAAAACAGACTATACATATAAAAGTGCTATTTCAATGACCAGGGCTATATCCAGATGCCATAAAACACCGAGGCAAATGCTTTCTTAGGTCTTTTTCATCATTTTTTTGTTAAAAACAGAATATTTTCATTTGTGCTCAGTGCCACAGGGTGCCTCAGCCTGGTGACTTAGTACATTAGTTACAAATGAATATACATACTGGCATGTAACATAATACGGAAAAGTACGCAATAGCCTCTTGTCCATCACTTGTTTTTCTAGGTCTTTAATAACCTGTGAGGTAGGTCTTAACCAGGGTTTGTCATCTCTCTCTTCCATTGGTCCATGGTCACATTGCCCTAGGGCCCAGCTATGGCAACCTGTAACATGTTTGAGTATAGAAACCCATTTTGTCTGAAAAAATAAATAAACAAAAATCTCTAGTATAAATTGACAATAAAGAGCAACTCATCGGAGACCAATGTCATTCAAACCCTGGAAATATATATGTATAATCAACATACATGAACAAGTGTTCCTTTCATTTTGAAAGGATACCATACAGATCATTCCTGTGCAAGTCTGTAAAATCCATGTGACCTAAGCAATAGCAGGTTACCCAAGTATAGTAGTTGACCAGGTTCCTGACCTAAACTTTTTCCAATCACTGGTCAGAAGCCATTGGTCTAACATTCATTGCAGTCATATACACCTTGATTCTCAGATGAATATAAATGAAAATTGTTACATTCATTACTCCCAGTAATGCTAAATGTTTACAAGCAATATTTGTTAAACAATCATGTTAAGAAAATAAGGATACTCACCTTCAGATCTAAAACACTCCCATTGCATGTTTCTGCACAGTGAAAGAAATGGTTAGTGATATCTTTGAGCCATGGCGTGAGGGCTGAATTTCCCTTTACAGCAGCAACCTAAGTAAAGAAATTGATATACAATGTATGCCAAGTAACTGAATGTAATAATACAAGTAAGTAGCTGACATGAATATGATCATGTAGATACATTACACAGGAGTTCATGTTATTCCACATTACCATTAGGCACAAGCTAATTTAATTTCACAATTTTTCTTCTAACCTTGGGATGATGTTTTATAACTTATATTTTGGGAGAACATGGTATTTTGTAACATGGGCACAGAATTTGTGTATGCCAACGTTTTGGGACAGCCACACAATGGAAAAACAGTTTAACTTCGAAGGAACATAATGACTCCCTATGAATCAGTAAAAATCCTGTTATTGAATTTGACAATAAATTGTAGTACAAAAACCTATGGCATTGGTTGTGTTGGCATAAACTGGAAATGTCCAGCAATGGTGTCATACAGAAGTAAATACAGTAAAGTCTTTAGAGTGACGCTCTGTATAACAGCAATAGATCTATAAAACACCTTTGCAAGCTGATATCTACCAATTATCTATGCATAGCCACAACTTCTATACAATGGTCACTATAACATAATACAGAAAAGTTCACAACAGTCTCTTGTTCATAACTTGCCTTTCTAAGTCTTAACAACCTGTACCGATCCAAGCTAAAGTTTACTTAACAATTACCTATGTATGGCCACAGCGTCAATACAATGGTCAATATTTGCAGCACATGATGTTCTGTAGTGATATAAAATAATTACTTGCCTTGCTCATCCTTTTCCCAAGATTTTTGGCACCATGCCACATATCATAACTGTGTCGCACTTCAGGATAGGTTGTTCCTAGATAATGAACAGAATGAAAATTAAACCTGGTTAATATATTCAGTACAAGAAAAATAGCAATATATAAAGAAACTCATATTTTGCTTTTATAATGAACATGTATTTATTTATACCCTATACCACATTTATGCATCTCTTCTCCTTTTAATCATCCATTGACCTTGTATTACTAGAAATACTGCACCAATTTAATGTATTGGTCGAGTATAGAGATTATACAAGTTTAAGCTTTTCCAAAAATCGTTTGCAGGGCATATCACCCCATTTTATACGTAATAAGATGTACTACCCTTAATGCACAGAAACATAAAATAATACAAACGCACAAATATAGACAATCAAGTTACCAACTTACTGTCTGTATTAACATCCAATGCATGTACCCAAAGCTAAAATATATATAATTAAATCGCTAGGCAATGATAGATATCACCTGCCTTACTTTGTTTTACTGTGAAATCACTTACTCATTATTTTTGAAATTTGAGGATGTGCATCCGTCACAACCTCCGCTAACACAACACCAACATCTGTTATGGATTTAAGCGCCCTCTTAAAGCCTTCTGCTTCCATTATTCCCGACTTAAGTACAGTCTCACATTTGTCGACAACCTCCAAAGCTAAAATACTTTTGTCCGCCTGGTTCATGACTGTATATGTACAGTATTTGGCTGTATGACCAGGGGAATCCATTCTGCCGTCACCTTGAATATTTAAAACATCATAGAATCACAAAAGAAGTAAAGCAATATTTGATACAAATTATATCATTATTGCATTAGTTTACACGGGGTAATTATGTAAACAAGTATATAATGAAACAAGATCTAAACACTTATTTCCATCCCTGTGAACACATCTGTCCTCATTCCTCGTGGTACAGCTATTTTTTGAGAAAGTAAGGCCAGCATCTCCTTTTATGCTGTGCACTCAACAGGAAAATAACAATTTATACAATACTCACCAGAAACAGTCACTTGTACTGCTCGATGTTCTTCCAGAGCAGTCTGGCTTATGTTGTACCAGTATCTATCCACCACAGGCACCACACACTTTGTCTGTACTCTGTTGAATGAAGACCGACTTGGGAACTTCAAGTTAAGGAATTGGGCAAACAACTTAACCTTTGTAAAGTTGTTCCCTGACAATGTGACTGCTGACATGGCCTGAAAATGATTTTTTTCGACTTATTGGCTTTATAAAAAAAATGTTGCTAATGAAGTATCATGCTAGCAAAAAGAGGTATGGTAAACCATCTCAGTTTGAACTCAGTTGGTTCCCTGGGAAGTGTGTATTAGCTTACCACAAGGTTTTATTTTTAACTAGCAGACACTATGTAATCGTACTCAATTTACAATTTATTGGCTATCAGCAAAACATTCGTCTTTGGATATGAACATCAATAGGATAAATCATAATTGATGTAGAGGTTGGGGCTTCTAAACAGAAAAGTCCAAAAAATGCTTAATGGTAATACAAACTCCTATGTATATATTAGAACCATGGTAGTGAACATGCGTGCACAGTATCAAATTAATGTATATGTCAATGTACTTGAAGATATTTGAGGTTATACCTAATGAATTGCAAGTTGAAAAAGGCAGATTATTTAGAAAATGCTAAGTACTCCTGTGTATGCAGTGAACAAATATGGAAAATATCAAAGCAACGGGTCAAAGAAGTAATATACATATGTAGTTACTTACAAAATGAACATGTATTAAATCAAGTTCATCATACATGATTGCAAATTGTTACTAACAAATTATGAAATATGGACATAGTTTTATAATGAATATCTTTAAAACAAGTAACAAAATTATTACCTGAAAGTTTGTGAAGAATACTCCATTAGGCATCATAGATGAACTGGACCATCTGTATTCTACGTGCTTGTTTTCACATGACTGAAAAAGTTATAAACCTATTGATGTAAGACAATAAATGATCAATCATAGTTGCCCAGTGGAAGCATTGTCCATAATAACTAGCTCAATCAATTCAGGGTCATACATGTACTACTATTTATGTAATAGGGTTACATGATATTTGAGTTTCAGCACCTTGAAAGTTACAATTTACAGTTTAATCATGTTCTGAAATTGCGATGAAATGTTGCAAAGTGCAGCAATTTTTTATTATCATTTTCAATGGGACAGTTAGACAAACTGACAGCGTCCTACATATGGATAACAACACACATGTTTACACAATCATGAACAACAAGGTCATCATCAATGTATACAATAAATACAACAAATTGAATACCCATTTGCTATCTACAGTGCAGCCAATTGTCTTCCATCGTCTTACAAGGACTTCTCCACACTGACTACATCTTTTTCGAGGGAACATGTCGAGAAGTGCCTCAAGTCGACCTTTGGTGATAATGTACCTCTCTTCCGTTACATCTTCTTCTTTAACTTCCTTAAGTCTAGGAACACCATCACCAAAGGAAACACCAAACTCTCCACCCACTTCTTCCTCCTCGTCTTCCTCCACCTCAAACACACACTCTTCAACACCTACATGAAGTAAGTCTTCTATCTCAGTATCAGCCTGTGTATCACTGCAATAAAATGAATAGTGTATTTTGAAACACGTTTCACAAATAAATGAGTTCACATTTACTTAAAATTGAATTAGTGATTTATATCAGCAAACAATTATGCATTGTACATTCTCACTTAACCTTTACTGTACCCTAACAATATAGACATTGTTATGGCCGACTATACACAAAACTAATATAATACTAACATAGATTGTAATTTTATAATTTCTACACTTACACAATGGATATGTCAATCCAATCTTGTGGCTCAAAGGTGGGGTCATCTGGGTCATAATCAGGATCACAAAAATCTTCTAATTCTGTACTTGACAGCTCAATGTCAACCCTTCAATGTGTACAGACATGTTAGTTATAATTAGTTTTCACAGAAGTATTTTACTTGATGGCAGATATGCAGATAAGACAAAATTTGTTATTTCCTCAAAGAGAATTGAAAAGCTTAAATAAGGTTAAATTGATTTTGTAAAACCAAAATATAATGTAAACCCTACCATCATGTACTAAGTGTATTCTGCAATTATATATCATGTTTTTTATCAATAGCTAAGTCATTCAGGGTTACCGCAAAAGTTCTATTCTGTTGAAATGTTTCATATTGTTACATGAGTTTGATAATTTGATGTGTTTATGATGGAAAACAAGCATACCAAGTTTGAAATGTATGCATTGGAGGACAACTATTAAGTACAAACATTTTGCAGCAAACATACGGACAAATGGACAGGTGCATCGCTCGTATTAGTACATGCCTGGGCATAAAACGAAATACATACTGGTTAAAAAATTATCACACTTTTTATAAAGAGTAATTAATTACCTAGCTAATTTCCTTTTGCTGCCGGACACTACTTGGCTTTTCTCTTTCAACCTGAAATCAAACTTTCCCAACTGAAACCCTACATGCATATTTCGACAGTTTCGTATTAATCCACATGGTCAATGCTTCCTTATACGCTCCATGTCACAAACTACCAAGACTAAGCCTGAGGTTCAAATGAGACTGAAAGAAGACTAATAGTAATACACACTGCAGACACCTTTATGGCACAAGCTAAATCGTGATGATTTTTTGTGGTTTAATTGTGTTTTCTAAAATATTTTCTCATTTTCTACTCAAAGCAAGTAAATTGAAGGAAAAATTATAAGAATTTGTTTGTTTTTATAAAAAATTCCATGACTTTTCAAGGACTTTTTTCAATGAGAAATTCCAGGACTTTTCAAGGACTAGGCATCAAATTCACGGACTTTTCATGGTCTGTACGAACTTTGAGCTAATTTATAACATGAATTCTTTTGGACAATTACAAACAAAACAAAAATATTCACAAAAAACCTAGTCTAATAAAGTTTTATAAAAACTTACAAAGGTTGGTCTTTTTGTATTTTCGAAGGTCCAGGTCCTGCATATGTATTCTGTATTTTGCGCTTCAACCTAGATGGTCCAGCAACTCTATAATAAGTTAAGATAAATCAATTACTGAACAAAAATGTTTTAAATGAGACCTTACACTTGTAAGCAGCCATTTACAATTTGAGAAAGGGTTTGGATATATATCTATATATTCACTGTCTCCAAAGCCCGGTTTTATGTAGCAGGACAGACGTGTTGCTTGATAAATGGCTATAAAACTAGGTACTGAGCGGTATTTAAATTCATATCCAAGTACAAAATGTTGAATATGACATAAGCAAAACTGAAAAGCATGGGATATTACTTAATATTTTTAAATTACAAGTACGTCTGGAATTACAATGCATTGCACTCTAAACACATACCGCCAGGATCAAGTATCTATGTGCATTTGGACAAGCCTAGAAATTAATATGTCATAGTAATATGACCATCTCAAAATAAGATCACAATATTTATGTGCTACTTGGTTATTTATTCTCCAATGTCAAACAAACTTATAGATTAAGAGATTGTTTTTAGGGTAACTAGTGTAGTCATCCAATTATTGAGATCTAATGTAACTTGTTAACAGGATAGTAGCTTACATGAAATCTGCATCACTCTCAGTCGAAACAGACGATACTTCAGGTTCAGCAATAGCTGGTAATTTCGTTACAGGTGTAGATGCTGCTTGTAGTCCACCAGGAGGTACAGACATTTCTTTCAAAGCTTGAGCTGAATGTCTCTCAATGTAACTGCAGATAATGTAAAGTCAGATACCATATTGGCACATCATATATGCATTTTCAATTCATATGGCATTTTAATTTACTAATTACTGTACATAGTTATTATATACTACATTAATGCAGTCATCACATCAGTTAATAAAACCAAATAGTACCTATTAAGACCTAACAGTACGCTAAGATGTCATAACAAATTCATTATAGGTTTATTCAAATGTTACAGCATGAAACGATGCTTTCATCATGCTTATTAGTATAAGAACTATACTAACAATATCTTTATTTATGGATGGATGACATAATAAAGTAGATACAGTTTTTGGAAACAATGCTTCTCCCCCACTGCAACTCCACAGGCGTTATCTACTTGATGAGAACAATCATCCTATGAAGTTAAAAGACTCTAAGCCAAAAGGAACTCAAGTACTTAGTGGGAATGATTCGACCTTGACATTTGACCTAAAAACAATAGGGATGATCTAATCAATGTGACCAATTATCCTAAGAAGTTTGAAGACTGCGAGTCAAAAGGCACTCAAGTTATTGAGCCAAACTAGATTTCCTATTTCCAGCCAGTGTGACCTTGACCTTGGACCTGCTGATCTAAAAAATAATAGGGATAATCCACTCAACGATACCGATCTACCGTTCAATCTGTGCAGTTCAATATTGGACTGTGTGTCACATGGTTCACAAGTTTTCAAGCAGAAATGATTATATATTTATTGCAATTGTATCAGAACTTACACAGGTTGGGATGAACTCATGTGGTACAGACGCCACAGCATAAATATCCTAGATAAGGATGAAAAGCAACAAAATTACATGTGATGTATCGATAATGGAGACTGACCATAGACACTCCTCTAACTGAGTGGACAGACCTAATTTACTTCACATTTACGACTTGAATGAATACCACCTGATATGCATGGTAATTGTTCAACGATTAACGACAGTCCTTTGTTTGAGTCCCATGCCTCGGGTGCACATAAGATGTATAAGGAAATGGGACTGGGAATGCAGCACTCAACTTTAACCAGCCGAGAACATAAATATAACAACATCACATAAGAAAACCATTGGAATTGAAAATATTCGTACGTACCCACCACTGTGGATGGGTTTTTTATTTTATTTTTGAGCTTCTACCCCCGCACCCATTCCCCCTACATTGAGGGACAGCAGTATTTCCCAGCGCCAGACTCTTGGATAGTATCTCTGGTGTATTGGTTCGGAAACAAAATCTTCAACATTTCTTTGGGGAAAGCTGGAAGGTAAAAAAACGACCTTCTCCACGACTATAGCCTATCCACCACCAACCCCAGGTAAGGCACTAAGGGCTGTATGCAAAAATTCAATGTGACCAAATTAGGCTTAACTGCTACATGACCTAGACTAGCTTTCAAACAACATGCACAAAACAGCACAATCCCGGACCAAACAATGCCCCCAACAACAAGACAAGTGGCCCTCTTCTAGGAGCAATGTACAGTACAGGGATCTCGACCTAACTGCGTGTAATTCTGTGTACACAAGAATCAGTTTGGCTTCATCTCTGCTCTGTTGCAGTGGGGCTATCCTATAGTCAGTACGACGTTCGCATGTTTACTATATTGAAAACACAGGCTGGTAACGGTCACGGAATATGCTAATGTGGAAGCAATGAACACAATTTATTTAGAATATTTGTGAGACGGTCCCCGTGTTTGTTCTAGCAAGATCAACAACAACTTACTTACCAATCAAGAAGTAGTTTGGCAAGCTGAGGGTCGCCTTGGCTGGCTGTAATGGACTTTAAATGTTTCCATCTATCAATTTCATCGCCAATATTGATGATTTTCGCCCTGTATCTTAATTGGCGAGCAGCCAGTGTGCGTTTTTTAGCGCTGCTTGTTTTCTTCGGCGGCATATTGGATTTGTTTATGTATATTGCGCATGCGTCGAAGAAGAGTAGGTCTAAGTGTATGAGGTCAACACGGAGGTCACACAAGTCGACGAATTCTATTTTTAATTTCTATACCGTCTTAAGACGGTATAGAATTTTTGATGTAAAAATACGAAAATACTGAGCAATGCTGGTGTTAGCATAGTATCGTTATATATCCATAGACTCATTTAGGTGTCATACGCGCAACAATATCAAAATTTGTCGAAAATTTGAAGATTTTCTTTTTTTTTTGCGATTTCACCCAACGTGAAGCAGGACCTTTAAACTATGTTAATGGTCTGATAAATCTATTTAGATTAAAAATTTGCCAACTGGAATTTTAGTTAAGTATGGTACACAAATTTTGTATAAGACAATTTAATGTTAATCATTACAGTTGTTTCTTATGATATATATCTGTAATAAAAAGTATGGTTATTGCTTTATTTTCACATTATAAATGTTTACTACATTTTCCACATAATCTATATCCTCTAGCTCTTAGATCTAAATGCAGTGTAAGACTGTTAGTTGTTATACTCTCAATGTGTTGTCACAATTAATAATTGTATACTATTGAACACTTCTATATAGTCCTGGCATCTACCTGCCCAGCAGTATTGTGTATAACATGTAATCACCATACAATCGCAGCATAATTTTTATGTCAACTTGCTTCATTACTTATTCACCATCAATACCTTACTCTGTAAAGCAGACTACATAACTCTGTCCTACTTCATGCTAAGGTTGTGTGCCTTTTGAGTGACAGATATCAAAATAACATCATTTTCAGCATTCAATGACGTCATTTAGGAGATAAAGTGACGTCATTTAAAAATTATACTACACTTGTTACATATAAAGTTATGCATACTCGTTATACTAACCTGAATACAAGGAAATTCGTGTGATATACAGGTATATGAGTATAGTAAGTAAGTTATAATCTTAAATGTAACATGTGTAGTATAAAGTTATACTACTTGGTGTATTTTTCCAATAAAACTTTGCATATTAGTATGCGTTTTTAGTGTCATATATAATAGAAAGAATCTATCACTCATGGTCAATTAATGGCTTAATAAAATTTCCAAAACTTGCTTAATATAAATTTATATCAAGTGAAACCTAGTGATAGATCATCTATATACCTCATGTGTCTTTTTATTTAGTCTTTAGTTGCTCTAATTTCTCATGGCCACTGCTATGAACATATTCTGTGATAAGTTTCCTACCAGTTTTTAACCGGAGGGGACTATATGTTTGCCCTCATTCAGATTGTCAAGAAATCTGTATTTGACCATAACTCGAATAGTTTAGTGAAAATACTTTAATACCTAGAGCCAGTCAAACTTGTAAGAGTTTTGTATGTAGGTTTATGAAACTTTGTATGTGAAGGTGGCCGAAAGGAGATTATGAAACATAGAAAATTAGTTTAAACAGGTGTCGACTTCTGAATTACTAAGTCTTGCAATTCCAAGTTGCCTGATTATGTATGTTTGCACATGAAATAATATTTGATCATATATATATAATAAAGATATTGAAAAGTTAACATGAATCGTCTGTTTTTATTTAAATTAAAATTGTCTGTTTTTATTTCAATTATAGTCTTGAGAAGCACATCACATATACCCGTTTGACCAGGGTAGAGCAGCTTATCTACAGAAACATACTGGTTGAAAACCTATTTGTTGGTTTTCATGTGGATAACAGAAAAAAGTATAATGTACTTTTAAACAAAGATTATAAACATACGTATATCATACGGTGTACTTTTCATACGTAAAACGTACGGTGTACTATTTTCTGTTTTTCATACGTTTATAAAACCGTACGTTTTTCATATGTTTTTCATACGTAAAACGTACGTTTTTTAATATTCTCAACCGTACGTAAAACGTACGGCGTACTATTCTGTGGATAACCATACGTTTTCAACCGTATGGAAAACGTACGTTTTTCGTACGTTTTTCATACGTGGAAGTTTTTCCTGTGTATGAATGCCAATCAAAATGTGATTAAAACGTCACTCTACAAAACGAGTTTTTATCATCGAAATGGAGTTTAGTCCTTTTGATGTAGACACATTTATTTTATGATTTGGTGTTGTAGAGTGTTGGTCGTGGTCTTGGTCATGTTGTTAGTTCGCTATAGTTGTAGAGTTAGATTCCCGGTCGCAACATGTACTGTCCTTCCGTGAAAGTTTACACCAATGTTGATTTTCCTTCACACGGAGCTCTTTATTAGGACAATTTCCGCTCCCTTGCACTTATTTGTTCATAAATCTAATATATGATCTATAACATATACTTACTAAATAGTTATTATGTGCATTGCACAAATAAATGAATAAGTGATCCACAAATGTAAAAATCCCTGGCTTTTGATTGGACAAAGAAGTCAACTATTTTCCAATCTTTTAAAATATGCCATTTAGTGTGATCGTAAAGTAATCTAGACATGTGTAAATGCATGATAACGGTGTTGTATAAATATGATGGTATTATAATAACGAACGACTATTAACTAATAATATAACAATACGTTATTAAGTGTTTGGCAGAATTCGGATCGATATATAACCCATCAGTGTTAATTATATAAATGCATGTTTCACTAATATTTACATGTAAACACTTCATTCACCATGAACGCGTATTATAGTTTGGTACACATATTTTATTCAGACTTTTTCATGAATTGAATATTGTCCGTCCCCCATTGATCTTTTCCAAATACGTAAGAACCAAATCCATTCTTGTCGCCATTTTCACCGAAGCCTCGTTTTTGATCCCGTCTGAACACCTGGTTCCAATCTTCCCATTTCTGTGGCCGGGTACCAAAAGCATGTGACGTAATCCCGAATCGTTTCTGAAATCCTTGTTGCCAATTTTGTAACAGTGCTTTGCCTAAATGAAGTGCTGGACGGTTTAACGGATTTTCATCCCCTGAGTTTCCGAACGGTTTACTTGAAGCTAATACAATCGTTGCTAATACAACGAGTAGGCAGACGATTGCTTTGGACATGATTGGTGCGGGGTCAAACTTCTGTAATACTGTTTGGTGCCGAATACCCTGCAATTATACAATGAATCGATTGAATGATTTATGTTATAGGCACGTAGTATATCTGTATTTCACTTACACCATATACCATCCTCTGTTAGCAACATCACCGTGTTCCAGAAGTAACTAATATACTAGTTTACAATCCCCTCCTTGTAGCAACAAGCTCTGTCCAAACTTTGTGTTCCCCAATGGTTTTGTAGATGTGCCGTGCCGTGCCGTGCCGTGCCGTGCCGTGCCGTGCTAAATATTTCACATATAAAACACAATTGGAACTAATGTCAATTGTTCTCACTGAATTGCGTCTGGACCACCTTATATAGAGGTTGAATATGGACGCGACAACTATGACATTCATTTCAGAAGGTTTCCCTTGGATTACAGAACTAATCACTTTCCTGCATCTATAGTCTGACCCTCGAACTACTATTGCAAAGTTCTTATGAGGAATAATTGTCAGTTTCCACAAAATGGGTATACCTTACTGATTATATCGATAAATTATTGGAGTACGGTATATAGTACGCCCAGGAAAACGTGAAAGGCGGGAAATTTGGTCTAGCCCAAATACATGGTTGCCAAAACTCGTAAAATTACATCAATTGGCAACTCGTGATAGATCCTCTGTATAATTATATTTTCCCAATATTTCAATGGTGTGTATTTATAAATGTTTTATTTCGCTTGTCATACGGGTTTGAATTCCAGGTCAGTCTGATATGTACTACAGTGGCACTGGTCACGTCATTGTCTTACACATGAGGAGGTGTAGCAAGTTGCTTATTGAAGTATAACATACGTGAGGCGTTTCAAAAGTTCCAGGAAAAGTGCTCTATAATATTTATTTTATGACCAAATTACTTCAAACACTGCATTTAAATAGAACAATTCATATTACATATTGTACCATGAATCAAACGCATGCGGGTGTGTCGTACAAAATGACACGGCTGCCGTAGTAACGTTGCAAAGGCTACCCGGGGCAACGTTATCTCTGGTCGGACCTTATTAACATGTTCTGACTAAATCTCACATGTAACGCTCTTAATAGGCAGTGGTTATAAAATCTACTGTTTCAAGTCTTAATTTCCTGCCAAAAGACAAAAAACCTGGTCAAATTCCAATGATTAACTGACATTTGACGGATGATTCTAATACGGCGACAATAAATAAACCTGAACACAAGACTGGCACTATTTAGACTATGGCATAAATTGATAAAAATGGTGTTGTACCGCACTTCGAAAATGTTCCATGCAATAATATTAGGTCGTAGTTGGTTGCTGTTTAATTGGAGTCAATGTGTTGGTTAGTTTGACGATTTGTACGACGTGACGTCAAATTTGCTCCGGGTAGCCATATTACTGACGTGGCGGCAGTGTCACTTTGTACGCAGACCCTAAAAGGTTTTGTTCGTGTCACAACATGTATAATGAATTGTTCTATTACAATGCAAGTTTAAAGTAAGTTGAACATACGATAAACATTATAGAGCACTCTTCCTGGAAGTTTTGAGACGCCCCTCCTTCTATAGTAGTATGAGTAGAAGATTAATACCAGTAAAACTAGTTAGATCAACGAATCACCAAATATACTAGTAGCTATAAACAAGCGATAATAAAACAAAGAAATCATGAGTACAATTTTAGGGAAACCCAGCAATTATTGCGACAATTTATTGCTATTTTATGTTACTATAGCAACACGAATGGCCACAGAGGACTACTCCGAGTTTTGATAATGGTTTTCTTTTATCCACGGCTGTTTATTTCTGGGGTTCGGAAGTGACTTACACCGATAGATTAATTGTAAACTAACGACTTTTATCAGGAAATATCAAGTTGCTACAATGGATTTAACTTTCAAGACAACATTCTTCATGATAAGAACTCACAGAACAACATTAACAACACAAACACAAGTAGCGGTCCAGGGACCAATCCAAACACCTATAGTCAGTCAAGTAGACACATCTAATTGACTAAACTTTTGTAATAGATTACATACATATTTATTTAAAATGTTTCGTCGAACATCGGGATTTCAGTAATATGTGTTTAATGTCATTAAATTATTAGTTTATGTCCTTTTTGCACTGAATTTCGAGAACAAACCTATTTTTTCTTTCTTATCATGTATAGACGAAACATAGATGCGACGATTGCTACAAAATATTCACTTTCTTCGAACTGGTGCTGTCATTGTGGCACTATCATAAATACGTTGTCCAAATAAGCCAGACACGATCAATCATAAATTAGGAAGTTTATTCAATTATCGTTAAATTCACAAGTTATATCTAATTTCTTTCAGTTGTCAAATCCAAGATTTCATCACATTTAGTATATCACGACATATAGTCATAAAGAGGTTAGAATTCGGCATCCGTGTCATAAAGCCACGGTGTCTGGACAGAATTCAATTTTAAATCTATATTTGTAAGCCTTTGAGTACTTGTGTGGGCATTATAGACATCATTTATTTTTACAGTATCCCTTACAGAATTTCTCATAAATTTTATTACATTAGTAGTTTGTGTTTTTAAAGCAAACTGTTCATGAACGGCTTAATTTGCCACTTTTTTATCAAAAGTATGCATGCTCCTGTATATGTTTTTAAAACAAACATCACAAGACCATTTGGTAATCTTGTACAATCGTAGATATTTGGTAGGAATCAGTGAACATTCTCAGATTTTGCTCCTTGGAAGGGAATATCTTTGTTGTATATCGTTTGTCTAACACGTACATGCATTGCCAATATTCCAGTCATTAGATAGTCCATGACAAAATGTTAACTTAAAATTGTCCTGTGAGTATATGTAGCGTATGTGATAAAGTGCTTACATCTTATAATTAAGCCATACTAAATCGCATTTTCGTTCAGCGTCCGCCCTAAGTTCGAAAATCTATCTAGCTATCCTGAGACAAAAAAACCACTCGAAAAAAACAAGTCAAATGACTTCTATCTTCATCATGATACATGTAGGCATATGACAAACACATGTAGCTATCAAGCGTTGTCAATCATAATAACTTACTGAAATAACTTAAAACATGTTTGTGTGAAAGCTACTGTTGCGTAGGGGTTGGGGACATGATGGTGAATATGTGTGAAAGTATGAAAGCAATATCTCAAAGGATTTTGAAGATATAAGAGGTTACAAATTTTGTTGTTTTTCTTTCCCAAGATGCCCAAACCTATCTGTCCTCGGCCGCTAAACGAAGAAACGATTTGGTATGGCCTTAGTGCACCGTATAACAATAACATGCGATTGTGCGCAAGCGTGTACATTTGTATATTGAAAAAGCATTGTCTTTTATACACAAGAGAGGAAGATGCTTATTCATTTTGATGAGTGTATTATTATACAGCAAGTTTTGATAAAGTGGGTTGGACAAATTTCTGAACTGTCAGTAAGTATTTCAGCTATTTAATTTAATTTCATGTCAGGATCATTTAGACCAATTCCCATATTTGAGATGATTCCTTACAAAGAACCTTTAATTTAGGTAAATCTAAAACAATTTTCATTCTCATTTGACAATGACGAGTATAGGAACTGATCTAGCGTACCCCAGATATTCCCTGAGTAATGACATTTCTTGTTCACTATGATTACATACTTCTAGGAAACATTTTAGAAGTGCTGTATAACCTGTAGGGAAACCCCCTTTGTGGCAATATAAGTATATTATTGGTCAATGTATAGAGGTAGATGCTCTTCAGATATAACATGTATGGTAAGTACATATTTAGGGCAATTTTGAAATTGTTAAAGAGAGTTTTTCTTAAGAGGCCAAACGAGAGGATCTTGCGCATATGTAATAAAAAATAATGTTACGAAATGGCACGGCGACACAGAATACTGAAGCATGAGAAAACTACCCTTTAAAAAAACATAGCACTAGAATCACTCTCAAAGAGATCATAAAATATTCCAGCCTTTATTCGACGACAACAACTTCACAGAAACCACATCTACAATACCGCCGTCCTCTTAATCGATGCTTAATATTAAAACCTACTCCATACTAACAACTGATTCTTACACTCAACACCCAGCACTCAAATATTCATAGTGTATTACAATAATACACTCAACACCTAGCACTCAAATATTCATAGTGTATTACAATGATACACTCAACACCTAGCACTCAAATATTCATAGTGTATTACAATGATGCACTCAACACCGAGCACTCAAATATTCATAGTGTATTACAATGATGCACTCAACACCTAGCACTCAAATATTCATAGTGTAATACAATGATACTTACACTTAACACCTAGCACTCAAATATTCATAGTGTGGTACAATAAGCTATATTTTGTCTGAGATTGCAAATCATGATGAGAAAAAGAAATAGCAGTTTGAATTATGAGAGTTGAAAATAACATATGACACCTTTTCTTTGCCATTTTCTACTATCGAGGTAGCATTAGGCCATTCCAAATCGTTTCTTCGTTTAGCGTCCACCCTAAGTTCGAAAACCTATCTAGCTATCCTGAAATAACAAACAAAACACTAAAAAACAAGTCATAATGACTAATGAATTCTCATCATCATATGACTAGCAAATATAGCTTTCAAGCAATCTCTACTAGACTATCCGAAGCCATGTTTGTGTGAAACCTACTCCTGTGTAGGGGTTGGGGACATGGTGGTAAATAAGTATTAAAAGTATGAAAGCATTATCTCAATGGATTTTGAAGATATAAGAAGTTAAAACACTTGTTCTTTTTTTCTCAGAATGCTCAAACTTATCCGTCCTCGGACGCCAAACGAAAAAACGATTTGGTATGGCCTTATGCTATTGAATCTGGGTGCCGCAATCAGCACTCTGACTGATAAATTACAATTATAACTTCAAATACACCTACTTATGCTAGAAAACCAGTCACACATAATGTACAGTACCTATTTAACATAAGCATGCATGTATGCTCTCAAAAATGTCACTAAAACACCAAACAAGAGAAATGGGATATTTTATATGGAAGGGAATATCCGCCAGTACATGCATGCTGTTAAGTGACAATTTTATGCTATCTACTTGCACATGCGTTCTACTACTTGACAATTGCATTTTGGTTTCTTACCAGTGTTGTCCACGTTATTCATATTTCATGCTTCTTGATGCTAAGTGGACAATCCCTTCATGTATATCGTTTATTCTTGCATGTAATTGCCAACTGCGACATACCTTTTTGTTTTGACTTCTGTAATCTTGAATTATTCATTCTTACTATTTCTAACTGCATTCTATGTTTGACTACGTGCATTTGACTTTGTTGCAACTTACAACATTAATAACATTACAGGGAACCAATAGAAATTTTAGCTTCTAGCGCAAATTACTATACAAGGGAGATCACTCTGGACAGCAAATTTAAACGTTCGGTATTTTCCGTAGTTTAACGGTGAGTAAGTGAAAACTTGCTCGTCCGTTGTATCGTTTTTCGCGGAAATCATGTCCAGTTAAGTTTTCTCTTCAAACGAATTATTTACAATGGACAGATAAGAACTTGCAGAGGGTCTCGTTCGACTCGAATGATCATACACTACGTCTGTATACCAGGTCTTTTGGGGTCACCAAGCATGGTTTGGACGGTACACGGGCTCGAACCCATCATAAGTCGACAATGACATACAGCTATTTTGGCTACTTTGGGGGGTCTGGCCTCTTTTTCAGCCCCAAGATAGCGGCCTAACGACGGTATTTTTCGACTCTCGTCCACCTGCAGTACATCTACATATCCGGTCTTCCGGGGTAACAGAGCCTGGTTTGGGCTCAGTTCGGGCCCGAAACCGGCCCAAAACGCAAAGTTCAATACACTGCTATTATAGGCACCACGGGGTCCGGCCCCTAGCCGCTACCCTCCCCAAGATAGGAACTTGCAGAGGGTCTCGTTCGACTCGTATGATCATACACTGCGTCTGTATACCCGGTCTTTTGGGGTCACAAAGCATGGTTTACGCGGTACACTGGCTCGAACCCATCATAAGTCGACAATGCCATACAGCTATGTTTGCTACTTTGGGGTCTGGCCCCTCTTTCAGCCCCAAAATAGGGGCCTAGCGACGGTATTTTTCGACTCTCGTGCACCTGCAGTTCATCAACATACCCAATCTTCCGGGGTCACAGAGCCTGGTTGTCTCAGTATGCCAATTTTTATCATACCAAGTCTTATTGTTTGCTAGGAAATTTAGTGGTGTTTAACCTATATCCTTATCGTTCGCTGGACTATCGTCGGCTATTTATCGTTCGCTCACTTGACGTTGGTTTGGGCTAACACTAAATCGTCGTGTAGTTTTTTGTTTACGCACCGTGCAAGGTTGACATTTTTACGGGAACTGCCGAAAAAGTCTGGTTCCCAGCATTGTATGAATTGAATATTACAATTGCATTCGTTTAAGTTCATGCTAGCTGCTGCTTAGTGCTAATTGGTTTCGCCTTGCTGAATATACAATCATTGATGTTAACACGCATGGGTCGGTATGGTAATAATGGAAGAACGATTAAATCAAATTAACTTAGTAAAACGTAGGAAGCAATAAGAATTTGTTGGCATTAACATTTTAAGATGATACACAAACGAATTAATAGAAAGGATGCATTTGTCATTTACACACAAGAATATGTAATTTATATACATAGAGTAAGGAAAGATTCAAGCCACGTGCCACTTACTGAAGGAAAGAAGCACAAAGACACACGGCTGTTGCAGTTAGTTTAAAACGAATGAAAGAAGGCAAGATGCAATTGTCATTTAGCAATATGCATGTAACAAGACAACATAAAATTGTCACTTAACAGCACGCATGTACTGGCGGATATTCCCTTCCATAATTTTAGTGCTTCAAGTGTTGAATGAAAGTATAACATGTAGTTGTAATCCCAGATCCGAACTACTTGAACTTTCACTCAGGACGTGTAATACACACATACAGAAAGCAAAACATCAAACCAAGTCGACATTTCGTGACCATTTTCTACCAAAGCCTGCTATCTAAATTGCTATTTATTATATCGATGGTCTATAATTAACGTTGGACAATAGTGTTCGTTAATTCAATACTGTCGGTGAATATGTCAAGCCGAAAACAGAAAGATGGAAAAATCACGTTTATTTGTTCTGCTGATTCAATTAGACGGGTCTTGTTTACACAAGTTCTGTTTTGCTTGGACCTTTGCTTGAACTAAACATTGCGTGAGTATTAAACTAATACAACGAAAGCTACATAGAATGCTGGTACTCCAGACGCAGATAATTGTCACTAAAACGCGCGTTACTAAGTGTTTTATGGTGGCTGATTTCTGCCACGTTCATAAGATACAATAATCATGTATCATTCTCTCATTGTGTTGCGGGCACCATCAGATAGTCAATCTGGTATCCACGTCACAACGACTTATAGAACCGCATGCGCTTTGTCGTTATGTTGAGGGCGCCAGAACGACTTTGGCAAACATCAGTCACCTTAGTGTACTGATTAAACGGATCATGCTATTTGACCACATCTATGTATATATTAGTGTTCATCCTTACTGTTCTATAGAAATTAGAAACGTCGACGGGAGCGAAGCGACAGGAGACGTTACTAATTTCTATAGAACAGTTAGGATGAATACTAATATACTTAGTGTGCAGGTTTATTTGTCTATGCTACATAGAACGGTACTAAGTTACATAGTACGTTCTATGAACCAATGTTTACATAGTAAACCATCTTGTTCGTTCTACGGGATTTAGAACTCTCGAAACATTTAAAATACAGGAATTTCATTGGCTGACAAATAAACCTGCACACTAATGTTGAATGAATCCCCACCCGTACCATTCCGTGAGAATATAAATGGTTCTAAATGTCACGGACAGTTTACTGTTGACAAACAGGTCTACTACGTTTTGATTCAAATATAGTGTTCCTACAACTGAATTGAAGTGATGAAAGAAGTTTAAAATAGTGAATTTTGTTATTCCACCAATGTAGATACCAGGGGTGGTATTCACAAAGCAGCTTAAGTGAAAACTTAAATATTTTGACTGAAGTAAAAAAATGAGATGCACATATTCCGCAAGAAACAAAGTATTATCTACGACTTCTAAAAAATCCTCCTCCGCTCCCATTGTCTCACACTCATTTACTGCCTAGACTTTTATTTTACGTTTTGAAATTCTATTTACTTGAATCCTGTAATCAATATAGGACAATTGCAACTCAACTGCGCCATATGCGCAATCATTGACTAGCATTGTCTCTAATGTATCTGTTTTTATTAAACTGTATAAATACTAACCGAAACAAATGTGCAAACCGAACTTGATTTTCGTTTGAGATTCCTTCCGGGTAACCCCGTTTATTTTTCAATTAAATTATGATACATTTAACTCAAAATAGATAACAGTGATCAATGTATTCATGCACATTTTGATGTCATTTTTATTATTTTGCTAATACATGTACGTGTGGTTATTCAAAAGTTCATGGACGTTTGCTCCAATTAAAAAAGCATTTGACTTAAAGTTATGAATATATGGTCCCTGTACAATAGTTATCTATCGCACAAGAACACTAAATTACATACGAATATGACCAAAAAATAACATAAATATGTAAGCATGGTAGTCATACCCGACGAAGGCCCTGAAATGACGTACGACGTCACATATTCTGCCCTGCATCAAATAATGAACCTCTTAAACACTGTTAAATAGTTGCTGTATATTTGTTAGACGCAAACACACTCGTTCGGTGGATATTGTACAGGATTGTATCGTTCCTATCTCAAGAAGAGGATTTTTTGCTCTACAACCAAGTTCGGTCGATTCTGACCAACGTACAAAATGTAACACACATTCATTGACCATCATCGTCTGTCTCATCATCCTGACTTTCTATAAACTGTCATTTAAAAAACAATAAATTGCAATTCAGGAGGGTTCATGCTTAATGTTCCAAACATTTCTTATCAGCATTGCCGGTCCTCACAGCATGGTGGGTTACTTTAGCTGTATACATAATTTAATTATTGTGCGACTGTAAATGCAATCTTGTGGCGTCATATTTACGTTAAATTGTATATGACAACATAAATTCATATGTTAATAAAATGACGAATACCCTCTAGACATGACCTTGAAATTTCACCCAATTATCGGAATGACATTACTTCACACGAGGACACATTTCTGTATTGTTAGGCTTGCGATTTGCGCCAGACTATTACAATCCTAAAAGATGAAATCCACTAAGATGAATTTACTCCCGAAACTGACAACACAGAATCTATACACCCAATGCAAATAGTTCCTCCTCGTTAATCAGTTTTGCAAGATAAGAACAGTCAACTTTCCTTGTTTCATTTATTCTGTTCGATTGTAATATTGAAATGGAAGGAAATTGTATGAAATTTAAAGAAAAGGTGTTTAAAGGCGTTGAAAGTATTACTACGCGTTCGTATACTACGCGTTACGAACGCGATATAGCGCGCGCATAAATGATTTTATTATGTTAAATTATTTAGGTCAGTATTCTCCAACGAGATCGTGGTCGAGTGGATGAGCAACTCGCTAAGTAATTTTCTGATGCTAAGGTCCAGCGATCGAATTTTTTTGTTGAGTGCAGCACTTACCTCTCTTTCGACTTAGAAAACCACTTGATGTTATATTACTTGAAAAGCTATTGTTCCTTAGCAGTTCGCCAGCCTGTCAGTACTTTCAGTACTTTGATTTTAAATGACGAAGCACTGTAACATTCGGTAATTACGTAACAAATTTTATGGGAATAAAATCTGCAATGTGCAGCTTACGCAGATGTGTTTTGCTATGATAACCTGTACAAATGGTACTGTATAAAACTATTTCGATATTTTTGTTCGTAAAAGATTGGCATCACTGTATGGAAATGTTCATACTGATCTAACTTAAGGCAATGTTTTAGAGCAAAAGTCCACAAACTTTTGGATACCCCCACGTACATGTAAATGCATCATTAAACTATTATTTTAACTTGTTCGTGGGTTATGTTTGTCATTGAACTATCAATTTAATCATATACTTATCACACATAGAACATATAGACCTGTGTATTTCGGATCATATGACCTCACCGAACATCATTAACTATAAGGGTGTCCAAAATGACTCTGAATCCATTGCTCGTGTGTGTCACAGTTACAGAAGAGGTTCAAATGTCAGCTTGTTGAATTTCCATGTTTTATACAAAAATCATTATCCATGATGGTATATACCGATTTGGCAATCGAACGAATTAATGAAATATGCTATACTTAGCAATAATTATTGCATGGCACCACGCTTGATGATAATCAGGAACATCTGCTCTAGTTACACAATGGACAGTAATTTTCATTAGACTTATTTCATGAGTCATGTTGTATGATACAGTCGGCGAAATAAAGTGTCCATTCACTTAATTTTCCAAGTTTATCTATGCGGTGATTATCACTGAAATATCGTTACTGAACGTTGGTCGTTTAGATACACTCTCTTAATACATGCACAAAGTGGACGTTTGACACAATCGTTTATTTGGTTAGGGTGGTCTAAACTAAATCATCTAGGTGTCCTAGACGACGGCCCATACCATAAATCATTGCAATAAATAAAAAGAGGGATTAATACTTTTGAAAGTGTAGCAATGTCCTATTTCGAAGCTACCCAAAGATTTTTGAATGAGAAAAAAGTTGGACCAAATGTAACAATTGATAACTACTTACGAAACAAGAAATAAATGGAGTATATGTCACAATTGAACTGCAACTGCGTGTACATATGTAACTCTTAAGTTCAGACATAATGTTTTTGAATACTATTTCAAAACCACCTGCGGCATTTCTAGTTACTACGCGTTTAATCAAAATTTTAACACAAAAACTTTATAAAAGACAATAAGAAGGGAAGAACACCTACATGTTTATGTTTGATAGCCTACGTCCGTCATCTTGGTGTCTCCCATCCAGTGCAAGGAAGAACACCTACATGTTCATGTTTGATAGCCTACGTCCATCATCTTGGTGTCTCCCATCCAGTGCAAGGAAGAACACCTACATGTTTATGTTTGATAGCCTACGTCCGTCATCTTGGTGTGTCCTATCCAGTGCAAGGAAGAACACCTACATGTTTATGTTTGATAGCCTACGTCCGTCATCTTGGTGTGTCCCATCCAGTGTAAGGAAGAACACCTACGAGGGGGTATCAAAAAGTTCGTGGACTGCGCCTGCCATTTGTTTAGTTGTTAACCGAATTCCGTAAAAATCATACATTCTTTAAAACAACGTATTTTGAATTAATTTGCAAATTTCCAGCTCATTTAACTTTTTTCTGAATATGTGGCGGTAACTATGGTAACTTAAATTATGCTCCGCGGCGCACTTTAAAAATATCATTCACTTGACCTCCCATATATACCTATAAGTCTGTGAATCGTCATCTGATTGGAAATATAAAACCGTCGACATAAACATTAAGACTGTAGCATCATCCTGGTGTAAATATTAAAGCGATGTTGTCACGGATACTGATGTGACGTTATAAACACGCCGTTTTGTGTAGCCAGATTTTCGTCACATTTCATGACGTCGGCGCACTTTTCGACATGACGTTACATTTGGACTATCGATCTTGCGTTGCATTTTGCCCTTTTACTAAATTATACACCAATACTGATCTCAGATTAGAGCATGTCACCCAAGTATATAAAAGTAAGGTTGTCTTGCGAAAATTAATCTGCTTAAATGGTATAAACGATGTAGCGATGAGAGGTCAATAAGGCTAATATCAGTAGGGTAGACTGCATGTACTGTGTGATTATCTGCGCTGGAATAAATTAATTTGTCGAATCGTTCATTAACTGACAGATATTTTTTATGAATAAAGGGTTATTACGTAAAAGCTAAGTATGCTGGTACGCAATAGAACAGGTTTATGAGTTTTATTCTGTTAGACGATCGAAAAGTTGCAGGAGTTTTGACGTTGCATGACGTCGTAACGTCGTAAAAGTGCGCCGGGTGGCTGTTGGTCATATTTTAAATCGTTAGAACATTTAATTGATATTATCATTTAATCAACTTTTTATTTGTTTCTCATTACAGAATTGAATGTAGTTTAAGATGATAAAATAAATAATTCAATCGCATTACGCATATCAAAATGAACGGGTCAGTCCACGAACTTTTTGATACCCCCTCGTACATGTTTATGTTTGATAGCCTATGTCCGTCATCTTGGTGTGTCCCATCCAGTGCAATGAAGAACACCTACATGTTTATGTTTGATAGCCTACGTCCGTCATCTTGGTGTGTCCCATCCAGTGCAATGAAGAACACCTACATGTTTATGTTTGATAGCCTACGTCCGTCATCTTGGTGTGTCCCATCCAGTGCAAGGAAGAACACCTACATGTCCATGTTTGATAGCCTAGGTCCATCATCTTGGTGTGTCCTATCCAGTGCAAGGAAGAACACCTACATGTCCATGTTTGATAGCCTACGTCCGTCATCTTGGTGTGTCCTATCCAGTGTAAGGAAGAACACCTACATGTCCATGTTTGATAGCCTAGGTCCATCATCTTGGTGTGTCCCATCCAGTGCAAGGAAGAACACCTACATGTTTATGTTTGATAGCCTACGTCCGTCATCTTGGTGTGTCCCATCCAGTGCAAGGAAGAACACCTACATGTTTATGTTTGATAGCCTACGTCCATCATCTTGGTGTGTCCTATCCAGTGTAAGGAAGAACACCTACATGTTTATGTTTGATAGCCTACGTCCGTCATCTTGGTGTGTCCCATCCAGTGCAAGGAAGAACACCTACATGTTTATGTTTGATAGCCTACGTCCATCATCTTGGTGTGTCCTATCCAGTGTAAGGAAGAACACCTACATGTTTATGTTTGATAGCCTACGTCCATCATCTTGGTGTGTCCTATCCAGTGCAAGGAAGAACACCTACATGTTTATGTTTGATAGCCTAGGTCCGTCATCTTGGTGTGTCCCATCCAGTGCAAGGAAGAACACCTACATGTCCATGTTTGATAGCCTAGGTCCATCATCTTGGTGTGTCCTATCCAGTGCAAGGAAGAACACCTACATGTCCATGTTTGATAGCCTACGTCCGTCATCTTGGTGTGTCCTATCCAGTGTAAGGAAGAACACCTACATGTTTATGTTTGATAGCCTACGTCCATCATCTTGGTGTGTCCTATCCAGTGCAAGGAAGAACACCTACATGTTTATGTTTGATAGCCTAGGTCCGTCATCTTGGTGTGTCCCATCCAGTGCAAGGAAGAACACCTACATGTCCATGTTTGATAGCCTACGTCCGTCATCTTGGTGTCTCCCATCCAGTGCAAGGAAGAACACCTACATGTTCATGTTTGATAGCCTAGGTCCATCATCTTGGTGTCTCCCATCCAGTGCAAGGAAGAACACCTACATGTTCATGTTTGATAGCCTAGGTCCATCATCTTGGTGTCTCCCATCCAGTGCAAGGAAGAACACCTACATGTTTATGTTTGATAGCCTAGGTCCATTATCTTGGTGTCTCCCATCCAGTGCAAGGAAGAACACCTACATGTTTATGTTTGATAGCCTAGGTCCGTCATCTTGGTGTGTCCTATCCAGTGTAAGGAAGAACACCTACATGTTTATGTTTGATAGCCTACGTCCATCATCTTGGTGTGTCCTATCCAGTGTAAGGAAGAACACCTACATGTTTATGTTTGATAGCCTACGTCCATCATCTTGGTGTGTCCCATCCAGTGCAATGAAGAACACCTACATGTCCATGTTTGATAGCCTAGGTCCATCATCTTGGTGTCTCCCATCCAGTGCAAGGAAGAACACCTACATGTTTATGTTTGATAGCCTACGTCCGTCATCTTGGTGTCTCCCATCCAGTGCAAGGAAGAACACCTACATGTTTATGTTTGATAGCCTACGTCCGTCATCTTGGTGTCTCCCATCCAGTGCAATGAAGAACACCTACATGTTTATGTTTGATAGCCTACGTCCGTCATCTTGGTGTGTCCCATCCAGTGCAAGGAAGAACACCTACATGTCCATGTTTGATAGCCTACGTCCATCATCTTGGTGTGTCCTATCCAGTGCAAGGAAGAACACCTACATGTCCATGTTTGATAGCCTACGTCCGTCATCTTGGTGTGTCCTATCCAGTGTAAGGAAGAACACCTACATGTTTATGTTTGATGGCCTACGTCCGTCATCTTGGTGTGTCCCATCCAGTGCAAGAAAGAACACCTACATGTTCATGTTTGATAGCCTAGGTCCATCATCTTGGTGTCTCCCATCCAGTGCAAGGAAGAACACCTACATGTTCATGTTTGATAGCCTACGTCCGTCATCTTGGTGTGTCTCATCCAGTGCAAGGAAGAACACGTACATGTTCTAGTTTGATAGCCTAGGTCCGTCATCTTGGTGTCTCCCATCCAGTGCAAGGAAGAACACCTACATGTTCATGTTTGATAGCCTAGGTCCATCATCTTGGTGTCTCCCATCCAGTGTAAGGAAGAACACCTATATGTTTATGTTTGATAGCCTACGTCCGTCATCTTGGTGTGTCCCATCCAGTGCAAGGAAGAACACCTACATGTTTATGTTTGATAGCCTAGGTCCATCATCTTGGTGTCTCCCATCCAGTGTAAGGAAGAACACCTATATGTTTATGTTTGATAGCCTACGTCCGTCATCTTGGTGTGTTCCATCCAGTGCAAGGAATATTGTAACCGGCGCAGTTATAATAGAGTTTGTGTCATATAATTATAGTTCATAAACGCGAGAAATGTTGATGGTTCTTATTCTTAAAAAAGAATGATTTCGTCGAAACGTTGAGTCAGTTTGACTGCTTTATTGAATTATCTTTTACTCTACGATTCCCAGTAGAATAGTTACATCACTGAATGTAAACTTTAGTCCACAGGGTTTGTTTTGAACTAAACTAAATTGACGTACACAATATGTTTCTATGCGTACTGTCTTCATTTTGTTGAACTCGTTTACTTGAAAGTATCGATTTTCTCGATTTTAAAACTTTTAAAATTTCGATGCCGAAGACTTTTCGGTTCCGAAGGCTTGCAGGAGCGTTGAGGAATGATACGGGGTTCAAGAACTTCGCGAAGACAAGCCGAACCATCCAGATATATGTTGAATTTCAGCTTCGGTAAAACTTCGAGGTCCTATTGGATGGCTTGCCGATTACCTGTTTGTCTGCCAATGTGATGAGTAAAGCTCGACTGTACACATCTATGACACTGATCGATATCCAAAATACTGTCAAAATCTCATTGACATAGTCATAACGATTTTCCCTAGGATCTCGAACAGTTAGCAACACCAGGAGACGACACTATTAAAATTTTAGATTTAGTGATTTGGTAAATTGATACTGTCGATTCAATATATATTACTAATGAGGGAACTATCCCAAAAGAATAACGATGATTACATATTAATCAGTGACAACCAGTTAAACATAGATAATGCCTGAAGGACGAGTCAATGTTTATAATAGTTATCATTCAACTTATGAACGAACTGTAGTAACAAAATACATGTAATGACAATATTCTTAAAGCGGATAGTTCAATTTACGACGTATGACTCGCCATAACATATAATTAACTCCGGCGACAATAAGTTAGAATATGGAAGAATAGAACTGAGAAGACTTGTAAAAAGGGTGTTGTTAAATCATAATGAGTAGTTGTCTTGTTTTATAGGATGATATGTCACGTGTTTGGGAAGCATGTGTGTGAGTTATGTCTGACTATAGATCGTCAGTGCTGTCAAACATGCTTGCACTCTCATTCCCAGTATCATCCAGTACTGTGGTCGTAAGGCCTTGCTTCTTTTGTTCTAAACATTGTTAAATGTCAGATCAACATCATAGTGTTGTTTTTATTTGACTTATGACAATGTTTCCAAATATAAGTAGTATGTAAATTAAGTGTTCGAAGATGCAATATTCATACATAATTATTGTGGGGAGCGAGCGCACGCTTAGGAATCGAGAGGTCCCGGGTTCAACCTCGCCTGGGCCACTGGTTATTTTTTCTGAACAAGAATAACCTACATGCTTCACACCACCAACGTAAATTGGTACCTGTGAGGGTATTGTCAAGTACTGGAAGCCACAGATCGATGTTTGTTGCCACACCCACAGGAGAGAAATAGTCTTCCTAACAAGAACGCAGGTTTCTTTAGTTGGTCAAATGATCAGGGGAAGTTAAAATGTCAAAGGGTTGTTGAACGGCTGAACTGCTGAAAATAGCCCTCGAAAGTTGGTAACTTTACTTATTAAGTAACAGTACACCTTGAGCAATACCATACCATTACTAAAACGAATATATCTATAAGTACATACTACTGATTATGTACTTATTTGGTATAGTCACATGATTATGTCAAACTAGTAATTTATAATCAAACTAGTCAGAAAGATTTGTGAAAAAAATACAAATGTATCTGATATGTGTTCAATGATAAAATATTGAAACTGTATAATGGTAGATGGATGTATTGTGCGAGATAAAGTATGCACCCACGCTACAAATCCAAGTATCTCATATTGAACACAATGGATTCAACTTCCATTATGCAAAGTTCCATGCTTTTATCAGAAAACCCACACTTCTACTATTACTGTCATGTTTATTTGTTGAACTTTGTATTGGCTGTGGTAACCCGACCAAAATACAGACTCAAGCCAAATAAAACGCACTAAATTTGACGAAACGGTCGAGCTAATGTACACAATCTGGTATAATATATTTTGCCATATGTCCATTTGGAGTAGGCGTTTCTATTGTGTCTCTAAAAAAACCTGCTATATGAATTACCGATTTAAATGTTTTGTTAATGCTTTCCTAATCGGTACTTAATACTGAAATGTAAATAAACTTGAAACTTGAAGTCATTCACAAATCATGAAATAGAGTCGTATGACAAATATGCAAACAGCATTAAAATAACAAGTCGTGTTTAAACACTTCAACACTTAAAACGATATGGGTATTAAATGACGTGTTCGGTTCTAATGTGATGTGTGAAGATCTGACAAAAAGCAATTCCAGAAAATATCACGCACTGCTAGTATACATATATAGCACAAAATACAAACCTATTCACGATCCCCGCTTATATTTGAACAGTGTTGAGCATCGACTATTTTCATGGAAATGCAGTATAGATTAAAAATGCAGGACAACCACTCACATAAAATAAAATCATCAGCAACAAAAACAAGACAACCTACCCGGATAACTTACTGACTTAGTCGTCAAACTCAACGAAACACCAGGACGAACACCCACACACCCACATTACAAGGGTATTCCACAAAGTAACATCCTCCTCCCAATAGAAAATTAAAAGAAGCAGCCTTGTGCTGATCAGAATAATTGTAAACTGGCGAATTCAAAATTAGCACAGATTAATAAAGGAACGGCGACAATAATCATATATTTTCATTACGAACCCGTGTTCTGAAAATTAGCATTCTAACCATTTGTGTTCTTATAGACATAAGCACAAAACGATGTACTAACGCTCAAACGGTATGGTGATCCCATTTTATTGATAGAATAGAATATAATATCTTTTATTTCCAATTATGGGCCATTTCTGGCATAAAATTACATTACAAATACACCAGTGTATGAAAGAAGGCATAACATTACAAAAGCTGGATTTATGATTGGATATGTTATAACTAGATGACGTACTATGTTGGGTAGAAAGACAGTGTATACATGTATGTACGACCGTATATGATCATCGAGTGCAAAAGTAAATCTTTTAAACAAGTGTTGTTTGTTTCTGAACTTCACACGGTCATTAAAGTGCAACTCTTCAAATACTATTTGCTGATTTTACTTATATCTGATGCCGCTACTATGTGTGTTACACATTATATACAATGTAATAATAAATTACATATCCTTACTTGTGTACACTGTCAACGTAAAACTTGTTAATTAAAGTTCCCACTCCTACCTCATTCACACCACTCCTTTGAAAGGGTAGACCTTACATAAATGTATAAATATATCTCTTCTTATGTAATAGTTTAATACAATGCACAATATGAGCAGCACCAATAACGTGAAATACCAGTGTCCTATATTAAACACGCCAACGATAACTAGCTTTCAATGGTCAGCAAATTAAGTTTACACATGTCGCCCGATGTTGCACCAACACAGCGATGTTATGAATTAAATGACTCACCCTTATGATATATGTATAGTTATATTCTTTCTTTTGTAGAAAAAAGAGTTATTGCAAATATTCTATTCAATCTGACTAAAACCACGATTTGAACCCTTTTTTCCTCGAAATGTACTATGTTGAGGAATATTGAGAGGCACCGGATGTGGTGTCGGTATGTGCGTCAGTCGTACTCAGGTACAGTACTGACTCGGTGACGTATTACGAACTTCGGGAGGCGTCAGCAACATGATTTGCAAAATAAACGGATGCCTCGGGCTGCATCGGAAGAAATTATGAGCTATTTAGCCATAAAGTACACGATTTTCAAAGAAGTATACGTTCAACGTTCATTGGTGAGTTGATTCTAATCACACTGGGACAATTCTTACTGGTTCATAGTGAACAGTGAACACATGGATAAAAGTACACAAGTCAAAAGCAAATAAAAGACAAACTATAATATGAAAATATTTTAAATGCCGATAATCTAAAAATATAACCAACAACTTGATAACGACCTATAATAGGTAATAAAAAGTGTCCGTCACATACAAACGGTACCGACTGCAACATTGAATAAATATTTGCTATCGGACGAGGGTTTCCATAAGATTATGAATATTCTTCAATTCAGTGTTTTGACACTGGAAATATCACATCTATGTTTAACGTAAGATAAGCCATTTTATATTTCAACTATGATGATCTTTATAACCACAGAAATTACAGCGATTATACATTCACTATAATTATCGTTGGTAGTTTTGGGCAGTTGGTGATAACAGATAAACCATAACCAACAGGAAACATAATCTCACTAACGTTCTACGTATAGTTTATACTAATTCATATTTAGAAGACTACATGTATTAAGTTTCTAGTGTTAATGTCTGTATAAATCACTATATATGGTAGCTTAAACCAAAATGATAGGAGAATAGAAAGCAATTTATATACTGGACGTAACAGCTAATATGTTTTGCATAAAAATTCAAACTTAGTTGTACATGTACTTATCATCTTGATGAGTCATTTTTGTTACTTCTCGCGAACCATACACTGTAATGCTACCAAGCAGTTATAACAATTTAACAAGCATCAATTTGGACCCATAGCCTACGTGATTTCAAAGTTTAAAAAACGGCGACATTGGTCTTTGTATTTGCAAGACCTAAGCCACTGGACTGTCTTCTATATAATGACCAAGTCAACATCCATCATAGAGTTAAATACCGCAATTCAACATGTGAAATGAAACAATTCAGTGACGTTTGTGACCACGTCATATCTAACGTTAAAGAGCCATGGCATACTTGGCAAACTAATTGTGACCACTTATATACTATAGAAACTGTAAATGGTCGAGAAAATGGTTTGATGTACACAAACTGTGAATGAGATATAATTTGGTTATGTGTGATTCTTGTGTGAAGGACATTGACGTAACCTCAAAGGGTGAGGTACACGCGTAAACGGCACCGACAGCAAACAATTTCCAATGATAATTATTACTTTACTCGGCCTAGCAAACTGTAAGTTATATCATTACACGCAGAAATAAATTGTGCATTTTATAATGTATAAATATAAATGGAACTAATAATCGTAAAATGCACCATGACCCATTTTAATCAGTAAAATGGTAAACACGATTAAAGATCTTTCAATTAGGTATTTCTGTATTTTCCATATTGCTTTCTGTATTTCTCGAAGGTCAGTTCGAAGACGAAACAAATCATATAGTCCTACTCTATGTGTATGCGTGTTACAGGAAACAAACATAATTGTTCGAACCAAATGTGCGTTGTGAATAGCTTTTGAAGGAAATGAATATATATATACGAGTCGTCAGACTTATTGTACATAAAATATAAGCAACTCTTATTATTGGTTTATAGACGCCCAGCGCTAATTATTGACAAAGTCAACTAGAACTTTAGTTTGGATTCCATTTACCATAACTGACTTTGTTTCTGATGGATACCGTTACTGTAAAACATAATTATTAACGAATTGTACTTCAGGATAACTCCGGTGCTTTCCATCATAGCTATATTGAAATCTTATAAATGTTTGATTATGTTTAGGGAATTTCAATCATACTACAAATTGTCAGTGATAATGAGGGTATTGATTCGATGTACGCATCTTAAAGGTCCAGTCAACTGTTTTATCAAAACACTAAACAAAACTTCGAATTACTTTAAAATATTTAAATTCCTAATCATGCTTCTTTAATAACTGAAAATTAGGAACGTAATAGTATACTTTACGGTTTCTAGAAATTCATTAACTAAATCCTTATTAGTATTACAAATCCATTTTACGCACCTAGTTGAAAATAGAAGTATGAATTATCTAATTTAAATATGAACTTTCTTAAACCCATAGAGTCAGAAGATTTTTTAAATGAACAGTGATGATTGAAGCAAGTTTTCAAGAAATATCAATTTACCGCACACTATGTGTAAATATATGATATTTAGGCTTGGTAGAGTACCCAGCAATCACGGAACGCTTTAACGTGTTCTTAAATTATCACCAATACGCTTTGTTGCTATCTGTAACGTTTTGTTACCAAAACAACACGATTCTGATAACGAATTATTCATCAAACTATATAACTCATAATACGATTTAAATGATATGCTAGACGATCAGCTGTCAAGTGCTACCACGTTTGATCATGTTTTCTTTAGATCAAGTGCACTGTATGGATCACGCTTTTAGTAAGATTGTCACGCACAAAAACTGCAAAATATGTCACCCCAGATCCCCCATGATTATCAACGATTCGAGCCCACGATCCCGACCATCCAGTTTTCACTATAATCTATACATGTATTGATAAGTGGGCAAATAACTTAACATTTCACTATGGACAATGGACAATGCACTGGGTAGTTTCGGTAATCATGTACAGGGTTGTTTTTATAAATGGCGATTTTATCTGGAATCGAGTAACTTTAATAAGAGAGTATCATTATCCAAGAGAAGATAGGACACCGACTAACAAAATAAACTAGTTAATGAGTTATCAAGGCTTCTTATAACATGAAGTTCTTGTTCATGGATAGTCTTACCATATACTAGAGAAAGCAACATTTAAGGGCAACATTAGTTTCACCAATTATCACAATCTCACAGAAAATAAAATGGAAAAAAGAAACACCATCTGAGCAGTTCAAAATCGCTCGGGCGATAACATAGATTATTTTCATGGTAGCGTAAATGTCATAATGTAAGACTATGTACATCACACTGAAGTGTGGCAAATCACGGATTGGTCTCGTGGCCACGCCTAACCCAAGATGAAATAAAAAGTCACGATGGTTTCGTTCTGTCAAACAATGAAGGCGATAGATAAGTCAGTACTGTTGTGTCCGTCCGCCTACCCAAACACTTACCTCTCAAAGCAGCAACCCATTTTCCAATAAACATCCTGGGTTGAATCTATTTTATATATACTGTTTTTTTTAGTTTCTGTAGTTTCTAAATATGACTGTCAAACATATACTAGTATACTAGCGACACAAGATACATGTACGTGCTTGTGTACACAATAATCTATGATTGGGTAAAATATATACATTATTATTATATTTATGAGGAAGAAGACAACACGAAAATATACGTTCTAGCCGATAACATCTCTTGCAGAAATGGGACAAGCTGCATATATGAAAGTTTTTTTTTATTTCAAAATATTTATAGTGATTCTGTGTTCGAAAATTAATGACAGTTTCTCTCCCACTGTCTTATTCAATACTTAGAAATTAGAATACATTACTAGTATCAGTTTTCAATTGTAGACGTTGTTTCTATGTAATTCTATTTGAATATTGTACGTTTAGGCATGATTCGGCCTCTGGTATGATATTGAAACAGTGAGTTTGAACCTTCATACTGTGTAAAGGGATCCGGCCAGCAACACCAGCGATATCTAGTTTCCAGTTACCACAATCACCGTACTCGTACAAAACGAATACCGCTTTATATAGCTATTTATGAATTTCTATAATGTTTTCCCGGTTTGTGCACCTAATATAGAACATATTAAGCTTGACACCCGACCAATCTGGGTTCGATTACTGAATGAGACAGATTTTGTTATTTACCGATATTGTCTACAATCGTGTCTTCCACATGTGGAGAAATTACCGGTAGCTTCAGAAAGAACAAGTTCAATTACTGGTAGGTAATAAGTGCCCAGCAATCTGGCTGATACGGCTGAAAAAGGTTGAAAAAAATAAAACGCCGTCAGCGCCATAACGCACGAGGCCCGTTATTATAAAAAAGCATAATTATTTCAAATACATGCACGTAAATATCTTCAAATAAATCCTTAATTTTCTAATTTGCTTCCTTAATACCACCATAAAAACAACAATAAATCAGAAGAGTAACAAATAAACGTTATTTACCTGTAACCAATAGTTTGCCTTCCAGAGACTTATTCCAATACTAACAGACCGTGTGGTGAACACTTTCTTATATCTCTACATGATACTCCTCTTTGATAGTGACGTAAAATTCTCCAATACTTTATACTGCCGCATTGTTGTGGTCTAGATGGCTTTTCTCATTACTAGTATTAAAGGCAAATATATATTATTCAAACACAGATTCATTGGTTGTCATTGGGTTGTTGATAACTTGATACTAACAAAATATGAGTTTTACCAATGTCTATTGCATGCATGTTGTTACAACATAACAATTTAAACATTAACGAAACAGTAAACATAAATACAAATACTAGTACATTGTCAAAGATTCGTTTGCATTTTCTGACAGAGAAGACCACTGAATAATAGTACCACAAGGACGGTTTAATTTCGCACACGTTTGTAAAGTATAGTACGAAGACACTATATATATCTCCAGAAACACTGGGTGGTATAAAACCATAATAGGAATTTATCGAGGGATGCCGAATCTTATTCCAACCTGAAGCTGGTGGGTTCTAATCCCGACTTGTTTAAGATTAACGCTTTGCAGACAAGGGTCAAATCAATGACCATTCAATTCAAAGCACCCATCGTACGCCTGAGACACCGCTTCCCTCAAATGAAACTTATTTAGATGTGCAAAAGAAATATTGATAAATTGAAAATTGTTAGAACTTGGAAAGAAATGGACATAGATGCGACTTGTGACACTGACAGATGGAGTTATGAAGATACACACTAGTTACAGGAAGTAAAACAAAGGAAATTGCTATGGCTGATAGGTAGCAAATACACCAATCAATGTGTTTGAAACCTTTCAATCTATTGTCTGCTGTTATGACGAATGGACTTTGTTTCTATCGTATTGTTGTTTCTATATTAGCCATCATATTCATGAGATTTAGCGTGCGTCACATTTATATATCACCTAGAAGTGGACTCATTAATTATATACTAGTATCTTTTCATCGTGATAAGCTTCAACATTCCAAGATCTACATTTACAGGAAAATATATACCGTCGGACGTGTTTCATCAAGGTACATGCACTGACGTTCAGCAACATGCGGCGTTGTTGATATGAGATATACCGTCGGACGTGTTTCATCAAGGTACATGTACTGACGTTCAGCAACATGTGGCGTTGTTGATATGAGATATACCGTCGGACGTGTTTCATCAAGGTACATGTACTGACGTTCAGCAACATGTGGCGTTGTTGATATGAGATATACCGTCGGAAGTGTTTCATCAAGGTACATGTACTGACGTTCAGCAACATGCGGCGTTGTTGATATGAGATATAACGTCGGACGTGTTTCATCAAGGTACATGTACTGATGTTCAGCAACATGCGGCGTTGTTGATATATGATATAACGTCGGACGTGTTTCATCAAGGTACATGTACTGATGTTCAGCAAAATGCGGCGTTGTTGATATGAGATATACCGTCGGACGTGTTTCATCAAGGTACATGCACTGACGTTCAGCAACATGCGGCGTTGTTGATATGAGATATACCGTCGGACATGTTACATCAAGGTACATGCACTGACGTTCAGCAACATGCGGCGTTGTTGATATGAGATATAACGTCGGACGTGTTTCATCAAGGTACATGTACTGACGTTCAGCAACATGCGGCGTTGTTGATATGAGATATACCGTCGGACGTGTTTCATCAAGGTACATGTACTGATGTTCAGCAACATGTGGCGTTGTTGATATGAGATATACCGTCGGACGTGTTTCATCAAGGTACATGTACTGACGTTCAGCAACATGCGGCGGATGTTGATATGAGATAAACCGTCGGACGTGTTTCATCAAGGTACATGTACTGACGTTCAGCAACATGCGGCGTTGTTGATATGAGATATACCGTCGAACGTGTTTCATCAAGGTACATGTACTGACATTCAGCAACATGCGGCGTTGTTGATATGAGATATACCGTCGGACGTGTTTCATCAAGGTACATGCACTGACGTTCAGCAACATGCGGCGTTGTTGATATGAGATATACCGTCGGACGTGTTTCATCAAGGTACATGCACTGACGTTCAGCAACATGTGGCGTTGTTGATATGAGATATACCGTCGGACGTGTTTCATCAAGGTACATGTACTGACATTCAGCAACATGCGGCGTTGTTGATATGAGATATACCGTCGGACGTGTTTCATCAAGGTACATGTACTGACGTTCAGCAACATGTGGCGTTGTTGATATGAGATATACCGTCGGACGTGTTTCATCAAGGTACATGCACTGACGTTCAGCAACATGTGGCGTTGTTGATATGAGATATACCGTCGGATGTGTTTCATCAAGGTACATGTACTGATGTTCAGCAACATGTGGCGTTGTTGATATGAGATATACCGTCGGACGTGTTTCATCAAGGTACATGTACTGACGTTCAGCAACATGTGGCGTTGTTGATATGAGATATACCGTCGGACGTGTTTCATCAAGGTACATGTACTGACGTTCAGCAACATGTGGCGTTGTTGATATGAGATATACCGTCGGACGTGTTTCATCAAGGTACATGTACTGACGTTCAGCAACATGTGGCGTTGTTGATATGAGATATACCGTCGGACGTGTTTCATCAAGGTACATGTACTGATGTTCAGCAACATGTGGCGGATGTTGATGACACATACGGAGAAGATGTAAAAATCGATCAGTTATAATTTCTTAAAGGAGGCAACTATCAAGGTACAGAAGAAAATAACAAAATGCGTGTTCAAAAGCATTTATTACTAGTTACTTTAATACACTTTCGTTAATAGTAATTTTGTAGACTATTGGCTATTTAGGTAAACCTTTGTTTGTTTTTCCATTCCCAGGATGTCCATACCATTCCTCAGACGCTAAATGAAGCAACGATTTGGTATGGTCTAATAATAATAGTAGTTTCATTACACACGACTGACTGGACTGGGTCCATTAATGAGTTGAAACATTCCGAATTTCACTGTCTGATACATGCGTTAATATGTACAATTCTCTAACCCGTGTCCTGTGTGTTCGTTTCTTGCAGTAAAAATATCACTCAGACAAAAGTAACGTTACATACAAGTAAGGAGGTGTGAAATTCATCATGTTTCAAGATTCAAGTTTTATTTGTGTCAAGGCTCATAAACACGTTGAAAAGTCAAGGCTCATAAACACGTTGAAAAATTAAAAATACATGAAAGTATCTTTAGAAATAGGTGGGTGTATGAATAAAGTCCAATTGACATTACTCCAGAGCAGATCACTCTGTCTTATTGTTTTGAAATGTATGGAAAATAAAAATGTTATATTCCCGCAGGAGTTACTTCCCTTACATTATACAACAGCCATACATCTACTAAATCTAGTAGTCTATATACAACAACCATGTGTATCCAAACTTAAGTGGAACTTGTTCGGTCTCAATTACGTAAGTTTTTCAATGTTTTACAACATTTTGTCTGGTACACGCGTGCTCGAACACGTTGTTGTGTTAACACATGCACCAATTGGTCGCGGCTTTTGGGCAGTGTAGTATGTCAAAGACTTCAATGTTGTAATACTTCTTTAACGCCGTATTACTTTTTATTTGATATTAAGTAAATTAAGTAGTAACGTTATTGTTCCAAAACGTGAATTAAATCTCTATTTTATCCAAGATATACAAGTTCAATACAAGCAAGTTAAGAAACATGCTGATGTCCTTTCCTTTATTTAGATACCGGGCAGAACGTGTGCACTAGAGTATAATATAAAATCAATTTTACTTGTGGTTATATTAAGTCTAATCTGTAAACGTTTTCATTAATTGGTTAACTTTCTCCCATTCAACTTGTCACCATGGCAGGTTTCATGCGATGATCCAATGGTACACGGGTCTCCAGGGAGCACGTGACTATGCAGATTAGCTCACGTTCTGGATCCACATTAATGACGTAGGGTTGGGTGATTAAATGACCAGATTGCTAGATTATCGAGCGAGGGTGGACTGTGTAAGGAATAGAACATTCTTATACGAGATGTACACGTATTTTGTGGTAACATATCTGACTTACAACTACAATGTGTGATAGTTTTGGAGTATGAACATGTAAGTTATTAATGCGACAAGAAGTTCGAGCAATAATCCACCAATGATGATTGCTGTGAGTTGTACTTGAGGCTAGCTCGTGCGTCTAACGTTCGGATTTAAATATTGCAAAGGTTTCGTTGCATACGCAGTCCTTTTTTAAAGATATATTTTCATTCTTCGCATACCAGGACTATACTCCGCGTTCTATATGTAGTAAGTCCTATTAACGCGCCGTCCGGCTCACGAGGCCACGGATCTTCATGTGTTTCTAGTATTATTCTAGTGTGTGGCACTCTTAAACAGGTATGTACATTGAATACACTATTTCTACGACGTACACTATTTCAGGTATATTTTCAGATGAATATTGCTTCCCATCGATAGAATATGCATGACCATAAGCACCGTCTATCTAGTATAACATTTGAAGCGTTAAAGGACTTTTGCCATTATTGTCCGGGAATTCTGTAATGTATACTTTGAATAAAATACACCAACAAGCGTCACCAGAGATGTTCTCAAACAGGATGTCCCATAATATAGATGTTACAATCTAATGTCATGAGGCAATACTGACAGTGCCATAGACAAATGGAAAGATAATATTTTTAGAATTTTAATCAGTAATGTCATATTTGCAATATCGGAACCAATTATATCCTTGCATTAAGTCATTTTTTCGACAAATGTCAAAATAACGTCGAGAAAGCGGTTACATTAATTAATAAGCAAAGTTATTCAAAAATATTTTCGGATATTTTTAAGTTATTTTGTCAATAAATAAATAGCATCTATGTTGAGATTAATTCAATAATTAAAAACTACGCGAGATTTTACTTAGGACTACAGGATAACAAGACTGTCCCATGACGAAACATGTACTAGTAAGCAGTTATTTGAATGCAAAATTATTTTATATCAGTCAGTTAATGAATGTTGGTTTATCTCTCCAATGTTGGGTAAGGCCCCTAGACCTTTCTATACGAGAGTTGTTCAACGTATTTATGAACAATCATAACACTGATTTTGCAATACTGAATAAAGACAATTCCTGGAATACTGGAAACTTGACACTTTTGTTTGCGTGATTAAAATGATAAAAAAATATTAATTTAGATAGCTTTATGAAGCATGCATGGTAATGTCTTACAAGTAAAGTAGGTGAAAACTGCATATTAACTTCATTTATTTAAGTTTAAAGCTTGAGCAAGAAAAATCTCCAGCATTTCATTGAAATCTCCTGCATATTTACATGATCACCAATATCCTGCATGTAATAGGCTTTAGGAAAATATGACATGTTTGGGATAATGTATGGGATAATGTATTTGTGTGATAGATTCATTCGTCGCCTACTAGCAATTGATTAGGCTGGTTGGTTGGTTGGTTGGTTCTCGGCCTTCTATAGCCGTAATATCGTCACAGGTACTTGTCTCATCACAGGTAGTTGACAAATAACGTCTCGCAGGTAGTTTACATAAAAAGTACTTATTTTAAGCGGAGGTGAAGTATGATGATTGGATTTGTTTGGGTATGCCTTGATAGCTAGTTTTGAGTCTTGAATCTATTGGTTGCTGTCACAAATCGGCTAAGTTCACTGGTTATTGTATGGCGTAACTCCTTCCACGGATCATCAGGGCCAGTAGTGAGTAAGAGTTTTTCGGTCACCTCGGTTTGCCTGATACCAAACATGTTGTGAAGGGTAGCAAACAGCTCCTCCCTTTCTTTTTGATACAAAACACACTGGAGAAGGTAATGTTCCTCGGTTTCAGCTTCTCCACACTGACATGCTGGATCCACTTCAACCCCTATGCGGTACATATGGTGTTTGAGGCTGTTGTGGCCACTCTGTAGCTGTAATATTATTCTTTGCTGTTCACTGTTGTGGAAGTCGATTCCATTATTGATTTTAGGTTTAAAATCAAATAGCCTCCTACCCTTGTCTGTGTTTTCCCATCGTCTTTGCCACTTGATTCTAACGGATTCATTTGCTGCCGAGTAAACTTCTGACTGAGATGTGGGGTGTGTGTCTTCTTCTCCTAAAGAAACTGCTTCAGTAGCAGCTTCTTTAGCTAGTCTATCGGCAATTTCATTTCCTTCTATAGAAGAATGACCTGGTGACCAATTAAGAACAATAGTGATGCCACACCTTTCTAACTCTGACCACAGCAGTTTAATGTCTTGTACCAGCTGGATGTGTTGCTTATTACTCCATCCTAGCGTTATGATGCCAATAGCAGTCTGGCTGTCAGAAAATATGACTAGGCGTTCGATGGGTCTTCTTTTATTTTCAGTCATTATGTGCTGAAGAGTTAATTTAATTGCGACCATTTCACCAACTAAAATTGAGGCCAGCTTGGACACGGGTTGTTTGAGGTCTATCCTCTCCTGGTTGGTCATGTAAACACAGGATCCTGCCCCACATGGACCTGGATTACCCTTACAGGATCCATCAGTAAATGCAATAATTGTATTAGGGCTTTCTTCATTTAACATATGCTGAATTACATCTTTGGCCTCTGTTTCCTGTTGTTTTGTCCTGGACTTAGAGGACCCCAGATTATTCCAGTAGGATGGTTTTCGTCTACTAGGCTGTAACGCTTCTAGGTAAGAGAATTCAGGCTCTATGCATTTTACGTCTATCTCTGTAAGGGAATCCATGTCACTGACCTGCTGGAGCATTTTGGACATTGGTGTAGTCTTATTGTACCGATTGTGGTCTCTGCATCTGTTGAGGGACTGTTTAATCAGTGATGCATCATCTTTGGCCATAATTTTTGTACACTCCCTAATTGCTATTTCTTCTCTTCGAAGATCTAATGGTAGTATGTTTGATTGAACCTCAAGGCCGTCACAGCTGTTTGTTTGTATACTTCCTAGACATAGGCTAAGTCCTTTTCTTTGGATCTTCTCCAACATGTGAACTGCTTTGCTAGTCTGCCATACTGGAGCGGCATATTCCAGGTGAGGGATGACAAAACTCTTGTACAGCTTAATCATATTTGCAGGTGAAATTTTCTCTGCTTTGGCTACACACATTAAGAGACCCAGGGCTTTTGATGCTTTCGTTTCCACATACTGAATATGTTGATTAAAGTTTAGCTTATCATCCAATATAACACCTAAGAGTTTTGTCTGTTTAACTTGTCTGATCTTTCCTTCTCCTATAAATAATTCAATTTGCTTGTCATCCTCAGTATTTTTTCTGAATATACACATTTCAGTTTTTTCAGTATTTAACTTCATCCTCCACTTTTTTGTCCATTCCACCACTGATTTGATGTCAGTCTGCAATGCTGCTTCCAAAAGATTGAGATCCTTTTCAGTCCTCCATATCGTTCCATCATCCGCAAATTTAACCTTGTCACTGCTAACATTTTGAAAAATATCACTGAGGTATAAGTTGAACAAGAGGGGAGAAAGAACAGATCCCTGTGGTAATCCCATACTGGTCTTTATTGACTCATCTTGGTACCTCTTCAAACAACACACTGCTTGTCTCTCCATCAGGAAATTCTCTAACCAATTCCATATTTGACCTTTAATCCCCATATTGTGAAGCTTTACAAGCAAACCATCTCTCCATACTGTATCAAAGGCTTTCTCCATGTCTAAGAACACGGCAGCAGTGGTGTTATTGCTGTGTAACCCTATAGTTATATCCTCCACAACTCTCAACAATGCCTGTGTTGTTCCTCTTCTCTCTCTAAATCCTTCTTGTTCTTTATCCAGCAATTTGAAGTGTTCAGCGTATGAGTATATCCTAGCATTTACTATTCTTTCCATACATTTGCCAAGAACACTGGTTAGACTGATAGGCCTATATGATCCTGCCTTGTGATATGAGTCCTTTCCTGGCTTTTGTAAGAATTTGACATTTGCTGATTTCCAAGATTTCGGCAGTTCCCCTTTTAAGAATGACCTCTGGAATAATGTTGTGATTGCATCTATTAGAGTATCATTCGCTCTCTTGAGAAGGTCTGGGAAAATGTTATCTGGACCTGCTGCTTTTCCATATTCTAGTTTCTGTAATGCCGCTTCTACCTCCATTCTAGTTATGTTCCGATTCAAAAACTCTATATTGGTGGTTTCATTCATCGATGTTGCCTTAATTTCACTTAATTCATGTTCAACACTTACTCTGAAGTCTTCATCAAATTTTTCCTTTTCTATATGTTCACCTCCAAAGAAAGCTTTTCTTAGAATTTCACACTTTCCATAATTGTCAAAAATCGGTATTCCATCCTTATTCAGGAGTGGTAGTACATTACCACTATCAGACCGTTGATAAGAAGTGAGTTGGTGAAAAGTTAACCATTTTCTCTTGGGGTCGCTACATTTATCAATGGTTTCACAAGACTTGCTTACCCAATCAGATTTCGCCTTTTCACAAGCAGTATCATAAGCCACTTCCTTTTCCCTTAACTGTAGTAATATATGTTCTGTCTTCCTTCTTTTAAAGTATTTTTTCATACTATTTAATTCCCTCTTTGCTGATCTAACCTCTTCATTCGACCAAGGGGCTATTCTTCTTCTATGGTCTGTTTGGTATTTCTTCTTTGGGACACACTCTTCAGTACACTTTTGGAATCTATCAATAAATGATTGGTTTAAGACATCAATGTTTGCAGTTGAAGACTCCATACTGTTCCATTCCGCAAACTGTTCTGTAGTAGTCTCATTCCAAAGTAACCAGTCAGTGTCATCTAGAATATACTTTTCATGATGTTCCTTATTTACGGGTGGTAATCCATCTTCTAATTCTACTAAAACTGCTATGTGATCAGATCTGACATTTTCATGGTGAAGTGTTTGACAGCTCTGTACCTGTTTAACCATCTGAGGCGTTATAATTGCCAGATCAATAACACTGTCACTGTTTCTCCTAGTTGGCAGACAATCATTTATACAAACATATTTACTTTTCCACATATAATCTTCAAGCAACTCTCCTGCATAGTTTTCAACCTTGTTTCCCCACACTTTGCTTTTAGCATTCCAATCTCCAGTAACCACTATATTCTTAAAGTCTTTACTAAATTTTTCAATTATGTCAATAAGTGACTTCAGCTCTCCATGTTTGAATGGTGGGATATAGCTAACCACAAGTAGAAAGTCTTCTCCTTTTTGCATTTTAACGAGGGCACATATCATTTCAACATCATCTTTTTCCAATTGTGGTTTCCTTTCAATAATGAAATGTTCTGATTGTTTGGCTAATATTGCTACTCCACCATGATTATTTTCTTTTCTTGGTCTAGACTGTATATTCCAATTTTTGAATTTAATTCTGTCATCTGTATGTTCCCAAGTCTCTGTCAGACACATTATATCTATTTCATAGTTTTCTACTAATAAGTTCAAATCTTTCTTAGCAGTTGAATAGGACTGGCAATTAAGCGAAATAAGCTTCATATTGTGTCAACAGTTAATAACAATCATAAAAAAAAAAAAAAAAAAAAAAAATAGATAAATCAGCTGCTGTTTTGTTGTTTAGATAAGAGATTTGAATTTTAGTAATTGTAGCTTCTCTTGGTATATCTTACAAACAGAAGAAGATGCTCTGTGATCACCTGAGCAGTTGGCACACCTTGTTTCTGCACTACAATCTTTGAGAGTATGTTCACAATTTCCACAATTTTCACACCTTGATCCAAAGTCACAATTTTTGGAAATATGGCCAAGCTTCATACAATTAAAGCAACGAATAACTTGCCTTGGTCTACGTTTTTCAATGAAAGCCTCCCTTTTATTATATATCAGATTAAAGTTGATGTTAACACTGTTGTTTAACAATTCACTAGACTGAAATGATACTTTCACAATTGGCATCGGACGTCCGCTGTTTCTATGATAACATCTTTTTGCAGCAGCTATGGTACAACCTTTATTTTGTAGTATCTTTGTAACCTGTTTTTCTGAGATTCTGGGATCCACGTTACGGAGAAATCCTATAGTTTCTTGTTTGCTTGCCGGAGGGTGAATGTTTTCTTCGACTCCAAAAACCGGACTGGGCCAGTTATGTATTGCACTATCCTTGCTATCTGTATCACCAAACTGTAACACAATCCCACCTTTCGGTAAACTGTAACAGAAGTCAACTCCTACAATATTATTTTCCTTTAGTCTATTGTTAATATCTCTGGAGGATCTGTAACCTTTTGGGTTATCAATATTATCAACTATTATTACCGTGTTCGAGTTCAATAATGTCTCTTGATGGATATTCTCTTGTTCGTTTTAGCTGTTGATCTTGTTAGGGACACTTTGTTTGACTTTAGTGTATGCAAAAGCGGGCTGGAGATTCTTCACTTCAGTGAATTGTTGTTGTTGTTTAATCACTGGATTTTGGGTTGGGTTAACTGGCTTTGCCTTAATTTCACTAGATGCTGTGGTACTTAATTCTTCAATAGTTATGGTATTTTCCTTCACTACTAATTGTTCTCTAATCCATGGTGACTTCTGTATGACACACAGTACACAAGGATATTTCACGTTCCTAAAGGTGATTGCTTTTGCACTACCTTCATCCAGTCCTGCGCATTCTATATGCCAATACTTAAGGCAATATTCACAACGAATGAAGGTATTTTCACTAGTGTGAGGTTGAGGGGGATCTTTTTGTGTGCAACCGGCACATGTGATTTCATCCACATTTAGTTGTTGATCCACCGGTTTCACTGTCACTGACGGTTGCTTTGTCTTGGTCTTAGGACATTGATCATTTGTTTTTGGAATTTTCAGTTGTTGTTGGTTTTGTTCGATTGGTTTCAAACAGTTTAAATTAGTTTGTAAATCATCCGTGCCATTGATGACATCCCTGTATTTAACTTTTGTTCGGTTAGAAATTCTCTTGCTTCTTCTCATCTTAGCTTATCATTTAGCGTCACACAACATGTTTCAGCATTTTAACAGTTTTACAACAATTATATACTCACAACAATCTTCACATAAGTTATAACGCACCATGGATCTTGAACAACTTCCTTGTTGTTGATATTACTGTGCACTATTATCGTTCACCCAGTCAGAACCAGTGTAGATTTCACGAAATTTTGTAACGAATAACGTGTGCACTTTAACTTCTTTAAACATAACCAAAACAAACCACACGTCCTTGAACTTGTGTTATACAGAATTATGTAGGTCAGGTAACTCCGCCTCTTGTCGCACCAACTGTCAAATATTTCCAAGTCGTCGGATTTGTTGATTTTTTCAGAATAACTTATGATTTACACACCAAAATGTTCCGCTTAATATTTTATATCGATTAATTCAGATTGTGTTTGAATCGGTTGTGATTTTATTCATTTATTATTAAAAAACCTATTCTATTAACGGTCCGCAAACAAAACAAAACATCATGACGTCACTTCCGCTTTTTTTTCGCTCCATTCAACCAAGGTGTAGGCTAGGTTTCCATGGGTAGACCGATGACCAGTGGAAGTTAAAAAGTAAAAGCGTGGTTGAACGGTTAGATAGCTGAAAACAGCTCTCAAAAATTGGTAACTTTTTGTGTGTCTTATTTATAATAGTTTTTTTTTTAAAAAAGTGCATTTCTTGTTTGTGTACAGTATGTTTTGAGGCGCAATCAAGTCATGTATGAATTCATTCACATTAACAAGTTAACCTTACTTATTCGTATCTTTGTCGCAAAATAGAGATATATACAACAAGTTCCATGTTCTTTAAATAATTAAAGTGCATGCCAGTTCGCACCAAGACTATAACTTTCTAGATGGGACGACAACGATATGTCAGAACACGGTTTGTGTATAGTCGCTCGTACATTAGTTGATACAAATTCACTTCCGGTAATGAAAGTAGACGTGGAATCGATAGTTCACTGGAAAATGATAATTTTGCGATAGTTAAGGTAAATGCAATAATTTAATCTTCACAGATGTAGTGAAATAATTTGTACTAATTAATTAAAAATATGCTAGCGCTCTGGAATATTTCAAATTTCATTAAAATGGATTTGCGGGGGTGAAAATTACCCAACTGATTGTCAAAAAAATCACATCAGTTCATTTGTAAAATCAACGCTGGTTTATATGAAGTTGCGTTTCTTGCTAACATGTCTGGTCATGGAATTGCATTTAATTTATTCATATTTTCATCAATGTTTTGATATGGATCAATGTCATTATTTGTTTATTAGAGTTGATTGTGCAATTATAAACTGATAAAAGCAGACCACTGCACTGTGTCTGCAGGCAACTTTCTCAAGTCACAAGTGTGTGTGTGAACAGTGTTCATGAATGTTTATATACATCCAGTTAAACCTAGATAAACATAGCTTACCTGCTGGACTATAGTATATTTACAACTGTTCTCGGTTGACTTCGAAAGTACTGTAGTTTCCAAAAATCCGATATAAACAGTAACTATGAGTTCTAGATCTACAGTCGTTTGGGGTAATTCTGCGCATCGGGTAATTCTGCGCACCTTAACTTTCTATTTTTTACAGGCTTTGTTGGGTCGTTTTCCTTCTGTCCTCCAGTGTTTTTGTAGATGTGTGTTAACTATGTCAAGTTTTATAATCAAATCAACGAAATCGGACAAGTATTTCTACGAAAAATTGACCAAAATGAGTGTCTTCGGCGATTTTCGTTAATTTGGCATACCAAGTGACACATAAATTGAATAAAAACACCTTTGTAATGGATGATGACTTTTCCTTTTTTGTCAACATTGTCTTAATGACATATTTTTCCGATACTGTGAGAAATTTCTAGTGAAACAAATCCTCGAAACAGACTATACAAAAAACAAGTTCACCTGCGCAGAATTAGCCGAAACAATTTACGTCATGAAAACTGGCAGTCATCTTGTTTTGTGACGACATTTGACCTAGTTTAACGAAGGTACGATGTTTTGAATTGTTTACATTTGTCAATGAAGGTTGTTTCTATCCAAACATCACCAAAATTTATTCTAAAAAATAAACTAATCTCAAATGTAGAAAGCCAATAACTGTTAGGTGCGCAGAATTACCCGACACCACTGTATGTACACACGATTAGTTAGTATAGCAATGGAATAGTACCGGGTTTTTGCCTTTTCAATGTGCGCACACTGTCAGGTGGGTGCAGGGATTCTGTTCCATGTCAAGTACTAAAGTGTCAGCATAATATTCTGTATTCTTTCAATCTTTGCTTTGGATATTTGTACAAACACCTCTTGTTTATAAAATATTACTCAGCTCTACAACATAATGCCTATTATTGTTCAATTTGTTGCTACAGTTGAGATGATGTAGCATTAAGCTACACAATGAATTTAGTAATTTAGAAATTAGAATGATAATTCAGCTGCATCATCACGGTCATCACCACAACACAATACATAATTTATTTTAATTAGGCTGGCTTCCGTCATACCATTCACAAAGGAAACCATCAGGGATGAGGTGTTTACAAACTGTCTTTCATTACATGTCAGGGCTTTGCATGTGTCCGTAGGTAGGTCAGACAGTTGGTCTGTCAGTAGACCAAAATTCAATTCCATTACTCAAGACCTCTTGGCCCTAGTATCTTCAAACTTTAAATTACATGGAGGTTTGCCAGCAACAGAATGACCCCTATTGATTTTGAGGTCAGTAGATCAAAGGTCAAGGTCACTGTGACCATTACCATTTTCAACAATAAGGCTGCCATGGGGGCATACATGTGTGTTCCACAAACATCTCTTGTTTTTAAAATATTACTCAGCTCTACAACATAATGTTGCTAATTATTGTTGCTACAATTGAGATGATGTAGCATTTAGCTGCATCATTACCACAACACAATACAGAGTTTCTGTATATTAGGCAGCAGACACTGTATCTCAAGCCAGATGCAATGGCAACTTATAGTTTTGTACACAATTTTTAGCCAAAGTTCTGAATTGACCCTTCTCGACATGTGCGTTCTTTCAGAATCCTGAAGGGAAAAAATTACTAATATTTGGGACCAATTGGGCAAATATTACTTCACACAGAGCTTTCACTAACTCCAAAAGTGAAGAGTCAAAATGACTCCTGACTCTCAATTTTCACGAGTCATCAAAATATTGCAAGACAATTTGTATTATAAGTAAAGTAAATTTGACTCTTCACCTTGAATTTTCAAGAGTCATAATGTGCAATTTCGTTTAATTCAAGGGTCAAAATGTAATTTTAAGAGTCAAATGAAAGCCCTGCTTCAACGTTAAGATGATGCCTGTGTCTGTTCTGATACTCTGCACAAGATGCTGCTGCTCCTTGATGTTACATGTACTTTATTACAGTTTATGAATAGATACTTCATTTCAAAAAATACTGGATCCCATGTAGAAAATTATGTTCTTGGAATGATCAGTGGTAAATGGGACTTCAATACCTTCATGCCATAGCATGAGTCCGAGGTCCTCCATGTTAACCACTCAGTGACCATGAACCTGTCTTATTGACAAGCCCTGATTTAATCTTTACATTTCAATCTCATTATTTTAATGTTTTGCACAATGATGTTATTATTGTAGACAGTGACACAGAGGTCAACCATGGTGAGCCGTCTGAAACTACAGTATTGCAAGATCGTGCTGGCCACGTCACTTGTCTGGTTCCTGTTAGATGTTGTCTTACTCATGTATTTTACCGACTGTGCCACTAATGCTGCTACAGATTGCAGTAATGGTAAAGTTCACAACAACAAGAAGTCAGATGGAGGTTCCCTATTACAGAGAATCCTGCCAAAAGGTAACACTTAAAACACTGCTTGATACTATTATAACTTCCAGGCTACATTGTATCTACATATATCAGAATTTTCATTTGATCCCAGAAAAGAGGGATCTTGAAGGCCTGAAACTTATTTCTTAAAAATCCACAGTTTGAGCATTAAGTTCTGACTTGAAGCTCAATTTTCGTTAAATTACACTTATTACAGGTTTTATGTTGGCCAATAGTCCAAAATGTCACCAGACTGTCAATTCATAATCATAGTATTGAGATGGAACCCCAGACTTCATTGCCATAATATTAAAGGTAAACGTTGCATTTTAATTTAAATGCCTTCAAGTGATGTATACTGTATACATATTTTATCATTTTGTTATCTTTGCTGTACACTACATGTCAACTTAGACAAGCGTGACACTCCCCTGTTACCATGGTTATAGTATGTTATATTCTCTTATAGTTCTCATACACTGACATCCTGTTTCATACAACATTATAAATAACATAGCTCAGAGTTTTCAGGATTTTTTAGTTTGAAAATACCATGTTTACTCTAATTTTCTTATTTTAAAATTATGACATAAATAGATAACAAAATTATCAAAGTTTGCCCATGTCTGACTATAAGTCTTACACATACACAATGTACATACTGTATAACTTCCAACAGCAAGCTCCAACTAACAGAGCAAAATTAATATGAGAGATTTCAATTACATTCAATATGTTGCTGCATGAATCATTGTACAGATTATGAGATAAGGGGTTTCATCACAGATAAGGGGTTTCATTACAGACTTAATCTAAAGGGACATCTTGATAATAAATTTGTGCTGTAGACAGGATTTACCAATTCGACAATTTTTAAAAAAATAATTGAATACTGTCTTGGGGTCAAGCTTGTAACATTTTTGAAATTCAGGGTGTCATTGTGTTTTCTCTGGGATCAAATGAAAGTGCTATTTCAGTTAGATATAAGTTAGCTTACTATGTTGTGATTTATTTCCTTATGTTTATATATACTGTTAATTGATGTGCTGTCATTATCTTTCTGCTCGTTCATCTTTGCAAGTTAATCTCATTTTGTCTGTACTAATAGCACTTGACAACAAACTGTTATATGTGTTTTACCTGCCTCGTCATTTGTATGTCATTAATTCCTATAACCCAGTGCATAGTTAGTATGATTTAATTCTGTAAGCTTTATCAGGGCTTTTCAGCTATTGACTTGGGCCGTTGGTGTCCATATATGTCAGCCCATAATTGCCGACTGTAAGCACTCAATTTTTCCAGATTGCATTAAAAATACTGACAACGAAATGATCATAGACAAAGGAACACTGATTTTATTTTCATGATATTTGAACTGTATATAGTTATTAATTTCCCCAATTTCAGAATCAGATAATAATGATTATGTTCCTTTTCCCAAATTAGCTGAACAAAGGTTCTGATGTTTCTATCTTCCTTGTAGCTGTATATAATATATATCAACATACATATATAGATTAAAACCTTAATAATAAGACCATGACTCTTTCAAAACTTTTTATGTTCTGGCATCTACTGAAACAGGTGGCATATAGTGATTGTCTTGTCTGTTCATCTGTCCGATACAAAATGTTGAAACTCAAATATCGCTATAATCAAGAAAAAACTTACTGTTAGCGGACGAAATCGCAAATGTTTTGAGTGTAAAACGGTATTCATTTCAAATAATTTGATCACGTGATTCTTCACCCTGATGTAACTCTATCCCAAATTTCAACAGAGTTATGGCCCCTGAATGACTTACCTATTTGTAATGGACAAGGCTTTCACCAGGCATAAGCAATTACTGAACACAGTATTGTTTTCAGTCTGAAGAAATTGGTAAAAAATCTTGATAATATTCTAGTTGAAGCAACAGCTGAAACAGTATAATGGACTTGAAAATGATACTGTTTACGTTATATTTAAATGGTCCTATTATTGAGGTGGTCTTTAAATATGGTTTTACTGTAGTTCCCCTTTATAATGGAATTCCTTTAATCCCTACCAGAGCCTATAGATGATGTACCACAGTTAGTGAATAATGTTAAACCTGAGAAATATGTTGTTCCACCAAAATTATTTGCACAAAGGACAAACAGACCGAAACGTCCAGGTATTCGTGTATCTTTCACCCCATTATCCATGCATTTACTGTACTGGTTATATTGGTTTCAGGCTTTAATCTGGTGGCAGGCTGTATGTCCATTCTGCCGAACTAGTTACATGATGTAAGAATAACAAAACCTGTCAGACTCGAAATATCTCAATCTCAGCTCAAATATTGTTGCAATAAAATTTGAATTATTTTCCATGAAGTCCTGGCTAGATATTGTTATATTATCACCTCTCCTTAGCGAGATGGTGGGACCTGGTAACTGTTTGAATTATAGAACAATTTCATTGGAAAATTTGCAGCAGTGATAAAGTTTTTACAAACGAACAAACTGTTTATTGAAATGAATTATTGCTACTTTGAAACAATCCACATAGAAATTTCATCTTTTGGAAGGGCTGATCATGCATTAAGTAAAAGGTTTGAGTATACTGGTGTGTAGGTACATAATTATGTAACACAGGGGTTTCATGAAGGGCTGAATATTTACAAAAAAAATGTACTGGATTTTACTGTTTTATATGATTTTAGCAAGTATACCTAACATTTAAGAGTTATCTTTTAGAAGCCTGGAGATTACATATTTTTGGGGTGAAATGAAGCCCCCGAGTTGTGCTGCCACACAGTTTTGTTAGGTGTTTGATTTCTAGATTTACTTAGGGGTAATAATCAAACAATGACCTAGCAAATCATGCTTGAATTTCATGTAATCATTGAATCTTTAGAAATTAACATGAACTGATTTATCAATTCAAAATCATAAATCATAAAATTTGTAAATATAATTGTTGATTTAACTACGATCTACTTTAAAAATATGTACATTATATTAAAACTAATTTGTATACCCTAGGGTATTTAATATTTGCACTGGAAATAAATATTTCTAGCAATGTACATTTCATTATGTTAATTGTCCCATATTTGCAAATAAATTGATGAAAATGCAAAGCCTTGCCCGAGGGATTTTCCTGGTCAATTTGTAACAATTGTAGCCAAGATAATAATTATTAAAATTGCAAAATTGTCCCTTCAGTTATAATCCTGCGGGTGAACATTGGTGGGAGGGGAGTTTAGGGGTCAGTTCCAGGTTCAAATAATCAAACCACTTTTGATGGGTTTGGAAATTTCAGGGGGATTTCATGGTTGAATTGAAAACCTACCTGTTTCATAGAGAATTCTGTGTGAAAGGGTCACTGTAAGGGTCAACTTGATGGAACCTCTGCTAGGGCTCAACTCTAACACCGGTCCCCAGTGATTAAATAAGTTAGTGTCAAGCCATGTCTGCTGCGGTGTTGTTGGGTATTGTTACCAGCATACATACCAATCCACATACTGTGTAACCAGTAGAAAGTCTATCTTTTATTAATTGTAATGCGTCAGGTTGGAACATAATTCTCTCTCACAAATTGAATTGCTTGTGAATATTTAATGACCATTTTTACACTAGAAAGCTGTCATGCTTACTGATTTATGTCAAGTTGGTATGACACTTTATGGCCCTGACAAATGGTGGAACATTATCATATCATAGCAGTACATGTACTTCGTCCTAGGTGGCGTTTGTTGACGCTACTTACCTATCTTATACTACTAGAAATGTTGATTCTCTCATTTTAGGACCTCATTTGATCTAAGGAGGCCATAATTGTCTTGTTGGTCTCCGAAGGGGTTACATATGACCCTTAAAATATAACACTCTTTCAGGGCTTGGAATCAAGAGTCAGTTTGTCTATAGGCTTTTCACTGCTACATTCCAGTACAAAATTATTGAAACATCGCCTTCTATTCAGCCCCGAGTTAAACTCCTGATTATGTACCAGTAATTAAGTCTTTAACTTAATGTGACAGTGTGATTATACAAGGACTAGTAAAATACGAGTTACCATTGTATCGAATATTTAAAACTTCAATGAAAAAGCCCATATCTTCAAATGTGACCCCTTATTTTGACATACTTTATGATGCTTTTTTTGTCTTATTCACCCGGATGACTGGTGTAGACCCATTCCCAAACATAGAATACCCCCTCAGGGTCCCTGGGGTTAAAGCCGTAGATACTTAGATATTAGTATAGTGTAGTGGAAGCACTGATTTTGTAGGCATTGACTAACATATTGTAAGTACCTTACTAATGCTCTGTTACAATATGACATGTGTTTTGTTTGTTAGATATGTACTACTAGGATGTTATAGTCAGATCTTGATTCACAGGTGATCTATAACACAGGGTTGACTGTATAGTATTACACTAACTGTCTCTGAGTTAGTTGTCCTTATAAATCCATTGGTTTAAACATATTTGATTGTCTTTTTGTCTTTTGTACATGCATGATACATATCTTGATACCAATAAATTGTTAACCCTTGCGCTATATAGACCTATGATAATCATGTGGTATGCTGATATTGTGTACACCTTATTCATACTACTATAAAGTTATTAGAAAATTAGGCTAATTAGTCACTTATTGGACAAAATCACACAGACATCTGTCAGACAGATACGTCTATATTTGTACAGGCATGCAGAATGTGTCTCTACAAAATTCAAATAAAGGGTTAACAGTCTATGGTAAATGTATTGTACTCATAGAATATCCAAATTACAGAAAGTTTAGAATGTGTGAACTATACCAACACCATTATTAACTATATGCATTGTTTGTTATTTCTTAGAGTAAGTTATTTGAGATGTTCCATTGGTCTGTATAAGCTGAATACATACATGTGCTATCCATCTACTGATCGTTGGTACAGTTTGGTAATAATATAAATGTTACAGCTTTTGTTATTTGAATCATTGATGAATATTTACAGATGGGGAAAACATTTGTGAACTATATGCAGATGTTAATGAGTATATGGATGATGGCAATCATATGAACATTTGTAGAAAAAGTGTTCAAGATGTTGAAAAGCAGGTCTCGAAATCTGTTAATGAGAAACTTAAGATTCTAGAGTCCAGTGTGCAACAACAGATGGCAGATAATGAGAAAGTTGTGAAAGATGCTCTCAAAGATTTCCAAGATAACTTAGGGGATAAGATGCAAACTGTTGCTACAGAGGCTGCTAGCAAGATTGATGAGATGGCATCTAATGTGGAACAAAGGATACAGATACGAGAACGAGAGATTGAAAGTAGTATTAGGTTGTCTATACGAGAAGTTGAAGGAAGTATTAAAATATTCGAACGTGAAGTAGAATCATATGTCAGGGGTGCAATGAAAAACATTGATGATACTGTCGCAAATTTACAAAAAGAGAGTAGAACTTGGACCAAAGATATTGTTAACGATGTCGAACATGATATCAGAGACTTGGTACGTCATGTGAAGGTCAGGGTTGAGAAAATGTTTAATGATAGGGCTGGAAAGTTAAATGATAGGGTTGGACAGATGAACGATAGGGCTGGAATGATGAATGATAGGGCTGGAAAGTTGAATGAAACACTAAATGATGAGGTCAATGTAAATGGGGAGGGCTACATAAATAGGGAAGGCTTCGTAAATATGGAAGATGAAGATAAAGAAAAAACATCCATGTATGTAGAGCAGTTAGAGACAGCTAATTCTGTGAGCGTTCCAACATCTGAAGAGACAGAACGATTAGAACAACGTAACCTGGAACAGAGACAAACAGATGATAGTATATGGTTGGCTGTTGCCTGTGAACGTGGTGAGGAGTGTAGACGACCTAATTGGTTAGGACAAGAATACCATTATATCTATAACACAGGTTACTACGTGGAGAAACGCCAAGCCATGGGTAAATACAATGTGGGCATTTAACTCTGGTCACCTATTGTGGACAAACAAACGCTTCTGATTCCTGGAACAAAATCGGGGCTGATTTAACAAAAGCACTTTATGTTTGACTTATACATTTGTAATATTTTATTATTGGGACAACACAATATGGTTATACCATGGATTTATGTGGGTGACAGCATGCGGGCTTTCCCATTTCAGGTCCTGTAACAAAATTAACACTCACATAATTTTCAGAGATTTCTTTTCAGATTAGGATTTTTCTGTTTTAGAGGAATATTTAGAACTTTAATCTTGTTTGTGGCTATTACCCAATTATATACTTAGATGATAATTGGGAGAATTGTAAGCACACCATGTAGTGTTTTGGTATTATCAGATCAGCTGATGTGTTTATACATGTACATATATTTCCTAAGTTGTCTTCGTAAGAGAAGTTATTCTTTCTATATCCCAGTTACAGACAATATTTATTTGTCTGCATGAAAGCATAATATCACAGACATAATCATTAGGTTTCTTTATCATTTACCATATTGGAAGAAATGGTCCTGTATTAATTATTGACATCAGTTAGACATTCCTGAATATGCCATTGATTTAACATCAGTTAGACATTCCTGATTTAACATCAGTTAGACATTCCTGAGTGTGACATTGATTTAACATTAGTTAGACATTCCTGAGTGTGACATTGATTTAACATTAGTTAGACATTCCTGATTTAACATCAGTTAGACATTCCTGATTTAACATCAGTTAGACATTCCTGATTTAACATCAGTTAGACATTCCTGAGTGTGACATTGATTTAACATTAGTTAGACATTCCTGAATGTGACATTGACTTTGCATCAGTTGTACATTCCTAAATGTGACATTAATTTAAAATCAGTTAGACATTCGCATAAACAAATTATAAATGTCAATTTCTCTAATTCTTTAGTAATACCTGGTTTCTGTTATCTGTCAATAATTGTGAAACAATATAAACTTAACTTAATTTGACACAATTCTTTCCACTTTTGCGTTGTTTTAAAAGTTGTTCAACTTAATTGTCAAATTGATAATGATTACTAGAAATATGTATGTGAATTGCCCTGTGGTGAAATATATGTGGTATATACGTGTGTACATCATCTTGTATCAGACCTTTATCTTTCCCTTAGGGTAAAACGTTAATAACATGTCATTCTCATTGAAATATCTTGTTATGACAGGTAATGGACAACAGTGGTCTTCATTAGTCTTGACAATTACTTTGTAGTGTTTATCACAATTACAACTTTATACGCCCCCCCCCCCCCCATGTTTAGGCTCATATTATAACTCACACTATTATACAACCCAAAGGGATTTCATTATCTGCTATTCATCAGAGAATATTCAATGCTCATTTTGATCAAGTTATTTTGATCAAGTTATTTTGTAGTAAATAAAAGCTCGGGCCATCCAATGAAATAATTTGAATTTAAAGATTGGTTAAAGTAGTATAATTGTTCTAGGAAATTTCCAGTTTCACATGAATTAAGCTCTTAACAGTTTAATTTACATTTATATACTGAGTATGTGCATCCAGAACTCAGTAAAACTCATGTTTGACTGGTATGGATGTATACATGTACATGGTGATTTTATGATCACTAAATTATGGTAGAATAGTATATATGTATACTCTGACAGCTTTCATGACTGTCTTGTCACTTTCACGATCATTCATCACCGAATTTATTGTCATCGCTGTGAGTTTAATATTTACTCATGTGGGAAATATTTTAAATTTAATCATCATAGCATGCTCTGTTACAACACAGGAATTGGAGCACTCATTAAATATTTCTCTAAGTACTCTGCGTATAAATATCAGGTGTGGCGGTTATGGAAGTCGTACTTCCCTGACATTGTCTTAGATCATGCAAGTGCACTTACTCAATCCATGTTCAAATCCTTAGTTATGACAGTTCATACCTTTCTATGAAACTTTGAAAACCATATAGATTTTCCTCCACATGTGGCGAAGTAGTTTGTTTCTAGATGTTTTTTACTCAGAATTGATTGATGAGATGAATCTAAAAACTTGGACCTTATATAGCAGAAAGTTCCCAGAAACTGTGTTAAAAACTGAAATAGCCAAAGATGTTCAAACTCGGTGGTAAGAATATTCACACTAAATATTCACCATCAGATTACTGTAACAATAATTCGGCTGAATATAATACATCTACATTCATTTGTCCTTCAACTTTGTAAGAATGTAAGAAATTGTGAGTTGCTTGTCAATTGTCAGAATGAACAAATCGGTACATGTAAATGATCTAGTAGAACATTGTTCAGGTTGAATGTTCACTCTACTCCAATGACATATTGTACAGAAATAGGATAAAACTATAGCTGCAGCAGTATGCATGCTGACCACAACACTCTTCATTACATCCAGACATAATATACAAGCCATTGTCTGCTTACATTGTGGCAAATGATGATTTATCCTGATAGATTGCTATAATAGATGTACTACATGGCTACACCATTCTATAATAGTGGGTTGTATATCTTGTTTAATAATATATATATAGCTTTATGCTTATAGTTTGTTATTATGCAGTCTGATGCAATATTAAGCCGTAATCTGAGTTTTGGACTTGCAATCTTGGTGGAAAAGGCCCCTGGACTGGCTTATCTCCTTTGAGATAGTCAATTCACACTTATAAGCATATATAAATTCCAAGCAATGCACCAGTCAGTTGACACCCCTGGGATGGGAATTTCATTTTTTGGGTTGTAAAAACCATCGCCCTCCATGGCCCTGCCTGGGGCAGCTGATGGTAAAATCTCCGGTATTTCCCCACCCCTGACAACTAACTTAAAATATTGTCCCCCAGGCGTATTGGTTCGCAGAAAAAATCCAACTGCGGGGGAAAGCTGGAAGGTAAAAACACAGAGGTTTCCCCCGGCTGTCTACCGCCCATCCCTGGGGGTGTAGGCCGTGGATGCAACTGACTGGTGCATAACTGTTGTACGAGGGGCGTTTCAAAAGTTCCAGGAAAAGTGCTCTATAATGTTTATCGTATCTTCAAATTACTTTAAACTTTGAATCTAAATAGAACAATTCATTCAACACATTGTACCATGAATCAAACGATTTAGGGTGTGTCATACAAAATGGCACTGCTGCCATAGTAACGTCAGTAATGGCTACCCGGGGCAAATTTGACGTCACGTCGTAGAAATCGTCAAACTTACAAACACATTGACTCCAACCAAACAGCTACCAATTCACTACCACCGAAAAATACTACATGGAACATTTGCGAAGGGCGGTATAACATCATTTTGATCAATTTATGCCATAATTTTAATAGTCCCACAGTTGTGTTCAGGTTTATTTTTCGCTGTATTAGAATCGCCCGTCAAATGTCAGTAAATCATTGGAATTTGACCAGTTTTTGTCTTTTGGCAGGAAAATTAAGACTTGAAACAGTAGATTTTATAACCACTGCCTGTTAAGAGCGTTGTATGTCACTTGGTAGGATGTATGAATAATTTGAGCGCTTCCAGACTGCCAGTGGTAATGCTGCAGATGATCAAAGGAAGGTATGGCCAGTTGTGAATCAGACGCTTGACGTTGCGTTGAACGTTTCCGTTTGATTTTGTGACACTTTCGAATGCTTTGCATAGGGACCCTGGAAGAGCATACATTGAAGCAAGGCACTTTTTGAGAATATAAAGCATTGTTGTTGTTGTAACCGGTGAATTTTGTGTGTCATTTGACTGACTGAGTGAGATTTAGTCAGAACATGTTAATAAGGTACGACCAGAGATAACGTTACCCCGGGTAGCCATTGTTGACGTTACTGTGGCAACCGTGCCATTTTGTATGGCACACCCTCATGCGTTCGATTCATCGTACACTATGTATTATGAATTGTTCTATTTAAATGCAAAGTTTGAAGTAATTTGGCCTAAAGATAAATATTATAGAGCACTTTTCCTGGAACTTTTGAAACGCCCTACGTATGTTCCACTCGGACTTCATGTAGCCTCCATAATACATATATGACAGGGTTCCCATGGCCAGGGCCGGAAAAGTCAGAGAAAAACATAATTTTTTCAAATTTCTAGGTCAGGGAGTTTTGAAATTAGTCAGGGAAATTTGGAAAATGAGCAAACGTCAAGGCAAAGTCAGGGAATTCTTCATTAAAGATGTTGATAAGTGTCATTTCCTCCTATTATGAAAATACCAAAAACTTAAAACATCTATAATTCTAATTAAATTATGATTACTTTATGTCAATTTATGAAACTTTTTGTTTTGATAAAGCAAGCATAACCTCCTGTTCACTCTTTCTTTTGCCCTATTTTTATCTAACAAAAGGGCCTGAGCACTCGAAAGTCAGGGAAAACTGCTGTCTGGTCAGGGAAAAGTTAGGGAATTTTGTCTTAAAGTATTTTATGGGAATCCTGTTTGATGTAGCTTCAGATGATATCACTGTAATGTTGTCAAGATGATGTGTATGTTGAGATGTCATACACATGTAAGGTAGTTTTTGTCACTGAGGCTTTCCATATATGGAAATTCATTGAAACACTGGTAGCTTGAGGTAGCTGGCTGGGAGTTTAATCATGTTAAATAATTCATCTTGTCAACAAACACGGTATTTCATTATTACTGCATGACCTACACATGTTTATATTCATTGTTTAAGGACTATAGCTTAAATATGACAACATAAATATCATGTTCTTTACAAATTATGCAAGACTGAGTTATAACAGTTGTCCTTAATGCTGCAAAACAATGTGTTAATTATGTATAAGGATGATGGAATACAGTGTTAGATACATTCAGGCATAATAACACTCATTGTTATTTACACCATATATATAAACTTTAGGGGAAAGCAAAAACTGAGATTTCGTGTCTGAGCATGCTATTATGACATTGCTGTATATACCTTAGCCCTTGAGCTGTCCCTCAACTTTAGTGATACAAGAAATATTATTGTTTAGATAAACTGAACTTCTGATTAGGACCGGGGCAATTTCAAAATTATGACTTATATATATATTGATTAATCAGGATTATCTTGTGTACACTCTAGATGTCACCAATTTGTACCAATCTTCATGAAACTTGATCAGAATGTTGTTCTCCATGAAATCTAGGACAAGTTTGAAACTGGGTCATGTGGGGTAAAAAACTAGGTCACTAGGTCAAATCTTAGAAAAACCTTGTGTACACCCTAGAGGTCACCTATTTGATTCCATCTTCATGAAACTTGGTCAGAATGTTGTTCTCTATGAAATCTAGGCCAAGTTTGAAACTGGGTCATGTGGGGTCAAAAACTAGGTCACTAGGTCAAATCTTAGAAAAACCTAATGTTCACACCAGAGGTCGTAGTTTTGATCCAATCTTCATGAAACTTGTTCAGAATGTTGTTTCTATGGAATCTAGGCCAAGTTCAAAACTGGGTCATGTGATGTAAAAAACTAGGTCACTAGGTCAAATCTTAGAAAAATATTGTGTTCACTCCAGGGGTCACCGTTTTGATCTAATCTTCATGAAATTTATATGGTCAGAATGTAGGTTGTACTGTTACCTAGACCAATGTGCAACAGGTGAGCGACCTAGGGCCTTTCAGGCCCTCTTGTTTGACTTTATTGTGTATAAAGTAACAGTTACTATGTAATAATATTAGATAGTAATTTCCTTGTTGATATATTGCCCTATATTCTACCAGTACTCAGGTTTGTCAATATTTGACATTTTCATGTCAGAATTATTATAATAATGTTCAACATTACATGACACTTCTAGCCTTCATTTAATGATAAATTGATTTTTTTTATCACTATATGTGACTTTGGTCTTTAAGATCTGTCACTCGACCACACCCTAGGAAATTTTTATTTTTTAAAATTTACGTCTTCTAGTTATTTTTCTAAATTTATGAAAATCAATATGTACAATGATATTATCATATAATAAATATCATGCATACATTTTGAAAATTCTTGTATCATTCAAACTTAATTATCAGTGTTTGGTAATTATTGTGTAATTGCATACCTTGCATACCTTGTTGATTATACCAATATGATCCAATATAGCGCCCTTTTGGTTAGAACGTTAGACTAAATAGGTCATACATTATTGTGGTAAGGTGTTCAGTGCTGCACTTTAATGTAAATTAAGGGTTAACATCATAAGCTTCCGCTGGAACAATCCTAAGGTTTATCTTAGTGGAACACACACTTAATGCACAGGTAACTCTATCATTAATGACAATTTTTTTTTAGAAAAAATATCAATTTTACCATTTTGAGTCTTTATCAATGATACAGTTACCCGGTGTGACTTAATGTACCCACCATCTAAATTAACGGAAATAAATGTTCAATTGGTGCATGTGATATCCGAGAACTGAATGCTGCCCATTACATCTCTTGGTATTGTTTGCTTGTTAACAAGTTGTAATTGTCAAGTGAATGTGATAAGCAGGTGCATTGTTTCACTGGTAAACTCTTCTAGGGCTACACGAAGTGAAGCTGCCTTGATTAAGGAAAAGACAGTCACCAACTGACTGCTTTATAATTTGTTTAAATGCCATCTAGGGACATTGATGTTATGAACTATTACCAGTACATTCTTGCTTCCAAAACATTAACATTATTGTGATCTGTGTATTTGAATTGCTAAATTATACCCCCTGCACAACAGAAGTTATACTGGGGACACTATACTGTTTTCAGCTTGTCTGTCCATAGACACCTTCTTGTAAACACAACCCCTCCTACAGTTTTTGCAGGAAGTTTTTCAAACACATGAACAAACTTAACATGTACCGTAGATGTGCACAAATTTTTGAATTTGCACAGAAATTATTTTTGCCAGAATTATGGTCCTTTGCCCACAGGGGATATATTTGTCTAACAAATGGCTACAGCTCTAGTTTAATCTTTAAAAGCAATTTAAAACTTAATGCAAACAGATTTGAAACATCATATAATAAATATAGCCATCAGAGAACAAGGTAATTTATTGCATGTCACTGGAACGTTTAACATGCATTCAAATTGTCCTGTATGATATACATCAATTATAATGTCCTTATAATGTCCTCGTTAGTTAATTAATTATTTAATTTATTAATTTAAAGTGCATGATGTCTATTTGTTACTGTAGTTAATTTGCAGTAAAACTTTGCCATAATCTTTGTTATAATGGTGAAACAAATATATTCTATGGTTGAAGTTTTTAGTTTCACGCTTGCAATATTGTGTCAGTTTTATGTACCAGTATATCATAATGATTTTAATACAGGTGCTTTACTCATAAAACTAATTATTCTGCATTAGCAAATTGCTAATTTATTACATGCTGTGTGAGTGATAAGGCTAAAGAAAAATATGACTATAGTTTCCTACAATCATTACTGTGAAATCAGACATATTTTCTAGGGTTCAGATTTTGCTGCTATGTATATTTGTAAATTCTATAGATTTGCAAAATGCTTTTTTAATTAAAAAAAAAATAATATAAGAATGTATATATGATTTTTATAGTATTCATTATGTTTTACCTTCAATCTTACATCAGTGTGGCCCCCTCAAAGTTGAAGGTCATTGGCTGATTTCGCAAGGGAAAGACAAAAATACTACATACTTACACAACTATCTCACTTGATTGCAAAAATGCCTGGGAACCTTATGGCTGGTCAAAATAGAATACAAGAACCAATGATAAGACAATATTTTGGCCTGGCACGCTTTTCATCCTTCATTATAGTTTCAGTTAATTTAATTAAATATGTCTGAATACATCTTAAACTTTATCTTAATTTATATCATAAAATTGCTTACATACAATTTATAGTGAAGTTGAGTATGCAGGAGTATGGTCCACCTGATCATGAGATCGACAAATCTTAGCCAAACTCACTCATACATGATGTCAAATTTAGGATAAGCAAATGTTGCAAGAGTTATGGCCCTTGTGTTGTTGTGAAATGGGACCTCCATATCATTATAGAACTAACCCACAAACAAAACATCGACACACACTTATAGTTGTATATACATTGTTTTTGCTCTATACAATAGAACTGTCATTACTGGAGTTGTAGCAAGAAATGTCCCTGTGTTAATCAATTAATAACTTGCCCATACCAATGTCTAGCTGGTCAAGTCATTATCACCAAGATTACTGATGAATATTGTCTCTCTCTCTCACAGAGAGATATATGGATGCCTCGATGCGCCCCAATCACCAGATGACCAACTTTTTCTTATCCCATAATCCATCTGTAAAATACAAAACATTTCTCACTTGTCTGTGAATGGTAAACAAGCGCAGACTACGGATATATGAGTGCTACGCCAAGACAAGAGCAGACTCGATGATATGAAAGCTAGTACTCTTACTTCTTCTATAATTTGATCAATGTTTAAGAAGTTACTGTTGGATAGCTTTTAAGGCAATTGCTTATATTGATCATCACAATATGTTATGTTATCTTTGTCTTGTTGAAAGTATAAATATTATAATAGTTTTCAGACAATGTATGAATATAGGGGGTTATACAATTCTGAAATGGTCTCGAAATATGGATTTGCTTTATTAGAAAGAAAAGTTAGAAAATAAGTTATTAAAATTGATTGAACATTTGAAGCATTATAGCTAAGTTATGATCATTTAAATGTTGGGTACTTTAACAGGGGCTCTTTTTAATTGACATAATGGTACGCATTTATGATGAAATTGGCTTGAAGTATTTAAATGTGTTTAAGAACTATTGTATCATGGTGTCAGATAACTGTACATGTTCTTTGCTGCTAAATGTTTGTTATTTGTATTGGTTCCCATTCCTTTCATGCTTACCTGCCACTCCTGGTTGGTTCCCATTCCTATCTTGCTTACCTGCCACTCCTGGTTGGTTCCCATTCCTATCTTGCTTACCTGCCACTACTGCCGGTAGTTGGTTCCCATTGCTCCACTCCTAGTTGGTTCCCATTCTCCTTCCCCTGTAGCTTTGGTAAACTACACGTCATGTCATAGATTGTGTTATACATCAGTCATTACATATATAACCCTTTATCCAGTCACTTCTGGTGAAATCGGTCAGATAACAGGGTGCCGTTTATCATTTTCAATAAACCGTCAAGTGGTCATGTGGCTTGCAATAAACCGTCACCTCATCACGTGATCTGACGGACTTGTTCTTAAAGTGGAGTCGCCGGCTAAAACTCTGTACCCGAGGATGAGGTTTTCCTATTTAAAATGAGCTTGGGTCGATCAATAATTGTTCTATGACTTACCTGCGTGTACATGACGTTATCAATATGTCCGACATTGTTGTTTTGTCGTGACGTCAGTGACAAATGTGACATAACGCACAAATAATGAAAAGGCAAATAAATAGGCCCGACTTTTATTCCCTTTTTAAAGCAGGTGTAGTGACCGGATAAATAGAATAATAGGTTAGTGCCGTGGAGTGAGTAAAAGTTTATCCGGCTCGGCTGCGGAAATTATCGGATTCTCCTATGGCACTAACCTATTATTCTCTATAAAGATATATTTATGACTCTGTATATTATAATTTAGAAGACATATTACAAGTATTAATTGATTTTTATCTTAAAGGCCAACATAAGTATTTCCCTAGATAATCCTTATTTCTTGTCCACTGTTTTCCATACCTTACGACACATTGGGCTACATGATATGGTTTGATTAGTCTGTCTGTATTGGTTGAACTAGATCAAAATGATTTCTAAATAAAAACATCAGTATCATTCATAGAACTTTCAAATGTTTCAGGGAGATTGGTCACCATTAAATGATAAATTATTACTTCAATATTGATGTTGTGGGTCTGTAGGTCGAAGGTCAACTGGTTGCCATGACATTCATGACTTATGATTTGACTGCCTGGTGGGGGCATCATTGTCATATTTTACTAACATCTGTTCTTTAAATTTTCTTTAAAACTTTGAATCAAACTACTGTATAAATAGAAATGAAAGCCACCCAAATTGAAAGCTTGGACATCATAAAACAACCTTTGAAAGAAGAACTTATGAAGCCCTTAGAATAATATATTGTCATGATCATAGTTTATAACTTTTTACATGGATACATTTACATCATTAAATTAAATTTATTATAACATCTATTGTCATTCTATCTTTTGAAATAATGAGAATTATTTTCTTTAATCATTGTTCTTTTATGACTTGGTTACCATGGTTACCTTCTTATTGAAATGTTGAATACAAAGTTAGAGATGTTTGTATGATAATAGTGTGTGGGTTCAAATTTCTTTCATGATACCAATGAAAGAGAACAGAATCTCTATGATCCATGTCTATCATTATTACATTAATTGTTAGACTTTAAATCATCAAAGTAGGCTTTGCTTCTTCTTCCTTATTCCATTTTTCAATCTCATCAGTTACATAATTATTTAATGTAAACATTTTGGTGGTATTAAACAACTACAAATCTAAGAAACAGTCTTATTTTCTGATGTCATTGAATAATATTACATATTTGTTTTATTTTATAGATTAACTATTTCTAAAAGAAATCAGAAATTTTCCATTAGTTAGATTCCAGGGGCCAAGGTCAAGAGGTTCCTGTGGCAGAAAAAATGAAAATGGAAATAAAAAAAGGGAAATTCACCAAATTGTGCCTCTATTTAAATATTAATTTCTTTATCATTCACTCTTCAAAATGTGTGCTCACAAAATTTATACAAAATATTTTATAGTATCCGTATACTTGTGCATTTCTTGAATTAACCAAATCTGTACACATTTCCTGAATCATAAATTCCAGGCTTACATTAAGAATTCAACTAAGAAAGTCTGATTTCTGATAATGTATTGTATTCCAGATTTATAGCTAAAATTATGACTATTGACACTATGAGACATGCATGTAATATATATTTTTGCACTCCTGTACATGATATATTTTTACTGTAAATAATGTTTCTCTCTTGTTTGTTTCAGGCTTGATGAGTCGGCCAAGTATGCCAGGTGACATGGGTAAAGCTGTAATCATTCCGTCCAACTTAGAAGAAGAATCGAAAGAAAAATTTAAAATTCATCAATTTAATCTCGTCGCTAGTGATATGATGTCATTAAATCGTACTCTGCCTGATTACAGAATACCAGGGTAAGTTCTTGTAAGCGATGATTTATTGAGTTAAAACTTGATAAAAAATGGAATAAGAAGTCAATATAAACGTGGTAAAAAATCCAGGTAAAAGAATTGTTCTTTGTAATGTTGTGATGTTAGTCGGTCACAGGATATCAACTAGAATCGAAGGTGCTTGCCGTCTGTCAATTTAGGAGTTTAAACTACCTGCCAGAGTCAACAAAACTGAATAATTGTCCTATAAACTATGCATAATTGCTGCACAAGTGACTTACCCAAATAAACTAGTACTTGGAATGGACAAGTGCTTATTTCGCATATTGCTTTGGTTCTCCTTAATCATTGGTTAAATTCCATAAAACTTCACAAAAATAGTTTGTACTAAGCCTACGAGAGGTGCCCCACTTATATTTGAACAGTATTGAATATCAAATAGTTCGATGCTTATTATATATATACAAAATATTTCTGTATCATCGTGCAAAATAACGTGTTATGAAACACATACAACTATTGATTATTACTTTATTTCTTAGTTTGCACTCAAATCGACAATTTCGTAGGGGGTATGGTGTTTGGCTTTTTGAAGACCGATTAATCCGATCGATGCTGTTTGCATTTCCCGCCTGTAATAAACGCAGCAATATTCCATAGACTTAAGGGTTTGTGGGTATATGGTCATTAGACGGTGGCCTTTACTAATATTGCGTAATATACTTCAAATGTGTGTTCTTAAGGTACAGAATGGTGTTTTTGTGGAGGGAGTTGAAGCTCCGTGTTGACAAAATACCATGCTCCCAATATGGTCTCCAGGAAAGTTGTTTTGCAAACATTTTGACCAAATATGGTTTGGAACCTAATGTACACAGCAATGTGCATTCACCTTTGACTTTTTAGTAAAACATATGTGTTCCATTAAGCCAGTATAGCAAACAACAGCATACGTCATGCAAACGTTCGGAAACATGTGAAGCTTAACGAATGTCAACTTATGGGTAGCCTTATCAACAATTATCATATAGTAGGCTGTCCGTTCATGGTATATTTCTCAAAGATAAAGCATTGCCTCTACAGAGGTGACAAAGTTGTGGCATTTACGGTGCCGTTGAAGTATACACAGCGTTAAAGACATTTGTCTCTCTTATGTTGTTTTTGTGGTATTGAGCACGTAAACACCGATTTTATCCCGAGTCCGGTATGTATAATTCTCGAAAGTGTCAATGGGTACTCTTAACGTCGCTGAAGTCCCTATTTTGGTTTTTGGATATGCTTTACTTATCAAATAACCAAAGTTTAAGATTTTGCTAGGTATCATCACTTTTTGTCAGTTTTTAATATTTTGCGTAATTTCGTAAAAAACAGCAACAAAGCGCAAAACATCCTTCCTTTGACAAAAATTGCATATTTTCTTCACAAAAATGGATTATCCATGCTTAACCAACAACCTTGAAGTGCTTTTATGGCAGTGGCTGACCTTCAAAACGCAAAGCACCATACCCTCTACAAAAGTGTTGTTTTTGGTTCATTCTATTTATCAAACAAACCAACCAGTTAGTGTAAATGTTACCTAACACATATGTTTACACAGTACAAAAGAAATATTTGATTTATACCTTATTTTCATGAAAATATGTCATGTTCAACACTGTTCAAATATAAGTGGGGCACCTGTCGTAGTTGTACATACTGTCAAGAGTTTTAGATCAGGTGATTTTAGAGTTATCGGTCGGAAGACATACATTTTTTGTCGCAAATATTATTTTAGAAATGATTGTTTGTATTACAGGTGCAGAAATAAGAAATATCCCTCGGTGTCTGTACTACCAGATACCAGTGTAGTTGTTGTCTTCCATAACGAAGCCTGGTCTACGTTGTTACGTACCGTACATAGTGTTATAAATAGATCACCTAAACAATTGTTAAATGAGATCATTCTGGTTGATGATGCTAGTGAAAGAGGTAAGTATTTAACCCTTTACTCCATCATTACATCATTGCACATATCACATATATCCCGTTTATATCTCAATACCACTAGATATCAGATAGGATGTAACATGTGAGTGCTGTTGATACATTGTGTTGAGTTGAAATGCATGAGTAATACTTGTATTTTCTGGTTAGTTTAGTTTATTGACTCTTATCCTTTAATTCTCAGTACGCATGACAGGTAGACAGACAAACGTTTAACTATCTCATGTTTGGCTCATCTGTCATATTTTACTTGACACTACTAGGGTTTTAACCTTTGACTTTGGCTCCCAAGTTGGATGACCCAATCATGGCTTAACTAATGTTACCATTGGGCCACTGCGGTGTTAAGTAGATTGTGCTAATGTTTCAGCTAGTCTTCTGAAGTTTCTCCAATCAAGTATCTTACTTTCTAGGTTACGTTTCTCAATTAAAGTTACAATATTTGTTGGGTACAGTGGGAGGGGGTGTTCATTTCATGTTCCATAGTTTTATATCTATATGTATTTGTGTGAACAGTTTCTAATGCTGGAAATATTGGTTTATTTGTAGAGGAACTAGGTGAGAAGTTGGATACGTATCTTGCCAAACTTACTGTCCGATGTTATGTGGTTAGAATGGAAGAAAGAACTGGTCTTATCAGAGCTAGATTAAAAGGTTTGTGGGTTTTTTAGCTCACCTGAGCACAAAGTGCTCAAGGTGAGTTATTGTGATCACTCACCGTACGTCGTCCGTCTGTATGTCCGTCCGTCCACACTTTCAAACGACATCTCCTCTGAAACCATTTGGCCAATTTTGATGAAATTTTGCCAGGATGTACGTGGTATTGGGGGATTTAGTAATTGTTCAAATTATGGCCCTGGGGTCAAAATTGGCCCCGCCCCGGGGGTCACCGTTTTACATAGACTTATATAGGGAAAACATATAAAAATCTTCTCCTCTAAAACTACAATGCCTAGAGCTTTGATATTTGGTATGTAGCATCATCTAGTGGTCCCCTACCAAGATTGTTCATATTATGCCCCTGGGGTCAAAATTGGCCCCGCCCCGGGGGTCACCGTTTTACATAGACTTATATAGGGAAAACATATAAAAATCTTCTTCTCTAAAACTACAATGCCTAGAGCTTTGATATTTGGTATGTAGCATCATCTAGTGGTCCACTACCAAGATTGTTCAAATTATGCCTCTGGGGTCAAAATTGGCTCCGCCCCAGGGGTCACCGTTTTACATAGACTTATATAGGGAAAACATATAAAAATCTTCTCCTCTAAAACTACAATGCCTAGAGCTTTGATATTTGGTATGTAGCATCATCTAGTGGTCCCCTACCAAGATTGTTCAAATTATGCCCCTGGGGTCAAAATTGGCCCCGCCCCAGGGGTCACCGTTTTACATAGACTTATATAGGGAAAACATATAAAAATCTTCTCCTCTAAAACTACAATGCCTAGAGCTTTGATATTTGGTATGTAGCATCATCTAGTGGTCCCCTACCAAGATTGTTCATATTATGCCCCTGGGGTCAAAATTGGCCCCGCCCAGGGGTCACCAGTTTTACATAGACTTATATAGGGAAGACATATAAAAATCTTCTTCTCTTAAACTACAATGCCTAGAGCTTTGATATTTGGTATATAGCATTATCTAGTGGTCCCCTACCAAGATTGTTCAAATTATGCCCCTGGGGTCAAAATTGACCCCGCCCCGGGGGTCACCAGTTTCTATATTTATGCTCTACCTTTGTTAGTCTAAATTGTGCATGGCTTCATTTATAATCAGGTGAGCGATATAGGGCCATCATGGCCCTCTTGTTTGGGTAATAGCATGTGTGGTGATAATGTTTTGATGCTAAATAAACCACCTGGCTCATCTCCGAACCCGGAAGGGTACAAACACTGATGGAAGCATTATGTAAGCATGTGTGACTCAATGTAAGACTGATGCTTGACTGAACAATGAAATTTCTTTGCATGTTAATTATTTGTATTCAACTGAGAGGTAAGTGCAATGGTATATGTATCTTATGAGTTCCTGACTTGGAATATAGAGATAGTTTTGTGAAGCAAAGAATCAGGGTTTGATACCCTAGCTGTTTCTAAATACACTCCTTGGTTCTTATAATAACAATACTTGTGAGATTTTCTCTAGGATTCTAACCAGTTCATTTCTTAGTTTATTCACAAACACTGTAAAAAGTTTCAGAAATAACCATGTGCTCTGGCTCAGAATTGAACATGGGATCTCTAGATCTGTTGTAGTGACCATTACAAACACTACCTTCATGATGCATATCAATTTTCTTCAAATTATTTGAACTTTGGCGATAAAATGGTTAAAAAAAAAGTTGAAAAGTTAATCAAAATTTAGATGCTGTCAATAGTACAAGCCGTGTCTGACCATGTATGATATGATATTATATATTTCACAGGTGCAGCTAAAGCCAAGGGAAAGGTAATAACGTTCCTGGATGCACATTGTGAAGCTACAGAAGGTTGGTTAGAACCACTCATGGCAGAAATATATAAAGACAGGTATGTACTATACTCACTCATTATGTTATCATGTCTACCACTTGTAGTTCACGTTCTACTTGCTGTCTTGTCTGGACAGACTTCACAAAGTTTGCAATAACCTACCATTGTTAGGTCTCCTTAACCAATGGTTAGGTTTATTTGACACTAGTTGGTATCAAACTTTGTTGTACATACTGTCAGGAATTTTCGGTCAGATGAATAATGCTAGAGTTACTGCCCTTTGTGGATGACATACATCTGTCTGCAAGAAACCCTTCTAGTTTATGGTTGGGTTCACTTGGTTATTTAAGAAATAGGTATAATGTTTAAGAATTGAGATAGGGAATAAAGAATGAATAAATGGAAACAGGTATAAATAGTATAGATAGGGAAATAGGAATGTAAAAATGGAATTAATCTTGGAAATTGGGATTAGAAAGGGAAATTGAGAATGGAAATTAGGAAAATTAAAATAAGACATTGAATGGTTCTCTATAATTACAGTGCCTAACCTACACTAGACATGCATATTGTTAAGTTAACCATCATGATTGATATAATGTTCATTTTCATATTACAGAACTGCTGTAGCGTGTCCAATTATTGATGTTATAAGTGATGATAGTTTTGAATATATTACTGGTTCTGATATGACGTGGGGAGGATTTAACTGGAAGTTAAACTTTAGATGGTATCCTGTACCACAGAGAGAACTAGATAGACGTGGTGGGGATAGAAGTCAACCTGTTAGGTAGGGTATTACTCTCTGTATTACTATAAACCAAGAATCAAACTATACCGTGTGATTTAAGTTTGCAGAAGCAATTATATATGTGAAACGAGCAATGTTTGTGGCAGATTGTTGTGAATTTGTCACAATGTGACTTAGTTTTCACGGAAGACTTAAAATTGCAAAACGCAAAATGCTGACGATCAGTAAAATGCGATAGTTAGTGGTCGGGACTGTTTCTTGACTTACAGTCGATCTGACAGGAGGTTAGTTTTCTTGAAACCTGTAAATGTTGGTACTAATGAGCAGTTAACCTTGTTGACTTTGTTTAAATTTTCTCACATGTTTCGATCATTTTAAACATTTACTTCATAAACCCCTAATTTATTTATAGCCATAATTAGTTGTTTTGATTAAATAGGTTTCAAAGTATTAACATGAATTTGAACAAAAATCATTAAATGATCAAATGTGAGCATTTCATGTATTTCAGGACCCCCACTATGGCTGGTGGTTTGTTTTCTATAGATAGAGATTATTTCTATGAAGTGGGTTCGTATGATGAGGGTATGGATATATGGGGAGCGGAGAATCTAGAAATGTCCTTCAGAGTAAGTCTGAATGGCGTGTAAATACAGTATGCTGAAAACTAGCAACAATTGTACTATATGACAGAAATTAGCAAAAAACGATGATTCCTAGTCAAGGAATTTTAATTTGGTCAGCAAATCTCCACTTTTGGAAAAAAATAGTTTTGATATTTGTAGGGCCCAAAATTATTTTAGGGGCCGGTGTAGACATATGATTCTTTTAGAATCTTCAGACGAGTGATGATTTAACTTAACACATGTCTTGACAGCTCAATTGTTATACCACTGTTATTACTCACAATAATCAATTTTAACCATGTTTCTATGTTGTCTCTGTTCGAATTCCTAAATGTGTGCTAGACTTACATATAGCTTCCTTTTCTCTATTGTATTATGAAAAGTCATGGAACGTTCTGTCAGAATATTTATAGTAGCACTGTTTAGGTAAAAACCCCGCAATTTGACTAATGAGCGAGGTAGACTACAGACTGAGTATATACAATATTTGTGATATTTTTAGTATATAGAATATGTGTGACATATTTCAGGTATGGATGTGTGGAGGAAAGGTATATATTGTAACATGTTCACGTGTAGGACATGTGTTCAGGAAAACATCACCATATTCATGGCCTGGAGGTGTAGCTAGAATCATCAATCATAATACACAAAGAATTGTTGAAGTCTGGATGGATGAATATAAAGATTTCTTTTATAAAATAAATCCAGGTTAGTCAAATAATGCTAAATAAAGTTTATAAAATTCTATAATCCTGAATGTAATAACTTTACCTACCCAAGAAAATTCATCATAAGTGTATATAAAAAGATCATTCTAACACGATTCGCGGATTAATCCAATACACAAAGAACGAACCGAACCATGTTTTATTGCCCCCATAAAACATACCTATCAAATTGGCTGTTTCTATTTACGCCCAGTATCACTTGACATATTTATGAATGAATGAACGTAAACTTTATAGTAAAATTTACTACGAGTCACGATGACAAGGCGAGTTGCACGAGAATCCAGTGTTACATCTATGACGCATCTATTTTTAGAAACTCCAATATACTCTAGAAACCAAGATTTATTAAAGCTTCTGATAATCAATCCATTTATATTTTTCATTTTATGAAATAGATACCATATACTCGTGTTATTAAAATTGTTTCAATGTTTAAATTGTGGTATTTCCTTCAGAAAATTACGAAGGTCGTTTTCATTAACGAGGGAGGTAATTGTACCAGCTAATAAGCCACTCAATTTCTTCGTGGAATTATGTTCAATGTCAAATGGGTGAAAATGGAATGCGCGCAGTTAAATAGTGCGGGATATTATCGTATTTAGAATCGAAATAAAAACTCTGTTCTTGTATATTGTCGGTGAATAAAACACGGGCACTCGTTCGGATGCGGAAAATTAAATCACTCGTGCTACGCATTAATTTCTACGCATCCGAACTCTGCCCGTGTTTTATTCACCGACAATAAACGCGAACAGATTTTTATTTCTTAATTAAAATGGTTAGTTTGTTAACAGTAGTGCGCTGTCATGCTCATTCACACATTCTGAACATAATAGTGACATTTCAATGCTACACTGTAACAGAATGACGGAGGTAGAAGATCTGTAACTCTGAGAATCAACTTGTTCAAAAGCAAGAGTTTTTACAGTCTCCTTCATTACTGCAGTACAGTCCATAATTTGACTGGGAAATTGTGTGAGCTGCAACTTAGAATACCCAATTTGAAAAACATGGAAAAACAGAAATGATATGATTGGTTTGTTGTGTTTTTACAGGTGTACGGCATACTGATTATGGTGATGTTAGTGAAAGGAAAGAATTCCGTAAACAGAAACATTGTAAGAGTTTTAAATGGTATCTGGAGAATATATATCCAGAGTCACAGATGCCTGTAGAATACTATGCATTAGGAGAGGTAAAATTTCTCAACTGTATTCTAAAATATTTAGTTATTATGTGTATTAAAATGTTCTCCTACATGTTGTGCGGAATGAACGTCACAAAGTTTGTCTGGGCTAGGTCTCCTTAAATATTGGTCAGATTTCAATGAAAATTTGAATGCATACTTAATACCTAGCCTAGTTTTGCGTATTGTCAGGAATTAGGCGAGATGATACTTAACAGAGCCATTATTACTTACAGTATATTGTTTGTGACATAGGTTTTCATAAAAAACCTTTTTATTTCTAGTGGATATTTTTGAAGCATGTTTGTCATATTACTATTTCAGATTAAAAATAAGGAATCGAGTGCCTGTATAGATAGTATGGGACGTAAGAGTGGGGAGAAGATAGGATTGGTACATTGTCACGGTATGGGTGGAAACCAGGTATGTATTTATACACAAACACATCTCATAGACTCTTCAATACACCAGATGGCAAAATACTCAACAGTCATTGAAAAACTTCAACAGTTTATATGACTCTTTGCAGTTTTAATTCACTTTGGGTTGTTATGAATTTTAGAGATTATATGTTTCTTGGTAAAATTCAAGTTTGGTGACTCTTTGTTAATATGACCTTTTCAGTTAATTTGACATACTGAGTTAATATGATTCTTTTGGTTGACAGGACTGTTATTGACCATCTTAAGAATGCACTCTAGTCATTACGTAGTTTAAATGCTGAGGTCAGGTCTAGATTGTGCAATATTTTAAACATGACCTCACATTAAGTACTGGTTGTAAACCAGGAATTTTCAAACCAAAGTTTTATTTCCACTAAAAAGGTTTTGAAATATTAAATTATCAATGTCAATTAATTTAACTACCACATAATAAACTTTGTTTGTTTATTCAATATGTATATTCTGTGAATATATAATATATTATATATAATAATATGACAAAGTTTTTATTGGCAAATATATTATTTATATTTTACATGTTCTGATGTAATTTTACTGAAATAGTTAGCACTGTAAACAACACACTTGATAATCATGCATTCAGATTGTTTAACAATGTTTTTGGACTCTGAACCATTTACTCGGGAAACCTCAATACTAGTCTGATATTTTATTGCACACATCTTATGTGCAGCTTTTATAGAAATTCTGCAGAGTAGTTTCCCTTGATGAGGTACCACTTCAATGATTGAATTATCCCCCCTACCGCTAATATACCCATAATTTGAAAATAATTGTTGATTGACATTGGCTTAAACATTGATTGACATATCAATGGGAAAATGTTTTGTTTTATTAGAAACGACCCGGTATTAGTAAGGTATCCTTCACATTAAATGGAAATAAATGATTTCACTCGTCTAATTTATTTTATTATGATTAGATACAACAGTTGTATATATGAAGTATGTTGTTGTTTATACTGCAGACTATGTATAGTTGATTATTGTATACACTGTGTATGTATGGTTGTACAAGCTACTGTAACCAGTGGTCAAATGAGGGATGTGTATATGTCGGTCATTCTGAGCAATTTACCAATTTGACTATTAAACATTTTTACCTACGAAGGATGCAATTTGTATTTTTAAAACCCATTCAAATATTGATTTATATAACGAGTAACAGTGAATATGGTATGTCTGTCCATTACGTTAATATAGTGTTTATATTGCACTAGCTTGTACAACCACTCACATAATGTTTGAGGTCATTGAATTATAAAGAAATTTTGAAACCAGAGTGAGACTATTTGTATGAATCATGTCTATAATATTTACCCATGTGTTTGTAAGGTAGTAAGGGGATTGGCTGAATGTTAGAGAACTAGTCATTACTGGTGTGTACCCAGGATCACTGCCAATAGTAGCTGACCTTAATAAAGAACGGATGTATCTATACGCTGCAGAGGAAAAGGCTTAGTTTTAATTAATTTCTTTGAATGTTGATTAAACATTGTTGAGAGATGTTTAGGATGATATTAATGTAAGAGAAGTTTGTTATGATGTGATAGCATGGTAAAATGATTGGTAATCATCCATGCTTATATTTAGGATATCTTGAAACACAAGTATGTGGTAAGGGGTATACTGTTTTCAACTTGTCTGTCAGTCTGTCTGTCCGTCTGTTGACAGATTCTTGTAGATGCAACTCCTCTTACAGTTTTTGCAGGATTTCATTCAAACTTTTACAAATGAACAACCTCAACATGTAGATGTACATGAAGAAAAGAGTTTGTACTGCAATGATTTTTACCAGAATTATGGGCATTTGCCAGTAGGGGGTATATTAAGGAGCCTCCCCACCTTTTCGGAAAAATAGAAATATGCGTCAGATTGTAATGATATTTGGTGTGGTTGTAGTATAAGATGTCATCTCTACAAATTGGGCATTTTTAGCGCGAAAAAAATATTTAAATGACGTCAAAAGCGCCACCTGGTGGGACGTCGTTTTTCGCATCAGTTTTGACGCGTTTGCTCTATCTACTTTTTATTATAGCAATTCTGATAAAATTATATGTCTCTGTGTGTAGGGTTTTGTATACGGCATATTTTGGTGTATTTCATTTTATGCTACGTTATGTATTATTCGAGTTACATCATAAAAACCACGCCATTTTCGACATATTGACGTCCTAAAAAACGCCGTAATTTTTGCGTTCAAGTGCAAATATTTATAAAACGTGCCGACATTTTTTTGTCAAAATTTCACTATGATATTAAATAGAGTATTTGCTTAATATATGTCACAGAAAGAGATTGGGTCTACTACTCCGATATTTTGCTAGAATTAAATGAAGCTTCCTTGTAAGAGTGAAAAAATGCGCGACGTTACACAGTTTTTGTTCTACGTCATATTCAATATTCTAATTTCATTTAGTGATAACTCCGTAATTTTTGCGATCAAAAACAAATATTTAAATAATTGGACCATCAAAGTTTGTTTTTTTTAATTTCGCTATGGTGTTTAATATGTAAATGATAAGATAGGGTCTACAACTAAGTTTTTTTGCTAAATTAAATCTAACTGTCTTGGTAGGGTAAAAACTGCTCGACGTTATGCACTTTTTGTTGGACGTTAAATGCGACTGCCTAATTTCCTTCATGCGTACAAATTCATAAACCACAGCAAGATTAGGAGTAAGTTACATGGATATAGTTTTATATCAAAACATATAATATTGTTGCGACGACAACCAAAACTCGCCCATCAAAATTTAAAACATGGGGTCTGGTAATACACTCAAGAATTATTGAATTCATGTAGCGAGGAGAGTATCGTGTCTTCATATAGGTTTATTTAATTCATAAATATGCTTGCGGTTAAATCATGCGTTAGGTCCCTACGGTCTCCCGTTAGAGCCATCGCGGCATAGCTATACAAAGTAGGATGGTGAAAAGTCGATAGTATGAAACAACGATAATACGATGAAAAGTCGATAGTACAATAGTACGGAATACCGTTAGGGCCATCGTGGTTACACATTAAAATCCAGAGGGCGACAATGCGATAGTGCGATAGTACGATGGCGACAATGCGATAATACGATGGCGACAATGCGACAGTACGATGGCGACAACGCGATAGTACGATGGCGACAATGCGATAGTCATATCGTACTGTCGCCATCGTACTATCGCATTGTCGCCATCGTACTATCGCGTTATCGTACTGTCGTCATCGTATTATCGCATTGTCGCCATCGTACTATCGCACTGTCGCATTGTCGTCATCGTACTGTCGCATTGTCGTCTATCGCCTTCCGGTACACATGCGCACATCGTATTTTTTCCTAGATGGAGCCACTTTTAAAAATACTTTACAGGTCGGGATATAGTTTAGTCTTATTTGTTTTATTTTTAAATCAAAGATATTCAACTCAAACTTGGAATACTTGTTCACCATCTCCACCTCCACCTTACTATGAAGGCCCATAACCCTAGCTCCCCTTCTTTTGGAGTTATGCCCCCTTTATACTTGTAAAATAGCAAAAAAAACAAGGTTAAAGTTTTGACAAACCAATATTGCACAAATTGCTTGCGGAAATTGATATATTCAAAGCAAGAACCATGAAATATATTCATGCATAAAGGTCAGGGCAAACTCGCCAAGCTATACAGGAAGACATAATTTTATGCTCATGAGAACATACACATATATTCATAAAAATAATAATATCTCAATTTGAGAGAAACATGTCAGCTTTAACATTCATACATCCAATTATATAATAGTATGTCATATTAATGTAACATATCACCGAAGTCTAGGATGAGTTACTGAAAATGATTTGCTGAGTTTCCTTATCATAACGTCAATATACAAATGTAAATGATTCAAACTTTTAAATTCATAACACAAAAATGTAAAGTTATGGAAGACGGCATGTTAAGACACTTTAACAAGTTTCAAATTCATGAATTCGCGATTTATACTCCATGTTTTCAACTTCATAAGTTCAGATATCACCTTGGACATTCACGATTAAATATTATCATAATAAATCGTTAAATTTGTGAAGCTGATTGATGTAATGTTTAATTATCTAAGACGCCCGTTCTGAAAACCATACCCTGCAATGCCTGTCACTGTTATTGTCAAGTTATTGCATTGTTTGTAGTGCATATTGACAGTATACATTAATTCAATATATTTTTTATAATAAAGTAAGTGCTCGATCACGTTGATAAAAGAACATAGAATTTGAAAGTCCATCTGCAATACAGTAAACAGAACTAAACATGCCAAAACTCTTGTCCAACTGTCAGAAATTTCTGACATGCGTTTCATTGTTTCTCACATAATTAGAAATGAACTGTACATAATTTTAGCAAGATGTAGTCTCACATGTATCGGAAACGTACACTAACCAATTAATGCAGCATGCCCGAATTCCTTGTACACAAACTTTCTATCTCTTCCCTCGAAGTCGAAGGCGATCGATTACATGCCAACAAGGCAGGGATCGAACCAAATTTCCATCCATCACGGCCGTCTCATTAACACACAATTCAACGCTTTTCTGGAGTTTCGTGTATATAGTAATTTACTGTGTTTTTGGATGTTCTGTGAACAAATACTAGTATTTCATTACCCTTGAACTCACTGAATATAAACATTTATACTCGATATCGATTCATGACAAACTTCAACTAATAATGTCATGTAGTTCTACATGTACACGTTTGTTTCGCAAGTGAATTTAAATTGCAACCTGCATGTTCGGTTATGCACAAGTCGATTGAAACTCTACCACTAACCCTTGAGAAGAGCAGGGGTAGTTGGGAATAGTCCCGTGTTTTGCCTTTCCTATGACCCTGTACGGCCGTGTCAGTGCGGAGCTATTGTTTTACATCAAAATAGCTGAGAAATAATCCGCAATATAGTTTTATATGAGGTTTGAGACGTACGTCAAAATACTGGCACTTCCTCTGAATTGGGACGGATTTCTATTGACTAATGTATCAGCTACATATATAGCTTGACCAGATAAAACTGACACTTATCAAAGTCTGTAAAGCTTGTCGGGCCATGCTCGGTTGTATTCGATTTGTATTTTAATTTACTATATACCGTTATCTCCTGACTTATACGAATTATACAAGGAGTCACAGTTTAATCTGGTAGGGCTATACATGGTTCTCATACACGGTACACCACATGCATAATAATATCCATATATAGCCTACTGTATATAGCTTGGCTAATTTGACACGAGCCTGAACTTTTGATAAGTATAATTTAACTGTCGATATATTATCTACAACACAAAACCGATTGTATGTTTTCATAATTGGGGAGTATCACAAAGACGCTCGAGATGTAATACTAACACGATTTACTTGTGGAAATTGATATATTCAAAGCAAGAACCTTGTTATATACTCTGGTTCAGGTCAAAATTGCTAAGCTATACACCATAGTAAAATTGGTAAAGTATGTACTAAAATAACACTGAAAAATTGTGCACACTTGAGTAATCGACTTCCGTGGCTCATTCCACATTTTTTCCGATTTTCACAATATCTTGTGCGCACTATGCCTTGATGCACTTAAATGTGAACATATTTAAGATTCATAAAATTGGAAAGTTTTTGTCAACATTGTCAATGCAACAGACGCGCAGACAGACATGATACTACCTATAACCTCACATATCAATAGATGCCGGGAGAAATTACCACTTTCAAAGCCTCGGTTGTATTAGATAGATATATTGTATTCCTCCATTAAGGAAAACACTTCACCATTTTTTCTATACCAACCACAATTTCTGTCAAATCTGTGAAGACGTGCACATTTTCTAACTGTAACCTCCCATCGTTATATTCAAAATTTAATTACATCTACTTGATAAACTGTTGTTAGCTGGTTGCATAGTCTAGATAAATAGTCTTTAGTTTTGTTACCATAATGACAATGACGGAAAAAGGTTAAAGCAAGTATACACAAGTGACATGCCGTCTTGAATGTTAAAGTGTCGAGTGTGTCGCTTTGTGTGCAAAATGGGATAATTATAATGTATTTAAATTATTACTTTCTTTAACTGACTTCTTAAATTCTGGTTGCCATGACAAAAATGGAACACATTGGTTCCTTTTTTTCTTTTTTTTAAGTCAAATACAATCAAACATATAACCTTACTGCTGTCTAGAAGTTAAACTATTAATTATTTTGACCGGTTTACCAATGAATGAAATTAAAATATTGAATATGACGTGGACCAAAAAGTGTGTAACGTCGCGCATTTTTTTCACTCTTACAAGGAAGCTTCATTTAATTCTAGCAAAATATCGGAGTAGCAGAACCCATCACATTTTTTGACATATATTTAGCAAATACTCTATTTAATATCATAGTGAAATTTTGATAAAAAATTGTCGTCGCGTTTTATAAATATTTGCACTTAAACGCAAAAATTACGGCGTTTTTTAGAACGTCAATATGTCGAAAATGGCGTGGTTTTTATGATTTAACTCGAATAATACTTAACGTAGCATAAAATGAAATACACCAAACTATGCCGCATACAAAACCCTACACACAGAGACATATTATTTAATCAGAATTGCTATAATAAAAAAGTAGATAGAGCAAACGCGTCAAAACTGATGCGAAAAACCACGTCCCGCCAGGTGGCGCTTTTGACGTCATTTAAATAATGTTTTCGCACTAAAAATGCCCAATTTGTAGAGATGACATCTTATACTACAACCACACCAAATATCATTACAATCTGACGTATATGTCTCTTTTTCCGAAAAGGTGGGGAGGCTCCTTAATGTGCCTAGTGGTGACAGTTCTATTTTTTGTGCTAAAACCGTTTAAAGCAATCTTGATATTCAAGGGAATTAATTGAAAGTCAACCTTGTCTTATTCTCCTTGTACTTCAAAGAACCATAAAGTGATAATAATAATAATAAAATCTTTATTTTATGAAGGTAACATGTTAAGACATAGATGAATTATTATTATTAAATTTTCAAGTTATATTATACGATCATTATTGGACTGTTGGAGATAAGCTGATATTAATGGAGTTTGATTTTGTAGATATTTGCTTATACGAGTAAGCAGGCATTGCAGACAGATGATGTCTGTATGGACGTATCATCCATGGGCGGTCCCGTTAAGTTATTTCAGTGTCATGGACTCGGCGGTAACCAGAAATGGGAATACAATAAGGAGGTAGGCTTATAATGCTGGCGAGAGTATTTTAGGGGACTGCACACTCTAGTAGAGATTATCCTTCGGGTGAATTAACTGTGGACAACTCCTGCTCGACTAATACCAACATTCACGTTACCACAACATGTATAGCAATTATGTTTTGTGGTCGTTTATTTGTGAGATATATATATAGATACTGTGTGTATCTTTGCATGTATAATATTTACCGTGGTTTTTGTGTAATGTAGTGTGGTATTTTATTATCAAGAGTCTTGTGTTTTTTCCTCAACATTTTATTTCTTGTGTTGTGTATTTTTAAATTTCTTAGTGAATGAATGATCACGTCCTTGTAATTATAGTCAGAAAGTCACTGTTAGTTCTGGTATAAAGATTTTTTGCATCCATTTTCCATATTTTTTCAACCAAATTTTTATATGTTGAAAATAAACGAAGATTCTTGATTTTTTGGAAAGTGATGTTTCTATCTTGTTACTCCAAGTCCCTGCTGAAATGTATTCAAGTTCTGTTATGGAACATTTGATGGCATAGAAAGGTAAAATTTATGAGTTTTCTGAGTGTTCTTTGTGTTAGGCACCTGAAATTGAACTTTGAGTCAGAATAACCAGGCAAATATTTCTATAAATTTAAAGTATTTTGGTAATAAACTTGTAAAATCAAATACATCATTATGAAAGTGAGTGTTGATGCTTGGGCCTTAGTGTTACCAGATAGAAACACTGTATGAACAGTTTCATTTACTAATTATGAGTGGTTTCTTTCTGTTGTAGATTACATGTGACTGTGGACCTAGTTGTCTATCCAACAGTGTTGTCTTTTTTTGATTGAAAATGTTTTGTATGATATGATGCTTTCTCTAAGATGTACAGCTATGACATTTGGGCCGCACCTTTTGTCCCTTAGGTGCAATAATATTGTATTTCAATACATTGTATATAATGAGATAGAATTGTCCTGCTGCAGTGTCTTTTCATGCTGCTGAGGCAGTGCCCCTAAATATTTGCTTTATTAGTCCAATATTGTTGACTAGCGGAATTAATTAGCGGAGTTATATTGAAATAAAACTCGCCCAAATGAATTTTGTCCATATTCAAAATTTAAGGGTTATAAGCAAAGCTGATTTCTTTACTTGTGAAGTACTCTAAATTCCCACAGATCATTCAGTTACCATCCAGTATCTTGTTTGTTTTCTTGGCACTAAGACATAATTTCATGCTCATTGTATCCCTACCAGGTTAGCCAATGACTACTGACTTACAATGAATGCTTACATCTGGAATATTTCATGTAGTTCCACCATCTACAGTAGAATGCTGTACAATCACTCTACAGCAGTCACAAGTATTTATTCACAAGCAGTTTCATGAAGTTTATCTAAGGGAGAGCATCTTGTATACAAACATTTACCAACTGCATGCGCTTGTCTTTCCTCCTTGAGTATGCATATACAATTATTCAAACAGGTATTTGCCTTAACTGGGAAAGGTCAAATAATGATGGACGAGAATGTGTGTATAAGTATGAATCACGGTCAAGCCGTGTTTACACCGTGCCAAGCTGATGGACCAAAGTGGGATTATGTTAGAGAGGTAGTTACTCCCCCTCCCCCATGCTCCCCAGAAACATTTTGCACTCCAGTTATTTTGTTTTACGCTTGAAGCCATGGAAACAGAACAAATAGAATTGGAAAATTAAATTTATAACTTTGGGAGATTTCTGGAATCCTCAGTAGGATACCTGACCTTTGTAACTATTTGTTTTCATTTTAACATTATACTTGTGATATGCTTCAAAACTAGTGAAAATATCCACCCTTAGTTGGATCACTTGTTCAATGTCCAAGAAGTATAAGTATTGTGAATAATGTGGTATTCTGTTTCCATGGTAGCCCGTGTTGGTTAGTGGCTTTAAATGTACAAAAATAACCCCCCACAGCCATTTATATGATGGTAAAATGCATAGTTCTTAATTTTATATGAAAAAGAGCTTTATGGACTTAAAAATTAGCTTATTTTCCATTAATAGGTCTTTGTAACACACATTTTTGTGTTGACTGAAAATATGTCCTTTTTTGAAAAAAAAGATTTGATCTTGAAAGTTAATTAGAACAATATGGCTCCATTTTAAGGTTGGTTGAGGTCAGTCGCTTTGGCCTGATTAGACCAGAATTGCTACATGACCTTTATACTTCAAAACCATCTGATCACTTGAAATGTGTTACATTTTCCAAATAAAACCAGAAAAACATACTATTAAGAGATATTTCAAGATTTTGTAAAAAATAGCTCCTTGTGATACCTACTTTTGACAATGTACTACGATTTAGAGTAACAAACTGAAGTTCAAATTTTGAAATATTAGTGAAACTAGAATTAGAGAAACTTGTATTTAAAATTAGAGAAACTTTAGAATTCTTCTTGGAAACTTGGATTTTTAAGAAAAAAACCCCTGAAAGTAGAGAAGTATGTATTTTACCATGATGGTCGGCTAGTTGGATACTTGTGGTGCTAGACCTGCATGTAGACGGTGATGTATTTGTTGCTAGCTGAACATAATGTTGTGGTGTCAAATAATTCTATAAATTTTCTCTGTAACAGTTGTTTTACTATTAAATCAGGATTGTTCATGGTTTTATATGAGCCTAGTAAAATGTTTCTTTATTTATTATAAGAAAAAGTCTCAGTTTCATAACGTAGTTAATGAAAATCAAATACAACCACTGCCAATTATAACCCTATCTGTGTAGGCAAATATTTGTGATGAATGAATTAATTTGGATACCATCACAATGGGTTTCACGTTAAATAATGAAGGACTATGTTTAGAATTAAATACCTTAATTTCTTTCAGTATAATGAGTTGAATGAAAAGCTTTTGTTTTACACCACAATTTGTTTGCTTGAGACTTAAGTTTTTCCCTAGTAAACTGTTCTAATTTTGCTTTTATTTTATTTATCCTAATAGCTTACTGCTAGTATAATTATGTGTGTAGATATTGGTTGACCTGTTGATCAGGCTGTGGTGTTATTCTCTGTGTGTTACAGTACGGCTACCTGTACGACCGCCCGGTCTTCTCTTTATGTGAATATCAACCTGCAGTGTTACTAAGATTGTGAATGTGTCGGCTTTATAAACTCCGTAACAGGATCTGATAGTTGTGCTATTCCTCCATTTTGAGGAAGTGTTGGTACTAATGAAAATGACATTCTTTTAAAGAGACAATAGAGTTGGGCAAGCTCTGAGTATATTGCTTTGCACACGTCAGTTGGTGTATTGATTTGTAGGCCAAGTTACTTTTAATGAAAAGTATGAGCGTATGAATTGTTAGGTCTTGGATGCTCAGACTTTGTATGCACTGCACTTTATACCAATTTTCTGCTTTGCTCACTTATAAATATTTTACACCATATGGTTAAGCAATAACTTTACTCATGACTCAACCTGAGTATGTTCAGGTAACCACAGCCAGGCCTGTCAGTGTTACATTGTGTCAAAATGTGAATCATTACCATTTTGTTATAAGGAATAAATTTCCCCTCTAAAAAATTAATCTATGATAAAAAATGTGTTCAATACTAGTATTTCAAAGACTAGAATGTCACACTCAATGAGTGCAATGGTGCAAGTCCTGTGTTTAAACCTGTGAATTTGGGGGATTTAGTTGCCTGCCTTATTGATTTTTTCAGACTCTTTCATTTACAAATATTTCTTGTAGTATTTTTTAAGGTTGATACTTTCATTATCCTGTTTGTCTTTATGGATTTGGGAATATTCTATCCAACTTCTTTGATGTTGGTGAAGGCTAGATGAATAAAGTAACATTTCAATTATTCTTAAACACATTTTATAAGCTCATCTTTAATATTGTTTAACTATTGATGGATTTCTTGTATGATTTTTACTTCGGCTTAAATTGTCACAAGCAGGAGTATTGCAAAATTTTATATACTGTTAAATGTATAGTGTATTATAGTGTATAGGACAGAAAGGAGGGTAATACATTTCTTGAGGAGGTTATAGATTCTGCTCCATACCCTCATTCATGACAAAATCTTATATTCAAGACATGCATCATAGTCTATAGCTTGGTTTATAGGTTTCTAAACTATATGAACAAACAGTTTCATTGCTGAATGGTAACTGACACTTTAACCAACTTTGCTAGTTGAGTTAAAGCAGTTGCATTTTATAGACTACAGGTCTGTCTATGTATTTTATGCACTGTACTGTGTTCACGCAGCATTAATGTTCCATGTTCTTATATTTGCCTGTGCTGCCTTGATTTGTTTTAGCTTTTTGGACTGTCACTGTATAGCTTAACTTAATATCAGAGTAATGACATTGTTGTTTGGACTCACACTGTATACCGGGTATTCAAAGACTCACACTGTATACCGGGTATTCAAGGACTCACACTGTATACCGGGTATTCAAAGACTCACACTGTATACCGGGTATTCAAAGACTCACACTGTATACCGGGTATTCAAAGACTCACACTGTATACCGGGTATTCAAAGACTCACACTGTATACCGGGTATTCAAAGACTCACACTGTATACCGGGTATTCAAAGACTCACACTGTATACCGGGTATTCAAAGACTCACACTGTATACCGGGTATTCAAAGACTCACACTGTATACCGGGTATTCAAAGACTCACACTGTATACCGGGTATTCAAAGACTCACACTGTATACCGGGTATTCAAAGACTCACACTGTATACCGGGTATTCAAAGACTCACACTGTATACCGGGTATTCAAAGACTCACACTGTATACCGGGTATTCAAAGACTCACACTGTATACCGGGTATTCAAAGACTCGCACTGTATACTGGGTATTCAAAGACTCGCACTGTATACCGGGTATTCAAAGACTCGCACTGTATACCGGGTATTCAAAGACTCGCACTGTATACCGGGTATTCAAAGACTCGCACTGTATACCGGGTATTCAAAGACTCGCACTGTATACCGGGTATTCAAAGACTCACACTGTATACCGGGTATTCAAGGACTCACACTGTATACCGGGTATTCAAAGACTCACACTGTATACCGGGTATTCAAAGACTCACACTGTATACCGGGTATTCAAAGACTCACACTGTATACCGGGTATTCAAATATTAACACTGTATACCGGGTATTCAAAGACTCACACTGTATACCGGGTATTCAAAGACTCACACTGTATACCGGGTATTCAAAGACTCACACTGTATACCGGGTATTCAAAGACTCACACTGTATACCGGGTATTCAAGGACTCACACTGTATACCGGGTATTCAAGGACTCACACTGTATACCGGGTATTCAAGGACTCACACTGTATACCGGGTATTCAAAGACTCACACTGTATACCGGGTATTCAAAGACTCACACTGTATACCGGGTATTCAAAGACTCGCACTGTATACTGGGTATATATACTCCTCAGGGTATATATAATTGTCTACTATGTATTAACTTTATTATGCTCAATTTGCTAATTCACATTGTTATAACAGCATGCATAAAGCTCAGATCATTTAAGCACTTATTGCTTTCTTTATGTTCAAAGAGCGAACACTTATTATTTCAATGAACTTATTATAATAAATGGTATACAGATTCTATGTAAATCCTCTTTCTGTTTGGTCTTAAATACTGACACATGACCAAGCACATATGTGGCTCTCTGTTCATGTGGATTCATGAGGGGGTTTCAGGTGCATGTTCCCCTTAAAAGTATTTGAACCAGTGGCTGCAATCTGTTGTGTTCCAGGTGTACTGAGATATTAAAATAGGTGTAAGGATCTTTTGTAAACAAACAAGTCATTTACTTAGCAGATATTGATCACTATCAATAAGTAAAATATCCAGTCTTTGGTCAGATTTACACACATTGTAATTCACTCCTTTGTTTTAACCTTGCGTCTTCTCATAATCTAGCCCACAGGTGGCAGTATCAGTGTTTGGAAAAGAAAAAGAACAAATCCGTCACTGAGCTAATACATTACATGGACCGTATATATATCGATTGTCTATCTAACTCCCTGTACACTATCAAGGTGTAAAGCGTAGTATATGTCGATGTCCAAAGATTGTGGAACATTGCATCTTACAATAGGCTTGGTTCCCAACAATTATTACGATACTGTGAGCGCAGCGGGTAACCAGTGCATAAATAAAATGACATTGAGCGAAGTTAAATAACGAAAGTAACACTGTTTTGCTGTTTCGCAGTTATAAGATACAATTGAACGAGATTTTCGGTAAGAATTAATATCTTATAGTTTATTTGAATGACTTGTATAGCAATTTTTCTTCAGCGCCCGTATTTTATGTTGAAACAACGAGATGAAATGTTCCACAATCTTTGGCATATAGACATATAGTACGCTTTATACCTTGATAATGATAGTATATTAGTTCAGTACGGACATTTTTATATATTTTTTAGCTCACCTGACCACAATGTCGTCCGTCGTGCGGCGTGCGTCGTGCGTCCGTCAACAATTTCTTCAAACGACTTCTCCTCCTAAACCGCTTGGCCAAATTTGATAAAACTTAACAGGAATGTTCCTTAGGTGGACCTCTACCAAAGTTGTTAAAAAAATTCCAGTCCGTCGCATAACTAGGTCACACAGGCTAAAAATAGGTTTTCAAAAAGGAAACTTAAAAAATCTTCTTCTCTGAAACCGTAAGGCCTAGAGCTTTCATATTTGGTATGTAGCATCACCTTGGGGTCCTCTACAAAGATTGTTAAAATTATGTCCCTGGGGTCAAAATTGGCCCCGCCCCGGGGGCCCTTAGTTTTACATAGAGTTATATAGGGGAAACCTTAAAAGATCTTCTTCTCCGAAAACGCTTGGCCCAGGTCTTTCATATTTAGTATGTACACTCAGCTAGAGGTCCTCTACAAAGATTGTTCAAATTATATCCCTGGGGTCAAAATTGGCCCCCCCCCTGGGGCCTTTAGTTTTACATAGAGTTATGTAGGGGAAACCTTTAAAAATCTTCTTCTCCGAAACCGCTTGGCCCAGGGCTTTCATATATGGTATGTAGACTCAGCTAGAGGTCCTCTACAAAGAGTGTTCAAATTATGCCGCTGGGGTCAAAATTGGCCCCGCCCGGGGGCCCTTAGTTTTACATAGAGTTATATAGAGAAAACTTTAAAAAATCTTCTTCTCCGAAATTGCTTGGCCCAGGGCTTTCATATTTGGTATATAGACTCAGCTAGAGGTCCTCTACAAAGGTTGTTCAAATTATGTCCCTGGGGTCAAAATTGGCCCGGCCCCAAGGCCCTTAGTTTTACATAGAGTTATATAGGGGAAACCTTTAAAAATCTTCTTCTCCAAAACCGCTTGGCCCAGGGCTTTCATATTTGGTATGTAGACTCAGCTAGAGGTCCTCTACAAAGATTGTTCAAATTATGCCCCTGGGGTCAAAATTGGCCCCGCCCCGGGGGCCCTTAGTTTTACATAGAGTTATATAGAGAAAACCATAAAAAATCTTCTTCTCCGAAATTGCTTGGCCCAGGGCTTTCATATTTGGTATGTAGACTCAGCTAGAGGTCCACTTCAAAGATTGTTCAAATTATTCCCCTCGGGTCAAAATTGGCCCCACCCTGGGGGGTCACCATTTTACTTAGACTTATATAGGGAAAGCATATAAAAATCTTCTTGTCTAAAACTACAATGCCTAAGAGCTTTGATATTTGGTATGTAGCATCATCTAGTGGTCCCCTACCAAGATTGTGCAAATTATGCCCCTGGGGTCAAAATTGGCCCCACTCGGGGGGTCACCGTTTTACATAGACTTATATAGGGAAAACATATTAATATCTTCTTGCCTAAAACTACACTGCCTAGAGTTTTGATAATTGGTATGTAGCATCCACTTGTGGTTTTCTACCAAGATGTTCAAATTATTCCTTTGGGTGAAAATTGTGCAGGGTTTATAATCAGGTGAGCGATATTGGGCCATCATGGCCCTCTTGTTTATTATTTTATTAAAATCGTTTGCGGACCAAACACTGATACTGCCACCTGTGATCTAGCCTACATAGCCAGGTTGTTTCCCTATTTACCGGTAGTTGGTTGGTTGAGTTGTACCAATGGTACACATTCCAATATTTTTTCTCAAAAGTTCAGGACTATGTTGAACCCATTTTCCATAAGTTATTGTTGTGCACCATTTTATTACTAAGATATTATTTAAAGAGTAAAATTACCGGGTAGTGTGAATTTTGGAAAGAAATATTTTTGAATTATACAATATTTTATTATATAGGTTGTTGTGTTTTATAGCCAAGTTCTGGTTACAATGTGCAGGTAATGTGATATTGTTTATTATTTCAGACATCAGAATTGAAGCATGTGAATAGTAACCAATGTCTAGGCAAGTCATCACCTAGGGATCATGAATCTCCATCTATAGGTTAGTATTTATTGTATGTCTCGCCTACCTGAACAAACATGCCTGACTTTTCGTAGCATCTTCTTCCATTTTAACCTGAGTTCAGTTCTTGGTGTAAGTATGTTATTCATGTTGAGCTTATATGATGGTAAGCTATCTGTTGTTTGTCCTGTCCATAATCCAAGCTTTGCAAATCTTTAAATCCTGAAATAAGAACTTTTTGTTGTTGTACGGCTGTTGTTGAAATTAATGAACACAACTTTTTACAAACTGTTAATTTGATTTATCACATAATCTATGGTGTGGGAGTGTATTAAAGTGACTTTAATAAAGCTGTGCCAGAAATATTGTAGTGCACTCCAAGCCTGTTACATAAATACTTAAATTAGCTTGACGTTGGTTGGTTGGTCCATTGTGACGTACTGTAACCCAATTTGGGCCTTGAATTGACCTGTGACAGCAGTATAATACAAACGTCGTCATGACGATGCACACATTGTAACGCTAAATTTTGAATGAAACCTATGTAGCGTACATCAGTGTTTTGAACGTAAATGAGCATTTTCTGAGAATATGTGATAAAAAGAATCTTACGTTCCTGCTAATTACATACAAATTTTCTAAAACTCGTCAACAAAAACAATATGACACTCAGCAAAGCCTCATTGTCATAATTTTTTTTTCCAATTTGTTCAGTAAAACTTGTATGTAATGCGCACTCATGCAAGTTCCTCTATATATTGAATCACTTTCTTATTTTGTATTATATAAATGATGAGTTAACTCTATATACAGGTCCATGTGATGGTAGTGACGGACAGAAGTGGATATTTTCTGACATGAAGATGTGAGAGTTGTGACATGCCATGTATAAATCATGCAGTGTCCATGTAACGCTTTAAACTGAACTTGATATAATCAGCTCATTGTATAAATGATTTACGTTGATGGTAGTACTAACATGGTTCAACTACAGCAGATAGATAGAACTGTATATTACAGACAGTCAGTGATTGTATATATAATGTATACATGTGCATCTTTAATGGAATTATGTAAAAGTGAAGAGTGAAGAGTATAACCAATATTATGTACCAACAAACACTTTGTGATTTAATGTTATACGCAAAGATTTTTAAGTGTGAAATGTGAAAACGTTGAATAATTTAACGTTTTTTACAGTGTGGGACTTAATGATGGGGTTTAGCTGCCTCTAGCGTTTTACAAGTTTTTTTAAAACATTTTTGTCATCATAGACAAGAAAGTGCTGCATTCCAAGAATTGATGATATATTTATTATATGTGACTTATTTCTATGTTATTGTCTGGTTTTAATTTATTCATTACAAACTCATGGTACATATCTCATATGCCGGTTTTAGTATTTTTCCATGTTTGTTTGTAATGTCATAGAGTCATTATGTTGAAATGACAACTTTGTCATGTTCACTGTTATATGTTGGGTATTTTAGGGACTTTGAGACCTTACGATTGGTTGAAGACCTACATAGCATAGATTCAGTATATAGGGGCCACACATTGTAAAGTTATCTTGCTTTGGGATTTAGCTAATAGTACTTCAATGCTTGATGCAAGATTTTTGAAATGGTAAAAACTTTAACTTAAACATGTCAAACAAGACATTTCTATGCTTGAAACACTTACTGATTTATATTAGTTTTGATCCTCATCATTTGAAACAGTTTTATCTAACTTCTATTCGTTTTCAGTTTTGTCAATCGCTGAGACTTGCTCAGTTGCTGAGACTAAGTGTGACTTGCTGAGACTCAGTCTGACTTGCTGAGACTCAGTCTGACTTGCTGAGACTCAGTATGACTTGCTGAGACTCAGTATGACTTGCTGAGACTCATTGTGACTTGCTGAGACTAAGTGTGACTTGCTGAGACTCAGTGTGACTTGCTGAGACTCAGTGTGACTTGCTGAGACTCATTGTGACTCGCTGAGACTCAGTGTGACTTGCTGAGACTCAATGTGACTTGCTGAGACTCAGTGTGACTTGCTGAGACTCAGTGTGGCTTGCTGAGACTCAGTGTGACTCGCTGAGACTCAGTGTGACTTGCTGAGACTCAGTGTAACTTGCTGAGACTCAATGTGACTCCTGAGACTCAGTGTGACTTGCTGAGACTCGATGGGACTTGCTGAGACTCAGTGTGACTTGCTGAGACTCAGTGTGACTTGCTGAGACTCAGTATGACTTGCTGAGACTCAGTATGACTTGCTGAGACTCATTGTGACTTGCTGAGACTAAGTGTGACTTGCTGAGACTCAGTGTGACTTGCTGAGACTCAGTGTGACTTGCTGAGACTCAGTGTGACTTGCTGAGACTCAGTGTGACTTGCTGAGACTCAGTGTGACTTGCTGAGACTCAGTATGACTTGCTGAGACTCAGTATGACTTGCTGAGACTCAGTATGACTTGCTGAGACTAAGTGTGACTTGCTGAGACTCAGTGTGACTTGCTGAGACTCAGTGTGACTTGCTGAGACTCATTGTGACTTGCTGAGACTAAGTGTGACTTGCTGAGACTCAATGTGACTTGCTGAGACTCAGTATGACTTGCTGAGACTCAGTGTGACTTGCTGAGACTCAGTGTGACTTGCTGAGACTCAGTATGACTTGCTGAGACTCGATGGGACTTGCTGAGACTCAGTGTGACTCCTGAGACTCAGTGTGACTTGCTGAGACTCGATGGGACTTGCTGAGACTCAGTGTGACTCCTGAGACTCAGTGTGACTTGCTGAGACTCGATGGGACTTGCTGAGACTCAGTGTGACTTGCTGAGACTCAGTGTGACTTGCTGAGACTCATTGTGACTTGCTGAGACTAAGTGTGACTTGCTGAGACTCAGTGTGACTTGCTGAGACTCAGTGTGACTTGCTGAGACTCAGTGTGACTTGGTTCATTGGTGCATATTTGTTGTACTGTATCTGTGGTACTTAGGTTTTCACTTGGTGATTTTAGTATTTTATTGTTCATGTAGTGATGATAAATGGCATGATTTACATGTATTTACCTAGGTACATGACACTGATAGTCCAGTGGTGTCTGTGATGACAGCCCCAGGTCTCCTGAAACATCTTAGTGTCGGCCCAATCTCATTTCTAATTTTGTCCTATATTGTTAGGTAGTTTACATGTAAGTCTGGACTCAAAATGTGTACTGTTAATTTGCATTATGATACCAAATTAAAAGAGGAAAATATTAAGTTGAGAAATTACAGCTAAATTTCAAGATCTCCAATGTGAGATTAGTCTTACAACTCTGACTCTGGTCTAAGCAAAATCTGAAATTGGAAGAAGGTGTGGTTTAAATTGAGCTAAAATCTTTACTTGAGATATTTTGGGTTATCTGAGGGCCTGTTTTGATTACCTGAACATCATTGTCTCGACATGGGAAATACATGTGATAAAACAAAGCTAAATTGTTTGAATGACTTGTGCTGGTGTGTAAAATAATGGTAGCTAATTATATAATTGATTATAATTGTATGAAAATGAGAATTATAACATATATATTGTACACATTCAAGTCGATCTAGTCTTATATACTTGATGTGATTTATTCTGTAAAATTGTCTCTGACTGCCTTCTTGGAAATAATTTTATTGGGGTGTCCCACCGAGAATTTGTTGGAAATATTGGTACTTTGTGGTAACACATTAAACCTTTAATGCCATTTATATTTAAATTCCAATTCCTACCCCATGTCCATGGAAGGGGGACAATTCAATTACTGAACTAGACTTAAATGTCTAACTATAATGAAGCGAGATGATTATTGATATGTGTCATAAAGCAGCATCTCACATGTGTACACATTCTCCTTTATATATCATAAGCAATGATTGTGTAGAATGTTAAGATTTAAATAAGTACAACACCATGGTAATTAAAGTTGAAGGGATACAACCAATAAATACAATGTTTAGTGAAGATGTTGGCAATGTTGTATTGTGTACATATACTTAATATTTATCTCTTTCTTCTTTCGTGTCTTATTTGAACTACATGTGTCACAAAAATGAGGATTTTTACATGTAAAATTTGTATGAAAATATTATTTTAGATTTTTCATATTTTGTAGAAGTATAAAAATTTATAGAAGTTACTTTAGCTAAGTATAATAGTCATGAATGTTGTTAATCAAGATAGAGTTTAGTTTGCTGGAGTTATTGCCCTTGATTACAAACTTTCAGCAGAATGTTCATATTTTCTGTAGAATTAATAGATTTATGATTACTTACATTATGTGTTAGATATATATATTCTGTAACTGTGTAGATGTTTTTATGAATTGATAGAATGTTTTAGATATATACTGTTATTGTTATTATTCAGGATGAGAGGGTGTAAAGTGGTGGTGTTATTTATCCCACAGTGATGTTACACGTGTACACGAATGTACATTTATATATAAATTATGTATACTTATGATAATGAATGTGTTTAGTATATGTTTAATTGGATACCTGTGTGACTGATTGATATCTTCACTAATGATGTTATACGAAAGACTAGCAGTGACATTATAATTTCAAAATCTCGTTGCAATATCTTGTTGCAATATCGTAAAATTGAAATTGTAAAATATTGGAAGTGAGTGAATATTTACTTCAAAATTTGATGATGGCATTGTTCATAATTGAAATCAAATATGACTAAATCTTTATGATTTTGAAATTTAAAAGTTTGAAATCAAAGTTTCATTGCCAGTTTTTCGTACTTGTTGTTTCATCATGTCAATTATTGCTTGTATTAGGCATTTAATTAATGGCAAATCTTGTACAGTCACTGCTGGTTAGTGCTTGCTGTTAGATTCTCTCACCATAATGCTTTCTCTGTAGTGTTTAACACTTTACACCATCGATACATCAAGTAACGCTTCTATCTCATACCTTTCCACCCGTCACCAGACTCTCTTTGGGTGTTGTGTACCACCGATTTTGCTCCTGCTACTTTTTATGCAGGCTGAACATTTCTGATTTAGGTCATGGATTTTACAAATTACTGAATTATTTGCCTTTTGCGACTCTTCGTACAGTGTATCTGAAATGTTTACTTTGTTGATTCGTATTACATGACTTTTGTTAGACCCGGCTTGTGTAAGACCCAGCTTGTGTTAGACCCGGCTTGTGTTAGACCCGGCTTGTGTTAGACCCGGCTTGTGTTAGACCCGGCTTGTGTTAGACCCAGCTTGTGTTAGACCCGGCTTGTGTAAGACCCAGCTTGTGTTAGACCCGGCTTGTGTTAGACCCGGCTTGTGTTAGACCCGGCTTGTGTTAGACCCGGCTTGTGTTAGCCCGGCTTGTGTTAGACCCGGCTTGTGTTAGACATTTATACATGTATTTGTCTAGGGAGGAAACATCCCGTTACCAAGATAGATTGAAGAATCACTGTAACAATGTATCAAAACTGCAAAACATATTGTAACAGCACATATTTTGTTTGAAACAGCACACTATATTGTAACATCACAATATTTTCTAACATCACAATATTTGGTAACAACACAATATTTTGTAACAGCACAATAGTCCAAAATAATTATTATTAAATTATACAATGTGTTAAAATATCTCTACTGATAGAAATAAGCCAAATGTAGCAAAGGTAAAACAAGAGAGATTAATACTGCTATTATTATCATGATGGAAACATTACAGTACATGTATATGGTACTCATATTGATTCATCAATTCTCCTTTTGACTAATGAACGTTTTAGTAAGGGGTTGAGCCTTTTTTGGTATCCAGCACTTCTAACCAGGCTACTATGGATGTACATGTAATGTGTTGCTCGGTTATGTGCAGAAATGTTTTTGTCTTCCAGATTTTGTGTCTTTGTTTTTTGTTAAACTTTATTCTTTACTAATGTTTGTACTTAAACTGTGGCAAAAGTGAAGAAAAGTACTCTGGGAAAATTATGTTTTATAATAATGATCATGGACCTACATTTTCCTGTTTTTCCATGATGTTTGTTAGCCTTTTGTAGTTTGGCTGTTTTCTATATACTGGAGATTTTAACCCAATCCTAACCTAATATCTCAGCTTATTCCATATACTAAACATAGATAGCCCAGCTAGCAGGAATCTTTCACTGAATGATCTATGATTGATGTGTACAGGCTATGTTTAGATATGTCTACCTCTATTTCAAGAACATTTCACAAACCTTTGAGATTCTCAACAATTTACTGGACTCTGAAATCCCATAAATAGAGTATTACATTTACTTCCAATAAACATTCATTTTCATTACAAATTAATTGTTTAGCTTATATGTAACCAATTTAGTCACTAAATACCGGTAGTATGTTTTCCAGTCCCAGAATGCTACCTTTTCATTGATTAATTTTATAATTGAGCTTCGAACTAGCCAATCAGATGGTTGGATTTTCAATCAGCTTTTCAAACAGTATAAAACTTCTGGTTCAAGTTGTCTGCTCTTTCATTATTCATTTTGCCTGTAAGTACCTAAATAGGATGTCATTTCTTTATTGGTAAAGCTGTATTTTATGTGATTTGTTTCAAAAAAATTTTTGCAGTATAAATATTCGTTCAAAATAATGCTTTAGGATGGTGTTTTGTATTCTCAGAAGTGAGTTTACTTGCAAAATGATGATTATAGCTTGTAATATAACCAAAATATTGAAATAGGGCTTTGTGGAAGTTTTATAAACTGGCTCAGTAGGTAAACCAAATGATTTTCGTTCAAAAATTCGAGAACGCTTTTCTCTAGGATCTTAAAGCTTTACCTGGAGGTTGGGTTGGCCAGCATCAGTAGATGACACTTATTGATGTTGAGGTCATAAGGTCAAAGTCACTGTGGCCTTTACCATTTCCAACTATTGGTCTGCCATGTGGCCATACATGCAAACATCCCTCATACAGTATTGGGAGCTTCTTCCAAATGTTTAAATGTGTCTGGTGTACTTGTTGTAACCCTACGTTTGTTTCAAATTGTTGAGATAGCTATTAACCAAATGTTATCATGTAATCCGTGATATAGTTGTGTGAGTTTCATTTTATATGTGTTGTTAGTTTTAATGTTTCTTTCTTTATTTGGGTATTCTTGTAAATTTAAATGTAAAATTTATCATTGATTGTTATATGAATGTTCATTGGCTGTTTATATGTTCAAACTATGGCGGGTATGCTGGCAGATGCCCAATCAGTGTGTCCGTTACAAATAGCAACAATATTATCATCCAAATTCTGAAACAAGGTGAACGGAGGATTTAGACTTACTATAATTTCAATGAGACACTTCTAATTGGATGCAACATGCTTACATGTTATTGGAATTACCCTTAGACTTTCATCATTACTTACATTCATATAAAGAGCAGTGACACTTACTGGCAAAATAAAGTTACAGATATAAGCCATTGTTTAGTGGCTGTACTTCTAACAGCGTCATATAATCAAATGCTGTGTTTACTGGTTGGCCGACTAAATGAGATTGTGCATACAATTTATTACTGAAATGTTTAGGATAGAAAGTAATTTGGTTGGAATTACCTTTCAGAATTGTTGAATTGTTTTCTGGAGAGTTTTTGTACTGTGTATTGTTGTGATGGAGAGTGGATATCCCATCATCAGATATAGAATATGCGCAGTATATACAATAATCAAATGTTATTTTCTACTTTACATTTTCTTAAATGGAGTTTTTACCATAACTCTAATGATGGTAATTCTTGTTTATTTTAATTAAACTATATGTTTATTAATTAGTTGATAATTAAATTTGTGCTGTTCATGCAAAAAGGGTTTGTTTGTATGTATTAGAGTTTAGAATATTTAGTGTGACTGTAATAAAAAATATCAAAAATGGAGATTTTGAGTTCTGTAAAAACCATTATATTTGCAAGGTTTTTATTTCCGTGATTATTGACCGAGGGTATTCTCTCACAAATTCATAAGTTTGCCTAAAATATGTATGCTAGTTTCACGGAAGTTCTAGATGATTAGTCTGAATTTCATAGTTAATGTCAGCTTTTCAATAATTTACAAACATGTTAACAAAAAGTTTGCAAAATCAAGCACTTTTAAAAATAACAGCGTAAACAAAAAAATAAAAATCAAGCACATGTGAAAATAATGAAGTTTACTGTTTATCTCCTATCTCACTTATGTTAATCTCATTTGTTTATGTATAGATTTTACCTTGTCCACATAGTGTATGAATGTAGAGCTTCACAGACAGCAGTTGTCTAGTTGTGACCTTTGGTAATATGTTATACATGTATAACATTCTAGGTGAGATATTGTTAAAATATGCATATTGAAATTTTGAAAAATAAAATACATATAAACATATAATTTGTTATATTTTATTGATTTATTGTCTAACATGTTGTCGATTTTAAAATGTCGGCAATAAATCTCCGATCTGTGACTTTAACCCTTTACCAATCTGTATGCTCCTTATCTGTTCCCCTTCCTTGGTACACCATCTCAAAATTGGTCATCAAAGCATAATTTGTGACTGACACACACCATTTTGTGTATCTGTATAAATTGTGTTATAATTGGTATGCTTGTATGGAGATGTGTTACCATACTGGAAATGTGATACCATACTATCTATGTGATCAATGAGGCAGATGTGATCCAACTATTCACCAAATACACAAGAGTACATTATTATTATACAGAAAACTACCAAATACTTTTGTCTGTACGTTAGTTAATGCGTCCTTGTCCGGACTGTATCTCACTCATGCATTGACACTTTTTTAAATAACTTGGCATAATTGTTGAACACCATAAGGCAGTGTACAGTGCGCAAGATCCAGGTCGCTAGCTCAAAGGTGAAGGTCACACTTAAAGGTCCAAAACGTCAAAAATGACCATTACAGACCCTGTCCGGGCTGTATCTCACTCATACATTGACACTTTTTAAATAACTTGGCATAATTGTTAAACACTATGAGGCAGTGTGCAAGATCCAGCTCAAAGGTCACACTCAGAGGACAAACCTAAAAAATTACCACTATAGACCTTGTCTGGGTTGTATCTCACTCATGCATTGACATTTTTGCTTAAACGTTGCATGATTGTTAACCTCTATTTATTCATGGAGATAGATAGACTGTATCTATTGTCCTTGATTTATTGGAGTGTCGTCTGCAACCACTGAGTCCTTTCTCAAAGGTCACAGTTGGAGGTCAAAGGTCAAATTGAAGTTTGTACGGATCATTTCTTTTTCATGCATGGTTGGATTAGGTGTACGTTTGTGCATTTTTTTCAACGTTCGCCTAGGCTCGACATAATTTGCATGAGGGCACAAATTTCTAGTTGTAGTTGGGACTCGAAATGAGTAGCCTTGAAGCTCATGCAGCCGTGTATCAAACGAAATTGACAAAATTAAAATAAATCACTAACTCCTCGACACATATTTTGTTGGAAACTGCTAAAATGACCTTTAATCTTTAATAAAACTGCAAAATCACATCAAATGGCCTCTGGAATCACAAACACCTGTCAAATGTTCAGGAAAGGGAAATAACCACATGCAGCCGGTGCAACAACAACATTTTCCAAGTAAATTAGGTCCAGTTTGTTGACATGTTTATTTTTTCCCGCCAAAAGTTGCAATCGACCCTTTTTATCAATGGATGACGTCATAGCTGTCAAAATTATGTTTGATACACGAACAAGCAAGAACTGAATACATGCAACATTGCCAATTAAATAGGACTATAAGGATTTACTCGTAGTGAAGGTATGGTGAAAGTTTTTGTTGTGATTTAAATTCCTTTAGAAATTGGACAATTTCGTATTATTAATCTAGCGTAACGTTCATCGAGATTCAGGTCATCAAACCCCGCCAATGGAAAGCATGCTCACCCAGCAAGGGTGATTTATTGACCTTATATACAGCACCTTTTCTTAAATGACAATCCACAGAGTTTCTAATTTGCATATTAGACATCCAACTCTAAGCATGTGAATCAATTAAACCGAAACCGTTACACTAGATCTAGTATAGGATAGAACGCGCGGATTAAAACTCCATAAACAACTGCTACGAGAGGTCTATCTGACTTAGACCACAGATAAAAAATTGTTTGTTCATCGGACACATGTTTCTATCAATCAACCAGTACATATACGTTTTGATAAACATAAGTATTTGTGTTCAGTGTACCGGTAATTCAATTTTTCAGTGTATACATAAGTGGCAAATCTAATTACAGTCAAACCTCAAAGTGAAACCCCCTTTGTCTACATATTTTTTACTGATAAGGACAACAACTTTGCAAACCGTTTCCCTCGAAAATCAAAAAGAAAAATTAATTTACCCCATACATTTTAATACCCAAGGGAAGTTATTCTTGCACAGCAGCTCTAAATACATACATTTGTACATAGTTTTCTCCCCTACTTTGAATATAGCAACTATTTGTGACAGTACAAAGTTCACAGACACATCACATTAATGTAACAAGGTGTTGCCTAAGCGCTACTGAGCACCTTCAGTCAGTTATCTCCCATTCAATTAAATGTAAAAGGTTTGAAGTAGCTCCTGTGTGGTATGTCTAAACACCGAATATGAGTCATATTCGCGAATATGGATAAGAGTACTGAATACCAACTTTAATAATTACTACTCCAAATTTACTTAATCTAACTGCAAAATTGAAATTCCACCACTTTGGGTCCCAATACTAGATCCGTTTTACGGAGGCAAGGATTTTATGTAGTCAACAGAATTCAGAGCATCTACCTTGACATTAAAATGGTAAATGTATGATTTTACATATTTTCATACACGTTTTTAACTTTTCTTGTTTTTATTATTTTTAAGTAAACATTTTTTTTCGAAAATGGTGCAGACAATTTTTAACATAGATTCGCGAGTGCGCTGAAACTGTTAAAAAGCACTGAAATAAGAGACAACCGTATAACATTTGCATGCGAACAATGTATACAACAAGGATACCACATCGTATAAAGCAGAGAATATGAAGAACAAGAAGTTAAAGCTGAACCAAATTATCTTTTTTATTCACGACATAAGAACTATAACAATAAATCGCATCTGGAATGCAGCACCCCTACCCCTTAAAATTAATCCAGCTTAAGACGAAATACACAACCACGAAAAAGAAAAGGCGTAGAACACAAGCATTGACCCGATGTAAACAAAGCATGCAAACAATAGCAATAAAGCCAATTAAACTTTATAGCTACAAGTACTAATCACGTCACCATAAGCAAGTAAGGTTGCTGAATATCTAGAACTACATTTAGTGGATAGTTCGTACAAGGCATCGAATACATGCGTAAATGAGTAAGGCTAGAACAGCTTCAACTATGAGAAGGTACGTGTAATACATTGGTGTATAATTGTCCATAAGATAACCATACAGTAATGGCATAGACATATTGAAAACCGAACACCCCACAATATATACTGAGGAGATAGTTCCAGTTACTGTCAGTATGCTTTCTGCCGTCCATGTAAATACAGAGGGAAATATCACCGACATACTGAGACCTGCGGTAGCTGTGCTTGCCCAGATAAGTTCACTTATTTCATACTCGGCTGCGATCAGGAAACAGATAAACGATGCTGTAAGAGCAAGTAGATACATCAGGATCATTGTTTCAGCTTTAAGGAATCTGGTTACCAAGACACCCAGCAGACGACCTGCTGCAAATGTTCCCCAGAACACTGACGTCACGTGTAAACCGACAGAAGTTGACCAATCTAAATGATCAGCAAGGAAGGTTGTTAATAATGAAGCAAACCTACCTTCAAAACAAGCGTAATTACTGATCAGAAGCATCAATAATATAACAAACAGTATTTTCTTAGCAAGTGACAATACTGGTAAACCATGTTTAGGCTCGTCTGCCGCCTTGTTTCCGGTGGAAGCCTCGTTATCGACCGAAGCCTCGTCTTCAAATGGTGTAAACACGTAAGCATTGTAGTGCGACGGCAGACAGTACATAGTTAGAAATGGCAACGCAGCCGACACACCAATGGCACCTGTAATCAGGAACGCGTATTGAACATGTGTCTCACCAAATACGTCTACACACTCGCTACTTGATATATTGGATGTTGTAGTGTTGACTGTGGTCGTGTTTTCATACACACATGTCTTTGAAGCAACAAATGGTTCCGCAATGAGTGGTCCTATAAAGCCGCCAACACTGAACCCAAAATGAATGGTCTGCATGAACGGCGCTGACGCACTGCCCCAAATAGATGCGACATGCGCGTTTCCGCCTGAAGAAACAAAGACGTAGAATATAATTTATAACGTCGATGAAATATGCAAAGTCGTATGAGACCATCTTGGTGGATGACTTACACAATATATTTCAAGTATATTTCGTGCGTTTCGGGATCGAGAGGGTCCCGATTTCAACCCTCGTCTGGACCCCTGGCTAATTTCTCTGCGCAAGAATAACCCAAATGCTCAACTCCACCAAGGTGTAAATTGGTACCTGTGAGGGCAGTGTCTATTCTTGGGCACCGCAGATCGATGTTGGCTGCCACACCCACAGGAGAGAAATGGTTTCCACAGGTAGCTTAATGACAAGGGAAGTTAAAATGTCAAAGAGTGCTTGAGCGGCTGAACAGCTGAAAAGAGCGATAGAAAATTGGTAACTTAACTTTTAAACTTGATATCAAGTCCTACGGGGTATGCCCAACAGCATCGATATTCCATGGCATACTTGTGTACTATTGATACCATTTATACATTATAATACAGTGTATATAGTGAAACCCCATGAAGCCGGTGTATCCACGGTACCGGTGTATGTAATTTTCTCATGAAATTGAAGATTTTTTTCTCGTGACAATGCCTGCAGGGTTGTTGACAATAACTGACGAGTAAATTAAATAAATAAATACAAAATGGACCAATTTCTGAATGAAATCACAACAAAAACTTACACCATGCCTTCACTACGAGTAAATCCTTATTTAATCGGCCATGTTTGACATGCATGTATTCAATGCTCGCTTGTTTATTTATCAAACATAATTTTGACAGCTTTGACGTCATCCATTGATAAAAAGGGTCGTGTGCAACTTTTGGCGGGAAAAAATCAACTTGTCAACAAACTGGACCAAATTTACTTGGAAAAAGTTATTGTTGCACCGGAAAGATGGGGTTATTTTCCTTTCCTGAAATTTTACATGGTGTTTGGTTACATGTATTTTTTCCGATTCCAAAGGTCATTTGATGTGATTTTGCAGTTTTATTAAAGATTAAAGGTCATTTTAGCAGTTTTCAACAAAATATGTGTCGAGGAGTTAGTGATTTATATTTATTTTGTCAATTTTGTTTGATGCACCGGCGACATGAGGTTCAAGGCTATTACAGATGTTGGGGGTGATTTATTACTTACAACAACCTATGGCGCCACCAAACATCATAGTGACTGATTTATTACTTACAACAATCTATGGCACTACCAAACCTCATAGTGACTGATTTATTACTTACAACAATCTATGGCGCCACCAAACATCATAGTGACTGATTTATTACTTACAACAATCTATGGCGCCACCAAACATCATAGTGACTGATTTATTACTTACAACAATCTATGGCGCCACCAAACATCATAGTGACTGATTTATTACTTACAACAATCTATGGCGCCACCAAACATCATAGTGACTGATTTATTACTTACAACAATCTATGGCGCCACCAAACATCATAGTGACTGATTTATTACTTACAACAATCTATGGCACTACCAAACATCATAGTGACTGATTTATTACTTACAACAATCTATGGCACTACCAAACATCATAGTGACTGATTTATTACTTACAACAATCTATGGCGCCACCAAACATCATAGTGAATGATTTATTACTTACAACAATCTATGGCACTACCAAACATCATAGTGACTGATTTATTTCTTACAACAATCTATGGCGCCACCAAACATCATAGTGACTGATTTATTTCTTACAACAATCTATGGCGCCACCAAACATCATAGTGACTGATTTATTACTTACAACAATCTATGGCGCCACCAAACATCATAGTGACTGATTTATTACTTACAACAATATATGGCACTACCAAACATCATAGTGACTGATTTATTTCTTACAACAATCTATGGCGCTACCAAACATCATAGTGACTGATTTATTACTTACAACAATCTATGGCGCCACCAAACATCATAGTGAATGATTTATTACTTACAACAATCTATGGCGCCACCAAACATCATAGTGAATGATTTATTACTTACAACAATCTATGGCGCCACCAAACATCATAGTGAAGAATGATATAACTAACATTGCAGTAAATGTATCACACCATGGAAATACGATGAAACACATTCCATGTAGAGCTGATATCATTGTTAACACCAACATACGATTCAACCTGCAATCATATACATCTACATACATATAGGTCGAACATGAATAGGAATAGTAAATAGTCTCTCTAAACATGTAACTGTTACTACTACAACAATAGCTGTTTGAAAGTGTTTGATAAATGATCGATTATAATTGGCATTTGTAGAAGTTTATTGATTCGCAAGTGTTACACATGTTGGGCTGTACTGTAGGTCTAATATCGCTATAGTGATTGTTTAACAACTCAGCGTCCACTTAGCCGTAAATACCCCAGTAACAATAAGACCGCTATCAAATATGGAACATTTCCCTCTAGTTTATCTTAATTGTTTGCTCATCATTCGACATTACTATCCAAATTCCAAAGACGGTCATTTTAGTGGTCCAATTCATAAGGGGTTCGTACATGCATAAAAACGATTATTGAACATAGTAAAGATATAAAAAAAAAACTGTCATGGACTATAAGCTAAATAAATAGCATAATCTATTTTCACGTGCTTTAAACTTTCCCCGTTACATGGACTCAATTTTGTCAAAAGTAGACGTACCTATCAAATATAACTCCACCCACTAAAGCTCCGATCAGGTACCCTATAGAACCTGTTGTAAATATCCATGAGGCTGTTTCCAAATCTTTATTGACAATAAGACGTAAGTCTGGGAATACCCCACCCACCATAGATACCAGGAAGCCCTGAAATTATATCATAAGTACAACATAGTCAACAGAACATCGAAGTGTCTCGGCTTCAACATAAAATGCAATATAGTTTTGGGTGGTTCCGCGTTCGGTATTCTAGTGCGCCATTGTTTAATGTGTCTGAGGAAGAATAGCACATATTTGATATTCCTGGGTGGTGTATATCGGTGTTGACTGCACACAAACCAGGAGAGAAGGAGTGTCACAAGGAATGCTTGAACGCATGTTTCCTTATGTTGCCGGATGACCATAAAGGGGTTACGAATTAAGTTATCAATTTTCGAGTGCTCTTTTCAGCTGTTCAGTCGCTCAACCACCCTTTGACAATTTAACTCCCCCTGGTCATTGGACTACCTTATGACACTTAAGTTCGAGTCTCCTTTAGGGAAACTAATAGTACCAATTTAAATCTTGGTGGAATTGAGCATATAAGTTATTCTTGCTCAAAGAATTTAACCAGTGGTCCAGACAGGGGTTTAACCCGGGACCTCTCGATCCCGAAACGCTTGACCTACCTCTAGATCACTGCTCCACACGGGTGACTGAGTGGCTGAATTGTAGAAAGAGGCTCTCGAAATTAATAACTGACGAGTACCTTGTTTTACTCTGCCACCGTTCGTACATTAATTATGACTGTCTAATATCTAGTATTTTTTAAATCTTACCAATGTTATAAACATCCATGCTATAGCGGCAGTGTGCCAACAACGCATGCGGTATGCAGTATTATACCGTATTTTACGCAGAAATGCCTTCACGTGTCCGTGCGAATTCGGTTGACTTTTTGTGTTTGTGTCTATAACAACTACATCTCCGTAAATATTTTGCTGCTTTTCCATTTTATTTATGTTTTTAAATATCCGGTATAGTATAAAATTATACAAAATTGTATTAGCTTTCTACCTACAGACTTGCACGATATACGTGTACGAACTAATTCTTAATATGATAAAACAAGTCTGTCATAGTTTGGTTGCAGTGAGTTTGAAATATGCATCGTAACTTATTTAGATTAGAACGGTACTTTGATCTACCAAAAATAGGTAGACTATTTTTCTAACACAGGTTTTAAAAGTGAATATACACTCGTACATGTATACTGACTAAACAAATACACCGTATATAAGTTCAATGTACTATGGCTTTTTGCAGCTGCTAAGCCGCTCAAGTACCCTTTGGCATTTTAACTTCCCCTGTTCATTAGGCTACCTATGGACACATACGTTTGTACTATTTCTCTCCTGTGGGTGTGGCAACCATCGTCGATCTACCGCGCCTTAGGAATAGACACTGTCCTCGTAGGTTACAATTTACACGTTGGTGGAGTTGATCATGTGGGTCAGAGTAATTAATATCAATATGAACCCGGAACCTCTCAATTACAAAGCGCCTGCCCTACATCTAGGCCACCACTCGCCTCATTACAATATTTGCCTCAATTGTTTTAAATTAACCGCATTCATGTTGATGATTTTGGAAATTCTTTACAGAATTGAAGATATTCTCAGATTTTGGGAAACCCCTAAAACGAAATTTTCATTTTACCGACACTTTTTGCATTGAGCAACTTAAATTTTGGTATACAGTGTATATATGCAATTCTGCATGTAAGGAATCATGCAGTAAAGGTAATGGTCGTGCTGTCAGGAAATGTTTTAAAATGTAACAAACATCATGGCACATGCTGTACGAGATTTCTTCACGTCGAACGCATCTCGAAAACTACATATTTCGTCGCTTTGAAATGAAAACTACACAAATGTATATAACGTACTCATTAAACAAAATAGAGATAACCAAGTAAATGTAATTGCAATTGTAATATCGTAGTTATTTCCCTTAGCAAGTCAATCGTCACTTTCACAATGTTGATACTCACTACCTGACAATCTATATTCTATGTCAGTGGACAACACAAAATATAAGTCTTCCCCTTTCACTGTAACATCTCGTTGTACCAGTCCTGACAACACTAGGCTGGACAGTGAATGTACCAGGGATAACACAGCATCATACACAAGTCACATGTATCAACATTAAACGAACCATCATATGTAAACCAAAACTGTTAAGCTACGCAAACTGTATTAAAACTACTCAGTTCTAAATCCTCATTTCATACAATTCTATTCCGCCAACGAGACCTTGCAACATAGCTACATTTACTTGGCTTCACACAACAGCAATTATACTGTATACAATGAGCTCTCAGACTACATAAAACAAAGACGTTTCAGGAAACTGGTGGAGTAAATAATGAAATGATGTAGATAGCAAAGAAATATACAACATTGTATTATATCTGGACTTTGGAAGTTGTCTTTCACAGATTATGAAAGATGCCAAGATTATCCCAACCCACAAACAACGGAAAGGTCTGTGAAAGGCTGACCAACGCTAAAAAGTTAAATGTTAAATGGTGATCGAAGATCAACGTGTTTGCCGTATGAATTTGGTCTCTAAAAGGCAGTTCAAAAGTACAGAATGTATATGTTTCACCAATTTCAAAGCAATTTTGCAACATTCCCGCATCAAAAACAAATGTGTGTAGCCGCAATGACAGTAGAACCTCAGTCTGATGTGGCATTCAAAATAACGAACACAACAAGTGTTATAAATCCTTCTTCAATTTAAAGTACAAAATGTACTCGAGTCTTTCATTATTCAAACATGTTTAATCCAATAGCTATCAATCAAGTTAATAGTTTTACACTTTGGTTTAAAAAATCACTCATGATTTCTTCCAGACATGACAAATGGACTATGGTTTGTAATGTGTCTATTTTTCTCACCTTTGCATCACAGGCTATGCATCACAATTTACACCTAGAAAATTGTATTAGCATTTTCACACTAGTTCAATGTAATGAACATATCTAATTAACTGCTGCTGTCTTATAAAGATGGCATGTTGTACTTTACACATCTTAAATAACAATTATTACATTTTTTATTTACAATATAATTCCAAGATCTACATTACATTTTTATAACTATTAAACATACACGTACGTACGTTTTCCTTATATGTATTTTGTATCGGCAACCATGCAACATGAAGTTTGGCATCATAGGCGTTTCTTCTAATACTCTTTTTTACAGTAAACTGTCATGAAATCCAAATTAAGAACTTGTTATTCCGACCTTGCAATTGGTCATTCAGTTCCGATGCCTCTTTACTTGATGTGACCATGCTGGCAAAATATTTATGGTTAAAACATTGGGACCCTACGTATTAACAAGAGGTCGTCGGTTTGGCATAATGTATTCAGGGTCTAAAACAAGGCCACTGGGCTAAATTATGGACGGACCTTGTTGGGTCACCAGATGTCACAATTTCGAATGTTTATGAACTTTAAACCATTCAGCTTTTTAACAGCTGTGACTTTTCTTGTTCAGTTATGTGAATTTTCCGCGTCAATAATAATGTCAACAACATTACGAGTTTATTATTTTTGGTAATTATATTTAAATGAAGAGACAAAGATACACGTTATAATGAGACACGAATAGAGAATAGTATACATGTACGAGTGGGGTATCAAAAAGTTCGTGGACTGTGTCTGCCATTTGTTTAGTTTTTGACCGAATTCAGTAAAATCTCACATTCTTTACAACAAGGTATTTTGAATTGATTTGCAAATTTCCAGCTTATATAACTTTTTCCGAGTATATGGTGGTACCTATAGTAACTTAAATTATGCTCCGAGGCGCACTTAAATATATCATTCACTTGATATCCCACAAATATCTGTAATTCTGTGAATCGTCAACCGATGTGAATTATAAAACCGTCGATATGAACATTAAGTAGCATCATCGTGGTGTATATATTATAGCGCTGTTGTCAAGGATATTGATGTGACGTTATAAACACGTCGTTTTGTGTAGACTGATTTTCGTCGCATTTCATGACGTCGGCGCACTTTTCGACATGACGTTACACTCGGAATATCAATCTTTCGTTGCATTTTGCCATTTTGGTCAATTAAACATCAATATTGATATCAGATTAGAGCATGTCACCCAAGTATATAAACGTAAGGTTGTCTTGCGAAAATTAATCTGTTTAAATTGTATAAAAGATGTAGCGATAAAAGTTGAATAATGCTTATATCGGTAGGGTCGACTTCATGTACTGTGTGATTATCGGCATTTTAACAAATGAATTTGTCAAATCTTTATGAACTGACCGAACTGTTATATGAATAAAAGGCTAGTAAAAACCAAGTATTCTGGTAGGCAATAAAACAGTTCAATCCAGGTTTGTGAGTTTTGGATTCTTTAGACGATCAAAAGGTGTCAGAATGTTTGACGTTTCTTGACGTCATAAAAGTGCGCCGGTTGGCTGTTGGTCATCTTTTAAATCGTTAGTATATTTTACTGATCTTTTCATATAATCAAGTTTTTATTTGTCTCTCAGTTCAGAATTTAATGTAGTTTAAGATGATAAAATAAATAATTCAATCCCATTTCGCATATGAAAATAAACGGGTCAGTCCACGAACTTTTTGATACCCCCTCGTATATAAGAAAATGTTAATTTATTTCACTGAAGTGACACAACAAGAACACGTACTGTCAAACCACCTTAGTTTTATGAGCGTGACTGTGTACTGTTTCCTTAAGCCAGCTCTATTATAAAAGCGTAAGAAAAGGTCTACGACCATCCACTGGAACACCATACATGAGTTTTTGTTGACATTCAATGGTCCCTTCCAACAAGTTACATCTTACTGAAATGATCTTGCGGACATTCAAATTGGATGTCATCGCACACGTGTTTTGTAGTACTACTTAATGGTCTTTGTTCGGGTTGTCTCTTTTACGCCTGTTTGAATGGATGTATACATATGAACATAATTTGATTCGCTTAGTTGTTTAATGACTGATTGTTTTTGTTTCACGTAGGGTGCTAGGTCTGTGTCACCTTAATTGTCATTGTACGCCCCAACCACACTGAACATTGTGTTGATGTCATGCGATTTTAAAATCACAGTAGCAGAACGCTTTTTATATCAATGATTGAGTATTAATAGTGTGTTATAGTCAGTAATCAAGGTGATAATTAGTTTGGTGATGAATTAAAGGCGATTGATGGGCTCGTTAAATGAGTGTTGATGTTTATTTCATCCATACAATACTTTCATGTTCAGACGTGTGGGTATGCATTGTGTTGTAAATTATAGGTGACGTCCTTTAGAGCATGAACTTTATTGGCTATTAATTTAGTTCGTTCGAATTTATATTGTACGTGCTTTGTATTGTCAGCACGTCCTGTTTCTGTTTCAACCAATACATTTCAGCTCACCATTGTATCGGCCAGCACTTCACCATTGTATCGGCCAGCACTTCATCATTGTATCGGCCAGCACTTCATCATTGTACCGGCCAGCACTTCATCATTGTATCGGCCAGCACTTCATCATTGTATCGGCCAGCACTTCATCATTGTATCGGCCAGCACTTCATCATTGTATCGGCCAGCACTTCATCATTGTATCGGCCAGCACTTCATCATTGTACCGGCCAGCACGTCCTGTTTCTGTTTCAACCAATACATTTCAGTTCATCATTGTACCGGCCAGCACGCCCTGTTTCTGTTTCAACCAATACATTTCAGTTCATCATTGTACCGGCCAGCACGTGCTGTTTCTGTTTCAACCAATACATTTCAGTTCATCATTGTACCGGCCAGCACGCCCTGTTTCTGTTTCAACCAATACATTTCAGTTCATCATTGTACCGGCCAGCACGCCCTGTTTCTGTTTCAACCAATACATTTCAGTTCATCATTGTACCGGCCAGCACGTGCTGTTTCTGTTTCAACCAATACATTTCAGTTCATCATTGTACCGGCCAGCACGCCCTTATTCTGTTTCAACCAATACATTTCAGTTCATCATTGTACCGACCAGCACGCCCTGTTTCTGTTTCAACCAATACATTTCAGTTCATCATTGTACCGGCCAGCACGTGCTGTTTCTGTTTCAACCAATACATTTCAGTTCATCATTGTACCGGCCAGCACGTGCTGTTTCTGTTTCAACCAATACATTTCAGTTCATCATTGTACCGGTCAGCACGTGCTGTTTCTGTTTCAACCAATACATTTCAGTTCATCATTGTACCGGCCAGCACGTGCTGTTTCTGTTTCAACCAATACATTTCAGTTCATCATTGTACCGGCCAGCACGTGCTGTTTCTGTTTCAACCAATACATTTCAGTTCATCATTGTACCGGCCAGCACGTCCTGTTTCTGTTTCAACCAATACATTTCAGTTCATCATTGTACCGGCCAGCACGCCCTGTTTCTGTTTCAACCAATACATTTCAGTTCATCATTGTACCGGCCAGCACGTGCTGTTTCTGTTTCAACCAATACATTTCAGTTCATCATTGTACCGGCCAGCACGCCCTGTTTCTGTTTCAACCAATACATTTCAGTTCATCATTGTACCGGCCAGCACGCCCTGTTTCTGTTTCAACCAATACATTTCAGTTCATCATTGTACCGGCCAGCACGTGCTGTTTCTGTTTCAACCAATACATTTCAGTTCATCATTGTACCGGCCAGCACGCCCTTATTCTGTTTCAACCAATACATTTCAGTTCATCATTGTACCGACCAGCACGCCCTGTTTCTGTTTCAACCAATACATTTCAGTTCATCATTGTACCGGCCAGCACGCCCTGTTTCTGTTTCAACCAATACATTTCAGTTCATCATTGTACCGGCCAGCACGCCCTGTTTCTGTTTCAACCAATACATTTCAGTTCATCATTGTACCGGCCAGCACGTGCTGTTTCTGTTTCAACCATTACATTTCAGCTCACCATTGTATCGGCCAGCACTTCACCATTGTATCGGCCAGCACTTCATCATTGTATCGGCCAGCACTTCATCATTGTATCGGCCAGCACTTCATCATTGTATCGGCCAGCACTTCATCATTGTATCGGCCAGCACTTCATCATTGTATCGGCCAGCACTTCATCATTGTATCGGCCAGCACTTCATCATTGTATCGGCCAGCACTTCATCATTGTACCGGCCAGCACGTCCTGTTTCTGTTTCAACCAATACATTTCAGTTCATCATTGTACCGGCCAGCACGCCCTGTTTCTGTTTCAACCAATACATTTCAGTTCATCATTGTACCGGCCAGCACGTGCTGTTTCTGTTTCAACCAATACATTTCAGTTCATCATTGTACCGGCCAGCACGCCCTGTTTCTGTTTCAACCAATACATTTCAGTTCATCATTGTACCGGCCAGCACGCCCTGTTTCTGTTTCAACCAATACATTTCAGTTCATCATTGTACCGGCCAGCACGTGCTGTTTCTGTTTCAACCAATACATTTCAGTTCATCATTGTACCGGCCAGCACGCCCTTATTCTGTTTCAACCAATACATTTCAGTTCATCATTGTACCGACCAGCACGCCCTGTTTCTGTTTCAACCAATACATTTCAGTTCATCATTGTACCGGCCAGCACGTGCTGTTTCTGTTTCAACCAATACATTTCAGTTCATCATTGTACCGGCCAGCACGTGCTGTTTCTGTTTCAACCAATACATTTCAGTTCATCATTGTACCGGCCAGCACGTGCTGTTTCTGTTTCAACCAATACATTTCAGTTCATCATTGTACCGGCCAGCACGCCCTGTTTCTGTTTCAACCAATACATTTCAGTTCATCATTGTACCGGCCAGCACGCCCTGTTTCTGTTTCAACCAATACATTTCAGTTCATCATTGTACCGGCCAGCACGTGCTGTTTCTGTTTCAACCATTACATTTCAGTTCATCATTGTACCGGCCAGCACGCCCTGTTTCTGTTTCAACCAATACATTTCAGTTCATCATTGTACCGGCCAGCACGTGCTGTTTCTGTTTCAACCAATACATTTCAGTTCATCATTGTACCGGCCAGCACGCCCTGTTTCTGTTTCAACCAATACATTTCAGTTCATCATTGTACCGGCCAGCACGCCCTGTTTCTGTTTCAACCAATACATTTCAGTTCATCATTGTACCGGCCAGCACGTGCTGTTTCTGTTTCAACCAATACATTTCAGTTCATCATTGTACCGGCCAGCACGTGCTGTTTCTGTTTCAACCAATACATTTCAGTTCACCATTGTACCGGCCAGCACGTGCTGTTTCTGTTTCAACCAATACATTTCAGTTCATCATTGTACCGGCCAGCACTTGCTGTTTCTGTTTCAACCAATACATTTCAGTTTATCATTGTACCGGCCAGCACGTGCTGTTTCTGTTTCAACCAATACATTTCAGTTCATCATTGTACCGGCCAGCACGCCCTGTTTCTGTTTCAACCAATACATTTCAGTTCATCATTGTACCGGCCAGCACGTGCTGTTTCTGTTTCAACCAATACATTTCAGTTCATCATTGTACCGGCCAGCACGTGCTGTTTCTGTTTCAACCAATACATTTCAGTTCATCATTGTACCGGCCAGCACGTGCTGTTTCTGTTTCAACCAATACATTTCAGTTCATCATTGTACCGGCCAGCACGTGCTGTTTCTGTTTCAACCAATACATTTCAGTTCATCATTGTACCGACCAGCACGTGCTGTTTCTGTTTCAACCAATACATTTCAGTTCATCATTGTACCGGTCAGCACGTGCTGTTTCTGTTTCAACCAATACATTTCAGTTCATCATTGTACCGGCCAGCACGTGCTGTTTCTGTTTCAACCAATACATTTCAGTTCATCATTGTACCGGCCAGCACGTGCTGTTTCTGTTTCAACCAATACATTTCAGTTCATCATTGTACCGGCCAGCACGTCCGGTTTCTGTTTCAACCAATACATTTCAGTTCATCATTGTATCGGCCATATCACACATAAGACAAACAGAAATCCATAGTTGTCCTACATGAGCCTGGCTGAAATCAATTATTACAATATTGCACCGTTAAATGATATTTAAATCAAGTACATTTGTACAAACTTATCAATGACAATGTCCAGTAAAACACCATAATAGCCTCATTCGATTCCATGTTAAAAATGCTGGTGTATTTCTATCGGACCTTATTATCTCGAACTATTCCAGACATGTCTTACATATTTAACTCCCCTGATACACTTCACAAAAAACACGATGGTTTCCCTTTCCTTCGTATTCTTGCTTATCCCATCGTTAACTTATTGTAGCAGGGTGAATATACCACGTGCTTTGTGACGTATATATTGACGAAGGCTAAGAACGCAAGTAAACTATGTAAACACAAGATTTAAAACAACCGTATTTTATTGTTTGACTGATTTCAACGAGATATGCCGGTGATAAGTACTAACGTTATTCACACAACTTAATATACCACACCACACGATTTCTGTGCTCGGCTGGTTAGGTTGAGTGCTACCTTCCCTGTCTGATTTCCACATACCTTTTTTAATAGTTTTGTTTTACAAAAGGTCACGTGTTTTGCCCAAAATCGACTGAATCGTAGTTGAGTCTGTATCTGGAAAAAAACTGTATGTACAACCGTATTATGTGGCATGTAAACTCGTCCTCAGCCTCGGAGACCAGGTTGTACAACCGTATTATGTGGCATGTATACTCATCCTCAGCCTCGGAGCCAAGGTTGTACAACCGTATTATGTGGCATGTATACTCATCCTCAGCCTCGGAGCCCAGGTTGTCCAACCGTATTATGTGGCATGTATACTCATCCTCAGCCTCGGAGACCATGTTGTCCAACCGTATTATGTGGTATGTATACTCATCCTCAGCCTCGGAGCCAAGGTTGTACAACCGTATTATGTGGCATATATACTCATCCTCAGCCTCGAAGCCAAGGTTGTACAACCGTATTATGTGGCATGTATACTCATCCTCAGCCTCGGAGCCAAGGTTGTACAACCGTATTATGTGGCATATATACTCATCCTCAGCCTCGGAGCCAAGGTTGTACAACCGTATTATGTGGCATATATACTCACCCTCAGCCTCGGAGACCAGGTTGTCCAACCGTATTATGTGGCATGTATACTCATCCTCAGCCTCGGAGCCCAGGTTGTACAACCGTATTATGTGGTATGTATACTCATCCTCAGCCTCGGAGACCAGGTTGTAGAACCGTATTATGTGGCATGTATACTCATCCTCAGCCTCGGAGCCAAGGTTGTACAACCGTATTATGTGGCGTGTATACTCATCCTCAGCCTCGGAGACCATGTTGTCCAACCGTATTATGTGGCATGTATACTCATCCTCAGCCTCGGAGCCAAGGTTGTCCAACCGTATTATGTGGCATGTATACTCGCCCTCAGCCTCGGAGACCAGGTTGTACAACCGTATTATGTGGCATGTATACTCATCCTCAGCCTCGGAGCCCAGGTTGTCCAACCGTATTATGTGGCATGTATACTCATCCTCAGCCTCGGAGCCCAGGTTGTCCAACCGTATTATGTGGCATATATACTTATCCTCAGCCTCGGAGCCAAGGTTGTACAACCGTATTATGTGGCATATATACTCATCCTCAGCCTCGGAACCAAGGTTGTACAACCGTATTATGTGGCATGTATACTCATCCTCAGCCTCAGAGACGAGGTTGTCCAATTGAAACGGTCGCAAATTAAGTAAATAAGATTAAATTAGGGTTTAAGCCTAACTTTACGTCGCATACCACGCTTTATTTCCACACTGTGAATAATTTGTTCAATTTATATTAGATATTATAATAATCGTAAGACCCTAACTTCGTGTATGGTCGCTCATGTGTTACCCAAATAATACAATTTCTTATCTACAACTTAGATAATCTATAGCAGGTATGTGTGAAGAGTTGGGTCACAAATTGCAAAACGTAGTTATGTAAAAACGTTAAAGTTACCAATTTTCGAGGGTATGTTTTCAGCAGTTCAACCGCTCGACCACGCTTTGACATTGTACCTCCATGCGCCATTGTCCGTTACGATAAATTATGTTCAAGAAAATACAACATAATATATTAGGTTAACTATATGCCAATTGATATTGGTTATTCACGTTTACACTGTCAATGTTTTGTAGAAATATGCAAGTCACTATCATTTATTTGTCTCATAATGCCTCGTCATCGTATTACTTTATGTTAATACAGATAAATTATCGTAGGTCAATCATCAAGGGCAAGCTCTACAAATTATATACATCACTCTCGACCCCTCGTGCATTATACTTACCGAAAGTAGGGTGGTCAAATGGCGTTCCAGTGGTTTTAAAAAATATGATTTTCATAATTTGATACTCAGCGCATTTAAAACTACAACTTCTTGTGTGTATTCGCCTCTCTTGTATTTTAACAAACGTCACACCTTTCTAAAGTATGTGGCATTAATTGATGATGTCCCTCTTTCGTATTTTCTTAAAACAAGCTAGACAATAATGTATGTATACTTATAAATAACACAATAATGACATTTAACTCTATCCATCTTAAGCAACGATTATTATGAGGACAGGCGGACAAGCGAACAAACCAGCCATAGCCCACGGCAACTTGTTTTTGATGTGTGCATGACACATGATTTACATAATTTTTAATCTATCTAATACCACAGGTGGCAGTATCAGTGTTTGGAAAAGAAAAAGAACAAATCCGCCACTGAGCTAATACATTACATGGACCGTATATATATCGATTGTCTATCTAACTCCCTGTACATTATGAAGGTATAAAGCGTAGTATATGTATATGTCCAAAGATTGTGGAACATTGCATCTTACAATAGGCTTGGTTCCCAACAATTATTACGATACTGTGAGCGCAGCGGGTAACCAGTGCATAAATAAAATGACATTGAGCGAAGTTGAATAACGAAAGTAACACTGTTTCGCAGTTATAAGACACAATTGAACGAGATTTTCGGTAAGAATTAATATCTTATAGTTTATTTGAATGACTTGTATAGCAATTTTTCTTCAGCGCCCGTATTTTATGTTGAAACAACGAGATGAAATGTTCCACAATCTTTCGCATATAGACATATAGTACGCTTTATACCTTGATAATGTTAGTATATTAGTTCAGTACGGACATTTTTATATATGTTTTTATTATTTTATTTAATCGTTTGCGGACCAAACACTGATACTGCCACCTGTGTCTAATACCATTCACAATATTTCGTTGTCTTAGGATAGTTCTATATATCTGGAATACTACCAAAAGGTATGTTTTTAAAAATGTTAAATTCTCATATATTTTCGGTATTATTCTTTCAAAATAACAAAAAATGAAGATTGCATAATTTATAGATGATTTTGACATTTTTGAAGTCTTTGACGTTTGCTATGCAGACTTTTGTCTGTGATGTATCGTTCAATTAAAAATTTTTGCTGAATAAATATCATTGTGGCTGTTTTGGCTGAACGCACTTGCGTCTTGTATTTTATGCTAGGGTGTACGTATGATGCACAAATAGAAAGAAAGTAGAATGACGACTATTAAAGTCAAATATTTTACTAACAAGACTGACTTGTATTTTAATATTGCCAATTTAAAATACATATAATAAAACGTGTATATTAAGAATTTGATAAGAAAAGTAATACACTACAATTTTGCTATATTACAAAGTGAACACGTATATAATAATACATACTATACTCAAATACTTTACTATACTATTTGACACACTTGGCTATTGTTGTTTGAAATATTTGTCGTGCGTTGAGGGGGGTTTAGTTAAAACACTAAAAGGTAGATACTACATGTAGCTATGCTAAAATGAACATGCGTAACTACATGACTCTAAATACTATAAGGTACCATTGAAATATTTAAAAAGTTTTGACTTTTTGTAGAGTTGAATCGTATGGGATATTAGTAATACACGTACATGTATATAAGTAAAATGACAGTCCAGAGAACGCATATATAATGCCGATTATACCAATAAAACTGTAAAACTGTATAATATACAAGTAGATATAAATACCCGTTTCATAAGTAATAATTACAATATAATTAAATCACAGTCTTAATAGTAAAATACACACCTATCCCCTTTAACAATGATCGTATTTGATCACATACAATGCATCCTTGTTGTAAATATATACGTTATGTCAAGTTAATTGTTTGATAATAAGTTAAGATCAGTCCGTTTTAATAACATTTGTCGTGTTTTCTAGGTTTTGTTTAAACTACGAGATTGTAACTTTACTTTATGCTACATTGTGTGTTAACATCTAAATTCATTTAAAATCTCGACACGTTATTTGCATATGACTGTGTTGAAAGTAAATGGACTATCTGAGCATATAATATAAAGTAGGTTTTTTTCTACAAGTTATTGTATATTGTACGTTGGCTGCGATGGGAATGGTGTAAGTTTGAATGATTATAATTGTTGTCCACCATCATATTTTGAAATAATTAAACATTTAACTAATTAATATACGGGTAAACCACAATTCTCTCTTAAATCCGTTAAACATAACTTGATGGTCGTCTCATAATGAAATATTCTAAATTGACTTTCATCGTTTTTTTATATTTCAAATTAAAAAAACATCTCAATTAAGAGAGCAGTTTTCAAGAATCACATTGTTTGGTCACTCTCCCATATGACGATAGTGTCTTGCAAGTTACAACATGTATTAAATTATTAAAGGCGTTGTACGACTGACGACCATCGAAATGTAAATTACCATACACTCACTGAAACTGTTAAACGTTTAAATAATAAACTCTGATTAAACAATTTAAAGCATTTAACTTTCGCAAGACCAAATGGCAATACAGCAATGAAACGTAAGTTGTATCTTGTATTATATGATGACACTAACTCTTAGAAATATTGGCAACATTTGCAAAGAGAGTAAAGGGTTAAGCACCTTTGATATAATAGCACATCATTTGTACGAGATAATGACGGTCTCGTTTATATCTTGACATTTCTTTGAAGGTGTGTGTACCTCATAGATTATTTATCAGCAATAAAAATGTCATATCATAACATTAATTACATAAGTTAATTAATCATGACAAGGTACACTTATTGTTCTGTTGTATTTGTAATTGTGCCGTATAATTGTACACTAGGAAGATGTTATGCTAAAAAATGGTACGGCCTTTGAATTTAATGGACATTTATAACAACGTGTAGCAATTGTTCTTCTGTTACATTGTTGCTATGAAAAGCCTGTTGATTACAGACACACTTACAGTTGTATCATCCTATTGAATTGTCCTCTCTACAAACACCCAATATTGTAGACACCTGATATTGTTACATCATATAGATCTGTTGTCATGACAGACTTCCTGTTGTCATTTGGTTATCGTCGAGACGTGTCATCTTTTGTAACATACGAAGGTCCGTAAACAATAATTGAGAGTTGCTAAATGATGCTAGGAGAATAGGTGTACATATTTTAGGTACATACGAGGGTATATCCAAAAGTAATGTCACTCCTCCCGTGGTTTAATTGTTAACAGGCCGATATGCATAAATATGATATCAAAATGTTCAGCAATTCAATTCTGATTAATATAAAACGTGCTGCAATATTCGATTTTTATAACTGGGTTATATGAAAATTTAGAATATACCTATGACGTCATATCGCCGCACACGAAAATTACGATTGTTTTTCATTATCATAACAATTTTCTTTTATGCGTTTTTATAAAAAATAATTCTCGAAAGCAGACAATACTTTCGTGACGTGATGAAACAAATGTTTTGTGTGTGCTGCTAAAATTTCAATTACGTCTCTCAACCTTGAAACTCGTAATATATCTTCAACGCATTGATTACTTGGCGAAAACACGGCAGATTTGGGACTAAAAAAGACGCTGCGCGTAGTAATGCACTTTTTCTCAAAGTTTTGAAAGTCACCTTCTAAAACTTTAGTTACACAAAGCGGCAACATAGGCTCGTGTGTATGTAGTATAATCTTTTAAGGGGGCATATATCACCAAATCATTATCGATAGAGAGTCATATGAACGGTTTTTAGTAGATCCGAAAAGAACACCAAGAGTATTTTCAATTCGACGTTCAAACCTGCAATCATTATGTGGTGAGTTAAATATTTTGCTGTGGGACTATCTAGAGGACACTTAAAAATAATTTGATTTCGCATAGAGTAAGTGTCGGGTGGGTTACATATTTTTAAAGGTCTTGGAAATGACTGCATGTTTTATGAGTTGTTAGAATTCACCAGGGATGAACTTCTGCTGAATGAGTAGGTGTCAGCAAGTAACGTCATTGTGACGTCGTTGACGTCGGACTTGCGGCGATGTTCGTAAGTATGTCTGGTGAAAATGTTCATATCTCCAGAACTTTTATGTGCATTGTTGTGAAATTTGGTAATGATATTCAAATTAGACTGAAGTTACAGTGTGAAAAAATTCGTGGTTTTACTGACATTATATTCGATTTAATAACATCAGTGACATTACTTTTGGATATACCCACGTATAATCGTGAAATATGGTATCTCATCGATGTTATGGTGAATACCAATCTGGGTTATGATTATTTGATTCTTGTTGCCAGGCAACCGAATAAGACAACTCGAAGACATGTGCTTACGTTGTCAGTAGAACAAAAGTGTGCGTTGTTATGGACATATAAAGTTATATCGAACATTTACAAAACTTTTGTTCATTTTGTAATACATTAATATATCAGATATACTTATTTAATTTCTGCTTCCAATATAGAAACTATACTTGATTGAACTATTAACTGCCAGGCCCACTGCATTTGTTGGTATTGAAACCACAATTTTAACCCACCCAAAAGAACGCATGGTGTTTCAGGTTATATATCTTATTGATATTACTGTTGTTGCACTCCATCAGATACATTCATAATCCTCCTGAAGTAAACTTTTGAAATCAGTGATTAGTTTTAGAATACCACGGCAACAAAAAAACACTTGTCGAGAAAATCGACAAAATATTGGTAGAACTGTTGCTAGGCAACACAGCATTGGTGACCATTCAATAACATCTGCTCATTATTATTTGATATACAAAACGTAAACGATTCTGTAAGATAAGGGTTGGTTAATAAAGCAGTAGCCATCTGGGGAAATTTAACGGACGGTAACATTGGGGTTTATTATAATCTTGCCTAAGACAAAAGTTTGCATTAATTACAATAATAATTTTGTCATTAAAAACTGATTGATATGAATTTAACAACTTAATTACAATTTATGATTCCTTGACACTTGAACAAGACAGGGTTAACCACATGTCTAACTCAATGAAGTTATTGATTATTTTTAAACGTCGTCATGATAATAACTCGGCGTTCACAACGACCTCTGATTTGAAACATACAATTTAGAATATATTTTGTTTTGTATTAATGTGATTATCAATGATGTGGTGAACACTTTAATGTGTTTAAAGGTGCTTGAATCCAGATATAAATAATAATGTTTGCAAGAGCCAGAACTAGCATCCAAATAGTGAATGATCTAATTCTACGTGTGTTTGTTATGACAGTACGTGGGTGAATCAAAAAGTTCGTAGAAAAATATCAAAACTACATGAATTTTATATTGAACGCACACATGCTGTAACAGCATACCGGAGCACGCCAGCGTCACTTGATGAACAACGTCAAACTTACACCACATTTGTCAATACTTACGTGCACGTTTTGACTCATTTTCGCTTCTCGAAGTTACTTAGATGTTGGTATTTTTTGGATAACCATCGTGAACATAGTTTCTGCATTTTCAATTGTTTGTTTAATATAGTGTGTGCTCTCCCATAAGATTAATCTAAGTGTTTAGCTATATCCGCTATTATATAACGCTGGTCCTCTTCGACGAGTACGTTGCGAAGCAACGTCACAAATATCGGGTGTATTTTATTCGGTTGTCAACTTCTGGTATCCTACACGAAAGCACTAATTCCACTTATAAATCGATGTCTATTTATTTCTGGATATATACCTACACGTTTCAAACCATGTATTGTTTCTGATGTTGTACGTACATTCTAGTATCATGCAGATTTTGATAGCAGCCCGTGGTTTCGTTAATTCTGGTAGACCCGTTTTACGTGGGTATTTCTATATAGTACGATTATGTAAATGTCGACTCAAACATTATTTATCGTAGATGACGTCTGAAATTTCAACAGACTTTATAAATGATATCATGCAATCAGACATAATATTTTGATGGTTTTTGGAGGTCCTTCAATTGAGATATTTTAGAAAATTTGACAAATGTGTTTCAAATTATCGGTGTGCTCCGGTATACGTAATCGCCTTTATTTAAGATACACATATTTTTAAAACGGTTATCATTAGATCGCAATAAATCTGTATATGTCAAGAAAATACCAATGCATTCATTCAGCATAAATATGACGACAATAACTCTGAAAATAAAAAGGTTATGTCAAAATTATACGAACTTTTTGATTCACCCACGTATATCTTGCAAACAGCAGCACAAAAGTGAATAAGTCGAACACAGAACACAAACAACACAGACCCCGAACACAGATCACAAACAACGCAGACCCCGAACACAGAACACAAACAACGCAGACCCCGAACACAGAACACAAACAACGCAGACCCCGAACACAGAACACAAACAACGCAGACCCCGAACACAGATCACAAACAACGCAGACCCCGAACACAGAACACAAACCACACAGACCCCGAACACTGAACACAAACAACGCAGACCCCGAACACAGATCACAAACAACACAGACCCCGAACACAGAACACAAACAACGCAGACCCCGAACACAGAACACAAACAACACAGACCCCGAACACTGAACACAAACAACACAGACCCCGAACACTGAACATAAACAACACAGACCCCGAACACTGAACACAAACAACACAGACACCGAACACAGAACACAAACAACACAGACCCCGAATACAGAACACAAACAACACAGACCCCGAACACTGAACATAAACAACACAGACCCCGAACACTGAACACAAACAACACAGACACCGAACACTGAACACAAACAACGCAGACCCCGAACACTGAACACAAACAACGCAGACCCCGAACACTGAACACAAACAACACAGACCCCGAACACTGAACACAAACAACGCAGACCCCGAACACTGAACACAAACAACACAGACACCGAACACGGAACACAAACAACGCAGACCCCGAACACTGAACACAAACAACACAGACCCGAACACTGAACACAAACAACGCAGACCCCGAACACTGAACACAAACAACGCAGACCCCGAACACTGAACACAAACAACGCAGACCCCGAACACTGAACACAAACAACACAGACCCGAACACTGAACACAAACAACGCAGACCCCGAACACTGAACACAAACAACACAGACCCGAACACTGAACACAAACAACGCAGACCCCGAACACTGAACACAAACAACACAGACCCCGAACACTGAACACAAACAACGCAGACCCCGAACACTGAACACAAACAACGCAGACCCCGAACACTGAACACAAACAACGCAGACCCCGAACACTGAACACAAACAACACAGACCCGAACACTGAACACAAACAACGCAGACCCCGAACACTGAACACAAACAACGCAGACCCCGAACACTGAACACAAACAACACAGACCCGAACACTGAACACAAACAACGCAGACCCCGAACACTGAACACAAACAACGCAGACCCCGAATACAGAACACAAACAACACAGACCCCGAACACTGAACACAAACAACACAGACCCCGAATACAGAACACAAACAACACAGACCCCGAACACTGAACACAAACAACACAGACCCCGAATACAGAACACAAACAACGCAGACCCCGAACACAGATCACAAACAACGCAGACCCCGAACACAGAACACAAACAACACAGACACCGAACACAGAACACAAACAACGCAGACCCCGAACACAGAACACAAACAACGCAGACCCCGAACACTGAACACAAACAACGCAGACCCCGAATACAGAACACAAACAACGCAGACCCCGAACACTGAACACAAACAACGCAGACCCCGAACACAGAACACAAACCACACAGACCCCGAACACTGAACACAAACAACACAGACCCGAACACTGAACACAAACAACGCAGACCCCGAACACTGAACACAAACAACGCAGACCCCGAACACTGAACACAAACAACACAGACACCGAACACAGAACACAAACAACACAGACCCCGAACACAGAACACAAACAACACAGACACCGAACACTGAACACAAACAACACAGACACCGAACACTGAACACAAACAACGCAGACCCCGAACACAGAACACAAACAACACAGACCCCGAACACAGAACACAAACAACACAGACACCGAACACTGAACACAAACAACACAGACCCCGAACACAGAACACAAACAACGCAGACCCCGAATACAGAACACAAACAACACAGACCCCGAATACAGAACACAAACAACACAGACACCGAACACAGAACACAAACAACACAGACCCCGAACACTGAACACAAACAACACAGACCCCGAACACTGAACACAAACAACACAGACACCGAACACTGAACACAAACAACACAGATCCCGAACACTGAACACAAACAACACAGACCCCGAACACTGAACACAAACAACACAGACCCCGAACACTGAACACAAACAACACAGACCCCGAATACAGAACACAAACAACACAGACACCGAACACTGAACACAAACAACGCAGACCCCGAACACAGATCACAAGATCACAAACAACACAGACCCCGAACACAGAACACAAACAACACAGACCCCGAATACAGAACACAAACAACACAGACACCGAACACTGAACACAAACAACGCAGACCCCGAACACAGATCACAAGATCACAAACAACACAGACCCCGAACTCTGAACACAAACAACACAGACACCGAACACAGATCACAAACAACACAGACCCCGAACACAGATCACAAACAACGCAGACCCCGAATACAGAACACAACAACGCAGACCCCGAACACAGATCACAAACAACACAGACCCCGAATACAGAACACAAACAACGCAGACCCCGAACACAGATCACAAACAACGCAGACCCCGAATACAGAACACAAACAACGCAGACCCCGAATACAGAACACAAACAACACAGACCCCGAACACAGAACACAAACAACGCAGACCCCGAACACAGATCACAAACAACGCAGACCCCGAACACAGAACACAAACCACACAGACCCCGAACACTGAACACAAACCACACAGACCCCGAACACTGAACACAAACAACGCAGACCCCGAACACAGATCACAAACAACACAGACACCGAACACGGAACACAAACAACACAGACCCCGAACACTGAACACAAACAACACAGACCCCGAACACTGAACACAAACAACGCAGACCCCGAACACTGAACACAAACAACACAGACCCCGAACAAAAAACACAAACAACACAGACCCCGAACACTGAACAAAAATAACACAGACCCCGAACACTGAACACAAACAACACAGACCCCGAACACTGAACACAAACAACACAGACACTGAACACAAACAACACAGACCCGATCACTGAACACAAACAACACAGACCCCGAACACTGAACACAAACAACGCAGACCCCGAACACTGAACACAAACAACACAGACCCCGAACACTGAACAAAAACAACACAGACCCCGAACACTGCACAACAACACAGACACCGAACACTGAACACAAACAACACAGACCCCGAACACTGAACACAAACAAAACAGATCCCGAACACTGAACACAAACAACACAGACCCCGAACACTGATGTATCTATAAATATGTTATAATTTACTGCATCTTTTTTATAATAAGTGCTTAGGTTATTTTGACATCGCTATCCATTTTACCACTGAACCGACCCGTAAACAGTGGCATCTAAACCTTTGGAAGTATTTATCACCTGGAATTTGGACTTTAAGGAGAGGTTTACAATTTTTGTTTTTGATATTGTGACATACGGGGCTCTCGTATGGTTCAGGGTCTGATCCTTGTTTTGTCCTTTCATGTTTGTTTGTTTTGTTGAGCGCTGCCTTTCATGTATTAACGTTATTTTATTGTCTTTGTTAAGTGTATTATGTGTCTTACATAACTTAAAATGCAATGGGTTAAAACTAAGGTGTTTTCAGACCATTTCTATTTTAGCCTACTCAATCATTGTGTTTTTAACTTGTTTTAAAAAGTGATTTGATCGAAAAGACAAATCGTTTTAGAGTAAAGCGAAATAAAAAAATGTAAATAACATTTATGACGGTAAAAGGGGGAATTTAATTGTGTTTTGACTGATCATTTATGCTCACCATTAATCTTTACATCGCTTTGATTCAGTGTTAGAATGCATCGGTGACGATTTGGATAATTAAGTATTGGTTGACAAATCGGTTGCGGTGTATAACACGTTAAGTCATTATCAATCTGTCTTAAATAGCTGTTTTCATGTAAATCAAACACTAAGTGTTAACAGAAGACGTTTTCAAATGTTGATATTTCCACATTAGATTGATCAAGTGGGACTACTGCATATAATTACATTTAGTCCTATGTAACATTTATATATGCATCTTGTAGCACAGCATAGTAGTTAAGCGTTCGCTTCGAGAGCGGGAGGTCCCGGGTTCTATCCCAGGCCGTGTCATACCAAAGACGAAATAAAACTGGTACCAGGAATTTCCTTGCTAGACGCTTAGCATATAACGGAAACTGGCTTCTCTTCTCTCATTCCCTCGTGGCACTGGATACTATTAGGAATGAGGTGTCGAGAGTGATAAACATATGTTGGAAAAACTTGTTTCGCAATTGAGAGTAAGTAAATTAGTATAAACTATCTTGTAGACCAGCCCTGCGAGATAGTGTTCACAGACTGAATGGACGTTCCTCTTAGGGTTTTACATACAAAAAGCTTGTTATGAGATTGGGGTATTGCGGGAAGGCGAGCTGGCGGCTGGGCGGCCGGACGATCGGGCTGACAGTTGGGCTGGCGGACGGCGATATCAAATAGAGGAAGGGATCTGGTATTAACTTGATTGTGGTTCGATCTTAATAAAGTTTTGTGTATATCAGACTTACATAAAGACCTAGCTTGTAACTGTATTTGGGGTCAGTTACGTCAAGGTCACCGTTACTAAAATAAATAAAAGTTCCTGTCAATGACCTTTGTGTTTGGATTGACCTATCTCCATGGAACTTTGTATATAGCAAGCTTGAACATTGAATAGGGATCAGTGGGTTGAAGGTGAAGGTCACCGTTTCTAAAATTAGAAAAAACCGGTTTCCGATTAATAACTTGAGTTTGTATTGACCCATCTGCACGAAAAACTTATATAACAAGCTTGTATTTGTACCTAGCTTGGGTATGTGTTTGGGGTCGAGGTCACCTTTCCTAAAAGTAGCAAATATTTATCATGTTCATTGCGCCATTGTCAAAGAGAGATTTGACTTTCTTGATTTTGATCATAATCTAGAATATAGTATTATGTTTGTGATGAATTGAAGGTGTATATAATCTAGCAAACTATAACATGAAGAAAATAAGAAACACATTGCTTTGATTTATGGAGTTCATTCCTAAATATGATAAACAAGAAAACAGTCGAACGATGCGTGCAACATTGACAAAGAGAAGATGAATGGAAATAGCTTCTTGTTTGTCTTTTGATTATTTTTTTGAACATTTAAAGTACTCAATGTGGAAAATGTTCACATGTTGTTTCATTAATCACAATTCTTTGATTATTTAATTACTGCACGCCTGATGATAACAAGTACATTAATTTAGCTTTACATAAATCAGCCTATACTAATTGTTTTATAACGTCGATTGTGAAGTTGATCGTTCAATAAGTTATCCAACTCATTCCTGATTGTATTCTTCCACTGATGACGTGCATGTATACATTTGTTAAATACATTTGTATACACAATCATGATCATTTGCTTTGTCGCAAGAAGTACCTGTAAGCCAGGAAAGGTTTGACGAATTGAGTATGTGTACGCGTATATTTGTGTGTCTATGTTTGTGTGTGCGGGGGTCTATGATGACGGTCATGATGCCATGACCTACTGACCTTAATCAATTTGGACGATCTGCTGGTCATAGTGACCATTGACCTACTGATGTTAAGCTATAAGGGGCAATTCGCTGGTCATGTTGATATTTGATCGGTTGATCTAAACTGTCAGGACCACCCACTGATAATGGCAACTTCGTACATAAGATTCAGTTTTACTAGACTTTAAGCGTTCTTGAGTCGTCATCCGAGAACTATTTTAGTATGCGAATATTAAGGCATGCATACATAATCAGTGTGTAATCACAGACCGAAATATGATTTACGATGAAATGTTACCGTTTAGCACTAAAAATAGGTTATATACAGATTTATTAATTGTCATTTTATTCATTTAAATGTTTCTTAAACAGGTTTTCCAAACTTACATTTAGAACGTAATATAAACATGTACATGTATATAATAATACACATGCACCGCTAATTGATTACCTTAGCGTCTACATGGAGAGGTCTCTACACCTCTAAACTCATCTCTCCCCGCTGACTTGCTCTTCCACAAGTAACTGACGAGTTCCACGTATTGAGGACCTGACCATAGTCAATATTAACTCAATAAATAAAACCGGCGGTGGGATACTATGCATATGAAACTAAATGTTTCTTACGCATCAAAAGTGATGCCAGACAGCTCGTCACGTTTGTCCGTTGAGACAGGGTGTGTCAGTTATTATCTAGAAAACCTAACAACGCTGAAAACGTCGTCATGATAACACAATTGTCATGAACATTTTAATTAATAATGATATAAAACATGTTTGTCCTCGAATCATGCAATATGTCATCATGGTTATCCGCCCTGCATAAAATTGTAATAAAGAATCAACATGCCGTGCTTCGAAAGTAAACAAAAAGCCGACCAGACGTAAAACCAACGTAGACTAGACGTAATACGAACATAGACATACGATAATCGTATAATAAATTAAGACGTTTTGCGGTGGAGTAACAATAAAATCATAATGCACATCGTATTAATAGCCGACTAAACTGGTTTATACCGCAATACGCTAATCATTAGTTCACTGGTCAAAAGTGCTGACCCGACATATTTACTACAAAAACCAAAATACCGTTAACATAGGAGAGCAATCTGCGTAGCACTTTCCACTGAAGGTTATTTATGTCTACTATATTCAATGGAACAGAAGGTAACTGAATAAAGATGATTAGTAGAGTTTGGCTTTGGCAATATAGTCCAGCTACTTTTAATTGAATTAAAGTTATCCCCTATTAATGCTTAATTGTGTGAATACTCCAAAAGCAAACCTGATTTGTTTGTTGCAAATGGTGGATTTAAAGATTGAATCAAATATATAAAAAATATGCCGAGCTTAGCCTTTATTTGCTTTATTTCTACTGAAACATGGCAGGCATATATATGTACCTCCACCCGGATTTGAACCCGGGTCGCCAGATTAGACGGCAAGCGCACTAACCACTGAGCTACGGAGGCTTTATTTACAACCACAATCGTTTGAGAAGAACTTGTCTAATCTTATCACATACTCTCGTAAAAAAATACTGGGTTAATAATATAAATTAAATGTTAGAATTCTTAATCATAAAACAAAATTTCGAAATATCAATACCACTTTAAGTGTACATACTTCGAAATATCAATAAATCCACCAGAAAATGTTAAACTTCTGTCTCACTGTAGACCAAACGATGTAGCAGGTAATTCGGGGGACAGTTTGAAACAGACATAACCTGTCGGCACTTTCTTCACGTAAAGGATTATTGTAAGATACTACAAGTGCCCGTGTGAATATTGATGCGATCATTTCGTAGATCAGTGTATTAAAACGTTAACTATTACCAAAAAGCACATCATCTAATTGTTTCATTTAAGTAATGGAACATTTTGTCACAAATAACTAAATAAACGACACGAGGAGTTCGACCAGCTAAAACATAATATGTTAATTCATTCAAAGCTTATCGCTTAAAGGCCTGGATTTTGGCACTAGGCCAACCAAATTTAGTAATAGTTTTCTCAGCATGTGGTTACTGATTTTTAAGAGATTTGACCATATTTTTACCCTATTACATAATATTATGCAACATTGCACAGCATGTTAATTAGTTTACAAGAGGCCCTAGTATTAGATAATGAGACAACCAGAGGTCCCTTTATGACTGGAAGTTATAAAATATGTGTAGGCCTATAGTAAAAATAAATCGATATATAAGTTTTTGTAATATTTATTGTGTAAATATGTGTATATACTATGCAGCAGATTTAATGTAAAAGGAAAGTATCAATAAAAACACAGGAATGAATATGTTATACAAGTAAGTAACTAGTTGGTATGTTTACTAGCGTAGTCCAATCACTTCATGAATAGCTTATAGATTAACCTGTACTAGTGTTCACATTTCACTTCCACTTAAGTCCCATGTAAGGCTCATTATCTGGGTTGGGTAGCCACTCCTTACACGTTTTCAGCACACAGTTTGGTACCATTTCACGCATATTCCATGTAGTTTTAGTTTTTCTAGCAATTTTCTATTTTGTGTGTCCAAGGACCATTGTTGATACACACCAGTGACATTTTTAATTGGTGATTGAGATATCCCACCTGTGTTAGGGAGGTGACATTTTATTAAAACAAAAAAAGTTACCAATTTTCTAGGGCTCTTTTCAGCTGTTAGGCCGCTCAAGCACCCTTTGACATTTTAACTCCCCTGGTCATTGGGCTACATATGGAAACATATGGTCTCCCTGGGGAGACTATTTCTCTCCTGTGGTGTGGCAGCCAACATCGATCTGCGGCGCCCAGGAATAGACACTGCCCTTACTGGTAATATTTTACACCATGGTGGAGTGGAGCTGTGGGTCTTGCTCAGAGATTTTAACCAGTGGTCCAGAGGGCGATCGAACCCGGGACCTCTCGATCCCGAAGCGCGCGCCCCACCTCTAGGCCACCGCTCCCCAAAACATCAGATAGACATTAATGCACCTGTAACCTAACCTGTTAACTACATTGTATATGACTACTTTGCTTTCAGGTTGTCGCCATGCTGGCCTTATTTGTAATAGTTGTGGCTGTGCCTATGATTCAGTGCCAGCTAATGGCCGACCCGGGAATGAACCCACCAAGCAATGTTGATGGAACAGACATCATGCCGCCTGGCAGTAGTAACTATAGTTTTTTTATCTTTATTATGTGTAACTACTAACTTACTGTATTGTCTATTCGGTTACAGATGTCGGTCATGTTACGCTTGCTGTTGTTAGTATTTGCTATGCGCATGGTGCACTGTCAGACTTGAACTTTCAATTATCATTTTGAGAGCTGAAACTCGGTCTCTCAGTGCTTACGTTCATTTTCTCGTCTATATTGATGACCATTGTGTCGTGTAATTGTGATAGGTGATATTTTTGTGTTTTATAAGCTTGACTGTAAAGTTGTGTTTTATATGTTCGACTGTTAAGTTGTGTTATTTATCCTACCTGATGTTTGTGTTTTATGTGTTTGACTGTTAAGTTGTGTTAATTATCCTACCTGATGTTTGTGTTTTATGTGTTTGACTGTTAAGTTGTGTTATTTATCCTACCTGATGTTTGTGTTTTATATGTTTGACTGTTAAGTTGTGTTATTTATCCTACCTGATGTTTGTGTTTTATATGTTTGACTGTTAAGTTGTGTTATTTATCCTACCTGATGTTTGTGTTTTATATGTTTGACTGTTAAGTTGTGTTATTTATCCTACCTGATGTTATATTTCCTATTCGTTTAAATGGTGAAACACACCAGCAGGTACAAGCTATGTAATGAAGAGCATTTAAATCTATAATTATCTATATTTCAGATTTCGATTTAGCCTTATCCGTAGAGCAAATTAGACTTGACAAACGTAAGTTATCAACCTTATTCGTCTGTTTGATATAAATTACAAATGTATCACACAAAACCACTATGACCATCTTTAAAATGCTTTTTAATTAGCTTTATTTCTTTTCATGTTCATATTGGCTAAAACGTCCATAACTACACTAACGGTGACTGTATTAACAGAATATATGTATGTATGTATCGTCATATACAATCCTATCAAATGAAAACACTAACTTACGTGTCATAACAAACACAACGCTTGCTTATTTTGCCTCAAAATAATACGACAACAATGAAATATTGTACTTTTAAGTTCCACTCTCGCTTTTTTAACAGCATGATTTTATATTTAAGGATGTGGTAGAAAATGTAAGAGTGAGTTGTGTTATCTCTCTGATCTGGAGGACTGTAGAAACTTCATCCAATGTACACCCATGCCAGGTCCAAGAAAAATAAGGAAATATACTGGTACCATGCAAAAATGTGCCTTCGGTACATATTGGGGCGGCTTTCAAAAACAGAAGAAAATTGTCTGTGATTTACCTTCTAATGTCAGATGTAACATAGGTAACCTACTACGCATATTCTTCTTTCATTTTGCTTTCGATTTGCATTTTATTTGATCTCTGGATTTATTATCAACCTTAAATTATACTTTCGTTTTACATGTATTTACTTTTGTTTCGAATATTTTCTTTGCTTTTGGAATTGATACTTAGATTATTATTTGTATATTATGTTTAATGCCATCCTATCCGACGTACGAGTAGTTATTTATACCTATATATTTCAGATATCTGTGAAGGAAGAGTCATAGGGGAAAAATTCGATCACGATGATGACAATTGTAAAACATATTGGGAATGTGGATTGAAAGGTAGCCTCCAGTTACATATACGGGAAGATTTGTTCGCCTTTTTGAATAATCAAAGGGCTTGGTTTCCATCTCTTCTCATTGAAGAAACTTCCATATTTTACAAGAATGCTTTTGTAAGCCAATACTTATGCGGCAGTGGAGCGATCTTGAATGATCACAAAAAATAATGTTATAAAGTTAATATAAACACACTTTTCAAATGAGCATAGTACCTTTAAGGAAGATAACACATGTTTTAATACGTGTGTTTTGTTTATGTGTTTTCCAGGACCCGTACCAAAGTGTTGTGGTGTAGATCAACGCTATGACAGACTTAACAATATTTGTGTACTAGATAAAGGTCGATCATGCCAGGATGCTTGTCCAATCAAACAAGGTAAACATGCTCATCGACATAATATACAATATTGTCTTATTGCATTTTACATAAATTATATTATATCAATATAGCATTCAATATTGTCCTTTTGCATTTTACATAAAATGCATCTAATATCAACAAACATTACGATACAATATACATAAATACTAGTACGTGTATATAGGTCGATGCCCTACACATTTATTCAAGACAAAATAGGCCAAATGTCAAGGTTGTGATGACCTAAAACATACTAGGCTATGTTACTGTCATTAGGCATGCAGGTTTTACAAACCTCTATTATACCTTCTGTGATATACAATCTTAAGGTTTTGTGTTTTTATGTTGGTGTGGGCTTGGAAGACAGTGTGTTCCATAGTTAACATTTTAATTTTTGATCAAAATGTTGTTTTGTACGTGCATTTTGTCGGAATTTGAATATTCACGGTTCACAATTTACACCAAACAAATTACACATAGTCGATTATCGGATAGCTGCTATACTGCCCACATCTTCACATACAAACGATGAACATGAACTCATGTACATAAGCATTGCTGGTTAGTGTAGTCTTAATATTTAAAACCTATTTTAATTGACCCCAGACATGGTTGTCCACGTATAGTCTCAGATTTTGAAAATATTTTGCCACTTTTTTGGTATTCACCCATAAAACGATTACAGGGCTCAAAGCTTCATTTTTCATACCGTGCGTGGACAACACTGTCTAAATTTGCCTGGTTTGAATATAGAATTACAATTAATGAGTGTTTAACGTCACCCTTGTATTTTCCAGATGTGTGTCTTGGTATTGGACAACTAACAGACTTTTTCGATGATAATAACTGTAGGACATACTGGGACTGTGAAGACAAAATGCCACATCCTGTATGTTGTCCGGCAGGTCAAGGATATATGAGTCAGGCAGGATGTGTGGATATGCCCCGTTGTAATGATAACTGTCCACCAGCTTACGAGCCAAGTTAGTTTACTTTATTTCAAGTATAACGTATGGATCATAAATATAACTATTAAATCGACTCGATAATTCCATACTAAGATTGCTTGAAGTGCTTGATTAAGAATTAAGATTTCCATTACTTTGCATAGTATTATTTTGTTCTGACATACTATGGATGTTTACGAATATCATGCTACGAGGGTCATTCAATATATAATGCAAACTAACAATTATCTCTAAATCCAGTCAAGACAATAAAATGAAACTTTGCATGATTATAACATAGGATAATTCCTATTTGGTAGACGATTTTAAGGACATCAGACGTCGATGACGTCACCAGCGCGCGCCCTAGTTCGACGTCACTTGAAACGTCATGGACGCGGTAACGTCACATGGAAAACGTAGTTAACATTTAAAACTATCGATCGTGCAACAAAAACTCAAGGGATATTGTATTATCTTATCAGAGGCATGTTTCAAAATGTCAGTTACCGTATCCTTAAATAATGATACTATCAAATGAAAATACAAACGACAAATTTCGACTTAAAGGCAACTAGTGTGCAAAAATGAAAAAATGCAATGGACCAATATCGTATAAAAAAATCGAGAGAACTATAGAAACCAGACATAATATTAAGATGCGTAGAGATAGCACAGGGACTTGACAGTAGTTTTGGCTAATTTAATTTGAATTTTAAGAACATATTAAACATGCAACCGGTTTCCGCTTATTGGATGTCGTATATTTTTGACGTCAGAGCCGTCCGAACGTCGCACCGAACTCATCGCAAGCTTAATTTAGCGCTTAAATATAGAAGAAAAAACTTTTTATGCAAACTTGTAGTGATATGTGACATCTAGATACAATATTACCAGTCGAAAATGAGACCAAACTTATCTGGAAAGTCGACATGCCGCTTCACATTAGGTTGACTAGACCGTGTCCATGTAGTTTAAAGTGTATGTACGTAGTTGCCTAGCAACAGGAATAGAATAATGTCCGAAAGGATAAACGTCGGTCATTGACCTCAAGAAAAGTTATTTTGAATGATTATGGCAGTATTAAAAGATAGATATAGTATCAAAGAATTTATATGATAGTTTGCATTATATATTGAATGACCCTCGTATATCATGCTATAAACTATTTAACGAACGAATGCCATGCTATAAAATATTTAACGAATGAATGCCATGCTATAAAATATTTAACGAACGAATGCCATGCTATAAAATATTTAACGAACGAATGCCATGCTATAAAATATTTAACGAATGAATGCCATGCTATAAAGTATTAAACGAACGAATGACATGCTACAAAATATTAAACGAACGAATGCCATGCTACAAAATATTTAACGAATGAATGCCATGCTATAAAATATTTAACAAACTAATGCCATGCTATGAATTATTACACGAAAAAATGCCATACTATAATATACATGTATTTAACAAACGAATATAATGCTATGAAATATTTACGAACGTTATTTAATATTTAGGATCGAATGTTACGCTATAACATATTTACGGATAAATGGAATTGTTTTTTTCTTCAGATTTTTGTTTAACAGCGACTACATATGCTTTACAAAATGATTCACATTGTCGTACATTCATGAAGTGTAATCCAATAGACGGTGATGAACGATGGTGTTGCTCCTCCGGTGAATATTACGATGATATGGCTAAAGCATGTCTTACAAAGCCAATTGATTTCTTCTCAAACTGTGATGACGTATGCCCCGAAAACTACAAAGCAGGTAATGTTTTATTGGTTCAATACAGATGGTGCGATATTAATCCTCCTGTTTATGAAATGTCGGCATCTAAAGCATAGGTTACAGTATCATTGAAAAAGAAATAAATAAAAAATTAAATTGAAAATAAATTTGGAAATTTTTTGTCTCGACATTTAGGTTCTCATAAGGACATCATAACATAGCATTCAGCTATGCATAATGTTTTATTTATCAATTAACATTACGACATATTGTTGTTTACTATATAATTTATAGTCAATTCAATAAGTAATAATGAGGGAACTGCTAGTTTCCCATTCGAAAGAATAGCGGTGAATACCGTTAACTCATGTAGACCCAGTTAAATCTATATAAACAAAGTTTACCCACCGGACGATAGTTTATTTACAACGCTTCTCATTTATCTTTGAAATATTAGTACATGACTATATTCTCCATTATTTACAGTGTGTTTATTAAAACCTTCACCAACTAACCCAGCAGCATATCTAGAAATGGTTCACGACATAGAGATAGAGAGACCATGTGCCCCAGGAAGTTTGTTTGATACAACCATATGCAACTGCGGCAAGAAATTGAAAAATGCCGCTGATAACTGTAAGTATAAACAAAAACTCGAATATATCAATTTCCGATATAACGATATATAATTATTATAATGCTAATTTTTATAACGAATTTCGGTATAAATAACTCAAATTCGTATACATTTATCATTTGAATTCGATTGATTTCCCCCATATAACAAAGACTTAACAAATCTACGGATTTCACGATTCTTAACTTATCAATGCTAGATATTTTTTAAACAAGTAAATTGTGATAAAATGATTGCAAATGGGCATCATACGCATCTCGTATTATGATGAAGCAATGCAACAAAGTTATCGTATTATACAACATTATTTTGTTTCATCAATAAGTAGCAATCTTCTCACTTTATACATAAGTTTCTTTTCAAAAAGACATTGATTCATGTAAATATGCCGAGTCTGTATAAACATGGGGTTTGAAGACAAATTCTACTTTCACACCGTATTAAACATAAGAACACAATTTGTATATACATGTTTTTGTCTTTTGACAAAAGTTCATTTATCCACAATCGAAAATATTTTTTTGGTAATATTTCTTCAATCTTCTATGATTACAGCATGCAGCATGGAACTAGACATCGACTTCAATTATCCAAATTGGGACCGACTAGGTTCTGAAACAAAGACGAAGATTTCACAGTTTGGGGAAGCATTAGAAGGTGAGAAACATGATTCCTCAATATTTACATAAAGAGGCGTTCACTTTAACTTTGAACGTTTAAATCGATTCAGGAATATTATACATTAAATGAAAATCATTATTGCTTAAACTCTTCACATTTTCTACCAAAAGCTCCCACCAATTACCGATGAAGAAATGAAAACATATTTCCGTAACGAGCCAAAATAGTCACGAGTTGTTTCCCTTTGACAACATAATAATTTATCGCTTGAAGCGATGAATTATTATTGGTGATTTGACCATATTTTTGACATTATAGAGATATATTTGCACACACTTTCTTCTGACAAATTATGATAATTGATGGTGCTTTGTACATTTAGCTCAATAAACGTGATAGTAGAGAACAATGTGCTAGTTATAGGGAATGCCTCTTTAATATTATTGTATTCTACCTTCATGGTTCTCCTTGCACCAAGGGACATAGATGTACAATTCAAATATTTTGTTTTGCTGCGTACTTTATGCTGAATGTGATATCAAAATCACTTTTAAAGAAAAAGAGTCACACACTTTCAGAAATGCACCAGTTCTTAATCGGGCATTTTTTCAAATAAAAATAATGTGTAACAGCTCGTTACAAAATGTTTTTTCTCTTGTGATAAATAAATCAAACCCTCAATACACAGCGTATTATATGTTTCACATATCTCTTTACTTGTCCAACAGGTCCAACACTTAACAGCAAGATAGCGTTCAAATTTAATGGTGGACTTTTCATCCGAGCTCCATTCTTTCAATCTGCGTATGAAAACGTATTTCTAAACGTAAGTATGGTACATTTACTCATTACAACTACATTATTATATTCAGTATATGATGATTGTTTATGATAATACAAGTATTAAGATAACAATACAATAACTGCATGTACGTGGGTGAATCAAAACGTTCGTAGAATTTTGCCATAACTTTTTTTATTATCAGAGCTATTGTCGTCACATTTATGCTGAATGAATACATTGGTATTGTCTTTACATACACATATTAATAGCAGCGACCTGATTATAACCGTTTTAGAAATATTTATATCTTAAATAAGGGCGATTGCGTATACCGGAGCACACCGATAATTTGAAAGACATTTCATTAAATTTTCTAAAATATCTCAATTGTAGGACCTCCAAAAACTGCCAAAAGGTTATTCATGATATCATTTATAAATGAAATTCCAGACGTCATCTCCCATAAATAATGTTTTAATGGACATTTACATAATCGCACTATATATAAATACCCGCGTAAAACGGTTCTACTGGAATTAATGGAACCACAGGCTGCTATCAAAATCAGCGTAAAACTAGAATATACGTAGGGCGTTTCAAAAGTGCCAGGAAAAGTGCTCTATAATATTTATCTTACAGCCAAATTACTTCAAACTTTGCATTGCAATAGAACAATTCATAATCAAAGAACACTATAAATCGAACCCATGAGGGTGAGTCGTACAAAATGGCACGGCTGCCATAGTAACGTCAAAAATGGCTACCCGGGGCAACGTTATCCATGGCCGTGCCTTATTAACATGTTCTGACTAAATCTCACTCAGTGAGTCAAATGACACACGCAATTCACCTGTTACAACAACGACAATGCTTTGTATTATCAGAAAGTGCCTCGCTTCAAGGTACGCTCTTCCAGGGTCCCTATGCAAAGCATTCGAAAGTTTCACAAAATCAAGCAGAAAAGTCCAACGCAACGTCTAGCGTCTGATTCAAAACTGACTGTACCTTCCTTTGATCATATGCAGCAGTAGCACTTCTAGTCTGGAAGCGCTCGTATTATTCATACATCCTTCCCAGTGACATACAACGCTGTTAACAGGCAGTGGCTATAAAATATACTGTTTCTAGTCTTAAATTTCCTGCCAAAAGACAAGAACTGGTCAATTTCCAATGATTTATTGACATTTGACGGGCGATTCTAATAGGGCGGCGAATAAACGTGAACACAACATTGGGACTATTTAATCTATGGCATAAATTTATCAAAATGATGTTATACCCCCTTCGCAAATGTTCCATGCAGTAATTTTTAGGTCGCAGTTAATTGGTAGCTGTTTGGTTGGAGTCAATATGTTAGTTAGTTTTACGATTTCTACGACGTGACGTCAAATTTGCCCCGGGTAGCCATTACTGGCGTTACTATGGCAGCAGTGCCATTTTGTACGACACACCCTCAAGAGTTTGAATCAAGGTACAACATGTATAATGAATTGTTCTATGTAGATGCAAAGTTTAAAGTAATTTGAACATACGATAAACATTATAGAGCATTTTCCCTGGAACTTTTGAAATGCCCCTCGTATGTACGGCATCAGAGACAATGATTGGTTTGAAACGTGCAGGTATATATCCTGATATAAATAGACAACGCTTTATAGGTGAAATTAGTGCTTTCGTGTAGGATACCAGAAGTTGACAACCAAAAAGAATACACCCGATATTGATGACGTTGGTTCGCAACGTCGTCGAAGAGGACCAGCGCTATTTAATAGCGGATATTGCAAAACACTTAGATTAATCTTATGGGACAGCGCACACGATATTAAACAAACAAATGAAAATGCAGAAACTGTTTTCACGATGGTTATCCAAAAATACCTACATATTTGTCATTCGAGAAGCGAAAATGAGGCAAAACGTTAACGTAAGTACGGACAAACTTGGCGTAATTTTGACGTTGTTCATCAAATGACGCTGACGTGCTCCGGTATGCTGTTACAAAATGTGTTCGTTTCAATGTAAAAGCATGTAGCTTTCACTTATTCAATGAAATTTCACAAATTGTTTTGTTATACTTATGATCAAGTTATATTAAAATTTGAAAGCATTTGAAGTTGTGGTTTGTGAGTTATGATATTTTTCTACGAACTTTTTGATTCACCCACGTATATGCTTTCCGGTAGCATTACTTATAGATACCATTGCAGTGAAGCATGGCAGTTTTTACAAATTACTTGTTTTATAATTATCTCCGTGTGCACCATTGAAGGCTTATATTACACAACAAAGAAATTTTGTCAATTTTTCTTTATTCTCAAATTTTGGAAAACGGCTTTATCGTTATATTCAGGAGAATTCGAAATTGAAAAGAAAGTACAGTTGTGACCCTTATTATCACACTGTGACTGAAATAGTATACAAACGTTCACATAGTCCTAACATAATTTGTACTCATATATAACGTTAAGAAATATAAGTGTCAATATGTATATTGTTGATTTACAGATATTATACCAGACAGATGGAACACAGGGTGGCAAACAGTCCATGCTGACAAACTGTCAAATTATGGACCTGCCAATACCTTCACTGGAACTGTTCCTAGAAAATGATATGATTCATCTATCACTTACAACAGACGAAATTATCACAAATCAATCTGCACCTGTCGTCGCTTCAGTACCTTATACAGTACGTTTTCATTTCCACGTAGCAGTATCAATTATGTTTTCATCAATTTTAGTCAGGTCATTAGGTACTAGATGTTCTCGGTCGTACGTGATTTTGTTTTCTTTCATCGATTTTATACGTACAATATCTTATACGAAATGTTCTCATTTCTACGTTTTTCTGTTTTCTTCCATATAGTTTATACATAATTTACCTTTATTTATGCAGAATGGTCATAATTCTACGAATTCGATACTGTCGTCAATTTTCAACTAATCGGAAACACATGATTTCAGTTCAATATTTTACGATTTCAACCGTTCTAATGTCACAATGAGAAAATCTTGATTTATTAATTGTGAACCGGATTGTGTAGTATTTCAAACGCGTTTTATTATGGTTAGCCCAATTAATTTGATTATGGTACCTTTTTCTTTAAATAATTTTAACATTTTGATTTTAGCGGAATGCTTGGAATAAGTTTACTGCACTTTATGACGGACAGATGCTAAGAGTTCTCAACGAAGGTTCAGGAGCACCAAATATCCAAGAATTGCCATTAAGCGGTAAGTTACAGACAAATACCCCTGACACATTAAAAGTTACATAATGGCCATGAACATAAATAGGGTCCTGGGGAAAATACCCCGCTACTGATATAGATAATAATTATAGTTCATGTACAGTTTCAATAATATCTATATATAACTTAGTAGTTCAACAATAAGAACATATCCAATAAAACTGAAAAGGAGTGAGGTTACTAATGTAATATGAACATTCTACTATTACAGGTACAGTTGTTGTAGCAACAGAAGGATTAGATATTGGTGGCTGTTATAGGATGAGAGAACAAGGTCCAGGTTTTATGGGAGCCATATCAAAGGTACGTGATTTCCCCTCAGTTATTCTTTAGACTGAGGTTCATGCAGCTATTTATTTTACGAGATGTGTTCATTTTATATCTAAACAAAACATGAGCGCCGAATTCGTCCATGCTACTAGCTTAAAATAGTCGATATATTTCTTTTCAACTATAAATGGAAATGTGTTACATATAGGCACGGCAAATGGTCATTATAAAGGAAAGTGTTTGTAATGACCAATACTTGACAAGTTAGGTAGACAATACGTAATATTTGTCGTCAGAATGGTTAGACGAGTTTTGTCTTTCGTATTATTGGAATGACAGACACTATTAAAAATAGCATAACATTGTCGAAACATACACTATTCAGTTCGATTCGATTCATGATATCCATTGCGCTAATGTTCCAATTGGAGCATTGTCCATCAGTCAGTAAGGGAACATAATGTAAGTTGACATGTTGGATGTTGTTACCTGGCGTTGACTCAATTGTTCGATGTTGGAAACAATTTGATTACCACAAATAACCTTTGTCATCACAAGCTTTTAACGGCGTTCATTTCAGAGGTAATCTTTCCCTCCAAGCAGAGGGCCATTCATTGGGCAATGATGTATTGATAAAACCGAATGACCATGCACTTAAACAACACACTAAGCCTGAACCGGAAGTCTAACTTCTGTTATTGTTTTCATTTCAGTTGCAATTTTCGAAGTGCTTAAAAAGCGATTGGATCAATGCGTTCCAGGAGGCTATATCCCCGATATAGAGATGGATACTGGACAACTACAATGTGTTCCTAACAGATATTACCCAAAATTAAATGTTAATCTCTCTTGTTTTGGATTGTCGGCTATTTTTGGAGTCACAATATCATAAATATTTTCCGGAGATATAATATTTGAAGATTCTGAATATGACAGGGGGTTTATAAATCATGAAACATAATACAATAATGTTATTCTAAACGTCATGATACGATTTTATTCTTCTGCAAATCGACCATGGGTTGATAAGTTCTACCAATTTCAGCGTGTAACTTTACAATGTGATTTCCAAACCAGCCAATAATTTGAAACAAGGGGTTATGGGAACAACCATAAATGCTATTCTGTAATGTGTAGTCTTTATATACAATGCATATTACCATACTTATGTACAATACATTCTCTATCACCGGAACTATAATACATTAACTGTTAATTGGTAGTATATTAATACCAAGACACCATACACAGAATGTTAGTGCCCGTTTGTTTGATTTGAGCTTAAGGCATATTTTTGCTTCTATCGAATTACCAAAAAGACCAAAAAGACTTGTTTTATAATTTCCGTACACATGTCTATATAAATGGCATTTGTACGGAAATGATCATATTAGCGCATATACGAGTAAGGTAATAGTTAAAAGATAAGTTGATTAAAAGTTCAATGGTATAAGCTCTTACTTATTAACACGTACACTTTTATTTCAATTTTGTGTCGAAATGGTATGTTTTGGTTAAAAAAGATATGAGGAAATCGGACAGGCAAGATCAAAACGTGTCATCATTTTATTTTGTAGAATAGTAACACACGTTTTGAAAATTTGGATTATCTTATTATCGCATCTCGTTACTTTGAATTCGCTTAATTCTAATTTTGCAAATTTCCAGATTTTCCTTCATTGTGTTCATGTATTCCAATTCAGACCAGTACAGTCTTCCGGTGTTTATGTCGAACTTTTATTCTGTCCTGGAAAATTTGAGATAACATGAGTTGAATGCACTAGTACGTTTCATTCTATATACATAAACATGTTTTACAATAGTTGCTACCTAAATTGTTAGGAGAAATTACTATGCTTATGTACAAATTCTCCATTTTGAGTTATGCATAATAACATCCTTATATCATACACCATGAATGCGTTTTGTTATTTTCTTCACCCAACCACACAAAACAGAAAGTCCAAACCCATTTGGCAAACACTGTCGTTTTACCGAGAGTAGAGTGAACAATGACATAAATCAAAGGTACATAACGGTCGATTAAACGAAGTGATAACAATCAAAGGTACATAACGGTCAATGCAACGAAGTGATCGACATAAATCAATGGTACATAACGGTCGATTAAACGAAGTGACATAAATCAATGGTACATAACGGTCAATGAAACGAAGTGACATAAATCAATGGTACATAACGGTCGATTAAACGAAGTGACATAAATCAATGGTACATATCGTTTGAGTAAACGGAGTGGCGTAAATCAAGGCCGACATAATGGTATATATAACAAGTGACATAAACGTAGGGTGCACAATGATCGATATACGGGGCGTAGAATGGTCGATATAACGAGTGACACTAATACACGAAGATGATCGATATTGCTAGCTACAAGGGAATATTGAGCAATACATTGGAAATTTTCGACAAAAAATGGCGAAAAATAGGTAACACTATTTTTAAGGAATGGGTTACTGTCTTTTTTTCAAAAATGTTATTTCACATAGAAACATACAAAGGAATATGGACAATATATTTGAAGTATTTTAAGACAACTTCATACCATTAGTAGTAACTAGTTATTACACCCCTGAAAACTAAAACATTTCCTATTTCAGTACAGCTAAAAAGGTATGAGAAAGTTTCACAGGGAAGGTAGCACTCAACCCAACCAGCCAAGCACAGAAATCAGAAACCAAACAACACTACTACCATGAGCAATGCCCACACATAAGCCAAAGAAACAATAAAAAATCAAAGCCCCACCTAAAAATGCAGGATGAACAATTTTACAAAAAAACTAGAATAGCGGTTATTGCATGAGACCGAATGAAACGCAGTCAAGACTCAATCAAGTTCCCCAAGTCACCGCTGCACGGCGACACAACAGCATACACCCTTGTCAAAACGTCGACTTAATGAGGCACAGCAGTCCCGGGGAATGACCTAGTTTAAAACTATAGGGACAGTGACCTAACGTTATGCGACCTTAAGAGGCACAATACGATTTGACCTAGTTTAAAATATTGGTCAAGGTAGGAATTGGGTAGAACATAACATTACATATTTCTAGCAACGACATTGAACAATGCCCACATAAGCCGAAGAAACAATTAAAAATCCAAGTCCTCGCCGAAAAAGGATGACGCAATTTCAAAAAGAAATTATATAATAGCGGTAAGACCGAATAAAACGCAACCAATACTCGACCAAGTTCCCCAAGGCCCCGCTGCACGGCGACCCAACCGAACAGACCCGTGCCAAAAACGGCGATTAAAAGAGGTACAACCAACATCTGACCTAGTTAAAAACACGAAGTACAGTGACCTAAACGTTAATGCGACTTAACGAGGCACAACTACGATTACAATAAGGTAGGAATAGGGCGGGAAATAACATTACATCTTTCTAGATGCATATTGCTCCAGAATAAGCCAACGATATGATCCCAGCGACCAAACAAGGCATTACCGCACAGTGACCTAATGTAGAAAGTTGATCTCCCAGCAGATTGGACAAACCGAAGCATAAAGGGGGAATATTACAGCCTAATAGTATATCTAGTTACATGTAGTACGAAAATATACATGCCAAAAACGTTTATCATAGTGACCAAACAGCACAGTGATCTAATTAAAAAGTGTCTAATTAGAGGAAATAAACTCCCAAAGGTCAAGTGGAAAAAAATAAACCGGCACTGCACAGTGCTGTAAAAACAGGGGCATGAACACTGCTCATTAGATAAAACTAGAACAGAGCACAACTTAAAAACAACAGGAATACAATTACACAAACCTGTAATCCCACCTCGAGCGTTTGCCGTCTCAGTCAGTCAAACTACACGGGATAAGAACCAAGTGAAAATACTAGAAAAAGGGACAAAACACATCTAAATAACACAATAATATACATTTACTATCGAAAGGTAGGCGGCAGCCTTTTGTTCGACAGCGAAATTGCAACAGAACGTGCAAAATAATAATACAGTAACAGGAAGGAAGGCTGTATTGTACGTTGTACTGTATTGATTTAATTGGATGCTTTATTCCAGTTTTTGTGAAGTAAAAGGTTACTCTAAATACAATGTGTTGTGAAATGTTAAGAAGGAGATAAATGCAATGAAATGAAGGGAGATGATAAAAAAATGAACGACTCGTGTATCGCATAAAGCCATTGTCTAGTATAGTTTAAAGAACTATTGCTACAAAAATCAATATTTGAAAAAGAAAGAAAGGTAGGTAATTAAAAGCATGACAGAAATAATGTTATTGATAACTGAATTTTCCTCAATGTCAAACTGAATCCTTCTTAATGTCACCATCAAACAAAATTATTGCGAAAATAAATAAAGGTAGATAATTCAAACCTAAAAATAGATACAATGTATATATGGTTATTGGTCAATGCACTTCTCCAAGGTACCATTTATTTATGCTTAAAGTTTCAAGCATATATCTTGCATACAAAGCTCCAATGGTTCCAGGTCACTGTACTTTTTCAAGTTGCATTTGTTTTATATTCCAAGTTAATATCTTCAAAGTTTTAAAGATATGCTCCGAATAAAATTTGGGACGGAAGGACTGACGTACTGACTGACGGACGGAGACCATTACCATATCCCCTTCCGAACATTTCGATGGGGATACTTAACAAAAAAGACACGTTGGCAAAAAGTTTAAGTGTTCGTTTTATCTATTAAGAAGACAAGATATGTACCAAAGAAGATTGAGTTGACTAGGGCTTCAACTTTGATATGAACATTTTTGTATGCTTGTGGAATAGCCTACGACAATCTGTAGTGTCTGCGAAAAAAGATATGCATTCTGAAATCAGACTAGATAAACACTGGGAGACCAAGAAGTTAAATTCAATCTTAAAGCATACCTTATATTCACTAATGCAAAGGGAGACACGATAGAACAAGAAGAAGAGGTGGACGCAGAATATTACAAGGTATCCTCAGGTATAAAATATATTCATTTATAATGTTCATTTTATTTTAACAGCACAGAGTAATGCAGTAAGTTATAACTCACGTATTAATAAGACGTCTATAACCAGGTCACTGGGTCAAATTATCGAGGCGCCTTGTTTGGTCACTGTGGATGGCGGTGAATCATCTTTATGTGATCTGCTCGTTAATTGGCATTTTTTGTCCGGGGTCTGTAAAAATGTCAGGGCACGGTAATGTCTCGTTTCGTCACTTGAGGTTAGCGTATTCACCGAGTCCAATCGTTCAGTGAGTGGAGCCGGCTGAGAACGCATGTGGAGCCGGCTATTTGCCGATAGAATAACAAACAAAGGTAAGATAATTGATTGTCATTTTTGCAATTAAACCTTTAGCCGATGGAAATATGGCCGAGGATGACCTCTTATAACTCTGTTTTCATATTATTATCTTGAATAGTATCAAATCCTCGTAGTTTCTTAGAATATTCGGGTCAAATGCGCTAGAAACAGCGATTTTTGCGTACGTTCAACATTAAACTGCTCTATCTCACTGAAAAAAAAACACATTTTGGCCAAATGATTTTCCATGTATGCTTCAAATATACAACTCCACGTGTCCCATTACGTTTCACAGTTTCTGGGAAGAGTAGAAAGTCAGAAAATGGACTCAGATTGGACTCGGTGGTATTAGTATGCTTTGTCGATGGATTTTGCAGTTTTATGCATGTTTATGTAGTCTTCTTTACGCCTTGACCTAGTTTAAATAATAGGCAAGGTAGGAATGAGGTGGGAAATAATATTGCATACTCCTAGCAACTACACCGAGCAATGCTCACACATAAGTCAAAGAAACAACCACAAATCCAAGTCCCCGTCGACAAAACGCAGGATGACCCACTCTCACAAAGAAATTTTACAATAGCGTATATTGTCGAACGAAACGCAGCCAAACTCGACCAAGTTCCCCAAAGCCCCATTGCACGGCGAACCAACCGCACAAACCCGTGCAAAAAATGCGACCATGTGAGGCACAACCAACCCCTGATCTAGTTTAAAACACCAAGGACAGTGACCTAACGTTAATACGACTTAAAGAGGCATTATTGCGACTTGACCTAGTTTACAATAATGAGCAAAAAGAGGACGAAAATATACATGCCAAAACATTTATAATAGTGACCAAACTTATTAAAAGCTATCACATCCAGCATCTCCGCAAGATACAAATGATGAAAAACGGTGGGGGTGTGGGTGGTGGACTCTTAAAAGAGGTCAGATGAAGTTAAGTTCCAAGGACAAGTGGAAACAAAAATACACCGACACTGCACAGTGCTGTAAAAAGGAGGGGCGACTTGACCTAGTTTACAATAATGGGCAAAAAGTGGGCAAAATATATACCAAAAACGTTTATTATAGTGACCAAAAACAGCACAGTAACTCCGCAAGATACAACTGATAAAAAGGGGGGATGGGCGGTGAACCTTAAAAGTAGGGAAAGGAAATAACTTCCAAGGACAAGTGGAAACAAAATACACCGTTTATTATAGTGACCAAACAGCACAGTGACCTAATTAAAAAGTATCTCATTCAGCCATTCAAAGTGTCTTTTCGTGTAAATGCTCATAGTACAGCAATAGTCTGCCACCCTAAACACATGTGGCTTGTCTGCGATGGCCAAGTAGTCCTATTGACCTTTGATAAACTTGGCATTTTGCCACTGTACACTTTTTACAAGTTATGTATTTGAATGGTAGCAACTTGATCCAGCTGGCGTATATTACTACTGGTGTACATCGTACATTTGACAAGGTATTTTGTTCTGTCTTTTCCGGTGCCCATAGTACATTACATGTTATTGTAAATATACCACTGGTACTTATTTCTTAACAATCAAGTAGCTGATAAAAAGGTCGCTGTTTAACACACTTGCACCGTAAATTTAATTATTGAAAAGTGGCAAGTAGGCCAGCCAGACAAAACGGATTTTGATATATGAAGCATCGATTAAAGTTGATTCAATTATCTTTGATTAATCGAATTAATTATATAGAATATTATTGGTACTAAGAATATATCTTAACATCCCGTGTACATCTTTTTTGTATTCCAATTTGGTACGTCGTCCAATGTCGTTATATTGCACATGCGACGGCAAATGCTCGTATTGTGTTATAAATATTGTCTGTATGCATAAACATGTGTGTTGCAAGCGAAATATTCATATTATTTTGATATTATTCCTCTTTTCGTCATTTGTCGAGCAAACTTAGCACATCTAATACGTTGATAGTGTCGTTTAAGTGCGACGATTGAATTTGAGGTAAAGCAAATGTAGTAATTAACGCCACGTGTTATAAATCATTGTCTCTAAATTTAAAATGTAGTCGTATAAAACCATGCTTGTTTATTTCTCATATATATTCTAAGATTTATCGAGATAAACGGATCAAACATTATAATCACTAGGTTAACAGAAAAACACACACATACAATAATTAACATAAAGAACAAACTTGAGACGCCTAGACACATAAATTCAATTTAAAACGAATTGAACATGTTTGTGCAACGGTTAACCGTCATAAATTTCCCTGATTGTTTGCGTTCAGTATTTTTCAATCACGCTTCATAAATCGCTAAGGCATTACTATAATAATTTTTGAGACGTCAATCGAAATAACTTATCGTATGGCGCGTCTTCAAAACGTGCTCAGGTCAGAGTGGTTTTGACCCAATGTGATTTGTAGTTTGAATTTACACGAGGATCCAACATAGTACATGAATCAATTATCATCCGGCTTCACAACGTGTATGCCTTTCCGATTTATCTTCTTTAAATTTAACGAAATTAGTGTTTCATGTTAAAAGACATGATTGCATGGGCTCGGATGAATATCTGCCGGAAGTTAATCTTTAATTATATAAAAAAAAAATTAAGAAAATGAAAACAAATCATATGAACTGACCTTTAGTTAAGTTACACAACATAAATACGTACATAATATATCTTACTCGTATTCCATGTAGTATCCCACATTATATCCCTAGTATTTTCATTAAAATCCCACGACATTTGTATATGGTATTTGCCAGCTATTTGCTGAAACATGACTGGTTAATTGGTGCTACCAACCGGGTTAGAACATGGATCGCCACACAAGCCTGAGTTTAAACCCGGTTAGTGGGACCCGCGGCTATTTCACAGAATATACAGGGTCCATGCTTTGTGTCTAGCACACATCATAACGTGTTCCAATATAGAAACGATGTTTTGTTTCATGCCTCACCACTGGATCATTGTATTAACCAAACGGCATTTTCTTCGAGCAAAAGAAGCGTATGTTAGCACGCCCGGGTGGCTGCAAAAATGCTTGCACAATCGACAAGACGCACATCATCGGGGGCAGGTCTTAATACTATATGGGGAAAGAGTTAAGAACTGTTTCCGTGCAAACACTTCAAAGCTTATATGTAACCAATCCAGCAACGAGATTAACATTTGTTATATAAGGTGCATTTCAGTGGTTTGTTACTCAACAATATATAAACTAGTTGGCAACCAATAGGTAATCTGGCGTGTAGCAGTGCTATATACCGGGTAATTTAAATAAGCAAGGAGTCTTTACGGAATGAGGTATGGCAGCGCACACAAATTCCTTGTACATACGTCACACTACTTTCATGTCTTTTCTAAGTCGGAGGTTGTAGACCAATAGGACAGGGATTAAATCTCATAGCCACGCACTACAAATGTTTCAGTCGAACGCAAAAAATTAGAACAAATTGTGGAAAATTGCGTTAAATAAATGATAGCCCAAACGACTGACAACACCTGGCAAACCACTTGCTATTGTAATATTTATCTGTTAATGTGCTTAATGCAAGTATTACGATTTACGATGTCGCAGATAGTAATTGAATGAGATATAGATCACGTGATTAAAATGAGAATCACGTGACGTCTTGGGAGTACATAATTGTGTAAAACGATCAATATTTTGTCATTCTGTTACATTTGTTGGATTATCCCTGATTAGCCATCAAGGTAAGAATTACATAATATTAATCATTCAATAATGTAACAAATAGTTCATGTTTTCAGTTTTGAAAATTAAATGAATTTTAATTGATCAGTTTAACGATTAACACTTTTCTAATTAATTTCCTGTGTACCATGTTTCGTGCAGCTCGACTTATTAATGCTTTATATTATTTCGAGAGTGAAGTCATTTCAACAATTAATAGGCTATTGAAAATACCCATACCAATAATGTGCGCGTGCGTATCTTCGCAGGTCTCTGCAGGTTCTTATGCTTTCAGAAAAAGTTATATCCGGTCAACATTTCAGGCAGTTTTCCGAGGTGAATAGTGTTTGAGAACTCTTAATCTCGAAACGGTTGAGCCCAAACGTTTTCTTTTGTATTCTTAAACCTTTAAAAAATATTCTTTGAAATGAAACAAAATAATTGAATCAACAAAGGGAAGTGAAAACTCCGAGAAGCGGAGCGACGAGTTTTAGACCGTTCCATTTTTCAAAACAAGACAAAAACATCGTGTGCTGCAGTTTACTTTAGCCAACTTTAGACGTTAAGTAACCAAAACGAAGAAGTTCTATAACATATTAATTTATATGGATTGATTCCGGATTAATCATCAACCAGGTTGATCACTTCAACGTGTTTGTTTTGCTTCGATCGAAATTGGAAAGAGTCGCGAAATCATGTTCCGGTTGAGCTGAGAGTCCAAGAGTCTTCACGCTCACTGTATGCAAGCTGCGAAGCTGTTGTGGGTCTAGATCTTGTGAATATAAACCTGGGCACCATTAAACGTCATGCGGTGTCGCTTTTGCAACATCTTCGATTTTCCAAGCGGATACAGTATGGACGAAAGACAAACATGGTAAGGTCAGATAGGCCTGGGAGGCTGGAAATTATCTATATTCCTGGACAAAATAAAACATCTTATAGTTGAGATTTGTCATTTATCCCTATGTCTATTCCTATGTCTACGATAGCTAATATTGGCTAAAGTTAGGGGGCATCTCAAAATTAATTTATATGTATAGTCAATAAATAAGGACACGCATATTTACGGAATTGTGTTTATTGTTTTATGTCGGCACAAAAGTGCTGCACAAATAAAAACATTTGAAATGAAATGTCTCGGGTGGCGCCACAATGTAGCAATCACTTTATATCTTTTCAATTTGCCAATGGTTTTCTCAACGCGCACCCGATATTCCCTCATATATCTATTCAACTTTACATATTGCCGTCTCTCTCTGCGCCCTTTCCGTGCAAGCTGTGCAGCAGTGTAAGGGTCATGATATGGCCATGGTTACGGTAAATTTTGTCCACTAAAACGACACACTCCTCGGGAAATGTTAATTCCACGCCTATCTGCTTCAATAAACCAAACTGCTGTGCGTCATTCATGTGCCCCAAAAAGCCACTCTCAATGTGCCGTATAAAGCCATTTTTATCAACAATTATCTGTATTTTCTGTGCCCAGAATAATATTGTTGCTCGGGCTCAGTCATTGGCCGATATATTTTGCGGGAAGTTCCATCAATAACAGCACTACTTATTTTCGGCCAAAAACCTCTCATGAACCGCCATTCATTTTCCGATGGCCACTGAATATAGTCATCAAGTCGAGTCTTAAACACTGGCAAAAGCTGTTTGATTTCTAATTTCACAGTGGAAACACTTACATTAAACATGTTTGACAAAAAGTGATATGTCGGATACGACCTTAACCACAGCACGAAAAATGATATGCGATTGCGCAATGACAGTCTATGTTCTCTGTCAACCAGCATTTCTTAGCGAGTTTTAAGTTCAATCAATGACTCAGGTGTTTCAGATGTAATTTGAAAGAAATTGCATCTTTTTTCTGCTAATTCAGAAAATACATCTCTGCCTTCGTAAGTATTTTGGACATTTACAATATAAAACTGAGTGTTTGAATTACTTGTTTTAACAGTCGTTTGGCTTATCTTGTCGCCATTGTGTTTGTTGAAAAGTGGAACAAACACCAAGTCGGTTTGAATCTAATAAACCTTTTCTTTGTGAACAAGTATGCACGCACTATTCTATTATGTTCTACGTCATTCATGAAGGAGGGTTTAATAGACTGTTATAAAAACATATTTTATCAAAAACATACAAACGCTTCACAAAATACTGTTAAAATAATATTTAAAATGTATTTTATCAAAAATATACAAAACCCTCATAAAATACCGATAACCTTATTGAAAAAATGGTCTGGCCTAACAAATTCTCGTTAAAATAACACTCGCATGAAGTCAGCCGTACACTCTCTTAATAAGTAAGTAATTGAACGTTTGAGAAAACCCCTCGATATGAATCGTAGGAAGCAATCATAGACATCGGTATGGGTATAGGGATAAGAAACAAATCTCAACTAGGACTACACTATTACAGTACAGTGTAGGTATGTCGTTGATTTTATTGATTTTGAAACAAATTATGACAATTTGAATGCATTGACTTGATTTATACTCCGACACACTCACTGACTCCTTTCAAAAAGTGTACATTATTTCTGTAATTGTACACTTTTGTGAGACATTTACTCAGAACATTGGTCAATTCAAGCTTCAAACTTTTTCCTATTTGCACGATTACATTCATGAGCGGTTAAATAAACGTCACAGCTGATTGCCTGAAAATTACACTTAGACGGATTAATATGACCGTGCTACTGTAAACTGATTAAATTTGCAGTATTGAATTTTAATTAGTGTCTTGGTTAAACTTATTATTAAAACCAAAGAAATGCAGCATTAAATATTAATTAGTCTCTAGTTGAATTTAATGATTAAACAAAATAATCTGTTGTCTACAAAGTTGAGAGTATATCCATCAAAATTGAATGATTTTACATTATTGGTTATCAGCAGGAATACAGCAATACTATAAAAAAGTATACCCAGTTTGTAACATACATTGTGCAACCAACAAACAAACAAACCTGAATTATACAAAGTTCGAAAAGCAGTTATAACTTTCTATAACTTTTCTGAACACAGTTGATACCACTTAGAATCAATCGAATACAACATAATGCTGTAGTTTATATATCAATAAATATAACCCTTTGAAAATGAATGGTTAAACTTGAACATGTGTCAATTCATTACGATGCTATCATAATACATTTTAATATCTATAACATACACTTAAATAAGTCTTAATTAACATCAACAAAGCAGTTTCAGATAAACTATAAGAATCGCCTAAAACAATCTTGTTTTGAAATAAACATTGATAAATATTTTCATGATATAAATGACAATCGACTACTAGTATTGTGATAAATAACCAAATGGATACAAATGATATATGCATATATACATTTGTGTATCAAGCTTTAATCCATGAATGTGGAAACTGGTTGCTTCGGTAATCTTAGATTTAATGTGATGTATTCTCAGTTTCATGATTTTTACTCAATCTATATGACAGTTAATCTGTTGGGTTTGTTAGGCCAAGGCTATTATGTTTCTTAGAGTCATATTTTTGAAATTTAAAATATGTTATGCTCATGAATTTTGCCGGAGTAGATTGTAATAATCATTGTCTCTCCGGAGATCATTTTACTTTTTGTCGGAGTATAAGACAGATACTTACAAGTTTTTTTTATCAAAAGTGTCCTCTTACAAGGGTTATAGGATTGTTTTGCAAGGACGAACAACAAGCTATCCTCGGCTTGGCCTCAGACAATTTCTTGTTGTCCTTACAAAACTATCCTACAACGCTTGTAAGAGGACACTTTTGATCAAAAACTAGTACTGTATCTATTACTTGTACCATGATTGCATACATTTGTTATCTCCCTTGGATAAAGCATATAGCAATTGGAGCCCGTGTGTATATCTACAAATGTAGCCTAGCTGTTATTTGATAATTATTTAATACCCACTTAGGCGTTGCCTTAGTTCATATTACTAATTATTCCCCACTCTGCTCTGCCGACATATTATCCATCCTCATGATTATATGAGAAAAGAGAACATTAGTGTCCTTCTTGGACAAGACAGTAAGCATATTAACACCAATTTCTCCGCACAGGAAATTCTAGTACATATTATACGATTTCGTATTCTGACAATTTCTATATAATGTTTGTTTAAAAAACAACTTTGTATAAAGACAATGCTTGTGAAACATGTACATTGCTCATTCATAATGGCCATTTATCGGATGCCAAAGGCCAACCTTCTTCCTGTTGCAAATTCTTAATCACAGACCCGGTATCTAAAATCAGAAAATAAACAAGCCTAGTTCCACCGTTTGGAATTCTGCATTTTAAGAATATTTATGGAGTTATGGATATTTAATCATTTTGCTTGTCATGGTATACTGAAATTCACTTTTGTCCAGTGCATATAACGCCTTTGTATTTGTGTCTTTGTGTCTTGATTAAAACAACATATCATCAATTATGTGTAGTTTTGCCAACCAATCATATTAACAAAAGCAGCATATCTCGATAGACATCATTAAAACCAACACACTCCCATTAGTACAAGTTCAACAAGATCATGACAACCGGACGGCGTATGGACAGGTGTAAGAAACGCGTGGACACGAAATACTGAACCAGTACAAAATACGACATCTGATTCATTCCGCCTGCTGTATCAGCTAGTCAAACACGACATCTGACACATTCCGCCTGCTGTATCAGCTAGTCAAACACGACATCTGACACATTCCGCCTGCTGTATCAGCTAGTCAAACACGACATCTGACTCATTCCGCCTGCTGTATCAGCTAGTCAAACACAACATTTGACTCATTCCGCCTGCTGTATCAGCTAGTCAAACACGTCATCTGATTCATTCCGCCTGCTGCATCAGCTAGTCAAACACGACATCTCGCTCATTCCGCCTGCTGTATCAGCTAGTCAAACACGACATCTCACTCATTCCGCCTGCTGTATCAGCTAGTCAAACACGACATCTCACTCATTCCGCCTGCTGCATCGTCTAGTCAAACACGACATCTCACTCATTCCGCCTGCTGTATCAGCTAGTCAAACACGACATCTCACTCATTCCGCCTGATGCATCATCTAGTCAAACACGACATCTCACTCATTCCGCCTGCTGTTTCAGCTAGTCAAACACGACATATATAATTTGCTTGACAACCAATTTATTAAAAATCAAACTTACATGCTAGTGTAAGCATGATCAGTCACGCGATCAATTTCATAAAACATATGTGTGCAAAATATCATCCAAAATGTGGTCACAGTTAAAAGAACTGGTTGCCCGATTACAAAGTGGTTGAGTGTAGTGTTGACAAATCATGACAGAGATCTGTTTTGTAAAAAAAATTAATATACGAAAAAACAATTAATCCATAACTGAACTATTCATTACGTCAATATCGTTGTTCATGAACGCGTAATGTAGGTAGAGAAAATAGTAATTATGACATATAAGACGTTGTACAAGCACTAGATTTAAAAATAATGAGAGTTACTTTTCCTTATGTAGATATGACAGCAAACCCTGAATTTTGGGTGGCAGATATTCTGTACTGTAATTATGACAATTTAGCAAACCTTACATTGTGGGGTTGATGGCAATTTAACAAACCTTGCATTGTGTCGTTCATTTAAGGGTGGTAGACAAATTAGCAAACCCTGTAGTGTGTTGTTTATTGTAGGATGGCAGACAAATTAGCAAACCCTGTAGTGTGTTGTTCATTTAAGGGTGTAAGACAAATTAGCAAACCATGTAGTGTGTCGTCCATTTTAGGGTGTAAGACAAATTAGCAAACCCTGTAGTGTGTCGTTCATTTTAGGGTGTAAGACAAATTAGCAAACCCTGTAGTGTGTCGTTCATTTTAGGGTGTAAGACAAATTAGCAAACCCTGTAGTGTGTCGTTCATTTTAGGGTGTAAGACAAATTAGCAAACCCTGTAGTGTGTCGTTCATTTTAGGGTGGTAGACAAATTAGCAAACCCTGTAGTGTGTCGTTCATTTTAGGGTGTAAGACAAATTAGCAAACCCTGTAGTGTGTCGTTCATTTTAGTGTGGTAGACAAATTAGCAAACCCTGTAGTGTGTCGTTCATTTTAGTGTGTCGTTCATTTTAGGGTGGTAGACAAATTATCAAACCCTGTAGTGTGTTACACAGTTACACGAGGTGCATGGTATGGGGCATAACCGTTTCCATACATTAGTGGTTGATAGTAAGATGTGCGTGTTAGTGATGGCCGCGTCATGCAAATCAAGATAATTACTGTATCATGGTGTCCATTGATTGTCGCTCATCGAATGCAAAGGACTCCAACAATCCACATCAAATAGATTAGTAAGCATTAGGCGAAGTGTCGATACATAATTAATAATAGAACTTTCAATAAATACGTATTGTCGAGTCTAAACCATTACATTTATATAAGCATTAGGCTGGTAGATGTATCTTACGCACAAGAAAAGACATTTCAAGGGCGTTACCCACATTTCTACAACAACCTTACATTAAACGCCTCAATTAAAAGTGCAAAACAAGCAAAAGTTATATCGAATGATGAACGTCATTTGATTAATTGCTATGTTTACCTTTGACATTTTTGTTCTAATTTATACAAATTGCTAAAAGTATAATTTATATTCCTATTTTCTAGAAAGACATTGAAGAAATAATGAGCATACGTAGTATCGTATATTTTGTAGGCGATTGTTTACTTAAATTCAAAACTGCTGACATGTCAGCGTGAACGCGTTAAGAAATCTCAAATTAAAATAATGTTAATGTGTTTAATTACCATAATTTGTGAATAGTACATAATTAATGATGACCGATTTGCAACAGGAATCAAGTGATTTGAGTATATTACATCAATTTATCAAGTTAAATGAGACGAGTAGAATTCAAATAGAAATGAGTATCATGAAAAAACACCACAGATATACTAGTACGTATGTATATATATTTGTCGCAATATCTTTGTCTTAGGTATTTTTGAGGTTAAAGTAAAACGTATCCACCTAGTTGTAACTAGGGAAATGTCTCTTAATTTGACAAACAACCAATCGTCTCTTGTATTTGCATACAACCGTGCTGCTCTTGTAATGAAACACGACCGTGCTGCTCTTGTAATGAAACACGACCGTGCTGCTCTTGTAATGAAACACGACCGTGCTGCTCTTGTAATGAAACACGACCGTGCTGCTCTGGTATTGTAACACAACCACACATTTCTTGTATTGTAAGTTGAATTTTGTAACACAACCACACATATCTTAGAGTGTAATACAACTGTGCTGCTCTTGTATGGTAAAACAACCGTTGTGGATACTGGGTTTGTGATCTATAATGCTATATACGTTTAGTTGACAGATGAGATCGTTGTGGATACTTGGTGTGTTATTTATGATGTTATATACGTTTAGTTGACAGATGAGATCGGTCGGGATACTGGGTTTGTGATCTATAATGCTATATACGTTTAGTTGACAGATGAGATCGTTGTGGATACTTGGTGTGTTATCTATAATGTTATATACGTTTAGTTGACAGATGAGATCGGTCGGGATACTGGGTTTGTGATCTATAATGCTATATACGTTTAGTTGACAGATGAGATCGTTGTGGATACTTGGTGTGTTATCTATAATGTTATATACGTTTACTTGACAGATGAGATCGTTGTGGGTACTTGGTGTGTTATTTATGATGTTATATACGTTTAGTTGACAGATGAGATCGTTGTGGATACTGGGTTTGTTATCTATAATGTTCTATACGTTAACTTGACAGATGAGATCGTTGTGGATACTGGGTTTGTTATCTTTAATGTTATATATGTTTGGTTTACAGATGAGATCGTTGTGGATACTTGGTGTGTTATCTTTAATGTTACATACGTTTAGTTGACAGATGAGATCGTTGTGGATACTTGGTGTGTTATCTTTCATGTTATATATGTTTGGTTTACAGATGAGATCGTTGTGGATACTGGATGTGTTATCTTTAAAGTTATATACGTTTAGTTGACAGATGAGATCGTTGTGGATACTTGGTGTGTTATCTTTCATGTTATATATAATTAGTTGACAGATGAGATCGTTGTGGATACTTGGTGTGTTATCTTTCATGTTATATATATTTAGTTGACAGATGAGATCGTTGTGGATACTGGGTGTGTTATCTTTCATGTTATATATATTTAGTTGACAGATGAGATCGTTGTGAATACTGGGTGTGTTATCTTTTATGTTATATACGTGGGTATATCCAAACGGAATGTCACTGATGCTATAAAATCGTATGTAATGTCAGTAAAACCACGAATTTTTTCACACCGTAACTTCAGTCTAATTTGAATATGATGACCTAATTTCATAACAATGCACATAACAGTTCTGGAGATATGAACATTTTCATGAGACATACTCACAAACATCGCCGCAAGTCCGACGTCAAAATGACGTTATTTGCTGACACCTACTCATCCAACAGAAGTTCATCCCTGGTGATATCTAACGACTCATAAACCATGCAGTCATTTCCAAGACCTTTAAAAATGTGTAAACCACCCGACACTTACTCTCTGCGAAATCAAATTATTTTTAAGTGTCCTCTAGATAGTACCACAGCAAAATATTTAACTCACCACATAATGATTGCAGTTTTGAACGTCGAATTGAACTGACGGCGTTTAAAATATGCCCCCTTAAAAGATTATACTACATACACATGAGCCTATGTTGCCGCCTTGTGTAACTAAAGTTTCAGTAGGTGACTTTCAAAACTTTTAGGAAAAGTGCACTACTATGCGCAGCGTCTTTTTTGTCACAAATCTGCCGTGTTTTTGCTAAGTAATCAATGCGTTGAAGATATATTACGAGTTTCAAAGCTGAGTGATGTTATTGAATTTTTTGCAGCAGACAAAAAACATTTGTTTCATCACGTCACGAAAGTATTGCCTGCTTCCAAGAATTATTTTTGATAAAAATGCACGAAAGAAAATTGTTATGATAATGGAAAACAAGCGTAATTTTCGTGTGCGGCGATATGACGTCATAGGTATACTTTAAATGTTCATATAATCCAGCTATGAAAATCGAATGATGCAGCACGTTTTATATTAATCAGAATTGAATTGCTGAACATTTTCATATCAAATTTATGCATATCGGCCTATAAACAATTAAACCATGGGAGGAGTGACATTACTTTTGGATATACCCTCGTATGTTTGGTTTACAGATGAGATCGTTGTGGATACTGGTTGTGTTTGCCCATGTGGTGGTGTCAGTGATGGCCGGTGTTCTACCGCCTGAGGGTACGTATAGATAAAATCTCAATTAGTTTAAAATTTAGAGATGGGACCGAATACCAAAATCAGTATTCGAATATTCGAAATTCATATTCGAATATATTCGTTCGATTATCGATGTCAAAGTATTCATTCATTATTTTAACTTCCCGAATGAACAAAAGTTCCATTTCCGCTCTTATGCAAAGCTACGATATTCGCTAGCTTGACATTTCTTTCTGAACCATTGATATGCATTCAACCTGATTGGGAAGTAATAAACATGTTTTTGATCTATAAATCGTCGCATTTCTTGACCATTCGGGCTTCAGGGAAGTGTAAATAAATTTTTTATAAGTTTCATTGTTTTGTTATTTATAATGAAGATTGTAAAAAATTATACGACTACGCAGTTTTAAAAATCGTTGTCATCATCCAATGAGTGATTCACTCTGTTACTGTGGACAATGTGTTGACACTTTTACTAACAACAACAACAAGTTTATTCATCTATGCAAACAGCTTATCATACAGCGGGCGAAACCCCCGAATTAAAAGAATCCCACCCAGTTGTCAGATAATTAATTTAGCCTGCAAAATCCATGTTGTTACGACGCTTGAATACAGACAAAATGCAAGCGTTTCAGGTGTCTAAAATGCAGTCGTTTTACGGAAGTATTTTGGAGAAGTGTCATACTGTTTATTCAGAGTATACAGTTAATATATCGATAAACATGTCATAAAAGTGTCAATAAGGGACTTGATTATACATATCACAAATTATGTTGTTATTAAACATACGAAAATAATTGGAATTTACATGTATCCATTTTTGGTGAAATTGACAATTTTTCTTTATTTTATTCGAATATTCGAATATGGAAATTGGATTCGAATATTCGTTCAGTTTTCGAATATTCGAATATTCGGTCCCACCTCTACTTTAAATCAAACACCCATCTGTAACGCCCGAGGACAATGAACTACAAAGCAAAAATCACAAGTAAAAAACGAATAGACACATAACTAGACTAAAGTCTAATACTATGAATATAAAAAGAACACTCACATTTCACAGGAGAAATCTCAAACCAACCCTACCATTGTAACAAGACATTTATTGTTTGTAACCACAGCAACAGCAAACTACACTTATTGGAGCAAAAAAAGTAGTTTTACTGTATTTTATCACTGCATTGCTGAAAATGCTAACGTTAGGTTTAACTTTAACGCAGATAACTTTAGATGTCACCCGAGTGTCTCCATGCAAGTAATGTGTTTGATATGTTTAATTGTCAACCAAAGTACGCAGTGTCCCTATAATATACTCAACTTATCACTTAAACAATAACATAAAAGGATCACTTTCAGTTATCATTTTCACTTACAATTTACTTATGGTCTGGGCTCAAACTCGATACAAAGCAAATGACATTTAAGAGCTTTGTCTTGATGTTTGACTTAGAAACAACAGTTGTAATGGAGCAACATATGGGTTGGAGGCACGATGTGTGAGTCAGAATCTTCCGGAGAAATTGTGGTTTAAGTAAAATATGATCATAATATTATATCAATGATGACCAACAATATATTATCTTTTTTCTATCATTTTAGGTGATCTAAACCTACATGGTGGTAAGTGATACTGTGCCTTTGAAGTGTATATATTTTCTTTAATTGCATAAAGGTGTTTCAAGCAAGAAAAATTGTGTTTGCAAATCTATCTTTTTCGATAATTTTGTTTTTGCAGTTTTCTTTCTGCGAAATGCATTGCAAACAATTACTACACTTTTTAAGGCTTTGAGAATGTCATAAGAATACTGTTTCTGTTTTTGTTTCATATTAATAAGTATTGTTCCATACCGAGTTGTTGTTTCTTTTATTTTCATTTGAACGCCTCGCTACTTAACAGACTTACTACCAGTAGCACCAGGTAAGTAACTTGTGTCTATATACGTAAAATATCACCACTGGAAAGGTCAAGCATTTTGTGCTGGTTTCATTCATTTCGTGTCTATAAAGTTTACATCACAAGCTTTAGTGAGAAGGACATAGTTAATATCACAAGTTTTAGTGAAAAGGACATTAACTCTTATACAACAGATTGTTTTCGAAATAATATACGGATCATGTAAACTTGGAACTTCCAATAGATATTATTATGTAGATCTGCTTTATTTATGTTAACACAATAGAAATAAATATTAAATATATTGATTCGGAAAAATATGAAACCATGTTAACTTAACGTTTATCTTCTGTTTCAGCAATACCACTCGGTTATACACAGAACGAGTTAAACCAGGGTATGTACAATGTCAATACATTAGATTGCATACAATAATATCTCTTAACGCTATAAACATTCAAATATCGCTATCAAATATTCGTGCATCGTTTATCTATTCTTTTTTTTTGCTTGAATAAGCAGTTTTTGTTTTGTCTTGTTTCGATTAGTTACGTAACCTCTGACATCATGTCAAATATTTGGATGGATTTTGGTAACAGTCCAGTAAATGCGTGCTATAATCGGATAGAGTTGAGTAAGCCTTACTTAACCCCTATGTAGTTGCTCGTATGTCTTTAACAAGAACGACACTGGAAAGATCCGAATGCATCTAAATGCAACGAATAAATGCATACACTACCATGTGCTTTAATGTGAGTGTTTTGTATATTAGATTCTTTTGGATATTCGAAGTGAAAGTAGGTTAGGGTAATACCCGCCGCGTCTATCAAAATAGTTTTGCGTTCGAGTCACATAATGATTCTAATGGTAAATGACATTGTTTTATCTGTGCCGAAAGGCAATGTCGGTCGGCAATATATTTTAGCATATTTAGATTCTATATTTATTTTAAGCAGTATTTATGATAGTATGATAGTTCTTTGTCTTTTTCATTGTTCGCTGTATTTTTATTAAATACCAAAACCACGTGTGGTAACAACCACAATGTCAAAGGTTTATGAACTCCCTACGTATTATATTAAATGTAGTTCACAGAAGCTCATTACTTAAATCATCCTTGTTGTGTTGTATCATTTATGATTTGAGGAGCTATTTTCAAAAATGTAAGTTTGTGCTTCCAGCATGCTAATATATACCTGCATACTATCATTTGTTACAGAATGTGAACTCTTTTGTAACGCGGCCCATTGTTTCCATCAGGTGGAGAAAGATTGTCGTTATTATCTAGATTGTCAAAGGTCAGGTAACAGCCTTCACGGTACCCTTGGATTATGTTCACACGGAACATCTTGGAGTCAGGATACTCTGACATGTGAAAAATTCAACCCAGCAAACTGCAAGAGTAAGTACATTGTACAGTATAGGTACCAACAAATCGTAAAATATAATCCATCAGACTTCGGCCTAGCACAATGGTTAAATACAACATACCAGCTACTCGGGGACATTACAAAGCAGCTTTGTCGTTGATTCCACGGTTTTGGGCATGGTGTTTGGTTAATAGGTGAAGTCGCAGACACGCCTCATTTGGTTACCGGTTTTGGCATTAGTTTGTGAAACTAGGTCATTCTGCTCTTTTACAGCGAAGACATGAGGAACTAGGTCGGGTCTTAGCTGCGCTTTATGTGGTTACTTGGTGGTCACCGGTTTCGGTATTTCTCTTTGAAACTAGGTCATCCTGCTGTTTTACAACAGTGTTGTTAATGTTTACTATGTTCGGCTGATTTCCTCATATCTTTTTACAATATAACACGAGGAAAATCCCAACACAGTGACGAAAGAGTGATTTTTGTAGATTTGTTTGTATATTTGACTATACGATCGTATTTAGAAGGGCTATGTAAAACATTTTCCATTTTTACTTTGATTAGAACTTTGCCAAGGTAGCGAGCAGATATTTGAACATGAAGATGAGAACTGCAAGACTTACTGGGAGTGTGATACAAAGGGTATGCTAACACCAACGATACTGTATGTTTTAACGATACAACTTTACTTTAATGTTCCCCGTATTGCTAAGAGCATAGACACTATAAATTGTTTAAAGAATTTCAGATTTTTAAAGTAATTTAAAATTACAATTTCTCGGACTTTGAATTTGAATTGCCACGGAACGTCTTCCTGTCTAAGCACAATCGTATGCCACACTTTGTGGTTTGTGTAAACTTTACTTGTTGAAAAAGAAAGTGAGAGAAAAAACCACTCTCCACAAAATGAACATGCATATTCAGCAGTGACCAGACCCTCACTGAGACGATTCTTATTTGTTATTTCCGAATATTTCCTAGGTTTATTCACTTACTGAGGCAGAGCGACAATGTTCCGACGAAGGAAATGCGCAATTAAAAAAATAACAAAACGCTGTAAATGTTATTTCATACAGGTAATGCTCAGCCAAAGTGTTGCCAGGAAGGAACGATGTTTGATAAAGCATCTCAATCTTGTGTTCAAGCTGACGTGAGCAACCAAAATTGTAAGAAACCGTGTGTGATCAGTAACGAAGGTAAGTGTTCGGAAGTTTAATATGGTATCTTAATGCATTAAGCCGTGGAAAAGACCTTATAACATTCTCGTGTCATTTGTTTTTCACTTCGAGAAAAGTAATTATACAATGCTAACAGTATAATATAGTGCATAGTTTTTTTAAACGACATTGTTAGTGCGTAAATAGATGGTTCATTCTCATATAGAACAGTTTGGAAATAGAAAATAACTATGTTGAGTATAGGAACAGCCTTGAAAATGACCCAAATACTGGTCAAAAGGCGAATATGGCAATAAGGATATTTCTTGTACGGAAGGCTTTGTGTGCCTTTTTCATTACCATTAGAGGAACGGGGCCTTACAAGTTCCCGGTGCCTAAGGGTAGACGGATGAACACCATATGTTACCGTTTCAAAGTTTTGAAAAAAATACAAGTAACTTTTCTAAAATCGAAACGAGTAGTTCGCACTTCATGAAATCTGCTTAAAAACCATACTTCTTAGTCACTGTGCAGATAATGTTACTGACTTTTTGAAGACAGGAGGTGTGGCAATGTAACAAAATCCTCATTAAATCTCCACAGTGGGCATATTTTTACCTTTTCCATGTTATAAAACTTAAAATAATGTTTGCGGGGCGAAATTATGCTACTGAAAAATTTGATGGTTCAGCAATTTTCCAGTACCCTATGACTATACCCCCAAAACACGCTTTAAATGTATTTCAAATGTGGGTAAACTAGTGAAAATTTGTATATACTCTAAGGGAAGGTAGTTTAAAGGAATGTAATAATAAAATTTCAGATATCGGGTTAAGTTTCTTTTTCCAAGCACAAAGTTACAATACATATGGAACAACCCTCGTATACACCGGTAAACAAATATATTTTACATAGGTTTGTGCTCAGACCCTGGAGTTCAAATAGCACCTTTGGAATCCCCAAACTGCAAAATCTACATGGATTGTGCATTGTCAGCAGATTTTCCAACATGTTGTCCACCAAACTTTGGTTTCGATAAAGAACTTAACACATGCGTGGAAGACCCATCATGCAAAAATGAATGTCCAGAAGGATTCGAAACAAGTAAGAACAATTACTGTTAATAATTACTGCCTGTTACATTATGCCTCATTTATTTTTGTTTAAACGTGGTGACATTAGCTGCAATGCCCGTTACCAGAATCATTTTCATGAAAATACGACTGCAAACAATAATAAGAGCCATTCTCCAGGAAAACCGGGCTTATTGACATAACAATAGTCATTATGTAATAACATTTAGAAATAGGTCTAAAATGAGAAAAAAAGTCATATTCACCGATTTAATCGTAAGTAGTTGGATAACATAGTACTATCTTAAAGATTTAAAATTTCTGATTAATTATGATAAATTTACCTCCGTCGTTGAAATGGTGATCAATTTCCGTAAACTACCCGAATTGAGAAAACCAAGGGGTTAGTGGTTAAAAATAGCAGCTACTTTTCCCTTTAAGCAAACACTCACAATTTAGTGTTTTATTATAATCAGAATATTATTCTAAAATGTGACACACATTTGAAAAGTTTACGTCAATAATTCAATAAATACAGGGTCTATGAAATGATTGTTAACGTTACGTTAAATAACGTTAGAATGACGTTTGCGACGTCACTAAAAACTTGGCGGGAGTGGTTAGTTATGAAAGTCTATAACTTCGTTAATATCTGTAATAGTGCGTTCAAATTTTCAGAAATTGTTTATAAGAGTCTCGTCCTTCTAACAATTTATTATCATGATTTTCGTAATTTTGTCAGCAAGCCCGGTTTTCCTGAAGAACGGCTCATATATTTTCGTTGTATCATCATGTTACATAACATAAATAATTTAAAACAAGTAAAAGGCATCGTTTTTTATTTACTAATATACCAAATAGGATCGCCATTTTGTGTATTGCGTGGTGCCGTGCATTTGTGTTATGTGATGTTGTTTATGCTTTTTTGCTCGGCTGGATATATTGAGTGCTGCTGGGCTGGATATATTGAGTGCTGCTCGGCTGGATATATTGAGTGCTGCTCGGCTGGATATATTGAGTGCTGCTCGGCTGGATATATTGAGTGCTGCTCGGCTGGATATATTGAGTGCTGCCTTGCATTCCGATTTTTATTTTCTAACGTGCTAATGTGGCACATATAGCTATACAAATACACTGTCAGGTACAATATCTTCTCTGGTGTTTTGGCCAATATGACACCAAAATAGAATAGTTTGTTGTTGTTTTAAAAAATTGACTAGGTAGACGTGAATTTACATGTGGTCATGAAACACAGTACGTTGTACTAACTTTCATAAACGTTATGAAACCGACTGCGTTCGTCCTCACAACCAGGAAAGGTCTACTGTAGACTCGAACTAAGCAAAGTAAATCAAAGTTACAGTTTTCCTCATTTTTATATCTGATCAATCAAGTAAGGAAATATCAACTTATCGGTGATGCAATAAGATAATAGTAACCAATTTGTTGGTTTGTAAACGGTGTTGATAGTACTGGTTACAATAACGTTATTCGTGTATGGGGGACACATGGGACGTAACGGTTGTAAATTGTTAGCTTATTTCAAATATCTTTTAACTTTTAGTTAATTAAAGTTGGCTGCAGTCGCAATACATCATATCAATGCTTTAGAATTTTTTTGTATAATGTGTTCTAAATGCATTTCAATTGATTGAAGATGACGACATTTATTTGTTTCAACAATAATATCATTAATATGGAAAAATATGATATTTAAGGCAACATGTGTTTCGAAATTTATAATTGTAGCGCATTACGTTTCTTGTGAGTTGTGGGTTCCCTGTGTAGACAGATGTGTAATTTTCTGGACAGTCAATGTTTTACTCTCAATACAGATTTATGTCCCAAAAAACGCGACAATTATAAGCCGGCTGATGAATACTGTTCGACCTACATCAAATGCAATGGTTCTCAGCTGGTGGAGAAACGGTGCTGTGCAGACAATAAGATGTTTGACAGTCAACTTGGCACTTGTGAAGAGCGCAAACAGGACGAGAGCGCCAATTGCACTGATAATTGTCCCTCAGGATCAAAACATGGTAAGCAATTCTAACTTTCTCGACACGGTATATATTCGTTAATATAGTAAATCTTACTCATTCAATCAAAGATGATAAAATAACTGTGTGAATTATGCTATAAGGTGTTAGTATTTGAATGCTTGTGTTTGTTATTTATGTGTCATTTTGGTGAAATTTTGAATACCAATGAAAAAAATGTATGTTTATTAAAACTACACCACTGATATGTACTTCAAACGCCAATTAAGACGTAAATTAAGAAAAAAAACTCCTGTACCAGCGTGCTTAGATTAGATTAACACAAACGACAAGTTCGTACTAAAATGTACTAAAATAACACTGATAAATCATGCTCACTCGAGTAATCCACTTTAAGTTATATATAGCTCATTCCAATTTTAAACGCCGTTCACATTATCCTGGGCGCAGTGTAGGAACGCGATAATAACACAAATAAAGTTAAATATGCAAAGATTACAGGACTCGAACTAGGAACTATATGTTTACAGGTCGATCGCTCTACCGATTGAGCTAATCGGACACTTGATAACGTTCAAAATTGTATACACTATTATCACCCCTCTACATTTATGTTTTCACTATTGTATTAACGTTTTTTGTACATATTAGGATTGCTGTTGTGATGATATACGTATATCTATCATTTACAAGACCGAGCATTTTTCCATTGATATTCTTAGTCTCATCAAAAAGACACCAACATAACATGTTTATAGTGAGATTTTATAAATCTAAAATTGCCTATATAAACTAACGTAGATCTGCCACTTTGATTTTATCATTATGAATATTGATTACGTTACCTGACCAAACAACTGTAACCAGACTACGAGCCTGCCATGTTTCCGTTTAGTGATTAGGCCATACCAAATCGTTTCTTCGTTTAGCGTCCGAGCTTTTTAACCTCTAATCTCTTTAAAATCCATTGAAATATTACTTTTATCTTTTTCATACCATCCCCGTCTCCTACACAGAAGTAGGCTTCACACAAACAGGTTTTCAGTTATTTTAATAAGTTATTATGATTAACAATGCATGGACGCTTTATTTTTTAGCCGTATACTAGTAACGTGACGGGACAATATGAAGAGGGTCGCAGTGAACCGGAATACCAAGAGGGTGTGCATTCCAAGCGCATTCAATATATCATGTCACATCAATTGTTTTTCACATAACATATCTTTGTGTACTAATTCGAATGCTCTAGATCACAAGGTGAGTTTCAATCATTATTCATACCATGTGTATTGGATAGTGAAATGTTTCCATAAATGCGTGTCTCTTTTCTTGCAGATTGTAATCTAAAACCGGCCGATGATCGTACCAAGTATATGTCAGGTACCACGGAGATGAACTGTCCAAAAGGATTGTTGTTTAATGAGACGAATTGCGGCTGTAGCGATGAAGTGAAAAATGCTCCGGACAACAGTAAGTTCATTTGTAAAAGTCATAACATTTGTTTACGTTCAAACTCTTAACGTAGGCAAGTTCACAATTTCATTTGCATGTGACCATACATGACATGTGCTAATTTCTTCTACGGTGTTTACAGTCGATTTTTGTTAGCGTACATTTCGGTCGGATATTTCGATGGATATAGAAAAATACGGTATTCTATGATGTCATGTGTGGTGTCCGTATATTTGTCTTGCTGTTCAAATTCGTAGTTTTCATACTGTTTCATGTGTTTGAACAATCCGGAGATATACCGGAAATGTTAGAATGTTAGGTTTATATGTCCGAGTTTCATTTATAGAAACATATCACTCCACCTAAAAGCCCAATACACATGTAACAAGGCATGATTAGCATTATTCTCATAGTTCTAGTTGGATGATTGTTGTGTTTGTATGTATAAACCCCGCATCTCTCTGAGAACGACGCTTTAGTGAATAATAGTGAAAAAAAGCATACACAAACTGATTAATGAATGTCTGCTTACATGAGTCGTTGAAAACTATGTCACCGATTCATGTCATACACAATTCAGTGATAATTGCTAACACCGCTCCTGGGGTACTAGTAGTTGCAACTCTGTTCAAACCAATCTAATTATTATGTAGGGACGGTCTCGAAGCATTTTGAATTGAGCATCCTGTACAAGATAGTGGTGTATCTTTTTCGAAATTCAGGTTGTAACATGGAACTGAACCTTACAATGGATGCAGCATTGACGAACACCGGTTCTGAACAAACGATCGGCATTGAACAGAAAGGGGACAGACAAGAAGGTAATGTTTAGGTTATGCAACTATAAAGATGACAGTTGATTCTGGTGTAATGTATAATTGTAGTCCACCGAGTGAGGAAATAACCTCTCTGCAATAGCCATACATGTGCTCAATTAGCTAAGCCGTGTTGCTTGAATCACTTTAAATATTCTTTGTGAACGCCTCATCATACCGTCCCAGTGGTGGACTTTCTTCAAACTTAAAAACGATGGAATTATTTTTACGCCAATATTTCCTTGTTATGGCCCTTGGTTACTTTTATTATATACACCGTAAAGAAGAGTCTTGTGTGTTCAGCTCCTCACAAACTATTGGGTAACTGGTATAATCGTGGTGAAGATTTCGTAACGACTAAGGAATCGTTAATTAATAGTTGCAATATATTTCCTCTCTAGTATAAGTAGACGATTTCTTAGTCGTGACGTAAAATTTACACCATGCGGGTCTCCCTAGCACGTTGCCCAAATAAGCATGTATTTTTTGAAATCCTCTGATATGTTGAACTGTTTATTTGTATTTGTCGTTCAGGTGCGGAATGGAAAGGACTACCGTCTGCTAAACTCGATTCATTCATTGCGAGCATTCCATTCTTTCATGCTCAATTCCAAACATTCTTCATCAAGGTAGGTTGCTCATGATAAACATTATATGTTTGATAAACTACTCTTATTGTTCGTACTGCAACACAAGTACAATATTCCGTTATTGAAAGGAACGGTTGCCGAGAGTTCAGCGCTCTCGACTACCAACCGTGTTATACATGAAACGTCACGAATGTAACATTCGTTTTATCACATAAACAAAATAAGCCCTGTAAATGTGCTGAAAGAAGTCAGACGTTCCCTCTAGAAGAGAATAAAGTCAGTGAGTAACGTAGTCAAAATAAATGAGCAAATAAACAGATATAGCGCCGGCGATATAACTTGACTAGATTTAGTAGGCACTCATTAAACTTCGAAAGCGTGTATTATTTATCGTGAGCGTAGTCCGGAGTGCCTTTTAAATCTGGTCAAGTTAGCTCGTGTAATATGGTTTCTATAGACTGGTTGATAATTTTTGCACGATTTATTACGAATAATCAATTTATACAGGTATTTTTTATTGAAAAAAAATGGTGCAGCCTGTCCTTCAGTATGCTTTATGAATTATTTAAGTCATAGGTGATTGACCTATTACATAAACAGACAACAGCTTAAACACCAAGGATGTACATATGTACGGTTCATGCTGTACTTCGTTTTCGTCGAATTTGAACAATGCTTAGGCAATTAAAGAGATAGTACTTTCTTTCTCAAGGCATTTATAATACAATGTCGACGAAGAAGGCTTATCAAATGAACTAAGGTGGAGTCTAGCCTCCTTTCACAAACTATGAATAATGAGATTTCAATTAAGATGCTAATCAAACCACTAAGTTGTATACATATAGCATCCTTTTGCTAGCCATGTACTATACAATGTCGATGCAAGGTGCTATATCGTAGGGTAACCATTTCTACACATTGTTCATGCCCACATCATCTCATCTGGTATAAAGCACGAACGGAACCACTTCTTTAAACATTGCAATTTGATAATGTATCCTTTATAGTTTAGCACGATCCACGTTTGGTATTCAATAATTTCCGAAATATTTCAGGTTGTGTACAAGGTCGACCAAATTGTCGGTAAGATGAACTTAGTAGGTAACTGTGACCCACCAACATTTGCATTGACCATAGACAAGAGTCCTAATGGTGAACCTATGATAGTACTCACGTTGAAAACGATAAACGCCACTAATGGCGAAGTCACGGACACTCAACAAGGATTGCAATTTAAGGTGGGTACTTGTTCAAGAATATCAGATTGTAGTGGAAGAAGCATTATCGGGTATTCACACAGTGTACACATTGTTCAGAAACAAGTCACTGAATAATTATAATCATGTTACCATGGCAATCACATTTTGTTTAAAACACGTGTTAACGCTTGTAATCGTAATCTTTGAGGTAATTCTCAACCTAGCATTGGTAATCTTAAGGTAATACAATGCTTTGACAATATATGAGTAATGGCAAGATTCCGGATTTTGCAGAAGTTCCTATTTGTCATATATCTTACCCAACCCTTCCTTTTATTATTTATAAATACAACACAATCTGTTTGTATGTTTGTTATTACTTGTATCACCAAACACAGCTCATTAAATGATTACCGGGGAGGTTACATAATTAATTATTAATATGGACATGCATTTTCATTACGTAGACAACTGTAGTGAATGTGTTGGAAGCGTACTATGATGGAAACGAACTCGTCATGTCGAATAATGGTGGAGGACCTGAAAGTCAGGACTATGCTGAACTACCACTTAGCGGTTTGTATTAATTTAGTGGATCTCTGTTAATTATCTTATATTAAACCGACTCAGGCTTCAAATGAACGGATTTGCCATATGACTTAGGTCATACCAAATATTTTCTTGTATTAAGATTAGGTGGTACGGTGGTCGAGCGGATAGCCTCAGCCGGGGCACTTGATCAATTCTGAAACGCTTTCTGTGTTTCCCACCCAACTAGAGATGAACTGGTTAGCAACCCAGATGTAGTCTCGCATGTATCAGTGCTATACACCGGGCACGTTAAAGAACCAAGGTGTCTCTTCGGAAAGAGCTAGGGCATCGCGCCCGGATACGTTGTATCACATTACTGTCTCGTCCACCTGTTGTCCCTTCAGCAAAACACAGGACCCCATTGGAAATAAGTGCACTTTCATGGGTTATCATTGACCGAAATGTTTAGATAATTACAAACAATTACATACGCTCAATGGTAATGTTAGTAGTTATTTGCCTACGGACCTGCTTTATGAATATCATTCGTGTATTCAACCACCGAGTTACTGAAAAACAACACGGAACATGTCAATTATTCTTACGTCCACATAAATTATTGTTTTGACGGTCTTTTCAAAACAGTTTTGGTATTTACTACTGTATCGTATAGTTCACGGAAATCACCGAAACACTGGATGATTTTGGTACCCGGTTTTGTAAACAAATTGAATGCGTATAATAAACGAGCGTACTTAGTCTCGGGCTCCGCCCTCGATGAAATGAGGCAACCTTGCGTTTGCGCGCTCGTTTTATAATTTACGGTGTACCATTTGAACAAAGACCTTGTCATATATAGACAACTCAAATTAAAGACGAGATTTGTCCTTCAGTTTGATGTATTATCCGTGAAATATGTCCACATAAGACCGATAATCCATGTGCACGCGTTCGTGGTCCGTGCGCGTTCTGTATCCGTTTTCCTTATATGGATACGGATTTCCTAATCAAAGTGTCCGCTGATTGATCTATATAGAAACGTAGAGGTACTACACCAAGTCAGTGTGACCTTAGTAACATTACAACGCCTTTTGATGCATATTTGATTTGAGCCTCTAGGAACATATAAATCGGTGTATCTGTTGTGCCTTGGCCATTGGTCATTCTGTGTTCGTGTATTAATGGTCCCCTCCACAAAGCATATATTAATATGATTAAGTAAAATATTGTGTCTCTGTGATACTCCTCTGGGTACCGTTGTATAAAACGGTACCCTGGAATCTTGAAAAATTTGTGATATCCCGATATTCTCTGGATAGATGGTCACAGTGACCTTGTCAAGCTTAAAATCGAAAGGTGGCATATACTGCTGCTGATGTGAAATTAAAAAACTCTAGGGCAAAGCTTTCTTGAATTATTAATCGGAATAATTTGGTCTACCGACAGACTGCCCTACCGACCGACAGATATGTGTAAAGCAATACATCCCCTCATCAAAGATGGGGGCATAATAAACGAGTTTCCAGATAGTAATTTTGTTTTCCCTTTTCATTTTTCTAACAGGCGAAGTAGCAATGGCAGAAGGAGGATTGCATATCGGTGCATGCGAAAACGGCGGAACAATGGTTGAACCCTTTAAAGGAGAAGTCGTAACGGTATGTATTGTTCTTAAGCTCTTAATCCATACGATTTACAGCAAATATATTTTTAAATATATATATTATTTCTGAAGAAATGGCATTTGGCAACAGGATTAAATAACACAAGCCCTATTACATATCTATCTTCATATGAAATATAAAGCTTCAAGAGGTGTGCAAGAATGTATAGGTAATTAATTATTAAAAGTCATGCATGTACGTTGGTTGTTCATTTAATACCCGGACGATCGCCATAGTGCATGTATGAATCTAGGTAGTGTAATATAACATTCGATCTCAATTCCGTATAGCTGTTTCTGTTTTTATGACAAAGATTGTTAAAACAAAACGGGTAATGAAACAATTTTATAAAAATATTGGCCGTATACCTGTACAATTAAGACTTTCTTTTGGAAAAAAAAACCTTTAGACAATTATAGTAAATGCAGACCGTTTTCATATATGAAATAAACCCTTCTACAATGACATAGCATCACCACTTGATGATCAAAGTCCAGACAAACATAAAGTCATCAACAGAAAATGTCGTAGCTTCAAAGCCTGTTGAGCGGTAGACACCAATAGAATAATTACTGCTGTTTAAATTACAGCTACATGCGATTTTTTCGTAGTTCTAGCATATTGCATCACTACTGAAAAGCTTTACACACCGAACATATGTGTTATAGGAGCAACTTCTTGACCCTGAAATAATGATCAAATGATGAAAAATGTATCGTTTTAGACGAAAAAAGGGGTAACGCCGCCATTTTTGACGTCGACTCGGGCCGACTAACGTTACACGTACTTACTAAAACGCTTATATTATAAAAAACCTTTTATTGTACCTAGTTGAAATTTTGTATGTCAATAACGGAATGATGTGAATGGATTAGTGTGCGTTTTCATAAATATCCGTCCAATGGTTTTTCAGCAATATCGATCGTCCGGGTATTAAATGAACAACCCTCGTACATGTACTCAAATATACTTTTTGTATTCATCAGAAATATCAACAAGTAATTTAACTTTAAGTCATAATACCACTCACGTTCACGTACGTGTTTATTTAGCGAATGCTATTCTGCTGATTTCCTTGGTGCTTTTGGTGAGTGTTATTATTAGAAGTGAAAAATCTCCTCTTTTAATAGTGGAAGTGAAGAGCAGTCACTAATGAAAAGCAACAAATTCTACTCATAGTTGTATTATTGTAAATCGATAAACGAAAAGCATTTGTTTTGTAATTTTTTTATTCTCCATGAGAAAGATTTATTTCGTTACTTTTTATCAATGATACAAGTACCCGCATACACATATGCTTTTCCTAAACAAATGTATATGAGCCGTTTTCCAGACAAATTTGCTGTCTTGACATTATGTTATTACAATATAAAACAAGGTTTACAAACAGTTCTAAAATAAGAAAACATAAACATAAATTGATTCTATTTTAAGTAATATACACATAAAGTGTGATATCTTAAATTAGCTTTAACATTTCCAAATAATTATATCAAAATCACGAAATTCGTTACTATGGTGACCATGGTGAGAAAATACTCAGATTGAAGAAAAAACGAGGAGTAAGTTGTTTAGAACAGAACTTTTCTATTTCTAAATTCAAACACTTTTTATACATATTATTAAATATAAAACTTCATCCTAAAACTTGATGCTATTTTGAACAACTTATGAAAAGAATTGATCAATTGTTGTAATTATGAAAAACGTGTTATAGTACCGTCAAAAAACGTCAGAATGACGTTCGCGACGTCAGACAAATATCTTTGAAACTACGAAAAATCTAAAAACTAGTCATCTTGTCAAAAAGCAGGCTTTCCTGGAAACTGGCTCATATCTATGATAATTGTTGTTACGTAATTATAATTAATACGAATCGGATATATGTGTGCGAACGTCATTTATTTCAGGTTCAGTTCACAAAGTGTGTGAAAGACGAATGGATGAAAGATGTCAAGAGAACAACCGTCGATCTACCATAAATAATCACGTGATTTTAGAAAATTTGTATAAGGTGTATTCCAATATGACTTTCGCTTATGCCTTTATGGACTGTTATAGATAATCAATTAGTGGTATATCATTCTGTATACCGAGACATGACGTCATAATATATGTTTATAACACTAATATTACGCCATTATGGTAAACCGTCAACATGGTGTCGCAAAGTAACTAATGTTTATGTCATGTTTGAATCGAATCGAAATACTGTAATAAACTTCGTGGTATTGCGTTTTGTTACAGAACCATTATTGTTCATTTTACCACTGTATGATACAACTAGCCTCTTTCGACCTCTCACTTTTGTTTTACCATTTGTAACATTTCGGTGAAATAAATTACGAAATTTCACGATATTTACTGTTCTAACATTATATCTATAGAAGCGTTGTTATCCGACTGGCTAATTAGATAATAAACATCTAAAGAAAATACTTCGTACTCAGTATATATAATCTAAAGTCATGAACTTGTGGACTAATTATACAATTCTCCAATAGTAGTTTTTGAGGTTCATTATGTTAACGTCGGCTATTTATACAAATATAAACTCTTCGACAATGGAAACTTAAGTATTCCACACCAAACCTACATACGACGTGGTATTCGATACGCATCCGAACTGAAAAAACCTTAATAAACATACTTTATAATATAAATGTATACATGTATACCACGGTGTTCATTTTGCCATTCATTGAGTTTGCTAATCACTTGCTTCTGATGTTATATTGCCTTTACTGTCTAGAGCAACAACATGCTTATAAGATTTTATATCATTGCTCTATCACACCTGTTGATGCATACCAAATCTGATCAACTTACCTTGTGCCATTGAGTGCTTAATGCAGTGGTTTTCATTTGTCACGTGCATGTCAAACAACCTTCAGAATTTCTGCAATGTTATACTATTTTCAAAGACCAAATATATATATTTCATCTTAAGACTCAGTCCAAATACCCAAGATATGTTCATATAACCATCTTATTATTTACTTAATCATTTTAAAAAGTCACTGGTTCAGATCAAATCATTGTTTGGTATGTTCTTGTTTAAAGACATTATATCCTTCAAAATGGTAACATGTTTTAGCTGTCCGTATGTCAGAGAGCTTAAATTATTATCATTTCATCTAATCGAAATCTTATCAAGAACTATGTAATGTTTTTATTTTGGTAATCCGATCTACCCTAGAATATTGCCCGACAGTGGCAGTTTAGAAAATTGATGTTTGACTATTAAAGTTAAAAATTATATGGTGACCAATGTGTGGTTACATTAGGCCACTCCAAGCAACTATCAAGACATGCCAGTTTGCCTACCATGTGATATGTTCCGGGAATCAATTTCCCAATTTCTCCTTTTTGCATAAAACTACTAACAACACCATAAGGAACACTAACACAGGTGCATTACTATGACACATGGCTGAGCAGTTTCACAAGTGTCGCCAATATTTGTCATGAATGTTCAAATTATCCGAACAAATGTTTTTATAAACAATATCTTGTATGTAAAACACAATTGAAAAATTGCTATGCTTTTGTTTTCATAATACTGTCATGCTTGAATAAACTCATTTAGAAAATTGTTTCCTTCTTATTCATTGTGAATGTAAGTTTCAGTGTTTCTTTATTAACAAAACACCACACCTGATTCAGTCTGTCGACGTCCTTTCCAATGTACTGTTTTGTTGACCATGTTTGGAGAAAAGCGCTTTTATTTCGTGCGAATTGTGTAGACCTGTTCTAACGCAATATATAGACATCGCCACAAGCCAATTACTCAATACTAGTATGTGGTTTTGATTGCCATTTATCGTCACTGCAACTTTGCTACGATAATAATGTATATTACTGCTGCATATTGGTCGTAAAGTAATTTGGTAGACAAGTACATTTCATAACTCCCGAAAATAATAATGAAATAATCGTCAGACTGCAGTCAAAATCACACACAACCAGACAGACCACTATGCTACCTGACGTAGCTTGTATACATCTACATGTACCATCCCATGATGGGTCACATTCATATATGTTAAAATAATCTTAACCTGACAAACACAGAACAGTACATCATTTTAAGATTATGTCCATCGATGCATTTATGTTACAGTACTACTAATATTACGTACACTAGTACGGATGTTACAAAGCTGGTTACCCTGGTTTTAGACAATGTGTTCTACGAGGTGTGAAATAACATTTTGTATTACTACAATCAATTACTAGTTCTTTGAAATAACGTGTGGCACACTATAACCAAAAACTGCATTTGTGTTAGATTTAAATTGTATCGCCAAATGGACGTAGTGATTTTGTTTATAAGGAAGACAACTGCCAAACTAGTCACGAGTTGCTGGAAGCGATAAATTATTATTGGTGATTTGAATATATTTTAAACATTATAAAGACATATTTGCGCACAATTTCTTCGGACAAATTATGATAATTGATAGTGCTTTGTACATTTAGCTCATTTAATGTGATAGTAGAGAAAAATATGCTAGTTATCGGGAATGCCTCTTTCAGATTAAACGACATTATTTATCATGTCTGTTAACATGTATGGTAAAAACTGACTAACTGGTGACAAGTTATCATGTTTATTAAGATTAAAAGACACAAACGACAACAGTTATCATGTTTCTTGTATAAACAAAAGTTGTTATCATATCCACTGATAGCATGATGTTTGAGGGTAATATCAACAAAAACAACAACAGCAACAACTGATAGTTTTTGTATAGGGAATCATATTTGTCAGAATTGCATGTTGGGAATAAACACCAATATAGTTATAATGTAGCGTATACGATATATCAACATGTATGGATAAAACAGCATAAGTGACAATAGTAATGCTTTGCAGTGGTGACCACATATACAATTCGTTGTAATATTAATCTATTAGACCATTACACAATGTCTGTGTGGATCTTGATACAAAGACATATGAATTATAAATACCAGTAAATTTCTACCGGGATTGTGTAAGGAAATTTTCTTTGGGCTTAATAAAAGAACATTCTATGACTGAAACTCAGACATAGGTTTCAAAATTATAAGCTAAAAACTAGATCAACAGGCAAACAATACAAAAATAAAGTTACTTGAGTAGATGCATTAGATATATGTATATTAACCTGACTATTTATATTTTGTTCGAAGATTGTACCTCTTCAGTCGAGTTCGTTTGGAGTTAATCACGGTATGTAAAGTGCTTTTCGTTGAGAGCAGTGATCGGTTTTGGTAGTTTTTAAAATTATTAAAAATATACGTATTTAGTAACACGCTTGTCACGACCAACACAGCTCTTTATTGTTCAAAATAATTTTATAATGGACTGCATATTTTATTCAAGTAAATTGGTTCATGCTTTAATAACAAAATAAATAAAATAAATCATATTTTGATCGTCATCTGGAAGTCATCAGCTGCGAGTGACGCAGTTAAAAGCGAGGTTACCACCAAGTTTGTGCTGTATGTATTTAAGGATACCAGTGAGGTTTGACATCACCTTTTAGAGGTTTGAATTCCCATAGTTGTGATGCGCTGGTTCCACATGTGGCTAGTATCATAGTGTTGTCTATATTACGTTGTAGACACATGTTTGTTTTGTTATGCACTATAGTGCCATTCTGAAATCAACAACAGACACACGTACTAGAAAGGTCACCATAATGTTGAAATTATTCCATAATTTGATATACATGTACATTTTGAATATGTGTAAACCATTACACGATGTAAGTGTCCGATTATTGGGCTTTGGATTTCACAACTGTTTGTCTTACATCGTAGACATACATCAAGGTTACAACTTTTACTTTAAGCATATGCTTATGGTTGTTCAAATAACTATATGTGAGGTAATGATATAAGCATTCGATATAACCCTTATTTAACTATTTGCTCGCCCACATTTTGTCCATCTGCAATCAACAACCTATCGGGAATTGAACCCCAGCTATGAAGGCGGGTACCTTAAATACTTAAATAACGGAGTTCATTATAAACACAAATCCTACAGATCGATAATGAAATATTTTGTAATACATGTATATTCATGCACAAATATGAAGACGAGAAAATATCGTTTTTGTTTTCTCACTGTCAAACCTCTATCAATATACAATGTTGTGAATAGGTGGTGTTTAACAAACCATAAATGGACTACATGACTTGTAGAATGAAGAAATGCTCTTGTCGACTGTTTGGTCCATTTCTGTGTAGCATTATCTGTCATACAATGAAGGAATGTAATCTTACCGAATGTTTGGTCCATTTCTGTGTAGCATTATCTGCGATACAATGAAGCAATGTAATCTTACCGAATGTTTGGTCCATTTTTGTGTAGCATTTCAGCCATACAATGAAGCAATGTAATCTTACCGAATGTTTGGTCCATTTTTGTGTAGCATTTCAGCCATACAATGAAGCAATGTAATCTTACCGAATGTTTGGTCTATTTTTGTGTAGCATTATCAGTCATACAATAAAGCAATGTAATCTTACCGAATGTTTGGTCCATTTTTGTGTAGCATTTCAGCCATACAATGAAGCAATGTAATCTTACCGAATGTTTGGTCCATTTTTGTGTAGCATTATCAGCCATACAATAAAGCAATGTAATCTTACCGAATGTTTGGTCCATTTTTGTGTAGCATTATCAGTCATACAATGAAGGAATGTAATCTTCACCTTTCGTTCATTATATGTTAAACACCCAGTCTGTATTCTGATGTCACCACTGTCTGTATAGTGCCACATCTTAAATGGAGACACATACTGTTTACAAAACATAATAATAAGTACAATAAAATATTGAATTAAAGAATGCAACAAGGCCACGGAAATTTCAAAGCACAGGTTATTATGATATGGTTATAATTATTATGATATAATGTTAGTTACCCACCACTAGAGATCCACCACCTGGATGTGAGTGATTAGGAATAATCGCACTACTCACAAGTTTGTGACGTATTTTAACTAGGCTCCAAATCACATAACTCATCTGGAACTAATCCTCTTGAATATGGAAATGCATGAACTAAGTATGAGTGAGAAGAAGGATGGCTTATCATATCGCCTGTAATTGACTAGAATTTGTAAATAGTATGATCTGATTGGTTGTCCTTATCCTCAAGTTAAGTAAGATAAGTATTGAATACCACCCGTGACACCCAATCTCTAAAATCATCTGAACATGTAACCAAAGATCAAGTGATGGTGTTGTTAAATTCAATGTGTTTGGTAATACAAGAGTCATGTTGATGCTCTTAAAGTGATGTCGCAATATACTCCTGACAACGTAGTCTGTCTTGTACCAGTAGTGTTGATTTGAACCTACCATCTATTACAGAAACCGTTCAATTCATTTAACCTAAAAAAACCTCAAAATTCTACCTATATATTTAAGTAAATAGTATAATTCCAACCTGATTCCCGCCCATATGATGACATGGTGCTATTGCAACAAAGTTTCCATTGCCATTCGAACTCATTGAGTCTAAACATTGACGTCTTCTTGATAGTTGGTTAAGGTCGGGTGTCATTATCTATGGAATAAAATGAAATGCTTCAGTCGTTTTAGTCGTGGTCAGGGGTTATATCGTTAGTCTCTATACCGCAGGTTTTCGTATATACAGTTGCAATAATGGTATATACCATCATCAACATGGTGAGCGCCGTGAACAATGGCTAGGCAAATTTACAATTTGCCTCAAAAATATAATTTTGCAATAACTTTAGACTAGTCAAAATGACATATCAGTATTTGTAGCATTTAATTGTTACCTTGGGTTTTGTGCATTTTTGTAAGTTGAAATATGTGATCGAATGTCTTGAATTGTTAGCACTTTCATTCTTTTCTTTCATTTATATACTCAGCGAGGACAATCATAGTTACAATTAAGCTGAACATGCGTCTTAACATTCCATAGCTTACATAATGTGATTCCATTAGCAAATGAATGAATATCGATATATAATTTTGTTCATAATTAGCTAAGTGATCTTAAATTGTATAACGATCACAAAGTTCTTAACTTGTCAATCTCGTAACAATCAAATCATAACATTTGCTTCATTCTTTTACGCTGTTAGAGATCTAACAACACTCCGTAAAAGGTCACGGTCCCCTTTATGGCACACAATCACGTCACGTAAATCGTAAATATAATGCGTCGTGATGAATAGTTAAAAAAGGTCTCAGCAGACTTTTACCGCACTTTCAGATTTGTGAAAGAAGCGATTTGATTGAATGACGTAACGTTCACATCGACATGACCCCATACGGAGATTCGTCCGATCCTATATCAGCATAAATCATTGGAGTCAAATAAGGGTCTGATTTTAATGAGGTTGTTAACTTATTATCTTTTGTCAGAATAAAGCTGTGGTTTTGTATATTGACCACTCTTGATGATTTTCACATACAATCTTTTCAATGAAGGATAACAAGTATATTGATTTGCAATCTTATTTAACACATACCAGTATGCGCAAACATGGGACAGCTGCATTATTTATTGAAAAATGGGCATCGGAAATTTATAACTCATTCACTAAGCCACGTACTACATGTACTATAGTACGTGTTATCAAAACAAGAGATTAATTAGAGCAAGTACAATTATTAATATTCACACATTTATAAAAACAGGCAGCGAACAAATGAACCAACGAACTAACACACAATATACCTCGCCTATGAATAAACTTGTCGGTGGAATGACGATGTCAGGATAAACATTATCAATGTACCACTGAAAGGACTTGCACTTCAATCTCTTCCTTAATTCTATCCTGTCTGTGACATTTCCATAATCACCCTGGAAACAGAGTCAACGTAAATTACTAATACTCTACATACTAGAATTAAGGTCGAGCTCATTAATGCTACATCATGGTGAGCTACGTTATAAGCATTCTATAGTGATAGATGACCTGAAATGTTTTCCTAAACTAGCTCTGTCAAAGGCTACTTTTGTAATGTTTAACATTATTCTTGATGAATTGTATTATAAGCACAACGTATTTACAAAATGTACATTGTTTCAGTGCACACAATAAATATGTCCATCGACACGGGTGTCCCAATTGTGGTATATAGTAAAATTTACAAAGGGCCATAACTCTGGTAAAAATTGCCACAGCAAAGATTCTATCCTTTACGGTCAACTACACATCGAGGTTGTTCACCTGTAAACGTTTGTAGAAATTTCGCCCAACGATTTGTGAGGAATTCAACACACATGGTTTGCGTTACGTACGTACTTATAAATAAGTGACGGGCACAATAAGTACGTAACTTACCAGATTGTACGCAATTCTTTCGTAATAGAATCGTTTGTAGTCATCCAGCCATACTTCCGCTAAACGTACAGCATTCCGATGTAATATATCACCTATTGGACGTCCCCAATTGTAGGGGCTCCGGGATCGGAATATATGTGCCACGTGAGAGCAAGGATGTATCTCAAGAGAACCGCCGCACATCCAAGTCTGCAATACAGAAACATGTCACTAACACATCACAATCACACCGCCTTAAATCAATTTACATTAGCACGTAATGAACTGACAGAATGTGACATTGGTTTTCCATAACCAAACTTATCCAACATAGCAGTATGTTCAATACACATTCCAAAGCGTTGATGCAAATACGGATATATGTCAGTGTAATTCTGTGATGCAAAAAGACGACAGTTGCTGAAAAAGGTCCATAGACTGTTGTTTAACCAGTAAAAGGAAGTTTATAAAATATTTCTTGTTACAAACGTTCAAAACATTGTATGAGGTTAAAATAGTTTGATGCTGTTATAGAAGTCAGCACATACTAGTTCGCTTACCCGAAGAGATATTTCAACATTTTCGTATCCCCATATTTCCATTCCCTCGTCATACTTGCCCATTTCTATAAAGTAATCTCTATCAATGGAAAACAAGCCACCTGCTATTGTAGGCGTTCTGAAAGATGCAAGGTATAAAGTGAATTCATTTTCAGAGTCATTCATCAATGCATAATTTAACTTGTTCTTCTGCAAACGACCAACATCATTACACGACTGGAATCCGATCGCCCAAGAATCTTACCCCATACTAATACGAGGGATGTTCCAAAATAACATGGACTTTTGCCACAACTTTCGTATGTGTCTATTAACCATTTAAAAACTTATATCAACATTAATCAGAATATGTCCGGCATATTCGGGAGCAATATCACGGCAAAAATAATAATTCAGTGAAAAGTAACATCCAATAGAAAATGGTCACTAACTGCAATCCGGCGCATGTCAGCATTGGTTTCATGACGTCGTTGACGTCATGCATCGATGTTCGTCACTGTAGCATTTTTGAACTTGCTCATTTTTATTTAAAGGTCATACAATGATATTGATTATTACTGAATAATGTATGATAACATTTGACCTTACATTGTGCAAGATGTTTTCCGTGTACGGCTCCATGGCGACCAGCTAGTTTCCTTATAGGAAATCATCGGCCAGTGCCAACGCATAGCGGATTACGTCACTGTTGACGCGCCGTATTTTCTATTTCATCCGTGATGCTTGCGCTTTCCTATCTGTCTCCGTCCACATATTGACGATGTGAATAGAAAATAAGAGCTCAGCTCGTAGGACATATTCTATATTCGTCTGCTCAATCAGTTAAGTGTCATTGTCCGCATTTGTGCGAGATCAGGGTAGATCTTTGTCATTAAATGTATTTCATGCCGGTTTGACGACGTCATCTTAACGTTCATTACACAGGTGGTGCCTCTCAAACAATAATGTGTATATACAAAACGCACGGTTCCAATAACATCTAATTTTGACAAGATGTCACCAACACTTCCTATTGTAACGTGGTTAAGTTTGGCACATTTTTTACTTGCATTTCATTTTATATAAGTGCATATGTAGCTTGTGAAAAGTCGCATAATTTTGTGCGACGCATACACGTTACTATGGTTACAAAAAACGCGGTGTGCTTGCTATATTGTGTCAATGTGAATTATTTTCAAATAATCGTATGCAATTAATGTTCCAATAGTAAACCATGTAAGTATTTGGTATAAATAACGATGCTGTTGGAAGCAATAGCAAAAGTCCACGTAATTTTTTATCATCCCTCGTATTTTACCAACTGTCATAATTTGGAGACTTCTTTAATAAACAACGAAGGTCATCACATCTCACTATTTGTCATCCGGGATACATGCAAACAGAACTAGCAGTGTGTTCTTACCTTAATGGGTCAGCAGCTGATTTTCTTGCCATCTTATCTCGTTCAGGTAACTGCATCCAGTTAAACATCAGATCAGGGAGTTTGAATATACCAACAGCTAGAGAATCTCCACCGCCTACCTGGAAGTTACGACTATTGATCATGTTGATTATAGGGGCTACTATACGATGTCGGTCATCTTTAATTCTGGTAAGCAAAGGTTCCAACCAACCTACGGATACAAACAAACCATCATGGATATAAAGCTTTTTCACAGTCTACACAATTTTATGCTTAAACGCTAATTGTGTCAAACAGTAAAATAGCTTGACATTTATTGCATTCCTTACTTTAGATGGATAACATTGAATAAAAGAGAAGAATATTTTCTCATCAAGTTAAGATGATTTAAGTTTGTTCTACCAAGGAGCTGATCACGTTTCATAGTCAAGATGAGTTAGCATGAAGGTTTGATAACCATGGAGTTTGAATACACAAACGATGAAAAAGTTGTAGTTGAGTTGAATGTAGCAGGCTCAACTAGCTAGCATAAATGTAGGTGAAACTCGATCAGCTACCACATGAATGAAATAAGACCCAATAAAGATTAACTTTCACAATTCCTACACGTCTTGTCATTTATTGAATAGTTTAGAGGTTGTCTGGAATAATATAGTCGATAACAGAATTAAATTGCGAAATAGCTGGACATAGTTCGTTTATTTTCAATGTTTTAATAGAGGTTTTATTGTAACTCTTTACCTGGAAAACATTCAATATGTGAATCTAGAAATGTGAGTGTGGGTGCTGTTGCATTATCGACACCAAGAAGACGAGCACGTATAAGACCTTCACGTTGTTTAGTTCTTAGTATCCGCACTTTTCCTAGTTTACCCATGTAATATTGTAGTGGTTCTTTCAAATGATCTGAAAAACAACAAAGGACTTTATTTACTAACATTATAAGACTAAAACTGACAATTACAGCATTTATAATCACTGTTATTCCTTTAAAATGAGATTTAAAGATGTGAACTTTTATCTGATTATTTATTGTTACCCTATGAACATGTATACCCATTCATAACGAAATCGGCACATTTAATACAGCATGAAAGCGAATAGAACATTTGACAATATAAAGGCTTAGTCAGACTTTTAGACAACACAACAATGAATTGTACTATAATAGTACTATGAGCTGTATATGCTTTCTAATAAACATTAAGTTACAAGGACTATTTCGAATACGACATCAATAGAAGTACATGTATGTGCACTAAGAGAGCAATAAAGTATTAAGCAATTCTCCAAAAGTTGATTCCCTTAAGAATAAGCATTGGACATGTACAGACAGGTATAACATCACAGTAAGCAATTTTCCTGCACTTACCCATATTAGAATAATCATCAACAAGCAGAACTTCTTTCACCAAATATGGGGGTGAACGATCTAGCACGCTATGGACTGTACGTAGCAAGACGGTCCAAGCCTCGTTGTGAAAACATATAATAACACTGGTGGATGGTAAATCCTGGCTGTGTGTTCTAGGACAACTGTAAACATTGTGAGACTGATATGATTATACTATATGCTTAAACCTCCCCCTTCATCATGTGTATCTTGCAGAGATGCTGGATGGGATACTTTTTAATAAGGTCACTGTGCTGTTTGGCCACTATGATTAACGTTTGTAGCATATATATTTTCGCCCTCTTTTTTCCCATTATTGTAAACTAGGTCAAGTCCCAAAATGCCTCTTTAAGACGTATTAAAGTTTTGCCACTGTCCTTGGTGTTTTAAACTAAAAATAACTCTACAACACATAAACTACATTCTGCAACAGACTGTGCCACCCACGTCAGTCAAACATAACCGATATTGATTTTCCTTTACATGTACCTCTAAGGATAAGGACAGTTAATCATAGCAAACCAAATTCTATTCTTAATCAGTAACAGGCAATGTGATCGGCTATTTTCCAATGAAATAAGATCTATATCGAAAACCACCCTGGAGCAAGAACAAGATTCCTGTTGTCACTGACGCTAGGTCAAGTCGTAGTTGTGCCTCTTTATGTCGCATTAACGTTGTGTCACTTTGGTGTTTAAACTAGGTCACGGGATGGCTGTGCATCATGTGGTCGCCGTTTCGCCGGGGACGTGGACATTTGGACTTTTTTATTGTTTCTTTAGCTCATGTTCGGGCATCAGTATAGTTGTGCTGTGGTGTTTCTGGTTTCTGTGCTCTGTGGTAAGGTTGAATGCAACATCCCCGGTCTGATTTCCTCATACATATTATTATCTTAAGGGATGCCCCATTGTTATTTACACAATACAATGTTTTCAAGGTATAATAATATAATTGTCTTCATGTAACTCTAGCTAGGAACTTTTTGGCTGGACCTAAGTTTTTGGATATTTGAAACGTCATTCACATTAAATATACACAATTATCTGAGCGTATGTTTACCTTGGATTTCTGGTATCGTGTAAGTTTCTCCGGACAGATATGAAGATACTGGCATATTCGTTGAAAGCATGTAGTTGATCCATTGTGTCGAACCGTTTCTTTTCTTCTGGGGTAAGCGCTGTTTGATTTATATCAACACCTCGACCACCTTCACCTGATGTGTAAATCAAATTATTTCATTATATAATAATACATGTAAATAGTACGTACATAAAGCATACTTAAATAGTGGTCGCAAAGTGCTTTAAGGCTTTTTACAGAGCTTCGGAACAGGAACGTCATTTAAATGCAATTAAAATAACGTCGATATTTCGCTGGCGGAGAATGAGAAGGTCGTAAAATACAAAATCGATATGAGAAAACAAGAAAACTCGCTCCGAACATTACTCTTTACTTATGGTTTCAACTCATTCTTTTAAGGTCTTAAGTCTCTTCATAAACCTTCGATTTGTACAATCTGGTACATATGTATTGTTGCAACATCCTACTCAAACAACCATGAAGGTATAAAAATCGAGACACTCATCGCAAGCATAAACAACAAAACAACACTCGACAGAACTTACAGGATATCGATAAATCTGTTAAAAAACCCGAAAAATCTGCCCTTAACTTCAAAGTTGTTGAATGACAGTTATGTGCAACAACAAAAGGCAATTATTCAAAATATGTCTCGTAATTTTCCTAATAATCCACTATAACTTATATACATACCCGGTGCTCCTGGTGGTTGAATGTCGTATATTGCCTCGGGAAGTTCAGGTATGTACTCTAAAGGTTTATCTTCCACCCTATTGAACATATATACCTATTATTTACCTGACTTTACATATTGCACATCGGAAGGAAATAACATGCGTAATAACATTTACATTTTACAAGATGTTCTCGGGATGCCAAGAATCATCCACTTAAATATGTTGAACAAACACGTTATATATACACAGACGTAAATAACTCAAGTTGAATTATTAACACCTCGTTTTTATGAAGCTAATGTCCATTTCACTTAACAAGCGAACCGTGTAAACAGTTATATTTTATCTTTGGCATGAGGCTTTCACTTGGATCGAATTCGAATATTCCGTGTTATATGAAGCAATGGGATAGTCAATGCTGCAGCTGAGCCATACTTGTCTACTTTGTTCATCGCATATATCATTCATACTAAGACCGGCAATTCATTTACTTTCAACATGACACTTTTTGCGATATTAATTGCCATGAACGACTAGAAATATATTTTGTCGTTTTGTGTATGTGGACTCTTACCCCTTTCCTTTCATCCCATCTTTAATGTCCACTTCACCAGGTATCTGAGCTTTATCAACACCATGTACATCACCAACTATATCAGCTTTCATGTTAAACTGTTTGTCATTGATCGCTGCATCTACACGCTTTCAATCAGGAGAAATAACACTCTGGTTAATGTTTCATACATGTAGTGTGTTGTATACATGTATTGTATACATGTATTGTGCTTTATGCTTTGTCATTTACATGTTAAATGATATAACCAGTACACAAGGCCAATGATTAACCATCAACAACATCATCAACTGGATCAATTACATGTCTCACAATTATTGGGTACAACTAAATGTAAGCAATTAAGGAAATTGGTAAGGCTCATCATCAGTCAAACATTTAGCTTTCCGTCCTGAAGAGAAACGCTATGACTACCCTATATTTATCACATTACGGTGGTTGTATTTATTTCCTAACATCTGCAAACATAGCTGTCATTTCTCTATAGGCATGACATATTCGCTATGGTATGAAGGGAGTAATACCTCATAGTAGTAGTATTATATTTTAAATGTTTTTTATTTAATCAGACAAAAGTATAAATAATGAGGACTCACAGACATTAGCATTTTTATATCCTACCTTTTCCTTAAAGGACGACCTCTTCTTCTGTGGTGATTGAAGTTTGTCTTTTGGTAAATCCTGAAATACTATAGATGGTTTCTTGGTTTTGTAAATGTTATCATGAGATCGTTCCGGATTGTCCATATGTGGGACACGTGTTGCTATATCTTCATGAACAAATTCTTTAGGTCCAACATGATGATGAATCGGTATCCTATCATCCAGCCGTAACACTATCAACAATGAAGCTGCTATCCAACACAAAACAAACACTAGTATTATTCTACTCGCTTTCAGACGCATAGTAACAATTCTAAACTGTGAAGTATGTGATATTACACCAAGAAAGTCTTAATAAAATAAACGCTTTAAACGTTGAAAGTCTTCGAGGTGTTCACGTTTTCCTATTTGAATAGCGATATAAATATCAGGTAAGTTAACTGTGATTTCTTCATCTGCATCACGGAAGATGTAATTCCAATCATATGTTTGAAACCACAGTACCACAGCGTTTCACCTTCGTGGTCTTGTTAAATAACATGAATTATTATTAATTTATAATGACGTTTCATTGTTAGATGTTGGGATGCATGTTTGATTATCGCTACCTGATTAATCCTGTTATTCATGAGTTTATGTTTTACCATGAAGTAGTATTGATGTCTTGGCGACATCTGTTTCTGAAATCAATGTATACACTGATACGTTCGTACTGGCTTATCGTAATTGGCTTGACAAAAAAAGTTTAGAGTTTCAATATAGTGAAAATGCATGATTATCGATATACGAGTAATTGTCTACGCGATAAAAAAAAGAGTGAACAAACTTATAATATTCCTGCACATGTGACCATACTATACGATGTACTCCCGGTGGAAATTAGTGAACATCGGGATGCATCGGGAATAGGACCTTGGAGAAGCTTGGGGGGAGTCATGAAATCGGGAAGAATTCCTGATGTATTCCTATCGTATACGTCGGTCCAACTGCATCGGCGATGTACTACCGATGGGCATTAGATGGCTCCCCGATGCCTGAGAGAACCTCTTCTGAGAAAACTTTAAGACATCGGTAACACGTCGGAAGATGTATTCACTGTTTCATGTCGGAGATATATCGGCCAGGCATCCCCTATGTTCGGGCATATATCGGGCAGGCATCCCCTATGTTTGGGTATATATCGGGCAGGCATCCCCTATGTTCGGGCATATATCGGGCAGGCATCCCCTATGTTCGGGCATATATCGGTCAAGCATCCCCTATGTTCGGGCATATATCGGACAGGCATCCCCTATGTTCGGGCATATATCGGACAGGCATCCCCTATGTTCGGGCATATATCGGACAGGCATCCCCTATGTTCGGGCATATATTGGACAGGCATCCCCTATGTTCGGGCATATATCGGGCAGGCATCCCTTATGTTCGGGCATATATCGGGTAGGCATCACTGAAGCACCAAGATCACCGGGAAATGATTGGGGCTAAAACGTAATCACCATAGGACAGTTCTTTGTCGTACTATAACGTTTAAGTAACGTAGTGATCTAGAGGAGGTTATCAAGACTTCATCGATTACCCATAACATCGGCGATGTTTCGAAAACATTCGGGGATGCTTCGACGAAACATTTGCGGTAACTGGATTTACCCGCAAAGAAAACCCCCGATGTGTTCCCCGATGTTATATGTCTGCGCCGCTGCTTCGGGTATGTACTTCTGGTATTAATTAGAAGCGTCGGGAAGTATCGGGAGCCATCGGAAGAAACTATTGTGACTTCCACGTCGTCGATGAGAAATTCCTCAGTTGGAACATTTCATGTCTTTTATCGCTTCCTTTCGGATTTTCGAAAAAGTGTTGCTCTCAACAGCACACCATTTGGCATACATGGAATTTCCTATGTAAGGAATCATACAGTAAAGTTTGTTTTGGACTGGGTTATTTGTAATTATAAATAGTATATTTAAAAAATGTAAAATTTTATTTTTGAACAAAAATAAGTATAACGTGTAAAATTGTTGAACACCATACTATTTTCGTATATGCAATAAATAGAGCTATAAATATACTAGAAGTTTCTTATCAAATTTCATGACAATTGCTTAGCTAGATCTTTTTTTATTTAACTAAAATTGGTTTCTAAAATGCCCTAAAACATGGGAGATTATATCAATCGACGTTTTGCATACGTTTGATGTAGTTTTCGGGATAATTTGTCATTTAAAAAACGTTTATTTGCAATGATGTGTATAGTTTTAGTGTTGGTTGTTCCGCATTTACTAGTAAATATTCTTATGAAATAAATGCAAATAAAATAATAAGCTAAAATATTCAGGATGCTGTTTAAAATTATTGATTTACTTTTATATGAGTGCATGGTACTACTACGTTTTTCTTGCGTGGTAACCTATCCGCGAGATTTTGTGGTCAAAGGCATTTGGAATAAATAAGGTTTAGTCATAGTTTCGTCTGTATTTTTTATCAATGATATAAATTCAGAATAACTATTCACAATTGTCTCGATAATAAGACATAAGGAGCTACTTAAACATCATTTTAAGCGTTTGCATACTATTTGATCATGGTACATGGATGCTTAAGTTACGTATAAGGTACTGCGACTTTTAAAGAAAATGTACCAATGACATTAAACGTATACGTGTAAAATTAAGTTTAACATACAGTTCGAAAATATTAGTTTGTATTCATTTAACCAGTTTCGTGATCAAAATGGCTTTAACACTCGTAAAAACTTTAGTATGACAATACAGCTGAACATATCTCAATATGTCGGATTACTTCTTACTGGACATGATTAGCAATAAAAACCCAACAACTGGTTCCAAGTTTTTTAATTGTTTTATAAATAATTCTTGTATTCACCGACACAGTTGATGTGCATGCAGCGGCTGGCATGGGGACGGGAGATCAATGCAATTAATACGTCTACATTTCATACACGCCTTAACGATCAATAACAGCTGTCTATGGGGATATTGTAGGGATACTGTTTTATCAAAAGACTTACACTAGCGTATAGGACGCGAGTCTGGCTAAATATGTTTAATGCGAAAATGAACGTATTGGATTGCTCTATCATCGTTATCATAAAGACAACTGGGTCCAAACTATGACCGTTCTAATTTCAGCGTGTATAGAAGTAACAATAGTTTAATGCTAAAATAAACGTATTGCATTGCAAATGTGTATTGTTTAAATGGTATATGAACCGAGGTAATAAATAGTTTTACATTTGTCTATATTTGGGATATGCCGTGGATACCTTGGAAACAATTTACCGTGTTATCATTTTACTATTAGAGAAGTTTCCGCCAAATAGGTCAGACACATTGTGATCTTAATATTGTATCGGACTTAATAGCGGACATTGTTTAGTCTACAATTATTATAAACTGGTTCTATATTATATAATCGTAAATATCCAACACTGATAATGTTCCTCTTCTGATAAGTAGACACAAAATGGTGGTCTAAATAATGAATCGGGTTCAATTTACAAACCATTGGTTCAAATATTGAAACGTTCTTTCTTTACAACGGCATTGTCTCATTACATCATTAACACATTATAAAACAAACACATTCGATCTGTGTGAGTTAACGCATTAAATCTGCTTACATGTACACCTATTACAAATACAAAAGATGTAAAAGAACACTTACTGACAATCTAAATGTCCATTTTTTCTATGCCGATGAATCGGTCATCTTCTCCATAATAGACAGGCGTTTTCAGACGATAAATATTTCTGTTTAGACGGCATTTCCACATACAGTATAACAACTGTTTGCCATTCTGTTTTCCTGAAAACGCTTAACATAATATTATAGCATTCATTGTCTCATATTGTTTTTATTTACGGCTACAACGTTTGTTTGATGGGCGAAAATCAGTATAAACTTTAAAGCAAGGAGAATTATTGTTTTGTCTCCCCTGGTACATATACGACATTTGAGACAAGTTTCGGTAGCTTTTCACCGTTTTTGCTTCGCCTAAAACATGATATCAATAGTTTGAGAAGCCCTATTGTATTATAGATTTGCTTTTTTGGTCACTACATGTTCCTGTTCTTGGCGTGGACGTAATGGTCTTTCGAGGTCTATAAATTGGTAATTGGGTCAAATTATGGAGGAACCTTGTTTGTTCACTGAGTGTAAAGGATTTGACATGTTTTATTCGTAATCTGGTCGTTGAAGGGCATAACTTTGGAGCAGGGTTTCTCAGTTTTGGACAGTTTCCGGGATCTGTAACTGGGTATCCTCGTTTTGGTTACTCGAGGTAACCATGTTTGTATGACTTGTCGCTAAATGTCGCAGTTTGGTTGGCATGGTTTCGGGTGATAGTAACTGGATCAAGCCACATTTATGCCTCGTTTCGTTAGATCACTTGGGGTCACCGTGCTGGCATATCTTTATGAATTAGGTTGTCTGCACCCTTTTTATAACTAGGACTTTTCATTTTCGTATATGTGTGTTATGTGTTATGGTACTTACGACTAATTATTAAACAGTTCAAAATAAATCTTGACTGTAGGTAATTAGCTAACAAAAGGCAATGACAAATAATGTAATTAGAAATGTGTGTTTTCTGATATTATTTATATGCATTATCTATCTTTATCTTTCATTTGTGCATTGTATATTATGTTGTTTTTTCCATAAATGTTCATTTTTCATAAAATGTGTGTAACACTATGTATACATCACTATTAAGGTGGAATCAAATAGTATATATATATATATATATGCAATTTTGAAACAATAATTGGACATTATGGGCCATTTTACATTGATGTCCTCTGCAATTGACACAACTTATTCATTTAGCTTATCACCGTAAATATAGTAGATATTCAGACAAATAAACCATAAATTATTCATGTGTGACGCAACAACAGTTTGTGGTTATGTATGGAGCGTGCAAATCGTATTTATAACAAACCTGATCGTGGTTTTGATTTATATTAAAATAATATTATGAAATAAAAATCACGGTGTCGTTGTTATTCATAAACAACGCGTTTTCATTTTATGATCATTATAATTGATCTTTAATTGTAATTATGTGGTGAACGATTTTGTAATTTCAAACCAACATATTGTCCGCCCATATTTGAGGTGTGTAACCAGACACATTGACTGGTGTTTGATGGGTGATTATGGTGGAATTGTACTTCATCTGCGTTCAGTCACGAGCTCGGCTTGAGGCCCACATGTAAGATCGGGAAACTGAATGTGTCAGCCTCGTTAAATAAAGAAGTTACTTACTTACTTACTTACTTACTTACTTGGCTGAATATCCTTACCGTTATCCATTGTAAGCATGCTCAATTATTCGTTCAAGGCATGTTTGTACCCCTCATGGTAGCTGTATCTTCCCACAAAACATAACGTATATCCAAACATAATCACACCCATATTTACAGAAAACCACAATATCCAATCAACGATATTTTGTTAAATGTGAGACGAGTACTAATTTGTCGTACACTGCATACTGCCTGAAAAAAGCACATTGAAGTCAACTTCTAGCACAAACAGGTATTTTTGTATACTCTATATTTACCAAGCTTTACTTTTACTCATAAACTGTAATTATAGACTATTAATACCGTTTTATTTTAACAAATACAAAAGGTGTCCATACTTGAAAAATAATGCATTAGAACACTTTGTTCATGTTTCGCCAAAATAAAATTTCAAATATTATCAAAATCATAAAAAGCCATGTTACAAAACATTTTGGTTTTTGTGTGAATGGGTCTGATGCATTTTGTTTCTATTGTATACAACATTGCAACCTGTTGCCCAACAAATTCTTTGACTGTTGATATGCCTTATTTCACAAAACCATTTGTTTGAATAACGATAAGAACAACAAGGAGGGCTGAACTCAACTTAGACAGCCGTAATTATTTAGAAAATAAACAACACACCAATCATAATAACACGTCCCAATGCCTACCATACAAAGTAGTTGTGTCGTGGTGTTTCTGTTTTCTGTGCTCGGCTGGTTGGGTTGAGTGCTACCTTCCCTGTCGGATTTTCTCATACCTTTTATACAATCAAACGAGAAAATGACTAAGTCTTTATTTGATCGTAGGCCCTTAAGTGTGTCCCTAGATTATACAAAGATATGTGTGTATGAACGATTAAGTTAGTTTAACACATGTTGTATTAGCAGCACACAATCAGAGCAGCCACAAACAGCTATTGTCAAGAAGCTTAATCAAACACATGCAGCTATAAAACGACAACATAAGACAGCTTTCCAAAATAATCCGCACATCGATTTTGTTTTGACTGACATTACAGGAAGTACACTAGGTCATATATGACACATACACTTGACCGAATTTCTAATTGGTCATCCTAAAAAATCTTATATCATCTGTACTATCCAATTAATATATCTGAAGCTGTGTCATTTGTTCGTTCCATGCACTGATCTATCGATTTCCGGAAAGAAGCCTGGTATTCAAGTACAAAATCATCCATGTACGGTTGGTGCAAAATAGCTTTAGCGCAAGCGGGCCTCGTTCACAGCATGGAATATATTCGAACTTGGTATGAATATGTTGATCGTCGATTGGCTCTTCTGAAAAACATTAAACTTTGCGAGAATAAGCCATGCGGAACGCACCTAGAACATTAGATGCATACCAATATTGAACGAATTTCTGATTGGCGACGTGTTTATATATCAACTTTTGAGAATAATGTTTTAAGAAGAACAAAAATAATCGAAAACCCAATGATGCCTTATAATATTGATAGGAAACATGTTTCTCGCAGTAATTTTAGCTACCCCCCCCCCAAGGGGTATAACCTAAAGCACGGAGAATGGTGGGTTAAGTAAGACTTTCCATGAAGATTGGTGCCAATGGCCGATATTTTGATATTTTTGTCACTTTGCGGACACATTTCCACCAAAGTAAGTTCATTTTCTTGTTTTATATGTGGTGTGTATGCGATAACCACCTAGCCATAAGTTTAGGCCACCTATCGGCGGTCTGTTTTAGTCTGTCAGTGCAGCGATAAAAGCCTGAAAGAAGGGATGGTGACATCGGGGGTCCGTAGTCCGCATTGGTTTTTATTAATTCTGACGTATCCGGGGCATTCTGGATGGTTTTACTGTGTTTGCTAGGTACTTCATGCATGATTTTATGGTTAAAAAACTGTTTCTGCTTATATAGGAGGCTCCATGTGCATAATTTTAACGTTTAAGACGATGTCATGGAGAATCGTCAACGTTAAGACCCGAACTGTGGAGAAGTTATATCGTTTTGCAGCATAGTGTGTTACTTTCATTGATTAAAAATGTAGTTTCTTTTTATTTTTCAGACTCCTAGTTTGAAGAATACATACCAAAAAGACGTCACTTCATTCAAGGAGGAAGTGGCAGAAAAGAAAACGAAAGAGAAATTTTAATGAAATCTCATTGCCTAATAAAAGTGTAACTAGGAAGCTTTGTGTCGCAAATTAAACACTAAATACGCTATTACCATTTAGATATTTTTCATAAAAAGAAAACGATTAACTTCAGCACCTTGTCATTTATATCGACCCGAAGAACCCCAGTGAAAAGGCAGAAAATAAATATAGAGTAAAGTCTCATGATAACATTTTATTCACGTATTTTAATACACGTTCAAGGTTATGATTCTATAAAATAAAATAACATGAAATGATTCTGTAAAATAAAATAACATGAAATGATGTGTCTGTTTTGTTTTGTTGGAAAGGTCAAATAGCACAGATTCTGGTTGTATTCTTTGTTAAGATACTGCCTGGAACATTTTGGTTCACAAAGCATCAGATCACACTGCCTTTATAAAATTGACCATCTTCGCTAATGAACCTTTAAACCTACAATTAGTAAATAAAAACGTCAAACAAATTTGCGTAATAATTACTATATTGATTGCACAAAAAGTGACATTGGTCTACCATGACCTTTCGGCAATGACCCCTTTATTACGAGCGGTAAGCCCGCTTGACTACCGATCAATAGGTCCCTGGTTCGAACCTCGGCCGGGGCACTTATTCATGGAACGCTTTTCCGAGTTTCCCACCCAACTAGACATGATCTATTTGGAAGTTAACCCAGAGCTAGTCTTGCATGTATCAGTGCTGTACACCAGGTACGTTAAAGAACCAATGTCTGTAGGGCAGTGCGCCCATATACATGGAAACACCATACTGTGTTCTCTACTTGCTGCCTCTTTAACAAAAACACAGGACCCATTTGAAATAAGTGTCAATGGTACGATGCATTTAAGAAGATGAATGCATCATAGAGACGAGAGCGACTATTGAATTTCACTCTTATGAATGTAACAAACTGTAAAACTTCACTTAAAGACCACCTCAAAATTAAAACCTCCAGCTCGAAGTCAATTCCCATGATTGTATGTTGTACTTTTGATTTATCATATAACCAACTCTATTTTTAAATAAGCCTTTATTAATATTTAAACAGATATAATAAGTATGTTTTAAAATAAATAAGGGTGGTCGGATAAGTGAGGTTTCATTGTGATGTTTTGAACATTGACGTACAATATACTGCCACTTATAAAACTGCTGCAATGGTTAACGCGCAGTGTTTGTAACAAGCAATCTTGGTTTGATTCCCAGTTGCTTCAATTTGTCAATGCTGGTTTTACTCTACATGTTGAGAAGTTGTTGGTTGCTTGTAGATTGTACGTAAGTGCTTGAAAGAATACTGATCAAATCCTCTATATTATAAAACGGGATGAAGAAAATGGAGGGTTTGAAACCACAATCTACCAAACTGATGTGGCATGTAGCACACCTTTTTTTCGAAGAAGATAATCTCCATCTAGTAGAGAAGACGGCTACTACTAGGCCTTTTGTCAGTTCAACTTGAATATCATTACAGATACACAATGCCCCAGTCAATTGAAACCCTTAGCACGGAGAAGGGACCGGTTGACTTTTTAAACCATGGTAAAATCCCAGCCTGATGGCCTTACAAAAGGTAACACTCCCAACCTTATCAGTGAAACTTATTCCCGGCTGCATTTCACATCTACGCATGAAGGTGCGGAGCAAAAGTCCTGCTCTCATTCGGCAGCGTGGGGACATCAAAAGTTAACAAGAGGGTCCAAAGGGCCCTGGGTCGCTCACCTGTTTGGCCTAGTGACCTAGATTTTGGCCCAAATGACACAGTATCTAACTTGACCTAGATTTTATAGAGATAAACATTGTGACCAAGTTTAATAAAGATAGAGTCAAAATTGTGACCTTTAGTGTGTTCACAAGATTTTTCAATGATTTGGCCTCGTGACCTAGTTTTTGACCCCAGATGACCCAATATCGAACTTTACCTAAATTTTATAATGATGATCATTGTGATCAAGTTTCATAAAGATAAGGTCAAAATTGTGACCTCTAGTGTGTTCACAAGCTTTTTCAATGATTTGGCCTCGTGACCTAGTTTTTGACTCCGGGTGACCCAATATCGAACTTGACCAAAATTTTTTAGTGATGATCAGTGTGATCAAGTTTCATAAAGATTAGGCTCAAATTGTGACCTCTAGTGTGTTCACAAGCTTTTTCAATGATTTGGCCTTCAAAGGCTTGTGACCTAGTTTTTGACCCCAGATGACCCAATATCGAACTTGACCTAGATTTTATGGAGATGATCATTGTGATCATGTTTCATAAAGATTAGGCTCAAATTGTGACCTCTAATGTGTTCACAAGGTTTTTCAATGATTTGGCCTAGTGACCTAGTTTTTGACCCCAGATAACCCAATATCGAACTTGACCTAGATTTTACAGAGATGATCATTGTGATCAAGTTTCATAAAGATTAGGCTCAAATTGTGACCTCTAATGTGTTCACAAGGTTTTCCTTTGATTTGACCTAGTGACCTAGTTTTTGACCCCAGATGATCCAATATCGAACTTGACCTAGATTTTACACAGATGGTCATTGTGATCAAGTTTCATAAAGATTAGGCTCAAATTGTGACCTCTAATGTGTTCACAAGGTTTTCCTTTGATTTGACCTTGTGACCTAGTTTTTGACCCCAGATGACCCAATATCGAACTTGACCTAGATTTTACAGAGATGATCATTGTGATCAAGTTTCATAAAGATTAGGCTCAAATTGTGACCTCTAATGTGTTCACAAGGTTTTCCTTTGATTTGACCTAGTGACCTAGTTTTTGACCCCAATATCGAACTTGACCTAGATTTTGTTAAGATGATCATTGTGACCAAGTTTCATAAAGATTAGACCAAAATTGTGACCGCTAGAGAGGACACAACCCAATTGTTGACGGACGGACGGACGGACGGACGGACGGACGAAGAGTGATCACAAAAGCTCACTCTGTCACTTTGTGACAGGTGAGCTAAAAACTCGTGACTATATCCCGGGTTTGGAGAGTCAGGGTTTGATTTGACTGGTGCATAATAAACAAGCACAAAATTATAAAAAATCATCCTTTATTATTATATGCATATCTTGGGAGTACAAATAAGAAAATCACAACAATTGTTGCAGCCAGGTAGTGTTGTCACTGTACATGTAGTTGGTTCCAATTATATCAAATCTCGTAATTGGAAATCTGTATCACGTGACATCTTACAGGCTGATTTCGGAGAATTAAATAATATTGTAAGGAACTCGCCAAATGTTAATGTTCTTGTGTCTGAATTTACAAGAATCACATCATATATCGTCCAAAAACATGCCCTATAAAGGAAAGAACAATTATCTGTAGACCAACGATTCCATGGTACTCATGCTACCTAAAACAACTGAAACATTACAAACGAACAATCGAGAAAATCTTTATGAATGACAAATCAGACCTGTCAAAGAACGTACACTTAAACGAATTTCTAATTGGCCACCCTAAAAAATATTATATCATCTGATATATTATATCAATAAATCTTAGGCTGTTTTATTTGTTTATTCCACGCACTAATGTATCGATTTCCGGAAAGAAATGGCGAATTCATGTACAAAATCATCCATGCGTTACGGTTGGTGCGAAATTACTTTTTTGCACGTTGGTCTCGTGCACAGCTTGGAATATAATCGTATTTGGTATGAATGTGTTCCCTGTTGCTTGGCTTTTCTTAAAACACTATAATTTGTCAGAATGAGCTATGTGGAACGCGCTCATGACGTCCGATGCATGCATACATTGAACGAATTTCTGATTGGCCGCGTGTTTTTATAAATAAGTTTTTACAAAAATGCTTATAGAAGAATAAAAATAATCGAAACCCCGATACTGTCCAATTTTATGGATAGAAAATATGTTTCTCGCTGTAATTCGAGCTAAACCCCACGTTATTATAAATATCGCTTTTTTCAAAATGACGTTTTGACGTACATGTCTGGATTTTGGTGCTGGTACTCGTCATTCTAACGGCTTCAGCGCGCCCCATATTACCCATTCTCGCCAGTATTAATGCTTTTCATTAAGCCAATCGACAGAGAATACATATTGACTAATTTCAAAAATCAAACATGTCATGCACGTGAACCACGTGCACGTAAGCCATTTTGCACTAACTGTTCTGCATGGATGATTTTATACATGCATGCGTTATTTATTTCTTGAAATCGATAGAACAGCGCATGGACTAAAAATAACCACACTTTTAGAAATATTGATTGAATATATCGCATAATATAATATTTCATTAGGTGGCCAATTAGAAATTCGTTTAAGTGTATATAGAGGTGTAAGAAATATATATAGTATAGAACTTTCTAAGGCCAAGGATGAATACTGCCAGTCTAAGATTGGAGAAGCAGAAGGAAATATCAAAAAGTTATATGCAGTAACATCTGATTTATTGGGAAGGACAAAGGACAATCCACTCCCATTACACACAAGTGCAGTATCTTTGGCAAACGAGTTCTTACGATTTTTTGCTGATAAAATTATCAAGCTGAGAAATGATCTTGATAACATACCATCTGAAACATCCAACAATGGTACTTCTAACGGCTCAAATCTACCCGTGATTAGAAAAACATTTACTGAATTCAAACCACTCTCTGAAAATGATATTATGAAACTTCTACATGCATCAAAATCTACAACCTGCGAACTTGAAGTAATTCCTACTACGAAATTAAAGGAGTTTTCTTCTCAATTTGCTCCCGTAGTGACAGAAATAGTAAATCGCTCATTGCTATCTGGTGTGTTTCCTGGTGGGTGGAAAAGTGCTGTGATTAAACCCTAGTTAAAAAAGAAAGACTATCGTCCGGTTTAAAATTTAACATTTCTCTCCAAGATTCTTGAAAAAGCTGCATTAAACCAAATCACCAAGCATATTGAATATAACAATCTCCTTCCAGTTTACCAAAGTTCATATAGAAAATACTATGGGGTGGAAACGGCTATGGTCAAAATGTATAATGATCTTTTGGAAACCGTAGATAAAAACCAGGTTACAATCGTAGTCATGATCGACTTAAGTGCAGCGTTCGATACCATTGATATCCCAATATTGATTAAAATCCTACAAGATGAATTTGGTATTCATAATACTCCACTAGAATGGATTGAATCCTATCTCACAAACAGAACAATGAAAGTCTTAGTCGAACAGTCAGCATCAGAGACTGAACCATTGAGGTTTGGTGTTCAACAGGGTTCTTGTGCTGGACCAGTGATATTTACTCTCTATATATCGGCTCTCAATCGGGTTGTCCAGAAGTATACAGCCGATCTCTATGGATACGCAGATGACCATAAGATTGCTTTTAAATTACAATCAGGAAATTCTCAGGAAGAGACAACTGTTATTCAACAACTGAACAGCTGCCTCATTGATATCATACAATGGATGACAATATTCAAACTGAAAATGAATCAGTCTTAAACTGAAATAATCATGTATGGAACCAGACAACAGTTAGCTAAATTGAACATCACAAGTGTCAATGTTGGTGGGTGTGATGTAAAATGTGTGAATCAGGTTAGAGATCTTGGTGTAATCATGACCAATACACTTTATTTTGACTGCCACATTCAGAAAAAATGCCAGATAGCTCATGTGCAGCTACGGAATCTTGAAGCTATACATAAACATCTCACACAAAAGTCTACTGAAACATTAGTGCATGGACTGGTTCATTCCCATATTGACTTCTGCAATGCCTTATTCACTGAAATTCCAGCCTATCAGATGAAAAAATTACAGCGAGTCCCAAATCATGCAGCAAGAGTTGTCATGAATGTTTCTTATGACAAATCCAGTGCAGATCTACTGACAGAATTACACTGGGTTCCAGTTTAGGCCAGTGTAATGTTCGAAGTTCTGGTAATCTTATTCCGTGTCATCATGGGTACAGCTCTATCGTATCTAAAGACAATGTTTGATCCTATTCGGCAAGGGTACAGACTACGATCACAAAATGACACTAACTTTTACATCCCTAGACGGCGAACAAAATTAGCAGACAGATCTATAGCCGTCACTGGGCCAAAATGGTGGAACGATCTACCAAACTATCTCAAAGACATCAAAAGTGAAACCAGGTTCAGAGCATATTTGAAAACTTATTTGTACAGGAAGTTTCATCGACAATGAGTGTGCTCTTTATCATATGTCTAGAATCCAGGTTTTTAAATTGAATGTTTTAAGTGAATGTATATTAGTGTAAAGCGCAATAGAATACATGATGATTTCATAATTTTTGCGCTATACAAATGACATGTATTTGTATTTATATGTTACTTGCCAAGCCAAGACCCTCTGTAAGACGGTAGCCCTGACATTTGTACAAAATAGAGATTACTTCCATGTTTATGATACCAGTACATATGGTTTACAAAATAATAACAAGTCTCCATGGAGAGGGTCTTAAAGTTGACGAGTCTCCATGAAATCGTCTTAAACGTTAGAAATATGCACATGGAGCCTCCTAAATAAGCAGAAACAGTATTTTAACCATAAAATCATTCATGAAGTACCTAGCAAACACAGTTAAACCATCCAGAATTCCCCGGATACGTCAGAATTAATAACAAGAAGCAGTCACTGACAGCCATATCCCCCGCCGAAGGAAAAATTAAGGTAAACGACAAATATTATCACGAAAGCTTCATAAAGATGACCACTACAGTTGAATTGTTGTTGTTGCCAACAGGAATAATGTCAAAACAACCGAATATCGTAACACATAAAAAATGAAATTCCTTAAGAAATGTAGGAGCAGTTGCACACAGAAGTAAATTAATATGTGAAAAATCAACAAAGGACCATAATTCTTTCAAAAATGGCCGAAATGAAAAACCCTGACGATAGCCGCTAGTGCACCTCATAACTGTACTTCTGTAAAAGTTTTGACAAAATTCCATGAGAAATATGCAAAAAAAATAACAAAGGGCAATAACTCTGTCAAAAATGGTCAAATAAAAAAAATCCTGACAATATGCGCTGGGGGACATCATAGCAGTTATTCTGTGATAGTTTTGTCAAATTCCCTTAAGACATGTAGAAGGAGTTGCAAACAGAAGAATTTATATGTAAAAAACAACAAAGGGCAATAACTCTGTCAAAAATGGTCGATTAAAAAAATCCTGACAATATGCGCTGGGGGACATCATAACAGTTACTCTGTAAAAGTTTCGTCAAATTCCCTTAAGAAATGTAGGAGGAGTTGCACACAGAAGGATAATATATATAAAAAACCACATAGGGCAATAACTCTGTCAAAAATGGTCGAATAAAAAAATCATGACAATATGCGCTGGGGGACATCATAGCAGTTATTCTGTGAAAGTTTCGTCAAATTCCCTTAAGAAATGTAGGATAAGTTGCACACAGAAGAATTTATATGTAAAAACAACAAAGGGCAACAATAACTCTGTCAAAAATGGTCGAATCAAAAAGTCCTGACAATATGCGCTGGGGGACATCATAGCAGTTATTCTGTAAAAGTTTCGTCGAATTCCCTTAAGAAATGTAGGAGAAGTTGCACACAGAAGTTCGGACGGACTGACGGCGGACGGACGTACGGAATGACGCCTCCCATTACCATATCCCCTTCGCCTTCGGCGGGGGATAAAAATCAATGCGGACTACGGACCCCCGATGTCACCATCCCTTCTTTCAGGCTTTTATCGCTGCGCTGACGAACTAAAACAGACCGCCGATATGTGGCTCAAACTTATGGCTAGGTGGTTATCGCATACACACCACATATAAGACAGGAAAATGAACTTACTTTGGTCAAAATGTGTCCGCCAATTGACAAAAAACATCAAAATATCGGCCATTGGCACCAATCTCCATGGAAAGTCTTACTTAAACCACCATTCTCCATGCTTTAGGTTATACCCCTTGCCCCCGTAATTAAATAGATCACATTTTTTATAATGGCATATGGCGTACTTTTCTGGTTTAGGTGTCGTTACCCCCGTCATTCTTACAGCTTCAGTGCGCCTACATTGCTCATTCTCGACAGTTTTAATGTTTTCAGAAAAGCCAATTGACTGAGAATAAATTCTCACCAATTTCTAAAATCAGAAATATCGGGCACATGGACCACGTGTACTTAAGCCATTTCGCACCAACCGTTTGGCATGGGAGATTTTGTTGATGTATACGTGATTTATTTCTTGAAATCAATATATTAGTGCATGTAATGGATAAGCCTACAATTTTAGAAAGATAAACTGAATATATATCATAATATTATATTTCATTGGTTGGCCAATTAGAAATTAAGTGTACACTTAAGAAATCATGAAGTCGTCATGAACAACCAACACAAAATCCTAATGAAACACCACGTGTACTTCTTTATGGAAGCCAATCGTTGATTACCCATCAGTGAGTGAAACGAAATAGTTAAGTCACAACAATTATTTCGATACCCTATATGGTCATAACGTTTTACACAACCAGTTACTATCATTGAGAACATTTCTGTAAATGATTGAGAAACGATTGACATGAAAGAAAGACATGTGATACTTAAAGTTCAAGAAAGTTCAAAAAAGTGTATTGGCATAAACATATATACATATATGTCGCACAAACAGTCGGTCTTTAATATACTATGTAATATATATGCTGAACATGGACCATAACAAGAAACTATAACGGGGATGGGGGAGCGACTCGAAGAAAAGGAACCGATCTATAGAAAACAATTCACATGTACTAAAATCGCCAAAAGGGAAATAAAATGCAAAGCAATGGAACCATAAGAATGTAGTGTCTCATTGTACTGGCATTAATGTTGGACTTACTAAGCAGCATGAGAGCGAAATGGAACGAGACGCAAAAATAAGAACAAACTCCATATTACATTTGTTCTACTTACGCATACTTTAAAAGTAGCAGTTGGGGCGCTAAGGATGTCTGAAAATGTTTTCCTATTGCATACCTGTAAGCTTTCTTATATAGTCCATTGATCATCTCATGCATGTAATGGAAGAACACTGCCATTACATCACGGAACTTGTCTGAGTGATCATAACAAACGATTTGTATCAAACGAATGGACACACTTATATGATAAGAGACTATGTCGTGAGTGATATGGTTTTTAACGACGAGTTTAATAAAACCCGTATGTATTGGTTGTACCTCATGTGGTCTCCTTTTTGGCAGGGGTTTGTGCGTTTGGGTCTTTGGGATCTTGGTCGAGTCTTGCTTGCGTTTCATTCGGTCTCATGCAATTAACGCTCTTTTATAATTTCTTTGTGAAATTGGGTCATCCTGCATTTTTTCGGTGGGGTCTTGTATTTTTATGGTTTCTTTGGCTTATGTGTGGGCATTGCTCAGTGTAGTTGCTAGAAATATGTAATGTTATTTCCCACCCATTCCTTCCTTGCAGATTATTTTAAACTAGGCGAACCGCTATTCTATAATGTCTTTGTGAAATTGGGTCATCCTGCATTTTTTCGGTGGGGTCTTGTATGTTTATGGTTTCTTTGGCTTATGTGTGGGCACTGCTCAGTGTAGTTGCTAGAAATATGTAATGTTATTTCCCACCCCATTCCATCCTGCATTTTTACGGCGTGGTTTTGGATTTTCGATTGTTTCTTTGGCTTATGTGTGGGAATTGCTCAGTGTAGTTGTATTGTGGTGTTTCTGATTTATGTGCTCGGCTGGTTATGTTGAGTGCTACCTCCCTTGTCTGATTTCCCCATACCTTTTTGTGAGCTCGAATGTATCACATAAGTTTAGTGAACAATTATTATGTTTCAAAGTTATAATTAAAGCTGCCTATATAGGTTGAAACCAAAATTTATCACTTCTTGGAGCGCGACACCATTGATCAAGGCATGTATTGGCTAACGAAGCTTCTGGCTAATTTGCATATTTATTGCACAGTCTGTGAATGTCGAACGATATTTACAGCACAGTAAATGTGTGATAAATATCAATTATACTTCATGCGGTAACGAGTGTACGTCAAATAGACAAAATATACATTTTGTATTTCTAATATGGGACCAGAAGAAAACATTGACATACATTACATTATGATTTATAAATACTTTTGCAAAATTATCATCATACGAACCGATTTTGGGTGGTTGTGTCAAATATTTTTTTCAATTGATGTGTGTGTTACTCGATTTCGTCAGTTCTAGAAGAACCTCATAAATGTGTTATTTATTAATAGAATAGAATAGAATAAATTTTAATACACATCATGTGCCCTCTCGGGCATATAAATCACACAAAAACAGATGAACAATGTTCAAGAACATAAGATATATAAAGTAACATAAAGTACACTGATTAGTAGTAAAACAATTAACTAAGGACTAGTATAACAGTAAAGTAAAATAGGCATTTTAAATGACAAACAGAATGTTATAATTATATAAACAAACTTTATCAAAATACACAATTGAATTGAAATGCACATCACGCAGGACTATTAAGCTGGTTTAGCCTGGAGTTATAGCAGGACCAAATGTATTCAGCTGTTCTTTTAATAATTTCATGATTTTCATTACTTATTAAGAATATACTTTACAGTTTACAGTTTTATTGGTATAATCGGCATGTGAAATGCCTTTGACCATTTACACAATAAAAACTAGATGGTCAAGACAACATATATACAATTATGTACATAACATATATTATAAGCAAGCACAGATAAAGAAATAAATACAAAAAGAGAATAGGAATTCAGTTTTGTGATATACAGTATACATATTATACTGTTTCAACTAAAACAATAAGCTTGATTAGTAACAGAAATAAACACACACAAATATACAAATATATACAAACGGTACAATTCAAATTGGATAATTTATATTTTCAATTATTTATACATCGACGGCATGTTATTATTACATTAGGGCTAGTTTATTTTCTCTTAGTTTTGAGGCATAGAATACTAATTTTGCGTTGTTTAAGATGATTTTGTTCGTTTTGCTTGCCATAATGTTATAGAATTTATTTAATGTAGGCCAAGCTGGTCGTGCTATGTACTTTGATCGTAGTTCATTATAGGTTTGGCAACACATAAAAAAAATGATATTCTGATTCTATAGAATTATTGTGGCATAATTTGCATATTCTGTTTTCTTTTGCTGATGATATAAATGTGTCTGTTAATGATAGAAAGTTAAGGTTTTTACAAATCTGTGATGTTTCGTCCAAATATATGTTCCTTAAAGACTGATATTTAGGGCATACAAACATGAAGTGGAATTCATCTTCCACTTCCCCTAGATCACAAATCCTGCATAATCTCAGTGAAACAGGTGTATTGTTGTATCTACCAATTTCTATTTGTAATTTATGTGCACTAATTCTAAATTTAGTGTAGCAAGATCTTATTTCAGGTACTTTTATAATATCAAGGTATAATTCATGTTCGAAAATGTTCTTAAACAAAGCATAAGTGCGTAATTTACCTATACAATTCACTTCACAGTTTTTCATTCTTCCTGACCATGATGATTTAAAACTATTAACTGCTTTGGTTTTTAAAACATGAGGCATAATTTTGTTACCATAGCTATTGACATTAAGATGATTCAATGCGAAATAAATACTAGATATCCAACTTGCTGTACCTTGATTATGCAAATTACAATTCTCCTTAAAAGCAGACAATAATAACGGAGGACAATTAGGACCTGATAATCTCTGATAATATTTAACAGAATGCTTAATTATGTCGATATATAAAGGGTGACGCCCAGTTTCACCTAAAACAGCATCATTTGAAGCTTTTTTATTGACACCTAGTGCATATTTGAGGGCTTTTACATGTAGCTTATCACATACAAAGTTACTAAAAGACATATCAAGGGAATAATTATCCTTTCTGACAATACATGAATCTACATTAATTGTTCCCCACACTTCACATGCATATAAATATATATTAATGACAAATGTATCATATTTGTATTGTAGCAAAACAATAACAAATGAGCCGTTCTCCAGGCAAACCGGCTTAGTGAAAAAATTGCGAAATCATAAAAAACATGGTGTTTGAAAGACCAGACTCTTAAGAATAGTTTAAAAAAAATGAGGAAAGTATAAACTCAGTTTACAAAGTAACAGACCTTTACAATTTACCACTTCCCTCTAGTTTTTGAGTGACGTCGCATACGTCATCCAAACGTCAGTTGTCGTAATGTTAACACGCTTTCAAAAATCCAGTTTTTATCGATTATTATTTTCTAATAGTATCATTGTTTTGAATAATTCTTATTTAAATATAACATATATAATACATCTGAGTATTTCGATTAAGAGAAGAGAAAAGGAGCTACTTTTTATCCACTAACCCCTCGTTTTTCCAAATATGGATACTTTTCAGAATTATGTCACCATAGTAACGACAAAGTTATTTTAAGATAATTAATGAGAAAAATTAAACCTTAAAAACATAGTACGTGGGGTGATCAAAAAGTAATGAGACAAACGCTCTTAAATGTTCATTCTTCGTGATATCAATAAAATAAGTTGTAATTTCAAATATAAAATGAATCCTCTCTCCGTCTGCAGAGTTTCATAAATTTTCATCCATAATTAACAGAGATATTCATTATTTTGCAACCATGGGTACAGCGACTCGCCGCACATTAACGACGTCAATGACGTCACGTTCGTAAAGTGTTAACTATTCGAACGTCTCATTGCTCAGAATAAATGCTTATGTCTCTAAAACTATTCGAAAGATTTACTTTAAATTCAGTATTTATTGAGAAAAAGTGTTATTTTGACTGAATCAATTAAGATGTTATAAAATATCAAGGAAATGTCGATCATTTTCATTCCAAAGACGGCTCTCGTGTACGACGTCCGCCAAACGAGTGACAATAAAAGTTGACAGCTCACATTATGCTTTTTTGATCTCGGCTTGAGGTCCTAAGGTTTCTTTCCCGTCACAAACCCTTTTCCACTTACGAAACACCAGTATACGTCTTGCAGATTTATAGTTTGATGCTCATTTCCCCTTTTTAAATGTTTGTTTAGACCTTAATCCTAATTTGTGGAAGAATTGTAATTTTACGATGTGTGCTTTTTTGCCGAAATAATGCGTAGTTTTCAAGTCGCTAATGTTAATTTTCAAGTCATATATTAAAAACGAGCATACCTACACCAAAAACATTTTATTCCACAGTTATTTAATGTTCTAGCACCAATTCCAGTTAATTTGATACATATTGGACGAAAATTTAATAAAATATAAATCGAATGTTTTTCCATACCACATGGCGAAAAAGGGCGACGTTTTGATGTGCGGCGACATAGCGCAACACCTTATATTTGACGTTGCATTAATATAGAACTACTTATTGAAGAACATTGTATTTTACACGTAAACATCGGCATTAAATTCAGCAAATTTAAAATGACATTTTCATAGCTCATATACGTAAACTTTAAAAATGAGAGCATTTGTCTCATTACTTTTTGATCATCCCACGTACAAGTACTATGTTATTTAATTGCTTAAATTTATATCAGCCAACATCGCTTTTTCTCCTTTTTTAGCCTCATTACATAATTCCTATCAGATGTCAATAAGTCCTGTTTTCCTGGAGAACGGCTCGAATTTAAAAACCTGTAGATTCTAATTTAAAAATGCATAAACTAATTTTCACAAGTTCAAGAAATTGATTGAGTGACTATGTTAAATGTATTAAAATACCGTTTATGTCTGAACTGCAAAGTAATTGTTATACCAGATTACAAAGCATACAACAATGTAGCCGGGACGATGTACGCTATCCAGACGATTAAAAACTGCAGTTATTTGATCGACGACTTATGCAATAAAACAAATGATTTTGTGTTAAAAGTCAACGTGATTGAGTTTAGACGTGTAAATATTTGCTTTGTAATTGCAGCCACACCATTTGTCAATAGGTTAAGTGCATGCTCAATCAACTTGGATGAAATCTATTACTTCAACTGAAAAAGTCCTAATATCAATTAATTGATATTTTTAGATATAGTCTTTTTATCCAAACAACAACGCGATCTTCCATATGAGAACATTTGACTGAATAATGTTAGATCTAACACATGTGATAACAAGTACGTGGCGTCACCAGCCTTTCAGTGCAAACACCTCGTCAGCTAATAATGTAATATTATTCATTATTTCTGACATTGTAGTTTTGGCTCTAATTCTACCCACTAGTAAATGTAAGAAATAGTTCTGAATATAATATAGTGAATGTAGTTGTACTGTTCCATGTCTACACATTACGGTTTAATTGTATTCCTTTTGTATATGTTCATGCAAAAAAACCCGGAAGAACCATACTCCATTTCTAGAACGAATCTGTTCCTAAATAAAAAAAAGTTGTATCAACAGCAATATGTTGTGAATATTACTGACAATGAATGCACGGATAATGTACAACATCAGCAATTAGGAGACATCCAAACATGTTTGTTAAGTCATTAGTACTGATAGAAACAGACGATGACCAAGCCAAGTATTGATTAAGACTCGTTGTTTTGTTTCAATGTAATTTTCTGTTAGACATTTAGACTTTTTATTAAGGTCTGTTTTGTCAATTAGATTGTTCTCTTTGAGCATTTTTTTCTCTAGCTGTTTCTGTGGAGTACTTCCTTCAATGTCCGAGTAATCGTTATCTTATTTAAGAAAGATGATGAACCATGGGCAACAGGTCATTTTTCGGACACCCTATTATTGATAGTATATATGCAACTTGTTTACAATGAAAATGGACACACCATGGTGCATTCACAAACAAACAACATAAGTTATTACTCTGTTTTAAAAAATGTTAACAAACAAACAATTATTATTACTACATTCACTTTTCAATTGTGGTAACTGATGTTTAAACGATGTAAGTAAATATAAAAATAAGAAATAAAGAAGAGGATTTATTGTCATTAACCCGATCCATTTCACATCCTACAACACGCGATTGTTTTCTAGTAATTAAATACAATCATTATGTCAATTATCCCACAGATGTGGTTTCTGACTCACATAGGCTTAACAATTGAATACACGCATATCATGTGAAAAAGAATATTTATGTTTATTAAATGTCTCTTGTCTAAATATTCAGGATTCAATTTGATCGTCTTTTTATAAAACTTCAAATCATTCATGTTATGCAGCTACAACAAAACTATGATAATCTAATAAGTCCAAATAAAAAACATTTTTGTAGTGACCATTGCCTTCGGACCATACATAGGTTAAAAGTTCAAGTTGGTAGGGGGAACTATTACTGGAGTGATTTGAAATTTGTCTGGAACTAATCATTATACTCGAGACAATTGGCTAATAAAGAAAAAGAGTTTTAAAAAATGAAACACTCTAGCGTAAAATGTATGTAAATTTTGTTTAATAATTCCAATTATTTACAAACGTCTGTGAGAGCTTTGAATATCCTTTCGCCACAAACAACATTTAAAGTAGCACCTCGTATCGCTTTGCTTACCGATATTTGTACTTCGTGTAGTTGCTGAACACAGATCTTCTAGTTATTAATGCACATATATTTTATATAAGAAGTAAATAGAACCAGCTGAGAGCAAAGAGGCAAACAAAAATGAATTTGTAGTATATAATGACCACCACAAAACAGAACACGTAAATGAGTAAAAATGATGATTTCGACCACCACAAAACAGAACACGTAAATGAGTAAAAATGATGATTTCGACCACCACAAAACAGAACACGTAAATGAGTAAAAATGATGATTTCGGCGACTGATAATCAACAAAAAGAATAGAAGTAATCCTATATGAGTCTAGAGGGCGTTCGAAAGAAATTGAACGTGTCCATTCTTTTAATTTCAGTTATGTCTAAAAAGATATGCATCACTATAAATTGTATACATGTAGGCGTTTCCCTACACGCGCAAACATTATACACATATTTGTTGATTTTCCACATAAAGTTGATATGTTCATACTGACGAAACCTAGTCGTTAATAATTAGTTTTGTCCCACTGAAAAAGTCTTACTGAGTGTCATTGTTATTCATTAAATTAATGTTTAACAAGTCAGTACTGATCAATGGGAAATAATTCATTTCAAACAATGAGAAAAAAGTGCTGATGAAGCTAATTAACTGAAGGTATGTCGATACATTATATGTAACATTATTGTCGTAATCAGTCAACGGTTAATGATAAACCATTGCATATGAACGTATTTTTTAACCCATCGCAAAAAACAAATTTGCCATCACATGCATGCATTTCTTATCTTTTAAAAATGGCAACAATTATGTTTCTATGAAGACGAAAATAACTCTCATATTTGTTATATAACTAATACCAAACGTCTCGCACGAAAACCTAGAATTTTGATTAATAAACAACTCTATACTACAATACCTTTACTTGTATGTCACCACCAACCAAATTACATAGTCTGTGAATGTTGCAGCAAAATTCACTCTTGCATAAGGATCATCCAACACGTTTGTCCTCTATGCTAGTTTAGCAATTCCCGAAATGCGTATTGAGTATGTTATGCATTCGGGATGGGGGGAAATATCACCATTCCCATTGGAAAAATGAGAAGTTCTTGACGATCCCCTATTAGGAACATCCTGTCATACATCAGTAATACAATGCTATCTTGGACGAATGTTAAATGTTAGTACGACTGCGTTGAAATTACACAATCCGGTATTATATGATATCTGTACTGTTTGAAGAGTGTATATGTGTGTTCGGATGCAAACCACTAATACCACAGTAAGAACGTCGTGCTCGTCAACACGAGGCACATAAAAGTCTCCGTCGCACGCAATGTACACTAATTTAGAGAACCCGTACGACCAACTGTAACTCTAGCAGACATTTGTAGAACAAATCTTCAAGAAAAAGATATCGTTTGTGAGCTTAAACAATGTCGCCGTGCTTTATAGGTGACAACGTACATCGTGAGCGCAAAGTATAGTGAAAGCAAACAGACAATGAAGGAAGTACCCCAAAGAAACAACATTGCACAGAATTATTACATACTTTAAACAAACGGCATAATGCCCAAATGAGGAAATGGAACCCAACTGCTACATGTGCTTGTTTTATTTGTCAATAATAGTGCCCCCACTACTTGCAATTCAACCATGCCAATGGTCATAATTCATCAGCCCATCCTGACATGTAGTATTCCTACAAGGTTTGATCACTGTAGCACAACTACTGATAGAGCTATGAAAAATTGAGTATAAAAATCATGATTTACGAGTATCTTTGTGACATTTTAGGATTACGTGTGACAATATTGATATTATCGTTCTAATTTGTTATGTGAAAGTACGCATACATTGTTTAATGTGCACGCCTATGTTTTCTATGAATACAAGCGTGTTTGAATAATAAAGATGTTCGTACATTCTGTGTGAACTTCATTGTTTGAGAACATCATTAAGGAATAAACTACAAAACAATGCAAATTCAAATGGTCATTTAGTAAACAAACTGAATAATTTACTTTCTAAAATGATAGGTACGAGCATCAGTCACACTGTACATCGGTGTAAAAACCTGGCGCTTACACCAGGTACTATTCGTCGATCAAAAAAGATGAAAAAAGATAAAGCGATCGAGATACATGTAATACCGTTTCGATCATTGTAGTAAGTAACTATTGAAACAGGTGTTTCAACACTAAAGCAATAGGTGTGTCGTCTGCAGTAATTGCCCATGTTTTGTGGACTCTTTCTGGGTTTTTTAAAGAATTTTGCCTTCAAGTTAATTGTTTCGCTAATGTCGCCAACCATTTTTACTAATGCCGGAATAAAAAGAAATATAATATTGAATCGGACATGGATGCCAACACTCAACTAATACAGAAGGGCAAAAACACAACACGAAACACACATAAAAGAAATCTCACAAACCACAAGCACAAGTTATATGATATTAAATACAACGAACAAGGAGGAAAATAAACAAGTGTTTCCATGATTTCGTTTATTCTAGATGGTATAGGCGCCTAAGTTGATGCGATAAATACCACGGACATACCTGCCAATGGAATTACAGCTTTACAAACCTAGAATATGTTTGGCCAACGATCAGCCTTCTCACACAAACACTCGCCAGGTGTTCACATATATGTGGCCTGTCTGCAGTATACAAAATACATCCATTATCCAAGGATTTTGTATTAAGATTGAACGCTTCATTAAGTTGGTGACTAGTTTTTATTTTAATATTAATGCACATAGGGCGTTTTCATCTTTTTAAAAAAAATACGCTTTGGCTAACCGTTTTGATGGACGACACATTCTATACTATTGGAAATCATATATTGGATATTCGTTGATTGTACAATAGTGGCTTTTTCAAGGCGGTTTACCATTTTAATTCTTATATTTTTCAACAACTCCATTTCTTGTAAGTGTTTTGTCAGAGATGATTAATCGCGGTTGGATAATTTGTCTACAGTCAATCAGCATTCGTTGATGAACCCCATCGGTTATCGGTGTTTAGCTCGTTCAATGTTTCCATTAAAATATCACCAGTGGTTTCTTTGTTCTCCATTGTTCTTGCTTCTGTGTTTTCAATAAGCGTTTCTTCAACTACAAATCGTTGTATCGTTTTCAAACACTATCTACGTCTATTTTAAAATGAATGCATCAAGTTGACAAAGTGTAAGTTTGTACACCCGTTAACTCACATGTGCGCGATGTTATGTGATGGAACGTGTCTGTCGTCGCTCTGTCACCCGATAGCAATGAGCTCAACAAATGCTTTTTACGTATGTAGCGATAGTTCATTGTTTTTCTCAAGAAGAAATTAACCACTGCTACTGTCGCTTCGATTGAAACATAGTTTCATCATGGTGACCCTCTCCAAATTTCCTCGTTGGTTTATTCAGAAACATATCTATCCAGATCGGGACTCATTTATTTCATATTCAATGACTGTGCATGTATATATACCAAACTTAAAATATCTTCCTATCGGCTAATGTAAAAGTATTTCCACAGAGATGTTTCTTATGTGATCCTCTCCAAAATAATTTATTTCAAACTTGACGGTCACGGGTGGGGATTGTAAATGTTTACACTATGTCGGTATGGTATTCCGGGAAACGATCTGTGGACTGGCCTTCAATCATTCTTGTTCCCGTGTACATGTTTTATATACATATATATGATGTATAGTATTTATTATATGTCAAGAGTTTTAACTAAATACTTGTATAAACATAAGTGTATACAGCCATCACAGTTTTAAAAAGTTACATAATGATTCGTGTATACAATGCATTGCCATCCTATGTTTAGATGTTCGCCTCATCAGCCGTTCTCTGATTTATGACGGCATATGTTTGATGTAGTATCTAGTCAGTACACTTAGTCTAATATTTGGGAAGTAGACGACATTACAATTTGGTAGATTTTACCATTAAACATTAGCAAAGCTAATTAATAGTAGAGTGTCCGTATAGAGTGATGGAAGTCCCGAGCACTATCTGATACAGCGTCTCACCAAAGAAGGAAAACAAAGTATGTCAGAAAGCCCATGTCAGAAGGTTACTATTACATTCTGATGGTGTCTGACCTAGAGAGGCATAAATGTAAACAAAGTTTTATTTTTTACAAAATTAGATGTTTAATAGAAGTATTGTTCCAGTTTGACTTATGTAACAGAAAATGGAAGTATGGAAGCTAATTGCAACAGTGATTTTACATGTTATTTGTTTTTCAATGAGGAATGAGAAGGATTCTACAGAACTGTATGAGTATCCGGATAGATATAATTTCGGACATGTTTTTTCTTCCATACCGTTAGGTGACATAACGTTATTTCAACACTTTAACAGTGTAGTAACTTGTACCTCAGGTGAAAAGAAAACTATTTACTCGTCACATTTTTCACGTACATGTTGCGTAAATTTAATATTACTGCTCTGTGGTGATGTCCATCCTTGCCCAGGCCCTGAAGCATCCACATTTGAAGATAACTCATCCGAGTATAAAGTGTTTAGGAACCGCGGCTTACATTTTGTTCATGTAAACATTAGAAGTATTCTCCCCAAAATAGATGAACTTTGTACAATTGCGAGAAGAACTAATGCTGCGTGTATTGGAATTTCGGAAACATGGTTGGACGACACAGTTTTCGACTCAGAAATAAGGATTGACAACTACAAAATTGTGCGTCGTGATCGTAACAGACATGGAGGAGGTGTATGTGTGTATGTGCGTTCTGACTTGGCGTTTAATACTCGAGCTGATCTTCAACATGATGAATTAGAAGCTATTTGAATAGACATATAGTGAAACCCCATGAAGCCGGTGTATCCACGGTACCGGTGTATGAATTTTCTCATGATATTGTAGATTCTTTTTCTCGTGACATTGCCTGCAGGATTGTTTACAATAACTGACGAGTAAATTAAATAAATAAATACGAAATGGACCAATTTCTGAATGAAATCACAACAAAAACTTACACCATGCCTTCACTACGAGCAAATCCTTATTTAATCGGCAATGTTTGATATGCATGTATTCAATGCTCGCTTGTTTATTTATCAAACATAATTTTGACAGCTATGACGTCATCCATTGATAAAAAGGGTCGTGTGCAACTTTTGGCGGGAAAAAATCAACTTGTCAACAAACTGGACCAAATTTACTTGGAAAAAGTTATTGTTGCACCGGATAGATGGGGTTATTTCCCTTTCCTGAAATTTTACATGGTGTTTGTTTACATTTGTTTTTTCCGATTCCAAAGGTCATTTGATGTGATTTTGCAGTTTTATTAAAGATTAAAGGTCATTTTAGCAGTTTCCAACCAAATATGTGTCGAGGAGTTAGTGATTTATATTTATTTTGTCAATTTCGTTTGATACACTGGCTGCATGAGGTTCAAGGCTACTTTTGCCAAAATCCAAACCTATTTTGCTTGCTACTGTATACAGGCCACCCTGACAGAATAATTTTTATAGTGTTTTGGAAAATATGCTAAGTGATAATGTCAATTTGAATGACCACGAAACCTATATCTTGGGTGATTTTAACACTGATGTTTCCAAAAATGGTAAAGGTACCCTTATTACCCATTTAAAATCTTTCATGACTATGTTTCATTTAAAGCAATTGATTTCGAACTTTACACGTATTTGTCCTAGATCGTCCACTACAATTGATCTTGTTTTAGTCTCAGATAGTGATAAAGTGTCTCAATATGGCACCATGGAAACATGTTTCAGTGATCATTCAATGATATTTTGTACTAGAAAAGTGACAAAACAGTTTATTGGTAAACATAATACCACGAATATTCGTTCATTGTAAAATTACAACAAAGACAATCTACAACAAGTGTTATTATCTACAGATTGGACTCCTGTTTTAACTTGTGATAATGTTTCTGTAGCATGGGATATTTTCAAAACAATATTCTTAAATGTAATTGATTCTTTAGCCCCTGTCAAACAGATTCGCACCAAGGCACGCACTGAACCATGGATTACAGCTGAAGTTATAACTAGTATCCGTGAACGAGACAAATCTTTTGCTTCTTTTAAAACAGAAAAGTCTGATGCTAGCTTTGAAAATTACAAAAAAATGAGAAATGAAACTCAATACACTATTCAAAAAGCCAAGACTGATTATTTTAATGCTACCATTGAGGATAGTAAAAAGGACTCCAAGTCTCTTTGGAATTACTTAAAAGGGTAAGGTATGCCCTCCAAAAAGAACAAATCATCTTGCCAAAATATAGGCTTACTTATTGATGGTGAATTGTGCTTTGACAAGTTTAAAGTAGCTGAAAAATTTAATAACTTCTATGTAACGGTTGCAGCAAACCTTGTCTCAAAATTGCCTCGTCCGTCTTTCAAATACGGTAGGATACGGTAGGGATTTCATTTCACAATTTTATTCTTCTAAAGGTGTTATACATAATAATTTTTCATTTTCACTTTTATCAGAAGTAAAGGTTCTCAAGTACTTGCAGAAATTAAGCAAGGACAAAGCAACAGGACTAGATGGTATCCCTGCTCGCTTTGTAGTAGATAGTGCCCCATTGATTGCTAACCCATTAACTCATATAATAATTCTGTCCCTTATCCAAGGGACTGTCCCTGATGATCTTAAGTCTGCACGAGTGGTCCCACTATATAAGAAAAGTGACAAAACTGAAGTAGGGAATGACCGTCCAGTATCTATTCTTAGTGTTATATCAAAAATATTTGAGAGGGTGGTCTATGACCAAGTTGAATCATACCTTAAGGACAAAAAATTGTTATACAACTTCCAATCTGGATTCCGAGCGGGTTATTCTACAGATACTTGTCTTGTACATCTGTCTGATTATATTAGATTTGAAATGGATAAAGGGCATGTTGTCGGAATGATCTTACTTGATCTGCAAAAGGCCTTTGATACTGTTGATCATTCAATTCTTATGTGTAAACTTAAATGCATTGGTCTCCGTTAAGATATTATACGCTGGTTTGATTCTTACTTGTCGAGCAGACAACAACTAGTTGAACTATCGGGGACCAGGTCATCGTCAGCCAATGTCACTTGTGGCGTTCCTCATGGATCTATACTTGGCCCACTGTTATTTCTCATGTATGTCAATGATATGGCAGCTGTTGTCAAAACAAATTACTTTAATATGCTGATGATTCCACAATTTTAGTTTCACACAAGGACCGTTCAGTTGTCGAGAAGTGTTTGAGTGAGGACTTGCACTCAGTTAGTGAGTGGTTAGTTGACAATAAACTTTCTCTTCATCTCGGTAAGACCGAATCTATACTATTTTGTTCAAAACCTAAATTAAAGTCCAATCCAGCGTTAAATATATCTTGTAATAATACATCTATTCAGTCAACTTCATCCGTAAAATACCTCGGTGCTATTCTGGATCAAACTCTTTCATGTGAATCTATGGCAGTGAATGTAATAAAAAAGGCAAATGCAAGATTAAAATTTCTCTACAGGAAACGAGAAAATTTCTCACAGAACATGCAAAGAAACTTCTGGCATCTTCACTAATTCAGTGTCACTTTGATTATGCTTGTTCCTTCTGGCATCATGCTTTAACCAAACAACTTAAATCTAAACTGCAAGTGACTCAAAATAAACTTATAAGATTCGTTCTCAACCTTGACTGTAAAACTCATATTTCTCATAACCATTTTAAAACACTAAATTGGCTTCCAGTTGAAAAGAGAGTTGAACAAATCATACTTACGCATGTTTTTAAAATTAAAAATAATTTATCCTTAGACTATATGAAAGAACACTTTGATATGTCAAATACAATGCATAAATACAATACTAGATTTAGTGCAGATGGCTGCTTTGCTGTGCCAAAGGTTGGGTCCTTCGAAAGGAAGACATTTTCTTACGTGGGATGCAGCCTTTGGAATAGTCTACCATCTGGTATCAGGGACAGTACCAGTGTCATTAGTTTTAAAACTGGAATGAATAAATATCTACTTGGCGTGGAGTAACTTTATTTTTACAACTTTATATATTTTTAATTAATATCTTTTGAGAATTTCTATTTTATTTATTTTACAATACAAATGTCTTTCATATTTCATAGGTGCAATACTTTTCAATGCCTTTCTGTGTCAGGTCACCTTAAAGGACCGCAATGGAAATAAGAGGTCCCCTCTTTTTGCGTTATCCTTGGTGTGAGTGTGTTTGACATGGCCTTTTTTATATATGCAAATTCTTAAAATTGATATTTTATTTTTGTAATAGTGTTTAAAGATAAATATTTTTTTTATATTCTGTGATATGCCATGCTACATGCTTCTTTATACCGAATAAATATTATTATTCTTCTCTGGCAAACACGACTTTGACTACCATCGGGAATGTGATATCGATTTACATAATATAAGTTGTAAACAAATGTTCCGATAATAAGTTATAAAGTAAAAAACTCCGTTGACAGTTATTTTTTTATTTCTACAACGTTTCGACAGTCATATACTGTTCCAACATTCACAAAAAATTGCTACGTGCATAAAAAATACTTGTATTTGCACGTCACAACAAAAACGGAACAGAATATGCACCAATACTAGTATTTCACTCTCGAGTGTCTAATTTGCACAACGATGGTACGCCATCCATGAGCTGCTAAGCGAGGTTCTTCCATTTTTCGACATACAAAATGTGCATGTATACATGACGCCGCTCGTGCACACGTTTTCACTTAATAGTTTCAACTATGCTCACATTTATTTGTCACAGATGAACATCAAATATATACCACGTATTCACGTATACCAGAAATGGTCACCTGAAACAATTGTTGAATGTAGAAATGGTTACTGGGAAATGCTGATGGGAGTAAGCAAACTCCTCCGTACTCCACCACATGCTTTAAACACAAAACGAAGCATGCGGTAAGTTTTGTTTATTTGGCATCATCATTCACCAGTCTTCAGACAAATTTAAGAATGTACATCTACAGAAATTGGAAGCTTCGATTGTCCGCTTCCAATAAGAATGCCTTAGATACTCAACCATGGGAATATGTTTGATAATGTTGGTTAATGAGGCTTTTATAGTTAATAAAGGCAATGTTCATATGATGAGTTTATGGTTTTGTGACGATGTAGTAGATGTATTATATATTCACCAGGGAACATAATCGTACTTTACGAAAATAGATTGATTGGACAATTAAAAGTCTATTAATAAATGATTCGTCAGAAATGTCGCCAACTCGGGTTATAATGGTCAATTAAAACAATTCTGCATTATTGTCATACAAAGGTAATGTTCTTGTAATTTTTGGTTTGGTATAAAACGCCAAAAGAAGCGAACGACCGTCTTACCGCACCCGAAGCACATTTCTTCTGACCAATCATCAATGGACTTTGCCTTAAAAACTAAGAACTATGGGAAAGTGTCACATTCAGTAAGTGTGTAATCGGTGTTACTGTTTATGCATGTACGTATTGATCACAAGTAGTCATTATGAAGATCGTCACATGAAACAAATTTTCATTAAAATGTTTGAATAGAGAATCTGTTAGTACAAAAGCTATCCGAATTCCAGAAGCATTAACTTATTCGGGACCTCTGATAAACCTTTCTTGGACACGACTGGAACAGAATGTATTTAGTAATTGGCGTCGTGTGGTGATGAATTAGGGAGCTCTGTATTACATCGTCCGCACAAACACCACAGCCTCACCGTTGAACATGATTCATTCATTCGCTGTGTCGGTACGTTAGAGGGGTTTAGTCGCATCATGTCCTAGCAATATTTTGGGGAGACGAATTGGCGTTACATAGGATGTATTCAATCATTTAAAAGTCCATAAATAAACGAAATGAGTGTTATTCATTGTTTTGTATTGGTCATGTGGTTACAGTTTCTGGTAATGTGTTGGGCTCGGTGAGTGTGTTTTTTGGCTTTGTCGCCCCAGGCACGCCTACTGTTTATTATAAGATCGCTTACCGCAATACAACCAATCAACAATTAATCGTGCCATCAATCCTTTGTGCGCTAAGTCATACGGACATAATTACAAAAGCAATTAGAAATCGCATTTAATTTATTAACAACCGTTTTAAAAATACATGTACTTTTTAGTTTATGCAAATTGTAAACTTTATGTAAAACATTATTGCCACATATTAAAGAAACCGCGGTGACTTGTTATCATTTTGTCTGGTCTAGAACGTTTTGTAATATTTGTAACGTATTAATTTAAACAATACGCATACAATTAATTCCGTTGATAGATAGGACTGCTTGAGGGAAGACAAGAAGGCAATTAGTCAAACGAAAAACGACAAAATACAGTGAAGTGAGGGATTCGACACACTGTTTACTCTTGTTGCTTACTGTTCGGGACTTAACAGGAAATCCATTATTATATCGAGGTAAGTCCAGTTAAAGAAATTTAAAATAAGTTATTTTTATTTATCTTTATCATTAAAAAAATTGTATTTCTTCTTTTTTAATTAAATTGTTGGAGTATGTATTTTCAGTGAAAACGTGTCATGTTAAAAACGGTGATTAACTTCTAACTTGTCCATAGAAAGTATTAGAACGTTTGTACTTTATGATTTCTTATTGTCTGTACTGTAGTCTTTTATAAGCAATGTATTATATAAAATATATCAAGTTATTTATAGCAAGTTAATTGTTGGCCTATCAAGTCTTATATAGGTATTTAACCAAGCTGGATCCCACGTTATGCAAGTTTCTGATGTTATAAGAAATAAAACATGGCAAGGAAGCTGTAAATGTTATTTTATAAACACACAATTGTATGATTAATATATCTTCTAATGGTTGCTAACATTCATGATTGAGGTCGTGTCTTTAGATAGACAGAATTGTCGCTGAACTATGTGTTTTTTATGCATGGTAGCTATGATAAAATACATTGTGTCGTAACAATTAATTATTGTCCTTCCTGTGTGGCTAATTCTGTAATGTTAATTAGGCAGGAAACGATGAACATGACAAGTTGGCTCCATAACATACATTCACGGATAAATCTTTCAATAAATCGCTCGCTTACACTGAGGTCATCAGTACAAAATAGATTTTTGAGAAAAATAATGAAAAAAACGGTCCGGAATTTACTCTTTACTTATAGTGAAACAGGCTGTTTCAATTTCAGTTTGGTCAACATGTCAAGTTACGATTTTCTTGAAATGGGCTCATAAGAAGCGTCTGGTGATGCTGATTTTAATCATGTATCAGTCTTATAAGGTAGCACGATCTTATCATTCTAAAACATCGAACTCTCCTAATACTAAATGGATATGTGTGGTATTAGTTAGCTATATTCAGACTATATAACATTCAGTTTATGTGTAAGGTAAACGAGTTGAAACATGCTAAGGACGGTGTTTCCAACTCTCCATTGTCAAAGAGAAAATCAAATGACTTCAGTTTCACCAATATCTTGTTTATATCATAATGCGCCCAGGATAATACGACGATCACGCTCATGCATTAGTTTGATCAACGGTAGCTAAACTTGCTTAACATATTTCTTAATTAAACAGATATTTCAATTTTGTACTAGAATCATCACCGATAAATCCGTTCAAATCTTAAACACCTATCTTAACGGACTATCTTTTCCCAACTTTCGTTATCATTGGTTCACTGTACTTCTAGGTGTGACTTACATTCGTGCATATTATCAAAGTGTACATGTCAGTTTCAAGGTTTTGTTAAAACCATTTCAAGAAGCATAGTATATTAGTATTTACTGAAAACTTCCGCGTAAAGTGTACATTTCGTTCACTCACATGTAAATCCGCGAAATCTGAGAAAAATTGTAATAAGAGTTTTTGTTGTTTGTTAAGGAAACATGGTATTATAAACAAGTTTAATTAATGTTTAACATTCACATTGATCATCATTAAGCGACATCGCGGGAGATGTTTGATCGTTGCATGTATGGTGTGTTGTTATTCAACGTTCGTTTTAAGGTGATACACTGCATTGTAACTTAGCACTATTACAACTCCGCCTGTCTTAAGAAAACTAGTCAATGTTTAAAGCCCTTTGTTCACTGACCGCTAACAATGTCATAGAAAATAAAATTTGATCTTGATCCAAACTAGTGTTCAAAATGATACACGGCTGTAAAAAGATCTGACTTCTTATGGAGAGTTGATGCTTATAGTATAGCAGTATAATATCTGTACCCTCCTCTAAAAGCTTGTCCGTGCCTAATCACAGTACACGAACGGACACACACGATTTAGCTAATTTTAAATGAATCGCGAGCACAAACAAAGATACCGGATGAAGAGAAAATGATACCCTGTTATAGAAACTGTGCTGGTGCTAAATCGTACTGTGCAGATTGAGCACGTAATGTTGAGCTAAGACAGCCTAATTATTTGAGGATCGTGTCATCTATAATTCCATTATAAACATGTTCAATCGACCACTTGACTAAATTGTTAAGTAAGGCTAAATATGTGTAAATTATCTTGCTTGTTTTCTATATTGGTACTGAATGTTTCCTAGTGGTTTGTGCTTGTCCTAACAGTTTGTTGCGGTGTGCTTGCGCTTTATCCGACTCTTGGCTGATTGAGGCATTTTTGTATTGGGTTTTGTGAAGTATGCTTGTATCTGTGATTTTTTGCCTTTTACTTTTTGTCTGCTCTTTGGGTTTGCCTTCGAGCTCGGCATCTTGTGTTGAGTGCTTCCTTCCCTGTTGTATTATCTTTTTATACATTGTAACATTCTTTATACTCATATATTGTACTTAGTTATTCATATTTGTTAGCCTTAAATGTGCTTGTTAGTTTATGTTGCGTCTCTTCCAATATACGTTAGTGCCAATGTGCAATACTCTACTTTCTTCCTAATACATGTTGAAACTCATGAATGTAAACAGTTAATTTAAACTTCATAATAGTATGTACATAATTAATTATACTCATAATCTAGATTCGAATAAAACTAATGAGGTATTAAGTAATCCTACATTAAATGACATTTATTATTGCTAATTATAATATTATGTTTGAGAAATAAAATAACTGACAAGTTTTAAACAATCGAGACCATTCTGGCCAACATCTCAGGTTTTCCTCAGTGAATTATATATTCGTGTACTGTTACGGAAGATAAAGACATTTTTATTATGTCATAAAGTCAACTTGATCGTATTTAATAAAACGATGTGTTCTAGTTATTTAGAACAGACAGTGTAAATCAAACAGGCAAGCAGCCGTATATCGTTATTTTCTATCAAACATTTATGTAAGGTAATTAAATAACAAATATGTAAATTAGAGCTGTTTTACTGCTAGTTAATATAATAATTTTGTTTGTGTAACTTTTTAATGTCTGTACGTTACCTCTGAATGAACATTCTTTAACTCAATACATACATTGTATGTATTACGCTTTTTTGTCATGTGTTTACTTGTTAAACGACACACCGTATGCAGCTGTAGCCTAATATATTATATACTCTGTAAAATAAGTTAGGCAACACTTCATATTTCTTTGAGTATAAGACTCATTTCAAATGATGAAAACTATGCGTTTGTTTATACGTTTAATACAAACTATTTGACACTTGTATTTGTATACACACTATGAAGTTGTAATATGCATGCTAACAGTTTAAAAACAACGTCTAAAGACGTTACTGAGCAATCTGAAGTTCACAGAAAATGTCAGTACCTTGTGTGAATTCCATTGCGCGTGATAACAGCTGTACAACGTCTCCGCATACTCGAAATTAGTCTGTTCACTCATTGCACTGGAATTGCAGCTCATTCTTTGTTCTAAGTCATCCGTATTTTAAACGTCGTCACATTGACGTTCTCGCCAGCAAGAATATCCAACATGTGCTCAATAGGTGACAAATCCGGTGAACGTGCCGGCGAGGCAAAAGTGTGAATGTTAGTAGCCTGTAATTATTTACGCCAATCGTGTGCTTTGCAGTGAGTTGGGCACACATTATCTTGCTGGAAAAGCATTCCGTTACGTTGTTGTATGAACGGTGCAACAACGGGTTCGATGATTTCGGCACATTAACGACTGGCTGTGAATGTCCATTGAACTGTGACTAAATGGGTACGTCCGTTTCCACAAACCCGCCGAACCATGACACATTCCCTTCCAAAACGATCTATATGAAGAACGTTGTAAGAGTCAAAACGTTCTCCACGCTTACGCCTATTTCCGAAAAGTGGACACAGAATCGCGATCATCACTGAATAAAACGTTATTCCATTCACGCTGAATCGATCTTTAATGTAGCATTGCCCAGTTTAGTCGTAATCGTGCATTTTCTTGCGTCAACCGCGCCGCAACGTAAGGACGTCGGCAACCTAATCCTCTGCTGTGGAGTTTATTCCGGCTAGTTTGTGCTGATACACGTATTCTAGACGTTCTGAGCATATCTGCTGCGATTCTTGGCGCAGACATAAATCGGTTACGAAATGACGTCAGTACAATATAACGATCGTCCATTGCTGACGTTTTCCTTGGCCTATCGGAACGTGGTCGATCGTGTACTTTTCCTGTTTCGTTGTACTGGTCGGCGACCAGTTTCCGACATTTTTTGCATGTTTTTCGGCATTATCTCGAAAACTAAACAGGTTAAAACAAAATAACTTACATTTTTGTAATCCTGAGCTCAAGACCGATATGATAATCGCAATTTGACATTTGTGACGTCATATAGTGCGTAGACTTCGGGGAGAAGAAGGGGTCACTATTTCAGGCCGTAAATTAGATGTAGAGTATCAGTATCCGACATTTCACATTTAATTAGGTTTAATTTCCCCTTTTCCCCGTTTTGACCCTCTCAACTAAAAGGTAATTATCTCCCGTTGACTGAACATAGGTTTTTAGAGTTGTCTCTCTTTGTTTGTTTACACACCGGTTATGGAATTGAGGCCTAATGGTCAGTGCTTTTTCCAATTAGTAAAAATCGCTGACGTCATACATAATGACGTCAATGATGACGTTTTTGTCAATATTTATCTAACATCGAGTTTTGTATGGATCGCCGATACTACTCATACCAGTTGTTGAGCTAAACCTTGCTTTGTCAAAGACTCTGGCAAACCCGTGGCTATTTATAGATGAACTCGCTTGTTTCATCGCACATGCACATTTTTCGTTAACAGATGATTCCCCAAGGGAAAGAGGTGACGACTATCATTTCATTGCATGTATTTCTTGATATTTTCATTTTATTTCCGTGAATTGTAAATTTTCTGACACACAACTGTTGCTTTGGTCAAGTTCTTTAATTATACCAAATATCTTAATTTTAGAGCTACGCTAAATACGAAAAAATATTAAATGTCGGATACTGGTAGCCATCGGGAACTGATCGCCGACCAGTAGCGTTGGTTTAAAGGTGTGTAATAGTACTTGCGCTTACACCAAACTGCCGAGAAGCCATCCGAACAGTCGCTCCGCCATGTAGCATACCTTTAGCCAAAATACGTTGATTTGACGTCATTTTGCTTGCTGCTCGCCTTCCCATTCTGATTTTTATTTCTTTTCTCCCGGCATGAGTTAACTGGTCAAAAGGCAATACCTTTAATAACAAATCTAACAATTGTTATTAGCAGTTATACACGATCTCGTACAAAAAAACCATAAAATTGCACGGAAAATGTGTAATAACCATGTGTTTGTGATTGCAAGATCCCGCCCATTCAGTAGACTTATATTTTCTAAAACAATTCTCAGAATCTTTTGAAAATGCTGAATTTTAATTTTGTTGCAAAACATTTATTACATAGTATATATAGCTAGTTTGCGATAGAAAAAAATCGTGTTTTTTTAAACATTTCTCTGTAAGTACGAAACCTAAATGTATTGACTTTTAAACGAATAAATGAAATATATCTACCTACCTAATACACACTGAAATTTCAGCAACATCAGAATTCAGTTAAAAAAACTTTTATTCATAAGTTTTATGCAACATATTTGTAGTTTTGTTTGAAATATCAAGTTAGATGACTTAATACTTGCAACAGCCAATTCTACGGTCACGTGATACGCATAACGGTGTTTTTACGTATTTGCAACGTACTTAGTTTAACATATATGAGGTCCGTCTGTGAATATGACGAAGTACATGTTATTGCTGTACATTGTTTACACGCGACACACCTAAATAAACCGAATCACAAGGGCCTCATAAGTATTGTCTTTATTACAGCAATCTCAATTCCGCAGATCACGGATTGTAACGGTTAAATAATTGATTGTAAATTATAAATGGAATACCAGATTACCTCCCTGCGTTAAACTGTAGATACGAATGTAATTTCAATATGTAGTTAGAAATAATTGTATTTAAATTGGTGACTAAAAATTATGAAATCCAAAATGGGAGTAGGTGGGAAGTTATTGTATAGTTGATTCAAAAATCTCTGTCACAACCGCGTAAACAAACATTCACCCGGTCGATTATTACAGGTTTCTCAGGATTAAATTCTACCATCATAAATACACTTATATGATTAAAACTCTTATGGTACTATAGCGTAGTGGTTATACTTACTGCATTTAGCTATTCAGACATGGAACATTCTGGCGGTTTTGACAGACATCTTTGAATCGACAATAGTTCTGTGTATGTTTTTACCAAAATCTGATTAATAGATTTCCGAAATCTTTAAAAAAAACACGATTTTTTTCTATCGCAAACTAGCTATACAAAGATTTAACAAAAGTGAAATACATAGATTTAACAAAAGTGAAATTGACACAATGAAAGCAAAAAATGACATGATACACGAACGTGCTTCTCGCGTACTTAAGCAGTGTATGATACCATCAACTGAATTGTTTCCACAGCGATTGCAGCAAGTCATAAAGACCACGAGTCGACCTAACAAGTATACATGTATACGTTGTCAACTAGCGTGATTGTATGACTGACGTTAGACCAATTGTAAGATATTGAGACTACATGTCAACAATTTATGAATTATATTAGTTCATCAGAAATTAAAACCATCACCTGATCCAGGACTTCATCATTACATTGGCGAAATAAAACATTGTACCATGAATGATGGTGCATCATTGAAGTGACACGATTACCGGTAAGATTTAGAATTTCACCGGTACATATATACTACAAATGAACCGCAGCAGATTTAACAAAAGTGAAATTGACAAAACCTGCCCCATCCACAGAGGAGTTAACTGAAGTGTTCCCTCCATCTTTCCAGTTGTTATCATCCATTACTTGACAAGCTTCTTCAGCGCTTCTCTTGCTAGATAGTTTCCTGTTGATACTGTACAGAGTCTTCACTTCTCCTTTGTCTGCTGCTTGCTGAGCCTCTGTGACAAGCTGGTTAACTCGGTCTCTCTTGTCCTTTCGGGTGCTTCTCTTAAACTCCTTCTGTTTCGTCATATACTATGTCCACACGGTTAGCTATTTTGCTCTGGTCTTTGCCTTTAGGAGTATGTGCCTAGTTGCTCTCTTCTCCTAAATCAGCCTTACAGAAACTTCTCACAACCAGATCTTATATTGGCTGGTCTGGTACACCAGACTTTCCTCACAGGTGGTCTTCACAGCGTCTTCAACAATGCTCCATTTCTTCTCTACTGAGTCTTGCTCCGTATCCCTATTGGAAAGGGCCTGAAACCTGTTCGAGGCAGAAACTGCAAAGTCCTGGCAAATACCCCTTGAAGTTAGCTTTGAGGTATCATAACGTCGGTGTCTCTTTAGGTCTGGTTTCTTCATTGTTCATACTAATCAGCACAAATACACAATGTGACACGTGACACGTGTAAGACAACTTTAAAGTGACATGTTAATAGGCTGTTTATAACTAGTAATAATTGATGGTTGGTTATGTGTGCGTTTTGTGTAACGATGTGTGTCCAGATTAGGTCATTGACCTTTTGCTTAGTCACATTGTTTCTGTGATAGAAACAAACGTAATATCATTCACAATAGTCGTATACTTTGAAGGGCTCTACATTATTTCTTGGTAGAGTTGACCAGGACAACTGACCATGACAAAATAGAGTTGTCCTCATTTTAAGTTCAGTTGTCCCAATTAAAACGAGCAGTAGTCGGTCGCGTTCATAATTAGTGACTCAACATGAATGACCGGTTTAATATGTACAGTTATATTTATACATCTGCAACATCGATAAATCATTTTTCCTGATCAATAGTTGGGTTGCAGTCAGTGCATTTTAATAAAATCTTAACATTTTGCTATCGCAAAGAAATTTAGCACATGGTTAGGCAAAAGATCATTTTTTTTATCTGGCATCAGATTAAAACTTTAAACTTGGGTATTTTGTTTTAAAAAATGTAAATTTTCTGAAGTTATCGTAATCTGTCCGTGGCGTCATTTTGACGTTATTTACGACGTTTTCACAATTTCTGTATTTCTGGTGTTTCCCGTCTCGCTCGCATTCTTGGAAAATGTTTATTGCATTTCACAAATATTTAAACTGATACTATATATATGATGTGATCGCGAGCATGGGTATGATTGTTGATTAGACTATTCGCTTGCGTATCAGGCAGCCAAATAGAAAGAAGTAAACCCATTCTGTTACTTGCCTTTGTTAAGCAAGTTCTTCTGAACTCTGCAGCGAATCTTTTGTTTTGAATGCTGTGGAGCCATAGTCACACATTGCAATGCACAGTGTTGGATGAATTACAAGAAACATTTGGTGCAGTGTGAAATATCCCGCCTACGGCCCGGGTCTTAATCGATGTGGCTTTTTTTCTTTTGGGCTATCCGAAACCGCTTATGCACATTCAACTTTTCTTCTGATCATCATCAAAATGCAATTTAAGAAGACCAGTTTGTAGAAATCTGTGTTAATGTAATCAACACTTTTAAAGGATGGATGAAAAACGGGAAACATGAGACAGACAGAAATTGTGAAAACGTTGTAAATAACGTCAAAATGACGTCACGGTCAAAATAAGGTATTTTTTGAAAATTGACATTTTTTAAAAAAACTTACATCTTTTGTCTTACCATGTACAAAATTTCTTCGTGATAGCAGAACATTAAGAATTGATAGGAATACCCCGAAACTGTATACTTTCTTTTTGGACGCCCTGTATGTCCCATCGCGCCCATCCTTCCGTCACCTATCTGATTCGTATAAAATTCTTCGTTCCACGTATACTTTTGTATGTCATTGTAATAGCGCCACAATACAAGCCAATCTATGGAAAATGTAAGCTTAAGGCACGGGACTCGTGGCCAATTTCGCCGGAAATCGTTCTGATTTTGCATAAAATACGAACATTCAAAGAACGCATCTTTCACAAATTAAAACTAATTTCAAACAATGCATTCGTCGAATATGAACGAATTCTTAGCCCTTAGCACATTGCCGATTGGCGTTAAGCAAAAAAGGCTACATTACTTTTCGTTATACACATTGCCATATTTTAGGCAACATGAATCGATAGTCTACCCCTACCCCATTTTTAAATGACATAAAGCGACTCCCCTGTTTTTTACACAGTATCACTTCAAGTGCAATTTGCAAAAAAATAAGTCATAAACCGCCCATTTGTTTACTTTATTTAACGTATATAACGGTTACTCCGCATGAAAAATGTATTTTCGAACAAGCCTTGTTATAGGAAAATTTCTCGATATGATGAGTCCCATATCTTAAGTCAGATGAATATTTCGCAAATTGCACATTATTCGATTCCTGAATAATTCATCGTTTGAATGAAACTTACTTTAAACACGCGATGTGTCAAATTCGCGCGCATAACAAAGTAATGTACATCAAAATTAATATGTCAATTGAATAAACGGATCTAAGGTGTGTAGATAATGCTTGTTACTTTTACCATTACTTATAGTTCATCAACAGCCGGACGTGATATACAAATCTCGACCACCCAAAATATCGCTTAGGATCGTTTTTAATTTGCTGACGGACTTAGTGGTCTTTGCGTATTAGTATGTCGAATGTGTAGTTAAAAGTACTGGCGGAATATAATGGTCAATTCGAACATTCTACAAAACAATGTTTCCATTAAATATTGAATATTTGTTAACGTACTGGTATATATGCGATACGATAAGTTAATGGCTTCTCTTCTCTTTTATCCTCATGACGATGGATTGAGAGAAATGAATAGAACTTGCAAGACTATTTTTACAATCGAACAAATATAGATCAACCTTAGGTTAACTTATAAGAAGAAACTGTTGCATTCAACATGTGCGATGGACACTTACAATCTCAGCCGCATATGATGCACATTTAGGGACGCTGGGATCGCATATGACGCTGCATTTTGATGTTGTGGAATAGTTTACACGACCTTGTCGATGATTAATTGGTGGCAATACTATTAAGGATCATTTAATTTATTGTTCAAATTCAACAATAAAACAGATTTAACAAACACGTAAACGTCAGCAATCATTGCCAAGGTCTGTATACGAGGATGTTGTATAATTCATGCAGCTCACATCGTAATTATTTACTTACCAAATGTTTTACAATCGATGTATTGCAGTAAACTATTCTCATAGTGTTCTCACGTACAATTATCATCCTCATGGTGTTGGTGACTGGTGAAGCTAGTATGTTCAAATTAAACGACACAAGTGTGAATTAAAAAGGGCTTTATTTTTTTTAAGCCAGATACCTTATACACAGTATAAGGTTCTTAAATACATATATATATATATATATATCAAAATGAGGCTTACTAAATAAAGCCTAAACACACTATATGGAATAACAGTTAAAATGAAAACATGTATGGGCGAAACAAAGCGCCTTCTAAAAATTGACTAGCCGCCATACGCATAGAGGAAGGAGGATGGGAGGTGGTGGTCAAAATTTGATGTAAAACGATGCCAGAAATAAAATTAAATTGCGTATTGAGAAGGCTGCAGGAAATGTGAAATGCGCATGCGCGACTATGATCACGGCGTGGTTGCGTGACTCATATACACGGCGGGCAGCCAGTAGTTTAATCCGAATAGAAAAGCACGGCGGCTAGTCAATAACAAAGAAATATGTATTAAAATAGGGCTACAAAAGGCAACCCCATTTTCTGTCATAAAACATTTTATACAGGTATAAAAATCATTTACAATCGTTGTAATCGTTGCATCCACTTCTGAAGTATGTACGACTATCCCGGGTGAGTGCAAATCTCAGATACATGTAGTGACAAACTGCTGATATAAGGGTTGTTCATGAACCATTGTCCTTGCAATATTTTCGTAATCCGTTAACTTACACACCTGAAATTTTGTATGCTCTTTGCGATATATATTATCTACATAATTCAGCTTTCCGTGAAAATACTTTCATAGCGGAATGGCCTTAAACCGCATTTTCTAGCGAGATGGTAGGTGGCTAGAGATTTTCCCGCGTATTGGACAAACATTTTGAAGAATATGGATGGATAACTTGGAAAACAAAATAAATAGCCGAAAACATGGTGCGTATGTCAAAGAAAGGCTCCGAAAGATCGGTCGGTATACTCAAGTGTGGGGTATCCGTACGACAAATCGATTTTTCGTTGATTTAAATCACCCAAGTCATTATTTTTTCCTTTTAACACAAGTTTGAATGCAACCTGATTAAAGATATAAAAATGCTTTAGAAATCGCAGGATGTAAGACAAATATTTGATTCAAGTGCGATAACTCTTGGATAATTATCCTCACTTTTTAAGATCAATCACCAAACTTTTACACTAAATTGTATTATTGGATATTATTGAACTTGTGAACATGTGCCAAATGCATATATTTATTCTGTGATAAAACATTGCGACGGTTACACAATTATTAAATGTGTTGTGCTATACTATGTAAGTGTTGCGTTTTCATTGCCGCTCAGTGTATATGTGTAGTAGAAGCATCATTGAACAATTTGCTTCGCTTTAATTACAATTAAATAGTTCAACTTCATCTACCTCGGATATAATTATGATTAAATTATATACAAAACGTTTCTGATGCCAATGCTATATTCAATGGTACGAGTTGACTCATTTAATAAGTGCGTTAACTAAAATGGTTTTAAAATTGTAACTTGGTACAGTATTTGATTATAATCGTATTGACCTTTGCATAAGAAACACACTCTGTCTAAATTAGGTTTAAACATTATCATTAGGGAAACATTATTTAGACAAATCACATACTTATATATTTTTATGTGCAATTTTAGTTGCAAAATGGGTTTGGTTCAACCGACATTTGAGTCCAATCTAAGTTATAATGACGAGACACAGTGATATCAATAAGTCGTTGTAGCGTTAAGGTTATGAAGCACATCTTGAGTAAGTGTATCGTCTGTGTTGATGGTCATTGCAGGACTGCATGGTTATTGTGGTCTGTGTGTTGGGTATTGTAGGGCCACATTGTTATTGAGGTCTGTGTGTTGGGCATTGTATGACCACATGGTTATCGTGGTCTGTGTTGTTGGGTATTGTAGGGTCGCATGGTTATCGTGGTCTGTGTTGTTGGGTATTGTAGGGTCGCATGGTTATCGTGGTCTGTGTTGTTGGGTATTGTAGGGTCGCATGGTTATTGTGATCTGTGTTGTTGGGTATTGTAGGGTCGCATGGTTATTGTGGTCTGTGTGTTGGGCATTGTAGGGTCGCATGGTTATCGTGGTCTGTGTTGTTGGGTATTGTAGGGTCGCATGGTTATTGTGGTCTGTGTGTTGGGCATTGTAGGGTCGCATGGTTATTGTGGTCTGTGTGTTGGGCATTGTAGGGTCGCATGGTTATTGTGGTCTGTGTGTTGGGCATTGTATGACCACATGGTTATTGTGATCTGTGTTGTTGGGTATTGTAGGGTCGCATGGTTATTGTGGTCTGTGTGTTGGGCATTGTATGACCACATGGTTATTGTGGTCTGTGTTGTTGGGTATTGTGGGGTCGCATGGTTATAGTGGTCTGTGTGTTGGGTATTGTAGGACCACATGGTTATTGTGATCTGTGTTGTTGGGTATTGTGGGGTCGCATGGTTATAGTGGTCTGTGTGTTGGGTATTGTAGGACCACATGGTTATTGTGGTCTGTGTTGTTGGGTATTGTGGGGTCGCATGGTTATAGTGGTCTGTGTGTTGGGTATTGTAGGGCCACATGGTTATTGTGGTCTGTGTTGTTGGGTATTGTACGGGTCGCATGGTTATTGTGGTCTGTGTGTTGGGTATTGTATGACCACATGGTTATCGTGGTCTGTGTGTTGGGTATTGTAGGGCCACATGGTTATTGTGATCTGTGTTGTTGGGTATTGTGGGGTCGCATGGTTATTGTGGTCTGTGTGTTGGGTATTGTAGGACCACATGGTTATAGTGGTCTGTGTGTTGGGTATTGTAGGGCCACATGGTTATTGTGGTCTGTGTTGTTGGGTATTGTGGGGTCGCATGGTTATCGTGGTCTGTGTGTTGGGCATTGTAGGGTCGCATGGTTATTGTGGTCTGTGTGTTGGGCATTGTAGGACCACATGGTTATTGTGATCTGTGTTGTTGGGTATTGTGGGGTCGCATGGTTATCGTGGTCTGTGTTGTTGGGTATTGTAGGGTCGCATGGTTATTTTGGTCTGTGTGTTGGGCATTGTAGGGCCACATGGTTATCGTGGTCTGTGTTGTTGGGTATTGTGGGGTCGCATGGTTATTGTGGTCTGTGTGTTGGGCATTGTAGGACCACATGGTTATTGTGATCTGTGTTGTTGTGTATTGGGGGTCGCATGGTTATTGTGGTCTGTGTTGTTGGGTATTGTAGGACGGCATGGTTATTGTGGTCTGTGTGTTGGGCATTGTAGGACCACATGGTTATTGTGATCTGTGTTGTTGGGTATTGTGGTTGGTGTGTTGGGCATTGTAGGACCACATGGTTATTGTCGTCTGTGTTGTTGGGTATTGTAGGGCCACATGGTTATTGTGGTCTGTGTTGTTGGGTTTTGCAGGGTCGCATGGTTATCGTGGTCTGTGTTGTTGGGCATTGTAGGACCGCATGGTTATTGTGGTCTGTGTGTAAGGCATTGTAGGACCGCATGGTTATTGTGGTCTGTGTTGTTGGGCATTGTAGGACCGCATGGTTATTGTGGTCTGTGTGTTGGGCATTGTAGGGTCGCATGGTTATTGTGGTCTGTGTGTTGGGCATTGTAGGGCCACATGGTTATCGTGGTCTGTGTTGTTGGGTATTGTAGGGTCGCATGGTTATTGTGATCTGTGTGTTGGGCATTGTAGGGTCGCATGGTTATTGTGGTCTGTGTTGTTGGGTATTGGGGGTCGCATGGTTATTGTGGTCTGTGTTGTTGGGTATTGGGGGTCGCATGGTTATCGTGGTCTGTGTTGTTGGGTATTGTGGGGTCGCATGGTTATTGTGGTCTGTGTGTTGGGTATTGTAGGGTCGCATGGTTATTGTGGTCTGTGTGTTGGGCATTGTAGGGCCACATGGTTATCGTGGTCTGTGTTGTTGGGCATTGTAGGACCACATGGTTATTGTGGTCTGTGTTGTTGGGTATTGTGGGGTCGCATGGTTATTGTGGTCTGTGTGTTGGGTATTGTAGGGCCACATGGTTATTGTGGTCTGTGTTGTTGGGCATTGTAGGGTCGAATGGTTATTGTGGTCTGTATGTTGGGTATTGTAGGACCACATGGTTATTGTGGTCTGTGTTGTTGGGTATTGTAGGACCACATGGTTATCGTGGTCTGTGTTGTTGGGCATTGTAGGACCACATGGTTATTGTGGTCTGTGTGTTGGGCATTGTATGACCACATGGTTATTGTGGTCTGTGTTGTTGGGTATTGTAGGGCCACATGGTTATTGTGGTCTGTGTGTTGGGTATTGTAGGGCCACATGGTTATTGTGGTCTGTGTGTTGGGTATTGTAGGGCCACATGGTTATTGTGGTCTGTGTTGTTGGGTATTGTGGGGTCGCATGGTTATAGTGGTCTGTGTTGTTGGGTATTGTGGGGTCGCATGGTTATAGTGGTCTGTGTGTTGGGCATTGTGGGGTCGCATGGTTATCGTGGTCTGTGTGTTGGGTATTGTAGGGCCACATGGTTATTGTGGTCTGTGTTGTTGGGTATTGTGGGGTCGCATGGTTATAGTGGTCTGTGTGTTGGGCATTGTGGGGTCGCATGGTTATAGTGGTCTGTGTGTTGGGCATTGTGGGGTCGCATGGTTATAGTGGTCTGTGTGTTGGGCATTGTAGGGCCACATGGTTATTGTGGTCTGTGTTGTTGGGTATTGTGGGGTCGCATGGTTATCGTGGTCTGTGTTGTTGGGTATTGTGGGGTCGCATGGTTATTGTGGTCTGTGTGTTGGGCATTGTAGGACCACATGGTTATTGTGATCTGTGTTAGTTATGTTTCCGTGATCGGCAGTTAAAATTGAGTGCTTCGTTTCCTGTCATTTTCCGAATATCTTTTTGTTTTTAACAAATCGGAATGTTGTATAAATAATTAAATATACATGTTGTGACATCAGGATAAGTTATGTGTTTTAAATCACGTCGGTTTCTACCTGTTTATTTAATACGCAAATTATGACTGATTGTTAGGGAGTTTACTGATTAACTCTTGGCGTGAAATTATTTTAATTACATTTCTCACTACGCACAAGGTAATCATTTATTCAACATTTAGGCAAAAACTTATAACAAATAACTTCATCGATACATGACTTGGTCGGTTGTGCCTCTTTTGAAGTGGAAAATGAAATTACAACACAGGACCCCATTGGAAATAAGTGCTTGCACTTTTATGGGTTATCCATGGCAGAGAGGTTTAAATAATGACATTGCTGATGATTCGAAAAGTTAAATAGGAAGAAACCGGCACTGACTAGTCAAAAAGAGTAATAATAAAATGGACATGCCACATCCCATACAAAGTATATAATAAATGTACGTAAGCAGAAATCAGCACTATTGCGAACAAGACCGACTGAACTCGACAACCAAGCGCCGCATGCAAATTGATATGTGACGTCGACGATTGAGAAAAAGCAACCCAATAGTCTGATATGATGTTATGGTCACATTGACCCTGACCTTTGTCCTCAAAATAAATAGGGGTCATCAGCTGTTGCTGGCTAAACTACATGTAGAGTTTGAAAAGTCCAGGGCAAAGCGTACAACTGATCGACGATGGGTATGCTGCGAGTTTTAACGAATGTTAATTCTGGAACGTAAGTTTGTAAACATCTAAGAGTGCACATATAAAAACATTACAGATCCACCTAATAGATTAATCAAACTAAAAAAATCTGCAAAATTGAAACTGAACAATTCCTTAAGGTATACTTCTGATGTGACATCAGTGATAGCACCAAAGGGATTCGTGAATAATATTTTATTAATAGAATCGGCAGTATTTCTTGAAAAGACATAGATTTTATCGTGTGTTATGATATAGTATGTTGTTTTATCATGTTAAAAAGTCCGGTGTTATGTAATGGCGATTTACTGTTACAGCGATACATTATTCGAGGTGGCGGAGGGATGTTCATGGCCTAACTTTTTTAAGAATATATATAATTCTTGTGCTTTCTTTGACACTTGTATTGTGTTTATGATTGGGAAGAAATTGGAGACAAGAAATTAAGTAACCATATTATCACAAACCAAGCATCCTAGTGAAACTATGAACACATGACTTGAATTTACGAAGTTTATCAATACAGGTTATTAATTGAAGTGAGCATGATATCTGATAGTTGACATCGTATACTAGATTATATCTACAACTATTTGGTTTGGCGCCGACAGTTTATAAAATAATGCGTTTTACTAATGATAATGTTCAAATATATTTAGATAGAACGCTAATCTCGTACATAGGTCAATACAAATATAATTCATTACTGTCTAGGTGTGCATTATAAACAACATAATTGAGAGGAAGAGATGAACACGTGGTTTGAATGTTAATAGTTATATTTGTGCGCAGATATAATGCGCGAAATGTACAAAAGCCGACACATACACGAATATTTTTTAACAGTCGGGAGAGCAAACGACCGGTAGGAAATGGGTCTCGGGTTTTCGAATAGTTCAGACTGCAAATCAATTGATATGACGCACAGAAGTCAATCTATGCACAATGAAACTTTTGCGACTCTGTAGACATTTTTCATGCAAGGGACCCTTGTATCACATGATAGTGGAGAAAAATAATGCACTTCTTACGAATAGTTCTCAACAAGTCAATGTTATAGGAAAAATATCTGAAGCCCAAGTGATTGTAGCTGGTGTTCCACAAGGCTCTGTCCTAGGCCCAATACGTGTTTATCATTTTAATAAATGATCTACCTTTGAATGTTAATAACTCACAACTTAAAATGTTTGCAGACGATACAACCATATCAGCTTCTGGTGCATCCATTGATACTATTAACATAAGCTTACAAAATGACATTGACCGTGTAGAAAACTGGTGCAATAATAATGCTATGGTTCCAAATGCAAATAAGACGCAAGCTATGATTATTTCTGCATCAACAAAACTGTCTTAAGAAATGGAGACCGATAGTAATACCATAGAACTGAACATGTGTAATCAGCCTCTTGAAATTGTCAAAAATGATAAGCTCCTCGGATTACAAGTTGATCAAAACTTAACATGGAAAAGTCAAGTTGGAAATACAATAAAAAATGCAACTCCCTACTCTATCTTCTGGTAAGAATAAAGCCCTTCCTTGACTTGCATGCTCGCAAACTGTTTTATAATGCATATATTTTACCTCACTTAGATTACTGTAACACACTATGGGGAAACTGTTGCACCAAATTGCAAGATGTTTTGATAACATTTCAAAAGAGAGCAGTTAGAATAATTTTAGACAAACCATATGATACACCTTCCCATGATCTCTTCAAGCAACTTAAATGGATGCCTTTTCCATAACGTGTTGATTACAAAAAGTTATGACAATTTACAAATCTCTAGATATTAACAATCGAAAATGTCCCAAATATATCTCGAATAAATTTAAATATGTTAAAGATTCAGGCCTTAGGTCTTCTAGTAAAAACATACTACAAAAACCAAACCAAAACGGAATTCTTTCGAAAGTCATTAAATTATTCTAGACCAAAACTCTGGGAAAATATACCTTTCAATATAAGAACTACAAGCACTCTAGAACAATTCAAAAGAAAGCACATAAGATCGAGGTTTCCAGTTTGGGACTACCAAATGAATAGAAACATTGTAAATATTATACTTAATATCACGTAACCTGTATAAAATATGTATATATCGATGGCTTAGAATAAGAAGGTCGTAAGTGTCACTTACGACCTTTTAAGATTCATACATATTTAGAATAAGCATCACAAGGCGCTTCTTATGAGCTCATTTTCATAAAAATCTGAAATTGTCACGTTGACCAAAACGAAGTTTAAAAAACGTGTTTTCCCAAAGATAAGAGTAAATTACAAACAGTTTTCTCTTGTTTTCTCAATATATCAATTTGGTAGTTACGACCTTCTTGTTCTAAGCCATCCCTATATATATCATGTATTTTTTCGTGTTACCATAGCGTTTATTTTAATAATAAAGCTATGGATTTATACAACATTATCATTTCTCACTTCAGTTAATAATTATGTTTTATTTACTGCATTTTATTTCTGATTTAATTCCATAGGGAATAGTTATATAACACACTAGTATGGTTCATACTCATATTTAATAACGTTTCGGCATTCAGCCTTTATCGAACAACGAATGTGTTGTTCGATAAAGGCTGAATGCCGAAACGTTATTAAATATGAGTATGAACCATACTAGTGTGCATTTTATTTGTTAAGTTAAATGTGAATATTTGTTTTATATTTATGTTGAGGTCCGCATGGAAGATTGTGTTTTATGCAAATGTGTCAAATAAAGAAATTACTATCATTAATATTATTACTCAGATGGTTTAATACAACCTATCATGTCATATATGTATCAACTATGTTAAGCATGTGCTCGTTACATTCGAAACATCTTCGAAACTGTGCCATTGTTATTATTTGTAGAATGACTCTCGAACTGTTACGATGTAGTTTCTGTATGATTTTAATGGTTTGGCATGTTTTTGAAACTAGGTTGTCCTGCAGCGGGTACTTGGGTTAACTAGGTCCGGTCTTTGTCGTGTTTCATGTTTCATTCAGTCACATGGATCACTGTTATTTGTGAAATTGGGTCATTCTGCATTTTTGTGTCGAGGACTTGGGCTTTTAATCATTTCTTTGGGTTGTGTATGGGCATTGTTCCGTGTTGTGTCATTACTATTTTCTGTGCTCGGCTGGTTAAGTTGAGTGCTTCTTTCTCTGTCCGATTTCCTCTTCACATGAACTGAAGTATCGCATTTAAACCATCGATTACCCTGTAAACTATTTGAAGTACATTAGGTCTTAAATGTATATTGTTCGCTACAGACGTATCTATTTCAATTTTATTGTTTTAATTCTACTCTATCATATATGAGAACAATTTCCACCAAACCTTATGCTTCTACTTCCTATAAATATAATAACTATTTGTATACTATCCTCAAAACCATCCTGTATCATGCACATTTTTTCTTTAGTTTCTCATTATCTTTTGCTCTCGCTTTTCCGTCTTGTCTCTAGGTTCTGTACAAAAGCATACATACATGCTCCTCCTATTTACTCACTAGGTCTGTCGCATGGAGGTTTGTTTGGGTTGTCGTGCACAAGTTTCTGACGACTATCTTACGCTTCCTTTTCTTTATTAATTCAGTTACATGAATACAAAATCTTGTAATAAGTTCGCCGTCATAGATGTGTACAGATACAGTAAGTTCCTACCAATAACAATACATTTCTCGCTTCTACTAGCTCTACTCGGTCAGTCTGTTTTTGTCCTATCAGTCTATTACAGCTTGATTGATAGCTCCCGATTGGGTAAACGCATACTTCACCCGTATAAGCGAGTCAGATCCTTATCCAACTCTGTGAGACAAAACATATATTTCGCAACATCGCTAATTACGACATTCCTTATAGTAGTATTCACAACATGGCTCTCAATGCTGCTCCAAATGGCAGGTGATATTCATACAAATCCTGGACCAGATTCTCTTTCCTCTTCAGTATCTTCAGTTTCAAGCTCGTACTTCTTTGACACGTCTCTTTCGACTCATCTCTCGTTCGTACATCTGCACATTCAAAGTCTAAGAAACAATCTTGATGTTTTGTATGCTGAATTTTCGGACTTTGTTAGTCTAGCCTTCACTGAAACATGGCTTAATAACACAATACCAACATATGACTTAAGCCTTCATTCCTACTCTTAACCTGAACGAAAAGATCGTTTTGGTGACTCCCATGGTGGTGTCATCATATATATGAAAGAAAACATTCACTACACCCGTAGATCTGATTTAGAACTAAATCGTCTTGAATGTATCTGGGTGGAACTATCTCTGTCCAACAATAAACATATTCTATTTGGTGTCTTCTATCGACCACCCAGTTCCGATTCAATTTATAACAATCTACTAGAAGATTCCATTGGTCTAGCCATGGATATAAACATATCTGATATTATCATCACTGGGGATTTCAACTTTAACGCACTTGCTCCTTTTCCGAATAGACATGTGTTGTCTATTACTCAACAGTTCAATCTAGAACAACTCATTACTGAGCCAACACACTATTCTGAAAACTCCAAATCCCTGTTAGACCTGATTCTTGTTTCAAACAAACAAAATATGATACATTCCGGTGTCGGAGAACACTTTCTTGAAAAAGACCAACGGTACCACCTGCCTGTCTATGGAATAATCAAATTCTTAGTACCCCCTCAAAAATGTTACGACAGGTGGATTTGGGAATACGATCGAGGAGACTATCACGCATTAAAAAGTGATGTTCAAACCTTTGATTGGAATACCTACTTTGATCCCGATATCAGCACATATGCATTAAACATAACAAATCAAATACAAAATATAGCAAAAAGTAACATTTCAAACAAAACAGTCAAAATTAGAAATAAAGACGCTCCCTGGATGAACAACCAAGTGCGTAAGCATATACGTAAGCGTAAATGTGCTTATAAAAAAGCTAAGAAAACAAACACCCCTACCCCATGGAACAAATTCAGACAAGCTAGAAACACCACCATTCTATTGATCCGCGAGACAAAAGCCAATTACTTCAATCACCTTTCTGAAAGACTCCAAACTTGCTCTTTTTCTTCCAAAGATTGGTGGAACACTCTCAAACAATTCATCACCAAACCTACCCATAATACAATTCCTCCTCTCTTAAATCAAAACACTTAACAGGTAACATCTAATGAACACGAAAAGGCTAACATCTTAAACAATTTCTTCCATGAGCAGACAACAATTGACGAACGAAACAGAGAAGTACCTGACCCTGGCCCTCCACACTCGGATATTAACTTAAACGATATCCACCTCCATTCCAATGAAATTGAAGAAGTAATTAAAACTCTACACCCAAAAAAAGCAACAGGTCCTGATAGTATCAGTAATAGAATTCTGATTGAGGCGGCCCATGAGCTATCAGTGCCATTGCGCTTTCAATGCATCGCTGATATCGGCTGTAGTTCCTGATATTTGGAAAGAGGCACATGTGTGTGCAGTTCACAAAACAGACGATGTTTCTAAGCCGAATAACTACCTTCCCATCTCACTGTTGAATACAATTGAAAAAGTATTTGAACGTTTGATATTCAAACATGTATTTAACCACTTACGCGATACCAATTATCTTTCTCCTGTTCAATCAGGATTTATTCCCGGCGACTCTCCGACTTATCAACTCATCCTCGTTTACGACACACTCTGTAAGGCTGTGGATAATGGATTTGAGGTTAGAGTTGTTTTCTTTGGTATCAGCAAGGCGTTCGACAAAGTCTGGCATAGAGGTCTTCTTGCTAAGCTGAGACACGCTGGAATCACTGGTTCTCTTTACCAATGGTTTGAGAATTACCTGTCTCACAGGCGCCAACGGGTTGTTCTTCCTGGAGCCAAATCAGACTGGGTTGTCGTTAAAGCAGGAGTACCACAAGGTTCCATATTAGGACCCCTATTATTCCTGATTTTCATAAATGACATTGTAAATAATATTAAATCGCATATAAACTTATTTGCTGATGATACAAGCCTCTTTATCGTTGTTGATGACCCTTTCACTGCGGCAAATCACCTCCAATTCGACATTCAATATCAGCTTGGGCTGACAAATGGCTCGTTACTTTCAATCCCTCCAAGTCCGAAAGTCTTTTGGTCTTTCGTAAACGAAACGTCCAAAATCACCCACCTCTTCAAATGAACAACCAACCCATATCAGAAGTTTCTGAACATAGGCATCTTGGAGTTGTACTTTCAAATGAATGTTGTTGGCACAATCATATATACTACATAACACAGAAAGCATAAAGGGTAAATATTATGCGCAAATTGAAATTCTCTCTCAATCGTAAGGCTCTAGAAACAATCTATATTTCTTTCATCAAATATCAGAATACGCAGATGCTGTTTGGTGCAATTGTTTTAAATCTGATCTTAACCAGTTAGACAAAATTCAAAACGAATGTGCTCGAATTTCTACTAGAGCAACTAAGCTGATATCACTGGATAATTTGACGAAAGAAATAAATTGGGAACCATTATCAACAAGACGACAAAAACACACCTTCCTTAAAATAAAACTAATCTTAGTTCTAACTATTTATCGTCCCTAATTCCTATTGCACCGGAACCTAGGTATAACCTACGAAATTCTGAGGACATCCGTGGTATTCCAGCTAGAACATCCCTGTACTTTAATTCATGCTTGCCCTTAGTAATCGGAGAATGGAATGACTTAAGCCCTACTCTTCGTAACTCTGTAACTCTATCAAGTTTCATGCACAATCTAAATAAAGATAAAAAACAAACTCCAAGATATTTCTATGAAGGAACCAGAAAACTTCAGCTCGCTAAATCACCATCTCTTCCTAAAAAATATCTCCGACAGTCCTTTGTGTGATTGTGGCATGGTAGAAAGTACACACCACTACTTCTTTGAGTGTAGACTTCATGAAGGTCCTCGTAACTCTCTCTTACAAAACCTTCATGTATTCCAAGTGGATTTAGATACCCTACTCTTTGGCAACCCACTCCTATCAGATAATGACAACTCGACAATCTTTAACCATGTGCAGACCTTTATATCCTATAGCAAAAGATTCTGATACTAACTCTTGAGAAAATAGTACAACCTTCTTTCAAATTCTCTCTCTTCCCTCTCTTTATCATCCCTAAATGCCTGTCTATTTTATCTACACAATATATTCTATTTCTCCCGGTAATGTCATATTACATTCATGTACTTCCAACATTCTCTAATTACTCAATCTACTCTTCTTGCAATCTTATTATTATTCCTAGTATTATTTGTTTATTTACTTTCAACCCCTTTGTTAACTTTATAATTACAGGCACAATTACAAACTAATAGTTAGTCTATAAAGGAAAATAACTCAAATAAGACTTAGTCTTTCGTTCCAATCCTTTCCGATATTTAAAATGTTGCTGTAACTATTTGTTGTTAAATGTGTATACTGATGTAAATATTGTGAATAAATATGTTTAAACTAAATGCATATTGTTATGCAATTGATAGTTGTTATCATTCGACGATTTCTAGCAATAGATCCATCCTATGTAATATTACAGTAAACACTATCTTTCGTAAATGCCTGTTTTGATACATTGATCATAAACACACCCTGCCTGACCTTATCCCAATTTCACACGTTGGCACCGATGAGGAGTATTATAAAACACACCCTGTCTGACCTTGTCCCGATTTCACACGTTGGCACCGATGAGGAGTATTATAAAACACACCCTGTCTGACCTTGTCCCGATTTCACACGTTGGCACCGATGAGGAGTATTATAAAACACACCCTGTCTGACCTTGTCCCGATTTCACACGTTGGCACCGATGAGGAGTATTATAAAACACACCCTGTCTGACCTTGTCCCGATTTCACACGTTGGCACCGATGAGGAGTATTATAAAACACACCCTGTCTGACCTTGTCCCGATTTCACACGTTGGCACCGATGAGGAGTATTATAAAACACACCCTGTCTGACCTTGTCCCACACGTTGGCACCGATGAGGAGTATCATAAAATACACCCTGTCTGACCTTGTTACGATTTCACACGTTGTCACCGATGAGGAGGAGTATTATAATACACACCCTGCCTGACCTTATCCCCAGTTCACACGTTGTCACCGATGGGGAGTTTTATTAAACACTTTTAACATTGAGCCAAGATGCATTAAATTACAAGTGTGCTTAAGTTTGGTTTCACAAGTACAGACAGCTGACAATATCATTAAAGGTTTATGTTGGCTGACACACCTAATGACCAGTATGGTAATCCAGGAAGCTGCATTTGTTCTTATGATTTAGCGTTGGGCCATGTGTCGCATCTGTGAAGTTTTCTCACCATCCTTCAAGTAGTCTTTTTCTGTGTTCTTGCAAGTGTCTTGGTCGATTCGACGATTTCTATATGTACAGTGTTGTTCAGTGGTTAGTTATAGGTTTTGTCATTTGAATTAATCGGTTCTTATTAAAACATGAGATTTTATAAGTACATGTAGGTAATTATTGTTTCGTAACTCATCGAATCAATAAAGCCATTCAAAATAATTAATGTCGCTTGTAAGTTCTACAATTTCCGATACCTTTATCTTAACTTGTCTAAGCATTTGTTGGATTCATTGCTGTTGCACATATTTTGCATTTTCATTATTGGGTAATTTAATACTGATCATACATCTATCTTTCCAGACACAATATGCACCGATATCTATGTGCCCTGGCGCTTGCGTCAGTGGTGTGTTGCATAAATGCCCAAGGAGATGATACATCGAAGGACGCAGCGAATAAGTTACTTAGTCTTATGGGAGGCGGTGGAGGAGACGGCGGGGGAGGCGGTGGTATATTTGGCGGTGGAGGAGACGGCGGGGGAGGCGGTGGTATGTTCGGCGGCGGAGGAGACCGTGATCGTGACCGAGAAGGAGGAGGTGGAATGACTGGTAAATACATTTAGTTTTATTTGAACGGACAACATATTATGATAACACTGGGGCTAGCTTTTGCAGAATCCATGTATGCCTAATGACGCACTGCAAAAAAGCATTTACAAACAGCATGATGAAGGTCAGTTTCAAAGTATGATTTACAACAATTGCCAAAGTGTGAGTGAATTTGCTTACTTCTTGTCCCTGGGATTATTTAACAGCTTTTAAAAAAATGAATTTCCGGCAGCAATTATTGTGTATGAGGTTGCATCCTTATCCTTGCGAGTTTGGTTATTCGTTTCAACGTATATCTGCTCCACAGGACAGCACTTATAAGAATAGAGCTTGTATAAGTGCTTCTTTATTTATTTATTTGTTTATTTAATAGCAATACTACACATGATTTATAACGAGATACCTGTATAATGTTGAGCAATCGAATGTTGTGAAACCCGCAAAGGGTGAACTTTGACACCGGGTAGTTTGATAAAATTTCTTTGGCAAGTATCAATAAGACAACTAGAAAACATATTCTATGTCTGTATTACCCAGAAAAAAGACTAAGACTTGAAATTCAACGTCAGGCAGTGGCACTTTAAATGCCCACCATTAAAGGCTTGCAAAAAGTAAATAGTATATCGGTCAGCGGAAACAGCCCTGAGCCAGCAAGTAAAATGCAGAACATAGCAGAACATAAAGAAGTCTTGTTTCAATGACACACAGCGAATAATTGCCAAACCATTTGAAACAACATAACATGTATATATGAGGAGCATGCTAGTCTTAAATGATTGTTCAAAGTTCGAACTTTTACTTACGGTTTGGTGTGGCATCTTTGCTTTTTTACCATTGTTACATGTAACTTCTGCTACCTTTTGCAAACACATAATGCTACTGCTTTGATTGCTGATGTGTTCATTCGGCCAGAAGCTGCTTCCGTAATAAATATTTAACACACATTGCATGTGCGATAATAATTCTTCAGGAATTAACAGTAAAAGAAATTTTCAGTAACAAGAACAGAGGAATTTCACTTTGAATCTACTATAACCGCAACGAGCGGAGTGGATGGGGAAGGTGGTAAGTACATGGTTTGTTCAAACTATATAAGTGGATATTAACGCGGCTCAAAACAAAAACAGTTTGCGAATCCTGAGTTACTGGCATCAGACTTACGGAAATATTAGCTAGTTGTAAACTCTTTTAGTACGGTAGACGGTGTTAGTTTACTGATCGTTTTTGCTAAACGACGTTTCAGCAAACTTGGGACACTACTTTCAAGAAAGAAATCCGCCAAAAGTATGACGCCGCTAACTTAAAATGGGTCAAACCACTTATCCAGTTTTTTTCCAATTCGGAATTCTATACATAACACATGTTGTATCTCTACAATTGTTCGTGTTGTTTGTTGGGTGTATGTTTATGTGTAACATTATATATGTTATGTGTTTCGCATGATCATCTTTAACATCTGATTTGTGTTATATTTAGCATGTTATGATTACACAGTTCTTTAACATTTTGTGTTTGGTAAAACAGTGTTGTTTCGCATGCAAAATATCCTTTTTATTGAATAACATAAATGGAACCATGTATATACTTGTTATACCATTGGAAGCAATCTCCATTTAGAAATAGAGGATCTATCACGAGTTGTCAATTGATATAAATTTATATTAAACGAGTTTTGAAAATTTTATTATGCGAGCCTTTGGCGAGCTTAATAATATTTCCTGAACGAGTTTAATATAAATATATCAATTTACAACAAGTGATAGATTCTTTATATCATATGACACTAAAACGCAAAATACGCATCAAATTATTGGGAAAAACACGCCCATGTAGTATAAGAAAGTACGTATAACTTTATACGTACTCGCTATACTAACCCGGTTACAAGGAAATTCATGTGATATATGGAATATATCATACCACTGGAAAACACTTTGAAATACTTTCTGTTTACCGTGAACAGAGTCCGGCGATTCCATTGGCCGTTTTGATTTATTCACAAGAACGAATCGGCCAATGAAAATTATACTTGCAACAAGTGGAAAATTTAATGTCAAAACTCAAAATGAACGATTGTTTTCAATCTTTTACATAAAGCAAACAAACTGCAACATGGTTTAAATACAACACAAGAAGTGGTATTATATTCGTTCCTTTGAAAACCAAAGCATCAATCCAATTACATAAGGGTAAATAAAAGCCCAAATCTACACATATTAAGCTAATTAATGAAGGAAAATGTTCCAATTAATTCATTATTTATAGCCGATAGTATATTGTACGCAATGTATCAAGTCTAAATTACTGTATTTTTACTATTATACGTACAATACAGTGATGCAGTGGAACAATCCACTTGTGCGGTTTAAAAAAACAAGTAGAAAAGCTTACACCAACAGTTCAATATAGCTAGTTTGCGATAGAAAAAATCGTGTTTTTGTAACACTTCTGAAAATCTATTAATCAGATTTTGGTAAAAAAATACACAGAACTACAATAACTTCCTACCTACTCCCATTCCGAATTTCATTATTTCAGTCACCTATTAAAAGACATGTATTCTTTATCATAAATTGAAATTATATCGATGGCTTAGAACCAGAAGGTCGTAACTACCAAATCGATATTTTGAGAAAACAAGAGAAAACTGTCTGTAATTTAGCCTATACCTATGGGAAAGCACGTTTTTTAAACTTCATTTTGGTCAACATGACAATTCAAGATTTTCATGAAAATAGGCTCACAAGAAGCGCCTTGGGAAGCAGATTTTAAATATTTATGAGTCTTATAAGGTCGTAGGTGGTAGTTACAACCTTCTGATCGTAGCCATCCATATGCACATGGACAGTTTAACACAGGGAGTAATCTGGTGTTCCATTCTGTTTAAGCAATGGTTTTAATCTTTTGGGTATACATTAGCGATGACGTCACTGTCTGAATACCCTAACTGGACTAAATCATCATTTGTTTCTTTACTAATATGCTTTTTCTTACTTCTAGCGAGTTTTTTTAATCGTAGAGGTAGCTTTCAAACACGTGTAGTTATACGTATACATGATGTTAGTGAGTGTACAGTGTATACATGATGTTAGTGATTGTACAGTGTACACATGATGTTAGTGATTGTACAGTGTATACATGATGTTAGTGAGTGTACAGTGTATACATGATGTTAGTGATTGTACAGTGTACACATGATGTTAGTGATTGTACAGTGTACACATGATGTTAGTGATTGTACAGTGTATACATGATGTTAGTGATTGTACAGTGTATACATGGTGTTAGTGATTGTACAGTGTACATATGGTGTTAGTGATTGTACAGTGTATACATGATGTTAGTGAGTGTACAGTGTATACATGATGTTAGTGATTGTACAGTGTACACATGATGTTAGTGATTGAACAGTGTATACATGATGTTAGTGATTGTACAGTGTATACATGGTGTTAGTGATTGTACAGTGTACATATGGTGTTAGTGATTGTACAGTGTATACATGATGTTAGTGAGTGTACAGTGTATACATGATGTTAGTGAGTGTACAGTGTATACATGATGTTAGTGATTGTACAGTGTATACATGATGGTAGTGATTGTACAGTGTATACATGATGTTAGTGATTGTACAGTGTACACATGATGTTAGTGATTGTACAGTGTACACATGATGTTAGTGATTGTACAGTGTATACATGGTGTTAGTGATTGTACAGTGTACATATGGTGTTAGTGATTGTACAGTGTATACATGATGTTAGTGAGTGTACAGTGTATACATGATGTTAGTGATTGTACAGTGTATACATGATGGTAGTGATTGTACAGTGTATACATGATGTTAGTGATTGTACAGTGTATACATGATGTTAGTGATTGTACAGTGTATACATGATGTTAGTGATTGTACAGTATATACATGATGTTAGTGATTGTACAGTGTATACATGATGTTAGTGAGTGTACAGTGTATACATGATGTTAGTGATTGTACAGTGTATACATGATGTTAGTGATTGTACAGTGTATACATGATGTTAGTGAGTGTACAGTGTATACATGATGTTAGTGATTGTACAGTGTATACATGATGTTAGTGAGTGTACAGTGTATACATGATGTTAGTGATTGTACAGTGTATACATGATGTTAGTGATTGTACAGTGTATACATGATGTTAGTGAGTGTACAGTGTATACATGATGTTAGTGATTGTACAGTGTATACATGATGTTAGTGAGTGTACAGTGTATACATGATGTTAGTGATTGTACAGTGTACACATGATGTTAGTGATTGTACAGTGTACACATGATGTTAGTGATTGTACAGTGTATACATGATGTTAGTGATTGTACAGTGTATACATGATGTTAGTGATTGTACAGTGTATACATGATGTTAGTGAGTGTACAGTGTATACATGATGTTAGTGATTGTACAGTGTATACATGATGTTAGTGATTGTACAGTGTATACATGATGTTAGTGAGTGTACAGTGTATACATGATGTTAGTGAGTGTACAGTGTATACATGATGTTAGTGATTGTACATTGTATACATGATGTTAGTGATTGTACAGTGTATACATGATGTTAGTGAGTGTACAGTGTATACATTATGTTAGTGATTGTACAGTGTATACATGATGTTAGTGAGTGTACAGTGTACACATGATGTTAGTGAGTGTACAGTGTATACATGATGTTAGTGATTGTACATTGTATACATGATGTTAGTGATTGTACATTGTATACATGATGTTAGTGATTGTACAGTGTATACATGATGTTAGTGATTGTACAGTGTATACATGATGTTAGTGATTGTACAGTGTATACATGATGTTAGTGATTGTACAGTGTATACATGATGTTAGTGATTGAACAGTGTATACATGATGTTAGTGATTGTACAGTGTATACATGATGTTAGTGATTGTACATTGTACACATGATGTTAGTGATTGTACAGTGTATACATGATGTAAGTGATTGTACAGTGTATACATGATGTTAGTGAGTGTACAGTGTATACATGATGTTAGTGATTGTACAGTGTATACATGATGTTAGTGATTGTACAGTGTACATTGTACACATGATGTTAGTGATTGTACAGTGTATACATGATGTTAGTGATTGTACAGTGTACATTGTACACATGATGTTAGTGATTGTACAGTGTATACATGATGTAAGTGATTGTACAGTGTATACATGATGTTAGTGATTGTACAGTGTATACATGATGTTAGTGATTGTACAGTGTATACATGATGTTAGTGATTGTACAGTGTATACATGATGTTAGTGAGTGTACAGTGTATACATGATGTTAGTGATTGTACAGTGTATACATGATGTTAGTGATTGTACATTGTATACATGATGTTAGTGATTGTACAGTGTATACATGATGTTAGTGAGTGTACAGTGTATGCATGATGTTAGTGAGTGTACAGTGTATACATGATGTTAGTGAGTGTACAGTGTATACATGATGTTAGTGATTGTACATTGTATACATGATGTTAGTGATTGTACAGTGTATACATGATGTTAGTGATTGTACAGTGTAAACATGATGTTAGTGATTGTACAGTGTATACATGATGTTAGTGATTGTACAGTGTATACATGATGTTAGTGATTGTACAGTGTACACATGATGTTAGTGATTGTGCAGTGTACTCATGATGTTAGTGATTGTACAGTGTATACATGATGTTAGTGATTGTACAGTGTATACATGATGTTAGTGATTGTACAGTGTATACATGATGTTAGTGAGTGTACAGTGTATACATGATGTTAGTGATTGTACATTGTATACATGATGTTAGTGATTGTACATTGTATACATGATGTTAGTGAGTGTACAGTGTATACATGATGTTAGTGAGTGTACAGTGTATACATGATGTTAGTGATTGTACAGTGTATACATGTGCTTCCTTTGATCTGACCTTAAGTAACCATGTAGCATTATTTGTTTTATATAACTACTAACACTGATGTGTTGTTTTTAAAATTCTTAACAATACTACTAATAAAACTTATAGTAACGTCTTTATTCTCTGTGGATAACATAATTTGAAAAAAGATATTATGGTCAATGATGTATATCGATGGCTGAGAAAAATACAAGTACATCAAATAATATTTTGTTTTAGAAAATCCCTTTGTGTATATTCTAAGTAACAGAAATTCACAGATTTTGAAAGCCTTCGAGAGCATGTCTGATGAGTACATTTTTATTGTTACAAAATGTATTGGTCTATCCAAGAACGACTTATTACTTGACCACAATATTGTTCCAACTTGAAGTCCAATAAGTGCAACTGCAGGAATCTTTGTATAGATCGATACAAACCAATTAACAGAGACAATTATCAGTGTGTAAACATTTAATCATAAACATAAGTTTGTGTGTAATTGTGCTGATCATGTTGTAGTCGATTCATTTATATATAAACATTTACATACAAAATTGTTTTACCAAGTATTTCCACTGCCTTGTTACAGTGCCTGTTTAAAGGACGGGCTACTGTTGGCTGGACACCTAACGTTTCAGCAGGTGCTAGCATAGCTCGGTTCCATAGTCTGCAACCTGTATGACAACAGCCACAGGAATGGTTGATTGAATGTGGATTTTTTTATTTCTAAATCAAAAACTTAAAACGCATCATTGTCAAAAAGTTCTGGCTTCAGTTGTGATGAGTCGTAAAGTTTAAGAATGAATGTTTGTGGTAAGCCCTGCAGCCGCACTTAAAAATGCTTTTTGATGAAAATAAGTTTATTCATAGGGATTGACTTGGATCAAGTGAAGTAACAATGCAAGCAAAATACCACACAACGTCTTTATTACTAACAACGATAGTCCCTGTGGCAAGGTGTGGTCTGGAATCGAACCGAAATCCCTTCACACTCAATGCGATTACTGTACTCTATTAAATACGCTTGTGCTATTAATATCTATAATTGCGATTATATCAGCCAGATTTAATTTTTCACCAATCGGTTTCAATAAAAAAACAAACACATAGTATATCCAACTTCTATATTTACCGCATTTAACATTTGCAAAACATGAATTTTATTCTATTTTCCAGGCCATGGTGATGATATGGGGTCCGGACCATCAATATCGATAGGTAAGCAGAAATTGTCATTAAAATAGTTGATACATAGTCATTCTACAATTTCAATTTCACACTAGCATTGCATACAATTGCCATGTATAGATGAATATTAAAGAAAACCTAAATCATTACCGATTATATATGAGCCGTTCTCCAGGAAAACCGGGCTTAGTGACAAAATTGTGAAAATATTGATAATATATGGTTAGAAAGAGGAGAAAAGTTTCTGAAAAGTTTAATAAATTATTCCATACACATACAAAGCTATAGACTTTTTAAACCAACCAATATCGCCTACTTTTTGAATGACGTCACGAACGTCATTCTCTACGTTTTTGACATAAAGTCAACCGACATTTCAAGGATCCAGTAGATCTGATAAAAATTTGACGTAAACTTCTAAAATTGTGGCACATTTTAGAATCATATTCTTATTCTATTAGTATTTGCTTATAGGGAAAAATAGCAAGTGTTTTAGCCCCTTAATCCTTGTTTTCCTTGATATGAGTACTTGTTGAAAAACGTTCACCATGGAAATGACAGAAGTTATTTTAACACAATTTTAAAGAAAACTTGAAGATAATGGATAGCAATATACTATCCAACTACTTAAATATGAAATCAAAGGACACACATTTTTTCTCTTTTTAGACATTTTTCTAAATCTTATCGCATAATTAATCCTTTATTTGTACACGTGCTACTTTATAACTTTCTGATATATTGATATTTATGTTAGCGCGAATGTGTGTAACGTATTGAATTAAGGAGTTTGTCAATAAAATAAGATAGAAAAATGTCATACAACGACAAAAACGTAACATAGTGATACATTGACGGATTGATTCAAATTATGTTTATGTTTGTCAATTGGGATTTCATATAGTCCAACGCTAAAGTCAAGCAAACACACATACTTCAATCATTTGTATATTTCAATTGTAAAATTGGTCAGTGACCAGATTGTGATTAATTCTATTGAACGGTCATTGCAAGTATTATTTTAAAGATGTTGAAAAATGAAGCAATAGCGAACACGTATCTACCGAGTTGTGGACACATATATACATTGTATACGAACACTTTGATTTGCGAAGTGTATATTGTTCCGGAAAGTGTTCTGTCTGTCAGAAAAATAATGCTTAACTTGATTTTTCTATAGTTAGACAAATGGCAGATATAACTTATTATTTCGTTTGCTAAGTGTAATGCTTACTGTGTATTTCAGGCTCCGGTGACCCTCAGGTACCGCCTGGTACTGGTAAGCCATTCACATTCTACTCTCATTTCTCACAACATTAACTATTTTCAACAAAAATATATTATATATTATTATATATGTGCGTCACATCCTGCACGCATATATAGGCCTACTACAAGCAATACATGGCACACTTTATGTTAATAAATGGGTGATTTGATATTAGCCCTGTTATTTGTTCGAGGGCAGTCGTATTGGCCCGAGGCCGAATGCCGAAAACCGAGGGACAATAGCCTACGTCTGTCCCGAGGACAAATAACAGGGTTAATATCAAATTAAATAAGTATTAATTATTTAAAATTTGTCTTCGCATGTAACGTTAGCACATCAAACTAGACTGACATAAAACTTAAAAGACTGCGAAAAAATGTAAAAACATTTTTTTTTTCTCAGATTTTTGCATCCAAATATAGTCCAAATTGTAGCAAATGATCTAAGAAAACGAATACCCATATGACATGTTTCCGTTCAGTAATAAAAAAGTTTTATACAATTTAGTGAGTAAGAATCGATTCTCCGTAATTTCAGCTGAGAATCTATATCAGTTTTTGGCCCTGTCGATCAGCCAATCAGATTGCTTAAAAGGAGGGCCTATATTAATATCACTTTTCGGCCCTGCCTATTAGCCAATCAGATTTTATAACACTTTTTCGACTGGGGCCGATAACTGATATAGATTTTCGGCTCTGATATAATTGATACATGCGTATTATTAGACTATGTCAATGCTGTGTTATTGGGCTAATAATTGATAGCTGTTTAATAAAACTCGATATTAAGTAATTTCTTATCATAACCTGTACTAAATGCAATGCACTTCGATTGGATGTTTAATACTCGTATCCATCGCATTAAATATTGTATTCTTAAAACATATTCCGTACATAATGATGCAAATATCTCCCGGGGGTAGTTATTTGCTAAATATCTGTCTTCTACAAAGTTTATCCGCGCTCGTTTTCCTTAAACACTGATTACAATTAAACAATACATGAATACTCGAAATCAAGTCTAATACGTAGTTGTGCAGGTTGTCAGAAAGTGTAGGTGAGATGATTTTGTTCGGAGTTATAGCCTCTTGTGGGAGACATACATTTTATACTATTTCCATCTAAGTAGAATACTGAATTTCTTCAGTAACCATTTTATATTTTGTGCATGGTGCGTTGTGTTCACTTTGCTTTGCTATATATGCACGATCCACCCACGGCTTTACCAATGTATATATCACATGAACAGGTACACAAGATTTCAACTTTACACTGGCAGACATCGCCAGGATGTTTGCTGGAATGGACGCAAGAAAAATGTATAATTATCAAGGCCAAGAGGCAAAAGAAGGGGAGAGAATTCTCACTCTTGGTGTATTAAATGCTGAGAGGAACCGTCTGCTTGCCCTAGGTATAATGAAATAACATCTTACATTCTTACATTCCATGTGATGTGCACAATTCGGTACAAAATGCAGAACAATATTACACATTTGCTCATTTATATAGAGGATAAGTGTTCATTCTGGTGTAAGATTAAATTTTATTTCACCGAGTGATCAAAGGAGATTATACGTTCACGAGTGAAAATAACAACTTCTGTGATCACGAGTGAAATAAAAATTTGATCTTTTACCACAAATCAACAAAGTTTCTGTTTATTATTTGCTTCACCTAAAACGGTTGATCTACTGTAATTGGCTAAATTGGAAAATACCTTTAAATTACAACGGTACGACGTTACAAATATGACGTGACGCATATTCTTAAGCTCTGTGTTTCTTTTTCTTCACGATACTGGAACGTGCTTCAAAACAGTGAAAATTTCAAAATGATAATTTCTCTGTTATGTGCACTGAAACTCACCGTAATCCATTGAAAGGTAATAATATAGAACCTTAAATGTGGTATATTATAAACGGTACTATGAGCATACTGAACCCATTCAGCGTCACTCAAAGTAGCAAGGAAAACAACGTACGTATGTTTCTAACGGTCCGGTATATTTCGGTATGATAAAAATATTTTCTGACAGCAGCTTTGATACTTCAAAGTTTATGTCAGTGTCACAGACATTCTAGCCAACTAATTTGTAGCTTCTATTACAACAATTTATTATGTGCCTATCAACTGTTTTAAATGAGCTTTTACTATTTTACTATTAAGTATATCTTAAGACAATCAAAATCAGTGATGCGTGATACTTATACATACTCAATTGGCTCTCGGATGTTTTTTTGTCTAAACAATATTTGTCTCATAAATAACATATCGAAGTTTAGCAATGTTGTACCATGAAAGGATTGAAGTCCGGGGGTGTTTCGTGTATCATGGTTTACCGTTCAACCCCTAACCATTAGAATGTATCCATTTCAATTGACATTACGCCAGAGCAGAGGTTTTAAAGTAAATCAATTGGATCATGTGATTATAATTTACCGATAAAACTGATTTATGTGTACATATAATACCTGGAGAAATCTCTGTATTTAGTGTGTATATCTTGTTGATATTTGCAACACATGCAGTTATAGGATGTTTGATAATGTTTCGTGTGATAAAATACACAATTAAAGAAATGCTAGCATTAAATTCAGATTTGCTTAAAGATGCGAATTCACGTAATCGGCTACGGCTTTCAACGCATGGTTTTCAGAACGTGTCCTTGCAGGTGTTTATTTTGTGAACACCCTCCTTCCTTTGTTTATAAAAAAAATTGATCGTTAGGATTGGCAAACACATTAAATCGTTTAATAGTTAGACAGTTAACACCCCAGAGGTCACAATAATCTCTCCAATGTTCGTCTCTATAAAATAAAGCCCAATTATATCACTCGGTCATCTGGGGGGTAAACAATTTGGCCAATTGGTCAAATCACAGAAAAACCCTGCTTGCAATATAGAAGCCATATGTTTGACTTAAATTTAAAGAAAATTGGACACACTGTTCCCCTATAAAATCAAGGCAAACTTTGCAACTGGATCATCATGGATCAATAACTAGGTCACTAGGTCACTAGGTCAAAGCACAGAAAAACGTTGTAAATACTCCAGAAATAGCATGTTTGACCTACTGTTTATGAATTCGCTCACAATGTTTATCCGAGGTAAATAAATAGGTCACTAGGTCACACAATAAAAAAACCCTATTCATATTCTGGAAGTTGCATTTTACCAAACTTCCGTGAAACTTGCTCGCTTTGTAAATCGCTATGACACCTGGTCAAATTTGCAACTCGCCTAGGGTCAACAACTAGGTCTCTATGTCAAATAACTTTCATCACATATTCGAATTTATTTTTATTAAACTTTGCCATAATCTTTGTAAGTGTAACTCAAGCGGTATCGTTGGTGAAACGTTGAGCTCTTGAATTCATAGTTTTAACTAAATGTTTAATATGAATTTTTTGACATTGTTAGTATCTATACAATCTAGATAAATTTTGCATTTGGGTCACCTTGGGTCTAAACCTAGTCCACAAGGTCACGTAAAAACTCTAAATGTCACATTATTAACATACTCGTAATGAAACATGGTCACAATGTGTGTTTCAGTAAAATATATGGAGATTTCGAAATTAGGTTACCAAGCTTAATCATAGAAAACTATTGTTTACAATTTGGGTGAAACATTTTAACCTATGAAACCAGATTAGCATGTGTACGGTATGAATCGTGTTACACTACTTCTCAGTTCCGTCAAAGAATTGTTCTATTTTTATATAGCTCTGACGGAACTCGAAACTGGTGTAACGCTCGGCCGGAACTCAAATGTCATGTATCCTGAGTTCCGTCAGAGCGTTACGTCGGTTTTCAGTTCCGTCAGAGCCATATGAAAATAGAACAATCCTCTGACGGAACTGAAAAGCAGTGTAACACGATTCATACCGTGATGTGTGTCTCTGTAAAATCTAGACCAACTTTCAACTTGGTCATCGACAGTGGTCTGATATAAAAACGCATAATGCTAAAGTATCGTTGTACTCAGATGAAAGCTTTAGGGCCAACGTCCCTCTTATTTTGTTAACCAATGAACCTCTACACGGGTGGCATTTGTTAAAATACACATTGCATCATCACATTTAAAAACGCTATCATAATTCAATTGGACAGGAACACTCTTAGTATCTATTCATGCTATGAATTAATCGACCAACAAATATTATTTAGATTATTCTTACTGTTATTTTCATTTTACAAGCAGGAGGACACGGGGCGTCAGGAGGAAGTGCCGGTGGAATGGGTGGAATGGACGGAGGAGCAGGAGGAATGGGCGGTGGATCAGGCGGGATGGACGGAATGGGCGGTGGGGCAGGTGGAACGGACGGAATGGGTGGTGGATCAGGCGGAATGGATGGGATGGGCGGAGGAGCAGGCGGAATAGACGGAGGAGCAGTCGGGATTCCGAGGAGCGCATCAGGTAAGTTTGTCACACCAATCGTTACAGTGTCACATACCACAGTGTTAACAGTGTCGTTTAACAGTATCGAGTTTATTTCACGGATTCAACACCCTTTTGACATGTTTACATACATATAATATATTACTAGTACCGCCATTTGTAATATGCTCATTACAATGGCAGCAAATTATTCAAAATTAAATATATAATAATTAACACAAATTATATGAAAAAAAACAAGTAATTACTATTTCATATCACCATTACTAATATGATATAAATACATATGATATAGCAACAAAAATACTTAGAACAGCAGTTCAATAAATACGATACAATTACTCATGGCCGGTATATCAGTCTAAACTCTGAACATGTAGATTTAGGGAAACATTATTCTACCAGGAGCTATTTCACGGTTTCTACTAGACAAAAGTGACAACAATGCATATTAAGAACTGTACATATGTTAACGCATAACAAGTGACACGTTTCGTTGTCAAATGCATGTTAATGTCAAGTATAAGTTGCGTCTCCACATCTATTCTATCTCTATTCTGTTCTTCATCGAGGTGAACTCCAGACTTTGTCACTGGATTATAAATAAACATTTGTGTCCTCCAAGTTGGTGTAAGCAATGTTTCAAGGGTTCACTAGCCATGTACGTGTTACTTTTCTCACTGTTTATGCCCCGAGACTTAAACGGGATATACTTTATGCTAGTATATCATTATGAACTCATATGTTGCTGCTGTGATATCGTTTTGTACACTTGTTTCCGATTGAACATTGCGTTTTATTTTACTGATTTATACTGTCGTTATAAGCCTAAGAACGACATCCTGTAACACGTACTATTTGTGTTTTGCTTTTATATCTATAAGATACTTTATCCGCAAGTTGTTATACAACCATACATAATACGTGAAATAATCAATCCCACATTCGTTAGCCATGTCATATAACAGTGCCAATATGTTTTGATCATATTCAACATGTTTGAAAAGCATCAATGCACACATGTATGGCAAATTCAAATGTCACGAGAGCCAATTTTTATCAAAACTTTACCATTTAAACATTTATAAAAGAGATTACACCCATTGGCCGTTTTACGAGATCGAAACTTGTGGAGATGATTGCTGGCACAGAACAAGGAGTAAGGTTTAACTACAGAGGAGAAGCAACAATATCAACCGAAGCAACCTTAACATTGAAACAATTAAGACGATTTCTAAGAGACATTGACTTTGCAGGTAACACTGCACTGTGATGGAATTACCAGTTGTATAGGATTGTACTAGATCAACTACGTGTTTATGTATAGTACAATAACAACGTATAGATAGCATTAACGGGTTTTATAGTTACTAGTATATATACTAACTATTATAAACATGTACCTACGTTTAGAACATTGCCTAGAAGACAAGAAGGTGATAAAGTAAGCGGAAGGGACATCTGGTGAAATAATGTGAATAACAAGTATATACTCCCCCCTGTATACCTTATGACATGAACCGTTGTTACCAATGTGTACATATACCATGTGTTTATGTACTAGTATCTAATTAGATGTGAGTGTACTGTAATATGTAGGTATGTTGGGTTCTATGTCTTAACCTTGTGTTTGCATGTTTGTTCACTGACTTGTGTGTACTTGATACAACATGTACATTGTATGGTGCTCTATATTATGGTTTGTTTGCTGTTGGGTTGTTGTGTTATTGGTGTTGATAAGGGAAGTAGTGTAATGCGTGTTTCATATTAATGACCACTGGTATTTAAATGTAGCTCTAGTTGGGTATAGTTTCGTTCAAATACTTTTTAGATGCATTTTAATTATACTAAAGAGTTGCATGCTTTAATTGGATGATTGGCGTTTCGTGTTAGTTGAATCTATATCATACATGCGCAGCTCAGCATATTGCCACTCATTCTTATATCATTCTTACCAGTCTAATATATTTTAAACAGCTATGTTCAGTTTTCATTTAAAGCGCTTATTCATAGATCCTTTCAAAGAAACAGGCATGTAGACCATGTGTATTTTATATACGAGTATACATTTATTTACATATACTCTTTACTTTACTGCACTGATCATCGGCTTGTATTAGTGAATTGATTGGGAAACTATTCATTTGTTCAGTCAAACTTCATCTAACAGGTGCCGCAGCATTCACCATTACTGATCTAGACACTATGATAGCTGGTATTGGTAACGGATTGGCCTATAACTTTCAAGGCCGACAGGCTGCAGAGGGAGAAAAGTTGCTGAGCTTGGAACGCCTAAACGATCTTAAAAGACTTCTTACAGTACAAGGTATTGCAGTTATGAATACCTTTACTGATAACGTTCGCAATAACGTAATCTTAATTATATTGGTACGGCTATTTGCGTTGTTTACCTGGTTACCATGTCGAACACGAGTGGATGTTAGATAATGTAAATGCAACTGATGTCGAGTGTGTTACATTAGAGCAAACTACATACTTATTTTAGTTCGATCCATTGCTTATATCTCGTGTGTTTAGGTAGTACTATCTTGTGTAGTCCTATTGTCATGATTTGTGTTTGTTTAATACTCTCTGTGTTGGATACGTGCGTTAAATTCCTAAGTGTGGTCGTTGATCTCACGGACAGTTATATTTGTTGATGTTTTCTTCTAATTTGTTGTTAATGTTAAGTAGTTATAATTGTTAATGAATATGAAGAGCACGATCAAAATATGATGAAACGTCCAATTTTCACTAAGAATATCTAGATAAGATTCGCTAGTTGGACTGTGGATGTTCTTTGACAAAAACTCTAATAGTGTGTGTAGTGCAAGATGTCGATATAATGTTCTTTGCAGAATAACATACCATTACTCATGAAACATTAGGAAAATATAAGCCGAATTCAGCAAGGTAGATAACCGACGTCAACATCAACCGTACTCCAGCTTACGTAAAATGGCTATTACGATGGCTATTGAGGCTCATCGATTACCGTCGGATGCACACCTTCAAGGAAAACTGCTGGTTCGAACCGAGTTATAGTTTCCGGGATAGTAATTCGTATCATATTAGCTCCCCTGTACCGACTTTCCATTTACAACAAACACACTCTTGCTAAACACATACACAGGTGTTCGTGCATCTAAAGCATATTTATGCTTAGAAAATGAAAATGGAACTGTCTCAACGAAAATGCATTCCTGACGCAGCACGTGGCAATAATGCGAAATTGATCACATGACGCATCATGCATACTTTAGTGCGAAATTTAGATATGTTGATGCTTTGGTTAGTAAATCATATACAATGTACATAAACCGCAATTGTGAAAACTTAAAACAACAAATGTCGTCCCCGATTACCAATTAGAATGTTTGCTCAGTGTATATCATTGGTGATGATTACCGAAATCTTGCCATACATGAACATGTATGAAAATACATATAATATACTGTACTTATGCAGACATTACGGATAATGTCATTAGCATAAACCGCACGGAACGGTGGACTTACTAATAGATAACTAAATATCACCAATAGATGAATAACAAAATGAACCATTTTACATTATTTCATTGACACATATTTGCGTAGATAGTACAAAGTGCAACTTCATAAATATTTCTGACGATACTTTTGTAGTTTCCAATATATGTAAAACTGTATGTTCGGGTGTTGTCAGTTGATGTCGAGATTTGTGTTGTACAATATGTGTGTTCCATTTTCAAACCAGGAACCATTTGCATCATACTATTTTAAACCATTTGTACGTGCAGCTGTATTGTTCGTATTTAGGAAACAACGTACTGCAGTCACACATTTTCTTTACCTACAATGAAACTATGAATTTGTATTTTGCTGATTAAGTTTCGTGTTTGATGCATGTTTCGATGAGTAATGTATTATGGTATTATACTTGTTTATATTAGTAGGACGAATGCCAGTAAGCATTACACTTGAAGATATTGGGAGAATAAGACAAGGGATAGAATCAGGATTACAGTATAATGATCAAGGTCAACCTGCTGCACTTGGTGACACTGTTCTCGACATAGCCACATTGGATATGTGGCACACAGAACTATTGGAAAGAGGTATGTTAACACCATGTATAATGCTATAGTTTAGTATTACGATAATACATGTATGTATTTTTATATATATTAGTATTAAATTGATGTTCAATATAAACAAGGTGAACTCAGTTTTGATGATTATTGCACGTTATGCAAGTCTAGATGTTTCAATTAAAGGTAAACCAAACCAAAAACGAACACCAATACCAACCCCAAAACCAAAACCAAAACCTAAACCTACCTCTTCTCCATCGATAACGTTCACCTATGAGGATGTTACTCGTATGTTACATGGCATGGATCAAGGAAAATCTTATAATTACCACGGCGAAGTAGCACAAGACGGAGAAACAATACTATCTAGAGATAACTTGAACATGCTTTCAATGATTTTGAAACCACGTATGCCGATGCCTAAACCAACAATCGCTACTACGACACCTTTACCGGCTATGACTCGACACGAGATAGAAGGTACGCTCTTTTACTGCGCTTTGATTCCGATATATCAAATTACGGTTTTACATTTCGAGCGTTTTTGAAAGATCATGGGCATGCATTAAACATTAACCTATATTAACGAAGTAATTGAAACATTGCATATAGCGAAGCGCATTTTCCATATTATTATACAGGGTACGTCATGCCCATGATCTTCGTTGATGCCTTACGTCACAAGAATTCGGGTATTTTTCCGTTCTGTCAACAATTTTATTACATTGTAACATAGTTTTACGCACTTTCATGTAGCCCATAGACGACATGTATAGTATGTTGAGTATATACACTTGCTTAACTTACATAAATACTTAACAAATATTTAATACTAAGTTTAGAGGTAGCTTTATACATGTTGTTATTACGCAATGCTATTGTTGATGTTAAAACAACTGAAGTTTGGGTCATTTTAAGTTATATTGTTATTTTTTGTTGTTGTAGTTATGTTGTTAGATGAACATTTATCATGGTTAATCGTAAAAATTCATCGCTCGTTTGTTTGTAATGCAATAATACTAACACGTTTTTATTGTACATTTCATTAAAATGCATGCATTATTTGTATACAATGAAGGTTCGGAACTTCCCACATTCTCCTTGTCTGATATAAGGAGAATGTTAGCTGGAATAAATCAAGGATTTAGCTACAATTTCCGCGGACAACTCGCTCAAAGAGGGGAAAGAACTATATCAAGGGCATACCTAACCAAACTATTAAACAATCTAAATGAAGATGATTCGCCTCCCACGTTCTCTCTGGATCAAGTAAGAAGTATGATTCGAGGCATGCAACGTGGATTGAAATATGATTTCATGGGTAACATAGATTTAAACGGAGAGGACACATACACACTTAAACAGTTAAAACTTATGGAGTCAAGACTCGCAAATCCAGGTAACATTATTTAAACATGCGGTTGTTAACATGATTTTAACACATTAGTGTAGAATAATATAAATAATGGTGTCATTGTGATATTTAAACATATCTGTGGTTTAACAACCGCCAATAATGATTTATTGTAGTATTTATTTTATAAAGTGTAAACCCATTGCCTAATAATAGTTTAAGTCAAACCAATTATCAACCAATTTAGTATGTAAACTCTTTTATTCAAAGGTTTCGAGAATGGTGCACTCAATTTTTCCTTCAATAAAGCTCAGATAATCAAAATGTTGCGTGACATGGATGAAGGTATAATGTTCAATTATCAAGGACAGGAAGCATCACCTGGTGAACAAACGGTATCACGAAATGAACTCAAACGTCTTCTGAGCGAACTGCCTGATGATGTTGATGATGCTCATGTCGATGATGATAATAATGTTACTGATGGTGATGACCAAAGTGGTGCCGATGGTGTTGATGACGGCGATGACGACGACGACGATGATGATGATGATGCACTATCAAGATTTTCGCTCGAGACCATTGACAGCATGCTGCATGGCATGCAACGCGGTTTGCGGTACAACGTTTATGGACGCCTGGCTAGTTCATCGGAAGATAAAATGCTCACACTCCTGCAACTACTAAACTTGAAAATACGACTGCTGTCGGAAGGTAAATGTTATTTTTACAGATCAGTACAATAAATCGAATGTAAAGTTACAACCTTTACCATTACCATTATAATGATGGATACATTGTGTGTTGTGATGCAAATAATGTCAATTATTTTCAAAAATTATTTTTCCTTCCAAGGAGATGACGACGTTCGACCTTTGGAATACACTTTACACGACATCCATAGAATGCTACGCGGTTTAGACGATGGTTTAATGTACAATTACCACGGAATACTCGCCCGTCCAGGACAGCCTACATTGTCTAGGGGTCTGCTTCAACTCCTCCAAATTGAATTGGAAAACTCTGAAGAAATACGTTTGGCACAATTCTCACTCAAGGAAATCAATGAGATGATTGCTGGGATGAATCGTGGTCTAAGATACAATTTACGAGGAACACTTGCAACTGACGGGGAAACCACGATAACTATTCAACAGCTGAATGATTTAAAATTACAGCATCAAACAACAGGTAACCATGTACGTAACTAAACCCGCTGTTTTAGACAACCAATCGACCAATGAATTATCATATACATGCACGGATAAAGTAACGACCATGCCAGTATATGTTACAACAATTAATGACCAACGGTAAAATGAAAACAAACATCAGAAATACGAATGTATTGTGGTTCCATTGCCTTTGCTACATGTAGAAATAGATAATGTACATTGGACACATGTTTCAATTTTAAATACTAAATATTTGTGTCAGGAAATAAAAATCACACAGGGATGAATATATAAGCATGGTAAAAAACAATTCTTTGACATGAATGTTTGGGTATTATGTACATGTACGCGCATAAAAGTCAAGTTTTACTTATTAAATATAACAATTATGCTTTAATGAAGGCATTGTCCTACAATGAAATAGTCTATGAAAAAATGACCGTCCAAGTATTCTTAAGGAGTACCGGTACCCGTGTGTTAGTATACATAATATAATAGAAGCCTCATTTATATATCAAAGGGCCAATGCATCCTGATCCAACCAGATTTACATTCACGCTTGATCAAGTTAAGAGAATGATAGCTGGTATGAACAATGGCCTGAGATATAACCATCATGGTGAGGAAGCCCAACACGGTGAATTAACTATCAGCCTGGCTCAGTTAAAACTGCTCCTTAAGAGGTTGCAGCCGTCAGGTCCCTCACATCAATTTACAATGGAGCAAATTCGGCATATGAAAGATGGAATAAACTCCGGAAAACGGTACAACTACAATGGCCAACCTGCTTCACCCGGTGAACAATGGATAACAATCGAGTGGCTGAATGACTTAGAGCGCCAACTGCTTGGACAGGGTAGTTTTTATTTCATCATTGTCATTTTGAAAGATTGTTTGACTTAGGTTTTCACTGAATCTCTACTACACGTATATTTAACATTTTTATCTTCCATCGCCAAGTATTCCTAGTCAAATAATGTATTTGCAAACCATATACGCTTATAACCACATAAAATACTGTGGCAGCATATTTAACACTTAAGGTATATGAAACACATGTGTTTGTTCGGCTCGATAAAAAAGCTGGTTGTCATACACAATTTTTTCTCGTTCCAAGGTTCAATGACTCCCATCCAACACACATATACGTTCACACTTGACCAGATAAACGAGATGCTAATTGGAATGGACAATGGCTTACGATATAACATACGTGGTAAACCAGCACAACCCGGGGAACGAACAGTAACTAGGAAAGAATTGGTTGCTCTACAAACGAATATGCAACCCGCAGGAAATACACCGGAGTCTAAACAGTCCGCTTCATTTACTGTTGATGATATAGAAAGTATGAAGCATGGAATGATCAACCACGGAATACAATACAACTTGAATGGTCAGCCAGCTTCGTCCGGCGAAAAAGTGATAACAATGGATTGGTTGAATGACATTCTATTGAAATTACAGACCAAGGGTAATCTTTTTATACACGTACTGTATAATATGAGTATATATCGGCTAGTAAGGTTGATTGCTACCTTCCCTGTCGGATTTTCTCATACCTTTTTCCCTTCAATCCAGTTATTACGTAAAAATATGCTGTAGTTTGTGTAAACAAACACCTGTTATATCATTAATACAAAGATAAATAGTTTCGTCCTGATGTTATACTATTTTACATTAGCACATATAAGGCGTACTAACAATATCATTTCGTTATCCAAGGTCCGATGACCCCCAACACAATCTCAAATACATTCACTCATGATCAGATCAACGAAATGCTTTTCGGAATGGACAGTGGATTAACATTCAACTATCATGGTATGGAAGCCCGACCAGGTGAAGAAACTTTTACCAGGAACGAATTGGTTGATCTTCAAAAGAACTTACACCCTGCTGGAAATGCCTCGCATACAATAAAATCGCCTCAGTTTTCGATGGAAGACATAGAGCGAATGAGAAACGGCATGATCAACAATGGGATACAATACAACCTAAATGGTCAGGTAGCTTCTCCAGGGGAACAAGTGATTACAATCAAATGGTTGAATGATTTAAAATTGAAATTACAAACGTTGGGTATGTATTCATAGTTTTTGTATATAACTCATTGCTAACGCTGTAATTTCGAAAATGATCGAATAAATATTTACAACAAAGTGACTAGTGAATAACCCTCAAAAAGGGTGAAACTAGCAAATTCCTATACATGTTACAAAATGTTTACAACCTATTTTCAAGAGGGCGGTATTTATTTGGAAAACGATGCATCTGGGTTCATTGTAGAATTAGGTCATCATTATAAAAAATACAATAATATATGTCCTACAAGCGGTTTCAAGAATGTAAATGAAAAATGCAATTTATTAAAATAGACAAACCACGCTTTTATTTTAATGTATTTGAAATTACTTCATTTTGGTAGCTAACTATTGAGTTGTAGATGTCTAGTGACAAGCTTATATGCAAAATTGGACACTATTGGGATAAAAAATGTCAAACAGGTTTACTAAAGTAAGTTTGCAATCCGGTCGACAACAATACCATCGCAATTCAATAAATAAGGTATTAGAAATGTTATCATAGTCACAGGTTCAAGAGAGGGAAATTATGATTTCTTTTTTCAAGGTCTATTGAGCCCCGACCAACGCTTATACACCTTCACACTAGATCAGATAAACGAAATGATTAACGGAATAGACAACGGACGCAAATACAACTATCATGGTAAACCAGCACAACCAGATGAACGAGTCATAACCAGGAAAGAATTGGTTGATCTAATATCCAACATGCAACCCCAAGGAAATATAGCACAGACAAAACAATCGCCGCAATTTACCCTGAAAGATATTGAACGTATGAGAAATGGCATGACCAACAATGGGATACAATACAACTTCAATGGTCAGCCAGCATCGCCCGGCGAACAAGTGATAACTTTCGATTGGTTGAACAACTTTGAATTGAAATTACAACCTCAGGGTAATGTTTTCCTTGTTAATTTATTTTGATTACGAAATGGACATTTGGTTTATTTTGCGTCATTAATGGTTCTTTCGGTCGCTATCGTGCTTAAGTAGATTGTCCAACAGCAAATAGAAACGAAAGGGAAATGTTGAAATATACGTGTATACCCCTTGTTTTCACTTGATCTAGAAAATTGTTGTTGAAATTTTGTATTAGAGTATACTCGTCCGGTGGTTGGGTATTTACATACAAAAGGAGACTCCAAAAAGTGAATCGAAACACGCCAATCATTTGAGAAGTCCTCTGATCTGCCATTACGTAACGGTCAATTATTTCCTCTTCGGCAATTCCTATGAAATGTATTTTACCATGAGTGATGTTTCAGTTGTTCCTGTGTTATATTTTATTCAAGGTCCTATGAAACCCGATCAGCAATCATACACGTTCACACTAAATCAGATAAACGAAATGATTAACGGAATAGACAACGGACGCAAATACAACTATCATGGAAAACCTGCACAACCTGGTGAACGAGTCATAACCAGGAAAGAATTGTCTGATCTAATATCCAACATACGACCCCAAGGAAATACTACACAAACAATACAATCGCCACAATTTACGCTGGAAGATATTGAACGTATGAGAAATGGCATGACTAACAATGGCATACAATACAACTTCAATGGGCAGCCAGCATCGCCGGGCGAACAAGTGATAACTTTCGATTGGTTGAATGACTTTGAATTGAAATTACAAAATCAGGGTAATGCTATCCTGGTTAATTCATTTTGACAACGTACTGTTTTTGCTGTATTTTGCGTAAAGAACTACACTGTGTAATCAAACAGTATCCGGTATGCTAATAAACCCTGACAAGTTTGTTCGTTCGCTATCGTGATGAGCTTCAAATGCGATAATAATGGAAATGGTTGATATTTGTTTTCCACATGGTATCACTTGACCTTGATATTTGTTTCATGATACAATGTATCTGTGTATTCACTTCTAAATAGTAGATGGGGGCATTAATACATCAAAGGTCTCATCAAAAGAGTGAATGATAACACGCATATCATTTTAGCCCTCTAGTGTACCATAACGTAAATGTCAATAACGATCTCTTCGGGCAGTCGTATGGAATGAATTTGATCATGAGTGACGTTTAAAGTTATTTCTATATCATATCGTATTCTAGGTCCAAAGAATCCCGAACAACACTCCTACACGTTTACACTAGATCAAATAAACGAAATGATTAACGGAATAGACAACGGACGGAAATACAACTATCATGGTAAACCTGCACAACCTGGTGAACGAGTCATAACCAGGAAAGAATTGTCTGATCTAATATCCAACATTCGACCCCAAGGAAATACTACACAAACAATACAATCGCCACAATTTACGCTGGAAGATATTGAACGTATGAAAAATGGCATGACTAACAATGGCATACAATACAACTTCAATGGGCAGCCAGCATCGCCGGGCGAACAAGTGATAACTTTCGATTGGTTGAATGACTTTGAATTGAAATTACAAAACCAGGGTAATGGTTCTTTAGTTAACCTATCCATCATGTAATTTCGAATCGGATTTTAACCAGTAGTATTTCATCATCGTCTTATTGTATCATATGTTATTTCAGGGTCTCCAATATACCAGTGGAAGGGATAGTAGGATAGATAAGTGGAGGTTAGACCGAATGAATGCATAACCTTTTTTATGCAGCTCTTCATCAGAAAAAGTCGTGCCAGCAATATATTAATTTGCTTATTGAATAAGTCATATGGTGACAAATTTGATATGCTATGTTCTGTAACCTTTTAAAAGGCATTCCATGTTTCTTTCTGTATTCAAGGTCCTATGAAACCCGATCAGCAATCATACACGTTCACACTAAATCAGATAAACGAAATGATTAACGGAATAGACAACGGACGCAAATACAACTATCATGGAAAACCTGCACAACCTGGTGAACGAGTCATAACCAGGAAAGAATTGTCTGATCTAATATCCAACATACGACCCCAAGAAAATACTACACAAACAATACAATCGCCACAATTTACGCTGGAAGATATTAAACGTATGAGAAATGGCATGACCAACAATGGCATACAATACAACTTCAATGGGCAGCCAGCATCGCCGGGCGAACAAGTGATAACTTTCGATTGGTTAAATGACTTTGAATTGAAATTACAAAATAAGGGTAATGCTATCCTGGTTAATTCATTTTGATAACGTACTGTTTTTGCTGTATTTTGCGTAAAGAACTACAATGTTTAATCAAACAGTATCCGGTATTCAAATAAACCCTGACAAGTTTGTTCGATCGCTATCGTGATGAGCTTCAAATACGATAATAATGGAAATGGTTGATATGTGTATTCCACATGGTATCACTTGACCTTGATATTTGTTTCATGATACAATGTATCTGTGTATTCACTTCTAAATAGTACATGGGGGCGTGAATACATAAAAGGTCTCATCAAAAGAGTGAATGAGAACACGCATATCATTTTAGCCCTCTAGTGTACCATAACGTAAATGTCAATAACAATCTCTTCGGCCAGTTCTATGGAATAAATTTGATCATGAGTGACGTTTAAAGTTATTTCTATATCATATCGTATTCTAGGTCCAAAGAATCCCGAACAACACTCCTACACGTTTACACTAGATCAAATAAACGAAATGATTAACGGAATAGACAACGGACGCAAATACAACTATTATGGTAAACCAGCACTACCAGGTGAACGAGTCATAACCAGGAAAGAATTGGTTGATCTAATACCCAACATACAACCCCAAGGGAATACTACACAGATAATACAATCGCCCCAATTTACATTGAAAGATATTGAACGTATGAGAAATGGCATGACCAACAATGGAATACAATACAACTTCAATGGTCAGCCAGCATCGCCGGGCGAACAAGTGATAACTTTCGATCGGTTGAATGACTTTGAATTGAAATTACAAAACCAGGGTAATGGTTCTTTAGTTAACCTATTCATCATGTAGTTTTGAATCGGATTTTAACCAGTAGTATTTCATCATCGTCTTGTTGTGTCATATGTTATTTCAGGGTCTCCGATACACCTGAAGAAGATACGGTAGGTTTTACAAGCCTAGGCTCAACCGAAAGCATTGATTGATAGTCTTTCATTAGCAAGCTCTTATTCCAGAAACAAGTTGGGCGAATAATATATTCATTTGCTAATTGGATAAGTTGGATGGTTACGAATTTGAAATGATGTTTTGAAACTTTTCAAAATCATTCAATAGTCCCTTCTTTATTCAAGGTCCAAATAATCCTGATCAACACTCATACTCGTTTACACTAGATCAGATAAACGAAATGATGAACGGAATAGACAACGGGCGCAAATACAACTATCATGGTAAACCTGCACAACCTGGTGAACGAGTCATAACCAGGAAAGAATTGTCTGATCTAATATCCAACATACAACCCCAAGAAAATACTACACAGACAATACAATCGCCACAATTCACGCTGGAAGATATTGAACGTATGAGAAATGGCATGACCAACAATGGCATACAATACAACTATAATGGTCAACCAGCATCGCCGGACGAACAAGTGATAACTATTGATTGGCTGAATGATTTACAATTGAAACTAGAAAGGATGGGTAATGCTCTACTATCTAAAATACATTTGCATTATCAGTTTGTTGTGATATTTGCAGTATGTTTGTCCAATTAACTACTTGATACGATTCAAGCTATTTTCCACAGATATCTCCATTATTCCATATCAACTTATAAATTACTGGTTATTGTGGGTACTTACCCACCGAGCATATAGTATTCCCATAAGCATGTTTGCTAGAACAGGAAAAGTTCATAAACGAACGCAGCACATTCTATCGACTTCGTAAGTTTGTTTGCTTATATCATCTTATGCTGTTCGGGCTGAAAAGACAATAGAATGAATACAATTTGATGCGGGACAATCGTACATGTACTAATCGTACTGTTTTTTGTATTATCAAAATAAAAAGAATCTTAGGTTGATACGACTAAATACGCGATCGTGAAAATATCATTTCGATGCATGTGTAAATATAATTTTTGTATTCAAGGTCCAATGACACCCGTAAAACATACCTATACGTTCACACTAGATCAGATAAACGAAATGATTAACGGAATAGACAACGGACGCAAATACAACTATCATGGTAAACCAGCACAGCCTGGTGAACGAGTCATAACCAGGAAAGAATTGTCTGATCTAATATCCATCATACAACCCCAAGGAAATACTACACAGACAATACAATCGCCACAATTTACGCTGAAAGATATTGAACGTATGAGAAATGGCATGACCAACAATGGAATACAATATAACTTCAACGGGCAGCCAGCATCGCCGGGCGAACAAGTGATAACTTTCGATTGGTTGAATGACTTTGAATTTAAATTACAAAACCAGGGTAATACTATCCTTGTTTCTTTATTTTTATATTTTATTGTTTTGCTGTCCGTTGTGTAAACAGCTACAACGTGTCCTTAAAGAGTATTCGAAGCCCTCATGCCCGGTTTGGAAAAAGAATGGAAACGTAAGACATATGTATTCCCCTTGCTTTCACTGAACCCCGATATTTGTTTTGTGATACAATGTATCTTCGTATTCACTTCTAAATGTTAGATGGCGGTGTGTATACATAAAAAATATATTCAAATGAATGAATCTGAATACGCATATTATTGTTTTAGCCCACTGGTCTGCCATTACGTAACGGTCAATAATGGTCTCTTCGGCAATTCCTATGAAATGTTTTTGATCATGAGTGATGTTTAAATTGTTTCTATGTTATATCTTATTCAAGGGCCAATGAAACCTGATCAACACTCGTATACGTTTACACTTGATCAGATAAACGAAATGATTAACGGAATAGACAACGGACGCAAATACAACTATCATGGTAAACCAGCACAACCTGGTGAACGAGTCATAACAAGGAAAGAATTGTCTGATCTAATATCCAACATACAACCCCAAGGGAATACTTCACAGACAATACAATCGCCTCAATTTACACTGAAAGATATTGAACGTATGAAAAATGGCATGACCAACAATGGGATACAATACAACTTCAATGGTCAGCCAGCATCGCCGGGCGAACAAGTCATACCACTTGATTGGTTGAATGATTTACAATTGAAACTAGAAAGGATGGGTAATGCTCTACTATTTAAAATTAATTTGTAGTAACTGTTCGTTGTGATATTTGCAGTATGTTTGACCAAATGGCTACTCGATACGATTCAAGATATTATCAACACGTATCTCTATTATTTGATATCAACGTTTAAATTAATGGGTACTGTTGTTGTTTGCGCACCGGGCATAGTATTTCCATAAGTAATTTTCGCGAGAATAGAAAAATTTAACAAACGAACGTACCACATTCAATCGATAGTCTGTTAGGTTATGTCTTCTAACGTTGTTCGGACTGATGACAGAGTAAAATGAATAAAATATGCTGCATGGTAATCGTATATGTACTAATCGTAATATGGTTTATTATTATTATGAAAATAAATAGAATCATCGGCTGATACGAATAAATTAGCGATCGTGAATATACTATTTCGATGCATGTGTAAATATGATTTTTGTGTTCAAGGTCCAATGAATCCCGATCAGCACTCATATACGTTCACACTAGATCAGATAAACGAAATGATTAACGGAATAGACAACGGACGCAAATACAACTATCATGGTAAACCTGCACAACCTGGTGAACGAGTCATAACCAGGAAAGTATTGTCTGATCTAATATCCAACAGTCGACCCCAAGGAAATACTACACAAACAATACAATCGCCACAATTTACGCTGGAAGATATTGAACGTATGAAAAATGGCATGACTAACAATGGCATACAATACGACTTCAATGGGCAGCCAGCATCGCCGGGCGAACAAGTGATAACTTTCGATTGGTTGAATGACTTTGAATTGAAATTACAAAATCAGGGTAATGCTTTCTAGTTTTCCTGTATTTCGGTACATCTTGTCAATTGAAATCATATTTAATGGCTTTATTATTACAGCTAGATTTAGTGGTATCATAAGCTATTCCAAGGTCTTACATATACATAAGGAAGCGACGGAAAGATTATAAGTGGAGGCGCAACCAGACGAATTCGTAGTTTGTTTTCAGTCAGCTCTTTTTGTTCAGAAGGATTAACGGTCGGACCAGTTATCATGTATCAATTTGCTTATTGAATAAATCAGATACTAAACATGTTGATATGATGTTAATTATGAGGCTTGGTTTCCTTACATTGTCCTGTCTTTATTCAAGGTCCAATGACACCCGTAAAACATACCTATACGTTCACACTAGATCAGATTAACGAAATGATTAACGGAATAGACAACGGACGCAAATACAACTATCATGGTAAACCAGCACAACCAGGTGAACGAGTCATAACCAGGAAAGAATTGTCTAATCTAATATCCAACATACAACCCCGAGGGAATACTTCACAGACAATACAATCGCCTCAATTTACGCTGAAAGATATTGAACGTATGAAAAATGGCATGACTGACAATGGAATACAATACAACTTCAATGGTCAGCCAGCATCGCCGGGCGAACAAGTCATACCACTTGATTGGTTGAATGATTTAGAATTGAAATTAAGATCACAGGGTAATTATATTTTTCACATTATTTGTACAATTCTTGTAATTTCAAAATATTATATGCAGCATTTGTACAAATAAATCTACGTGTACCTATTGTGTTTTTACTAACCTATTTAACTATGGAAACGGATAACAGTATGGCCAGTATCGATCGGATGATAATGAAAGCGAATGTACCGTGTTTTGGAATTTGCTTATTGGTTGGTTCTGTAATAAATATATATTCTAATACTCTCCCAAACTCTCCAGTCTCTTATACATAACATGCAGAATTCATACTAACAACGTAGAGATGATCAATTGAACGAATCTAAAGATATCTATCAGATAGCCTGATCATCTGACAAAACGAGCCGGTCAACAATTATGACTAAATCCGTTATAAAGTGAAATGTGATTATGGATGTATGTTATGTTTTATTATCACTTCTATATTCAAGGTCAAATGAATCCGGTCCAACATACCTATACGTTTACACTTGATCAGATAAACGAAATGATTAACGGAATAGACAACGGACGCAAATACAACTATCATGGTAAACCAGCACAACCTGATGAACGAGTCATAACCAGGAAAGAATTGGTTGATCTTATATCCAACATACAACCCCAAGGGAATACTACACAGCCAATACAATCTACTCCTTATTCACTTGATGATATCAAACGTATGAAAGATGATATCAGCCGTGGCATTAAACACTACAATGGCGATCAATTGATAACAATCAAGTGGTTGAATGACTTGCAACGTCAATTACTATCACATGGTAATATTAACAAATGTATTTTTCTTTGTATGCCCCGGGCATCTATTTTGTTGTTTGCATTAAAGGAGCGTTATCCCGTACTATATCAGTTATAAGAATAATACTTTTCTTGCAAATACAATTGTGATATCCTGGTAGTCCTAGTTCATTGTCTCTCCCTTTCCTTTTCTCAGGTATTGATGCTTCTTTTTGTGCCTCCGTAGCTCACTAGTTAGCGCGCCTAATCGAGCGAACGACCCGGTTCAAATAAGGGTAGAGGCTATGCTAATCTATATCTACGTCCTCGCGAGTGATTTGACATTAAATAGAGATAGATAGATAAAGACACTCATGAATATCCCTGCCCATATTTCAGCAGAATGCTGACTGGTAATTAAAGGCTATGCTCGATATTTTTACTACTGTTACAAGGACCTAAATGGATGTTTGTGATTTTTCTTCCCTTTTCAAAGGTACACCGACATTCGGTACACAAACATTTACATATACCCTTGGGCAAATTAAACGGATGCTAGCTGGTATGGACAAAGGTTTGGTGTATAACTACCATGGTGATGAAGCACAACCTGGTGAACAAACTCTTACCAGGAAACAATTAAACACACTTTTGAAGCAAGCCAAACATCCTGAGACCTCGCTGCCGACAGCGTCACATCAGTATACGAAAGATGAAATACAAACAATGATTTATTATTACATCTTCAACCGAAGTGGTAAGCCTGTTTAAGCATCGTCTTAAGAACATTTGTACCCCATACTATTTTGCGATATTGGTTCGACACAATTATTAACAAACATGGTATGTACTTACCGAAACCTCTTATCTCGAGTAGCTTGATGTTACATGCTACAAATTTACTCGTAACTATTGTATTCTAGGAACTGTTGTACGACTCCTGATTCAATAAATACAATGTAATCAAACTATAATGGCCCATTATAAACAGCAACTAGCAATCAGTTCTGTAAACTATTTTTATTATATGTATGTTAACAATGGTTATCTAATGGTATACGGAAAAACTCCCAAAACTGAAAATGGAAACATGTGATCAGGGAAGAACATGCAACCGAAATTTTATCTAGCAGTGTATGTTGATCTTCCTTTGGGAGCAATTCAGGTAGGTATATTGTTTTAATGTCACTGTTTTAACATATCACACGTTTACCTGTTTAGTGTAAAAGTCGAAAAGAGCGGACATATATCTAGATTATTGACCCGAAAACACGAATGTAGGTTAGGTGTATGTATGATGTGTATTAGCCTAAAGTTTTCATTTAATGTACGATATATGTACAAGTGAAAGCCATGAATTAATAGTTCGTGTATGTTGTTCACCTCAAAGATTTCGTTTCCTTCGATTTTATGCAAGTGTACTAAATTACTTTTGATGAATTTGGCTTCAGCTGCTTCAACGGAGATTATATATACGATCAACAGTGTCATATCAACTATATATAAACCTTCCCAACAAGAGTATGAGGAGAGAGCTAATAACTTATCAACAAAAACGTATACATTGCAAGCAGTGTGTGTTTTAGTGTGTGTGTGTTTGGTACTTGTATTGGTCATTATTGAATAACTTATATTCATTTATGTACATTTCCAAATAAACTAAATTCTGAGATGTACTTTCTCGTCGTGTATTTATGAAGTTCTTCAAAAGCTGATCTTCATTGATGGATTATTGGAATATATGTGATAGTTCCAATGTTCAAAGTGCATGATATCATTGTATTTGTGTTTACATTGTCACATTCCAAGAACTAACATACATGTTTTAATAAACTTTAACTGTTACATGTAGACTTTCTTGCTTTATACTTTGTTGCTTTGAAATATTTTACAAAATGTAAGCTTGACGTAATGCGTACTGTAGGTGGTGCCCTGTAAATGATACTTAATAATATCAATTAATGTTTCTAAATCACCTTGCAAATAATTCATAGTGAAATTATCAGTAGTTCTTGAATGAGAAATTCCTGTAGAATTTCCAAAGAATATAGGAAGAAGGCTATGTTTGTTTATTCGATACAACTTTGTTCAAAGTATGTTAAGAGTAGAAATTACCATTCGAGAAAATAGAACATCGGTATACTAACAAGGCGAGGACAGTTGTCATCGCTGAACATCTTTGCTTTTTGACAACCAAATAACGTTATGTTGGACATTTGCTAACATAGTTTCAAAGATTTAATGCAACGATTTTTGTTTCTTTTAGTTGTACTGTTCTTCTCTGTGACGAGATGATAAAACATTGCAAACACTTAGAGAAATAATCGCTTATAAATTGTTTAACTTTTTATGAATTAATCCTTTTGTGTACAATCAAATCGTATCTATAATACCGTTTTTGAGACCACTTGGTCGTTTAAACGTCATCGATATATAGTACAATGTTCATTTCGATGGCTTAGAATGTGTATATGGTAAGAGACTGATACATATTTAAAATCAGAATCACAAGGCCCTTCTTATGAGCCTATTTTCATGAAATTATGAACTTGTCATGTTGACTAAACTGAATTTGAAACATCTTGTTTTAAGATTTATATAAGTAAATAGTAATTTCGGTGCCTTTTATTTATAGTTTCCCCAACTTATAGCGTTTGAACATATGACCTTTTCATTCTAAGCCAGCAATTTAATATTTAGTATTGATATTTTGAGTATCTCTCCTCTCAATGTGTAATTAACTTCGTTGATATTATGAATAAACCGGATATGCAGCCTGTATAGATTATTACAGGGCTCCCTTCCAGATGCAGTCAGCCGTGACGGCCATGAGGAATCACGAGCTCCATGCATGTAATATCAGCTTTGTTTGAATAGATGTTGTTATGATTAATATATTATGTTTCACCAACAGTTTCAGCATAAGCAAATGTAAGCTGTTCGTCCAATATACTTGTGTATCATTGAGAACCAGAAACATCGTTCGTCTTTCTTAAAACATAATTTAAAACAAACTTTACACAATTCTCTTGATGTTTGTTTATGACGTACGAAACAGCTTTTTATATACAAACTACACAAACACAAGAATGGAGGAGTCGTTATGATGTTTAAAACAAATCGGCCTAAATTATATTTCACGCAAATAACGATGCCATGTACCTTAATTCGTTTATTTTCGTTTTAGCCCAAGCAGATAGTACACTTCAGCCAAGTTCATTTTCTATCGAGGATGTTAAACGTATGATGGTAGATATGGATTCAGGACAAGGATTTACTCTGCCTGGTGCTACAGGAGATCCTAAACTATCAATGACAGACCTAGAAGGCTTGCTGAAGAAATTAGAGACAGCCGCTACAGCAGTCGGAACAGGCGCAGGTAAATACAGTATTTATAACTAAATCAGGGAAACTGTGTCACAAGCAATTTTTATAGGAACAAAGTACTTTTATACATGTACATGATAACCGTCACTTGTAATTACGGTTGGTTTCGTAAACTTGCATTCATAGTATTAAACTATGGTATTACTTTGATGTTCAAAGGAAAAAGGAAATGTCACACGTTGAAATGTCTGGCAAATTAGGCGGATCGGATCAAACATGTTTTAATGGTGGCTTCGTGTGAAAGCGCATGTCTCTGAAGTACAAACTAGTGGCTGGCCTTTGGTTGCCGAACAATTCCTTCCGTTTATAACAAAAATTACCTTGGTTGAACTTGGCAGTTACCAAGTATTGATCATTTCATATATAAGTTTTTTTTATCACCTGATGAAGCGATATTGGCGAAACGGTGTTAGCAATTAAATTCACCGTATTTAAGTTATGTTGTATCTGTGTCTGGTGGGTTGTTTTCAGTAATCATTTCAAATATCAAATTGAATGACATGAATCCAGTTTATACAGTAAATGGCATGTATTCTTAATTGCAAGCATTGTGCGTTTTGTTACACTCACTTATTCTATTCATACTTCCTCCAACACAATACGTATTCTACAAATATTTCTAGTTGTTATTTTGTTATTTCAGGTGACACTACTGTTGACCTTAATCCAGTTGTTGGTGGTATGTTACTTGACTTCAATAATGAAATATGGTTTAAATACTATCATATAATACTACTTAGTATGTCGATCAAAACAGTTTTTAAACCATTTTATGAATAGTTCGGCTAAATTTTGCAAACCAGAAAATGTTTTTATCTTAGTATCTATTCTTGGGTTTTTAACAAAAGAATAGCCAGACTTTTCATTTGACTTTTCATTGACTTGTTTGTTGCTAAGAATCGGGTATGTAAGTAAACATATACCTTTAAAATTGTTTTCAATATAAGCAGATTTAGTGCATTGTAATACAAAAATGTAATATCAACAAAAATGTAAGCTAGTGTTTAGGTTAATCTGCTATTTTGACAAAAATAATGTTCATTGTTTTTAAAGGCTTAAACTACCCGTTCTATATGTCTGGACCAGAACTTTATAGAATGAACAGCAGGGGATCACTATCAGTGTTTATCTAGGATCATAAAACACAGTAACTGGTCAATGTAACTAACAGGAGGCTCCTATATCTACTAGCAATATAAGTCATTGATTTTATTTAGAGTAATTCAAATAAAATTGATATGTATAACATGTGTTCACACTAGAACTAGATACAAATAAAAATAAGTAAATTTTATAGCCCGTTTTTATTATAAATATGAAATACTATGCTACACATAGTTTCTGAAAAATGTATTCAATTAAACAATTTAACCAACAATGTTGCATTTTCGTTCTAGCTTATAAACATGATAATTGAACATACATACTTACTTTTATAACATCATACATTTACATGTTTTATTGATTATTTTTCGCTTTTCATTAAATAAATAGTATACATTGGACATAAAATGCATACATATGTCGATTTAAACACACACTTTATAACTTCCTGTCAAACAGGGAACTCCCAATTATGTCTCTCATTGTCATTGTTTTATTATCGACTACCTGGGCCTCTTTTTAACTAATTAACATACTGTGCACTGTTACGTAATATAACATAATAGGGTGTTATAGTGTCAGATATTTAAAAATCAGGAATGACATGCTGAGAAAACAATTATCAAATTTAGATGACCCAGTGTCATAATATAGGTCTTTAAAAACAATACTAATGAAGCAAAATGCAAAAGCTATTTGGTTAATATCTTGATTTTTGACGAAGTTACAATGTTCAGAATTTTTGTCTAACGTTGCGAACGTCATCCAAGCATTATTTGACGTTACTGTAACAAGCATTTCATAATTACACCATTTGATCAATTTTGACATTAACTGTTCAAAATAACATTAAGTTTAAGAACTATGTTTCAATTTTCAAAATATGTATCAAAATCTAAATTGTTTGCTTTAAAAGATGCGCTATCACTGTTTCACACTACTTACTTCCCGTGTTTCTCAATCAGAGTACATTTCCAAAGTTGGTCAATGTTTTAAAGATTAGATCACAGCATAAATGTCGTATTAATCATTTATTTAAATATACGATAAACAGTGCATATAAACGTTCCAGGAACTGGACCCGACCCATCAACAGGAACTGGAACTGGACCCGATCCATCAACAGGACCTGGACCCGATCCATCTACAGGAACTGGTCCCGATCCATCGACAGGACCTGGACCCGATCCATCAACAGGACCTGGACCCGATCCATCTACAGGAACTGGTCCCGATCCATCGACAGGACTTGGACCCGATCCATCAACAGGACATGGACCCGATCCATCAACAGGACCTGGACCCGATCCATCTACAGGAACTGGTCCCGATCCATCGACAGGACCTGGACCCGATCCATCAACTGGTGCTGGACCCGATCCATCGACAGGACCTGGACCCGATCCATCAACAGGCACTGGAACGGGACCCGACCCATCAACAGGAACTGGGCCCGACCCATCAATAGGAACTGGACCCGATCCATCAACAGGAATTGGACCTGATCCATCAACAGGAACTGGTCCCGATTCATCAACAGGAACTGAAGCTGGACCCGATCCATCAACTGGAACTGGAGCTGGACCCGATCCATCCACAGGAACTGGACCAGATCCATCCACTGGAAATGGACCCGATCCATCAACAGGAACTGGACTCGATCCATCAACAGGAACTGGACCCGATCCATCAACAGGAATTGGAGCTGGACCCAATCCATCAACAGGAACTGGACCTGCGGGAGAAACTGCGGCAGCCACATCAGAAACAGTTGAAGTGTACATTGGAGATGGACCAGGTTAGTTGTTTATGTCACCCACTTTCATAATTTTGTTGAACAATGCTTCAACCAAGGTATAAACTGATTTCGATAACACGGGTTTCATGGATCATCACATTTAAAGCGTATAGGCGTTATCGGATTAACACAAAGTAACATATGTTTACTGCATTACATTATATAAATAACACATAGCTTTGAGGGTGACGCCCTCAAAGCTATGTGTTACTAGTATCTATTTTATTACCCCGAATATTTTTCGGCCATACTATTTTTGGAAATTTATTTAAAAGGTACGAATCTTTACGGGTATGAATGAACTTTCTTTCAATTTCAAGGTGTAACTCTACATGAGTCGATTTCATGGTATACTACCTGAATTGTAAGAGTTAAATACTATTTGCTTTGTTTCCAAGTACACAAATCGTGTGTAATTAGTTAATTACATTATTATTTTACGTATTCAACTTCCATTATCAGTAATCATGTTCGCCCGTTTACCGGAAAAACAACTTCAATCTACCCAAAGTAAACTTTGCAGCGAAATGTATCAATGTGTTGGATACACCTTATTCTTGGAATATACTTCGGCACCCAATACTTGACTGGATATAGAGATCTCGGGCTAAAACATGGTAATGCGAGTGGAACACGCCGCATTGTTTGTTTTGTTAAAAATCTGCCACGTGACATGAAAAGTACTCTCAAAACAGTACTACCACCCTGCTGACAGTAAGAAATATTCATCACGTGGTGTTTTGATCCGTTTGATCGTAATAGTAAGAATACTACCTGTTTATCTATGGGAAATTAACATTACGAAAAAGGTGAGGGGTAATAAAAATGTATATCAATTGACAACTCATGAAAGATTCTGTATGAAATATATATGCATAAACAGGTCCAAAAAATTGGCTGGATACGGTGCTAATCAGTTTTGCCATATGTGTTTGTATTTTTGTACTTGTAAACAGAATGTCATGTAAGTTACATTCTTTGTCGATGTTTCGTATTTTATCACTGTTATTCAATCAGTTTAATAAATTCAGTATGAAAAGACACCCATGTAAGATCCTCTATTTACTTTTCTACGATTTCGACATGTGTGTTGGGCAAAAGAATTAAGATCTTTACATTTGAATATAGTTTTTTTAATTCGGTGCGTATATAATTTAAATTAACATTGGGCACAGTCACTTATTGTATCTAATTTTGCAAATTCGGAACATGAAACTATTTCATAATGTTATTCACTTTCTAGAACCGACAAGGATGTTTAACAGGAAGCAAATAGAAGACATGGCGACAGGTACTGCTGCTGGCAAATCGTACAATTACATGGGTGATGAAACTAACCAGCCAGATAGCGGCTACAAAGATTACCAGTTGAGAGGCTTTTTAGATACATTGGATCGTCAAAGAGGTATTTATATCTATAGATATGTATGATATACAATTAATTTACATATACCAGGTTACATTTTATGAATATTATAAATTATTCTGATCAACAACGTACGTAGTGTCGCTGGCTCAATTTTAAACATGTCCATTTTTCTACAGTGTGCTAGTGACTTTCTGATTTAACAAGAAAGCCTTTGGTTGCTTTAGGTATTTATTTCTGTGCGACAAGCCAGTCAGGTACGCCAGAATGACCAGCCTTGGTACGATATTTCCAGTGTGTGTCTGCAGTTTGACTTGGTGTTGCATAACATATTGCCACCAAAAGTAGTACCAAGCTTAATATCTTATTTGAATAAAATATTTAATTTGGTACGCAGTTGTTGTTTAGAAGTGAAATACAAACTGTTAAGTAGAGCAAGCAGTGTCTGTAGGTTAGAACATGGATCAAACACTGTATCTACTCAAGTGTGTAATATATAAATCAGGTGCTAAAATAATGTCATCATGTCTTCCTAATGTGGAAGTTATCCACTGCTTGTGGTAAATCATGGTAGTACTGGTATATGATGGTAGTACTGGTACATCATGAAGTTCAAACGAGCTGCTGTTAACACAACACAATGGTTTTATTATGATTGCATTCATTTTATATCTTAGATACAGGTTCGCTGGTTCCCCCGGATATGTTTACTAGAGATGACGTCATGAGAATGATTTCTGGTGCAGAACAAGGTCAAATGTTTAATTTACAGGGACACAATGCATTTCCTGGAGACCTTATCCTCTCTATGAAATTATTGAGATGGTTACTCTCAATGATGCCAGGTGAGTATCAAATGCCTTGCCTGTATTTTACAAAACATTCCTATAGAATTGTACCCAAGAAAGCACCTATAATTTATTTCTATAGTTGTTAATATAGAAAGATTTGCGTTTATTAACTTTATTTAGAATGTGTTAGATTTACGTTTTACAATATTGCAACAAACATACAATTTGAGTATATGCGTACATTACAATGGCGTTCGTTTTTAATCAGTGTTACTTGTACATGTATTACAATGGCGTTCGTTTTTAAGCAGTGTTACTTGTATTACAATGGCGTTCGTTTTGAAGCAGTGTTACTTGTATTACAATGGCGTTCGTTTTTAAGCAGTGTTACTTTTATTACAATGGCGTTCGTTTTTAAGCAGTGTAACTTGTATTACAATGGAGTTCGTTTTTAAGCAGTGTTACTTTTATTACAATGGCGTTCGCTTTTAATCAGTGTTACTTGTATTACAATGGCGTTCGTTTTTAAGCAGTGTTACTTTTATTACAATGACGTTCGTTTTTAAGCAGTGTAACTTGTATTACAATGGCGTTCGTTTTTAAGCAGTGTTACTTTTATTACAATGGCGTTCGTTTTTAAGCAGTGTGACTTGTATTACAATGGCGTTCGTTTTTAAGCAGTGTTACTTGTACTACAATGGCGTTCGTTTTTAAGCAGTGTAACTTGTATAACAATGGCGTTCGTTTTTAAGCAGTGTTACTTTTATTACAATGTCGTTCGTTTTTAAGCAGTGTAACTTGTACTACAATGGCGTTCGCTTTACTTATTCAGGACGTCCTAACCTTGCACTCAACTCACGTACACAGTTATCTAGCTCATCCAATTCTCTCTGGAGTGGAGATAATGCAGTGGATGGAGTAACTATACCAGATATGTCACAGAACAGCTGTTTTATGACCAACATTGAAACAAATCCTTCTTTCATCATTGACCTACAGGGCGTATATGGCTTGGATTCTCTTGTCATTTATAACACAGACTTTAACCAAGGTAAGTCAAATCGTCTCGGTCAGTTGTCCTTGTGCTTCATTTTTTTTCTACTGGTAAAAACTCAAATCGTTTATGTTCGAAACAACAGGCATACTGAGAAGGGTGCCGAGATTTTGTGACTGTTCGGTTTTATTTTCCCTGGTTAAGTTGACTATGATTTATGTTTATCCTAGAAACCTTTACTTGCATTCTTTCAGTTATTTTTGCTGTATTATTTCTCATATTTAATATCACTCGGCAAATTTCTTATTTGTGTTATGCTTAATACTATTAATTAATTGTTTAACTATTTTCTTTCTAGGAAATCTTGCAAAAGATATTGAGATATCTACAGCAGTGGCTCGTGGTCAATTTAGGCCGTATAAAACCATAACTGGACCGTTGTCTATGGAAACATCTGTTCTAATTAGGCCTGCTGGACGTCCTGCGCAGTACATAAAGATTGAAAGCCCTGATTTGAATCCTGTTGCCCTGGCACTTTGTGAAATTATGATATATGGTGACTTTATAAGAGAAGGTAAGATAACTCTGCTATTTCATAATGGCGTAATGGACAGTGTTCAGTAAGTAATGCAGGCGTTTTGGTTGTAATAATGCACTAATGAGTTGAGGTTTCACGCTAGTCCGGTGTAACCAAATCATAAATATGACACTCTGTGTTGCTAAAATGAAGTATATGCATTCATGATAATGTGTTATGTATGTTGAGAACAATGTACGTGTATGCGATGTTTGTGAACTGTCTGGATGATTGTACATTTATACTATTTGCTTCAATCAAGTGTGGTAAGACATTTTGAACCCCTGCAGATAAACTGCAGTGCAATTTCCATTATTTCGAGTTTGAATGTACGTGACAACGGCACATGTTGCACCACCATTAAATGTCACAAGGTTGTAAATACCATTACATGTTGCTATTTCGTTTGCTGCTATTGTCGTACTAGTTACGTAAATATGCTACCGGTAAGAATGATAAATGTTTATTTTGGCAACACAAACTTAAACACGTTAAACAATGAATGTATTTGAAGATTGTTGAAACCATTTGCAGTTGTTGCTAAAGTCATATTTTGAAGTTCACGACTTAAGCTTGCAATGATGATGTTTTACAGATCTATGTGGAATGTCTCCATGTCTAAACGGTGGTACCTGTACAAACCTGCCTGGTCTAGATCTGTGTATCTGTGATAAAGGATGGGAAGGAACTAACTGTGAAATAAGTATGTGTTCATATTTATGATATTATATATAACTCAAATTAATGACTGTACCCTACAGACAATCTTTAGCCACACAAACAAGGGTCAGACCGAACCATCTATGTCCCCAAACATGGATATCTAATGCAAGCCTATATACTCACTCAATAATGAATGCACATTGTCGACTTCGAATTCCGTGTATACTTGTTAAACCGTTATGCCAAAAGTAAAGATACTGTGTCGAACCGGTCACTAAGGCGCATTTAAAACAAACAGACATAATGGTTGTCCTTACAGCGTTTTACGCTATCGAAAGGTAAACACAAAGTTTAAATTACTAATTATTTAGTATGAAGCTAAATTCAACCATGCATCCATTCTATAATGTTGTTTTCAACAACCAACAGATTTATATAGATGATTGATATATTGAATAATGCCGTAAAATATGAAAAACAATATGCGCCTCAGTGACCGGCACGTCAAGTTCTGTACAAATGGACATACTATTGATGACTATACCAAAGCGAAGTACAGAGCTACCTGGTTCAGAAGAATGGTGTGTAAATGAAATAGTATTGGGCTTCTGTGTAACATAGTAATGCATCAAAGAAAAAAAGCAGTGTTGTCATTTCATTGTTTAAAGATGTTTTTGTTAGAATATTATACTTTTAGATATCATGTATGTTATTCTTAATAATATTGACTTTGTATCTATAATAAATAATGTAAAGTTTCATGGAAACATCTACATGCATGTATGCCTACAATTAACTTCCTTTCTTCATTTCGTTATAAAACAAAAAACCTCATATTCTTGTATGTACATAAACTATTGTAAATTATTGTTATTTATAAAATGTCGAGCGTAGCCTTTATTTGCTTTAGATTTACTGAAATATGGCAGGCATATAATATATGTACCTCCTCTCGGCGTTGAACTCGTGTCGCCAGATTATACTGCAAGCGTATAGCTAGTTTGCGATAGAAAAAAATCGTGTTTTTTAAATAAATCTCTGTAATTACTACACCTACAAGTACGAAATTTTGCACGAATAAATGAAATATATCTACCTAATACACACTGAAATTTCAGCAAGATCAGAAAGGAGTTAAAAAAGTTTTTTTCATAACATTTTTGTAGTTTTGTATGAAAAATAAAGTTAGAAGACTTGATACTTGCAACAGCCAATTTACGGTCACGTCATACGCATAACGGTATATTTACGTATTTGCAACCTACTTAATTTAACACATGCGAGGCCCGTCTGTTAATATGACGAAGTACTTGTTATTGGTGTACATTGTTTACAAGCGACACACCTAAATAAACCAAATCAGAAGGGCCTCCTAAGCCGTGTCTTTAAAACAGCAATCTCAATCATGCCGAGAACGGATTGTAACGGTAAATAATTGATAGTAAATCACCAATGGAATACCAGATTACCTCCCTGCGTTAAACTGTAAATACGCAAGTACTTTCAATATGTAATAAAGAATAAATGTCTTTTAATTGGTAATTATGAAACTATGAAATTCAAAATGCGACTAGGTAGGAAGTTATTGTAGTTCGGTGATATTTTTTACCAAAATCTTATGAATAGATTTTCAGAAATCTTTAAAAAACACGATTTATTTCTATCGCAAACTAGCTATACTAAGTACTGAAAAAGGGAGGCTCATGCCAGCTGATTTTATGTTGCTGCTAGCATCACTTCGTTAACAGCCGACTCACGACTCCAACGCTACTGAGTGTGCATACATATATGCAAAAATACTCCAAACCTGATGTTTCAAAGAAATCAACATGCATTGATAACAGAAGCATTAAACTCTTTTTATCAATAGGTAATGAAAATATCGCCTTTGGCAAACCAACGATACTGTCTAGTATCTTTCAAAACGATCTGGAATACGGCGGACGTAAAGGTGTTGATGGGAATGCAAACACAGACATGAATGCTGGCTCATGCTTCCGAACCAAGGAGGAACTAAATCCATGGGTTAGATTGGACCTCGGTGCCGTGTTTGAGTTACAGCGTATACTATTGACCAATCGAGGAGATTGTTGTAGTAAGTAATCCTTTCATGATATTGGTTTAGTGTTTCCTCTAGGGTCGGTATCATAATTGTGTGTTCATTTTCACCAGTGTATATGCACAATACAAAATAACATGGATAATTTAGGAAAACTGAGGGTGAAACTATGACTTTTAGAACTTCCAAGGGTCAACAGAACAATTAACGTATTTGCCATGTTGAAGCGGAAACATACAAAGAAAGAAGTGTCTCTCGTCATAATTTCTATTTGATCGATTTACCCGTTTAACATTGTGTTCTTTTGTATGTCTATGATCAAATAATGTTCCCATTGAGTAGTTTTAGGAATTAGTGATCATAATTAGAATTACATTTACGATTATGTTTTAACCATTGAGTTTTGTCAATTATGTTTTCCATTCGTGTGTTTTAGCAAATGATGCCCAAGATGCCGAAATTCACGTTGGTCTAACAGCTGATAATATGAAGCCTATTTACTCTAATCCTGGGCCTATCGGGCCTGGTTTAGATGTCACCAATATACCTCCCGGTACACAAGGACAGTTTGTAGTGATAAGATTAAATGGTTTAGTACCTTCTATACTACAACTATGTGAGATAGAAATATATGGAAAATATATACGAGCTGGTATGTACACTATTCTCGTTACATAAACTGGGCTTCAGTATTTGTAAAAATGTAACGTCATTCATTGCATTATTCCTACAATCAGACAGGGGAATATGTATTCATCTTTGAACACCCAGCGGTGACTCCACTCCCGAACTCGCTACATTAAACTGCTAGTAAAACGTTGAATTGACCCGCTCTAGCGTCTAAAATAGATACATCATGTACCAGCACGCGAGCTAATCAGCGATCAAAATATTATTGAGGAAGAACTTCCAGATCTTTTAGAAGTCATTTAAAGAGGGTATTGAGAATTTAGAACACGCTGATTGAAAAGTCTCGTCCATTTTGAGTTTTGTCATTTCGACCTGTTGTAAGAATAATTTTCAGTGACCTATTCGTTCTTGTGAAAAAACCAAAGTGGCCAATAAGATCTGTTCACGATAAACTGAACGTATTTCAAAGTATTTTCCCAGGGGTAGATGCAGCGAATGCAGGCGGGAGTGTCGCCTGGGTGTTTGAGGATGATATGCATCAATCAAATGAGTTTGTTTAACTAATCAACGAAACTTCCTTCGGCTTGAAAACAACAGATTTTGTACTATTGAAAACAAAATATTTAACAGTTGGCGTGTACAGGTAGTTTATTTATTTATTTTGAAATTCATTTTCAAATATAATTATACCAGGTGAATAATTATTTAATCAAGTTGATACGAGAAGAAACAATTAAATGAATACTAATAAACATTAAAGCTAAAAAACTGATTTGGTTGATCATTGTTTAAGTCTGCTTTGCTGAATATTTGTTTTCGTCTTTGATGTGATATTTATTGCTGCGTTCATATGCCGTTTTCAAAATCGCTTTTTGTATGACTGTTACATTTATAGACCAGTGTGGCGGTGGAAATCCTTGTGAGAATGGAGGAACGTGCACCAACCGTCTAGGAATGAGCAACTGTATATGCCAAGATGGTTTCATTGGAGCAACATGCGCTTTCGGTAAATATACTGCAAGTTTTTCAGTGTCAAAGTTTATTGCGCAAAGCAGGCAACAGGCATATACACAAGAAAAAAAAGAATACACGTATTCAATGACAGTAAAAGATGGCTTTCTGGAAAATATTTATGTATATCGCTAGCTTAGAATGAGAAGGTCGTAAGTACAAAAATAACCGCTATTTTGAGAAACAAGAAACAACTGTCTGGACACTAATCTTAATCTTTAAATTGTTTTTTTTAACTTTTGTTTGGTCAACATGGCAAGTTCCGATATTCATGAACATAGGCTCATAAGAAGCGCCATGTAATGCAGATTTCAAATACGAATGTGTCTTGTCAGGTCTCATTCTAAGCGATATGTTACCATAACACAGTGGGATTACGATTTAAAATGATTTGTGTCAACGGAAAGATATGTGGAATATTTGGCTCGACATACGATTTTGAATTCTTATTCACACCAAAATGTAAAACGTTGAATCGTTTCAATCGTTCTACTGTTGTAACTTTTCAGAAGCAGCTAAATATACCGGACCAGATATACCATCTGTTGGTGAGAATTGGAGGAAAGCTATAATTGATCCAGGTAAAAAGATATGAGGAAATCCGACATGGAAGTCAACACTAAACTTAAGCCTTATTCTTATAAAATTTACTTATTCACTAATTATATGACCCCTAGCTATTGCAGCCGAAAACACGTAGATATTGGTGTGTAAATATATTTGATATTATTGTTGTGGTAGCCGTGTCGTCTATTGTATGCGTATTTGATATTGCCCGACACTATAAGGTGTGATATGTACGACCTACGAATGGTATAAACAGATTTGGCTACTAATTCATCTGAAACAAGAAGAACATACATTACATGTTGTCCATTTATCGACCCGAAATATTAACTGAGATTCGCATGCAAGTTAAAATATTTCAAGAATTATAATTGTTCGATTTGAAGACTTGATTCTATTCATGAGTTTGTGATTTTTATCACTGAATACCTTTAATTGTATTACCTATATGACGAGCATGAATTTATTCCATTTCAACGTTTGATTTGTCACTGAATTAATAACGTTTCCTGTATAATTCCAGCTGTATGTCGAAACTGTAATTTACCGAAATGCTACTTACCTTATGACAAGGATTGTAAGAGCTATGTAGTATGCGTTAGAACAGCGAGTAGAACATTTGTTGCCACCAAGATGCGATGTGCATTTGGAACCTTCTGGGGACTTATCAGAAATATGTGGACGTGCGAACGGTTGGAAGATCTTCTTACTCAAGGATTCACATGTCCAACAGGTAAGGAGTAGAGTAGATACACTGATACCATTATCAAAGAATTGCATTAACCAGTATACACAATAACAATACTGTACATCAAACGAACAAACACCAAAACAGAGATAAAGTAGTACGCATGCTAGGAACAAACACCAAAACAGAGATAAAGTAGTATGCATGCTAGGATCAATAAAGGTATGTCATGTTAAAGATTTATTATAGGCAATCAAAACATTATTAAGAGCCCTACCATACACAGTATACATACTGCATTTAACATGACTGAGTTATTGAACAATTGACAGGTGGATTAGAACATTTTCTTACCAAGCTGCATGCACATTACAATAGTCGTTTATTAATCTCCTGGTGATTTGACTTCATTTTCACATAATGAGTTACCCTGAGTAGTTAACCGATGCACCTTAAACACCTTTTGGTGGCCCATTGTTAGTCGTGTGTTTGTTCACCGAGTTTCCTTTGATGTTTTTCTTGAACGTGATAATTAAAATGATTTTGTTAATTGTAATTGTATAAATATTGTTAATCTTGTGTTTGGTTTGCAATTATTCAACATATCTATGCCCATAGGTTATTACAGTTATTACAATTTCAGACCCATGTAGCATGGACAGAACTCTTGAAACCTACGCAGACGAAGAAGTGTCAAACTGCCGAACTTTCTGGAGATGTGACAAGGGTCTCTCCCGACCAATGTGTTGTCCTCCCGGCCAAATGTTTAACCGACAAAGACTTATCTGCGAAGATGACCCACAGGAAACCTGCCGCTCACATTGTCCTCTCAAAATCGGTACACATTAATTCACCTCTACATTTACAAATTCCACATCTAGCACAAGTTATCCTTCTTGCGTAACTTGGTTTAGTGAATATTAAATCATTTCCTGAACATAACAAAACTACATGTATCGTGGAAACGCATAATTGTTCATGAATATATTTGGAATGAAATGCCATTAACAAAACGTTTCCTTTTACAGAGGGATGTTCACAGGCTAATGCAAGAAATGCCACATTCTTAGACGGAAATTGTCGAACTTACTGGGACTGTGCCAGCGGCCATCCTCATCCAGTGTGCTGTCCTCTTCAAATGTCCTATGACTCTGGCCTTGGAAGTTGTGTTTCAGATTCGCAATGTAACGAGCGCTGTCCTGCACATTATTCATACGGTGGGTAAACCTGTTTAATATTTTATTAATGATCTTAATGTACACAAGCATATTGTTTACAGCAGATTCACACCTACATGTATTTGGTATGCACTCTAAAGAGGTACGCAATAGATATAAGAGTAAGATTGGAGCTTATACTTTGTATTATAACAATGTTTACAGATATAAGAGTAAGCTTGGAGCTTATACTTTGTATTATGACAATGTTTATAGATATAAGAGTAAGATTGGAGCTTATACTTTGTATTATAACAATGTTTACAGATATAAGAGTAAGATTGGAGCTTATACTTTGTATTATAACAATGTTTACAGATATAAGAGTAAGATTGGAGCTTATACTTTGTATTATAACAATGTTTACAGATATAAGAGTAAGATTGGAGCTTATACTTTGTATTATAACAATGTTTACAGATATACAGCGTTGTGCTAGAGAACCTGGATCCAATGAGGTAACCAAATATTGGTTAGATGATGGTAACTGTCGTACATACATGAAGTGCAGTCCTAATGGAGATTATGATACACGATATTGTTGCCCGAAGGAATTTTATTTTGATGACCGAACTAAGAAATGTGAAGTTGTGACCAACGCAACAGACAGATGTAACTTCGAAACTTGCCCTCCGAAATATCACGATGGTATGTATACAAATATTGAAGAAGTATCAATTTAAAGTTTACTTTCAGCTTTGATACCATCCGTTCGACCGACTGTACATAAACAATTGATTCATTCGGTATAATTGACGCCAGGTTCTTTGACCATCTCTGCTCAAGTAGTATGCACAAATATTACCAGTTTCAGTTTAATTGGTATAATCGGCATGTGAAATGCCTTTGACCATTTACACAATAAAAACTAGATGGTCAAGACAACATATATACAATTATGTACATAACATATATTATAAGCAAGCACAGATAAAGAAATAAATACAAAAAGAGAATAGGAATTCAGTTTTGTGATATACAGTATACATATTATACTGTTTCAACAAAAACAATAAGCTTGATTAGTAACAGAAATAAACACACACAAATATACTAATATATACAAACGGTACAATTCAAATTGGATAATTTATATTTTCAATATTTATACATCGACGACATGTTACCGATATTATTTTATTATAGATATGCATTGTGTGTCATGTTGAATCGAGTTTCATTTCTTGTGCAGTTAAGATTCATCTTATGCATCATAATGCCGTTTGCCTAGCTATTATGGCGTCATAATATCAAATATGACGTATGTACTAAGTTCTCAAAATTAAAAAATTGACAATATGATTGTTCAAACGAAATATTGTTTTTATAGACTGCAGATTTAAAGCCGTAGAAGGTAACCTTAAGCAGTTTTATGATACCAAAGCAGATCTTGTAAGAGACTGTGCACCGGGTGCTGAATTCGCTCCAGAATTGTGTACATGTGCCGGAAATAACCTTATAAATGGTATGTATCACTACTTACTGAATATGTTGATATTTCTGCTGAACATTAAGTTTGAATATCATGAACTTACATATCTTCATGAGAAACTATATTTTTTCTTTATTAAGCTTTGTAGGCTTAACCTTACGCTAGAAGAAATGTTTTTTGTAAATTTATAAATTGATTAAGCCAATTTTTCGACGTCACTACTCAACCAAAGTACGTTGCGTATCATGTATATAATTTATTATTATATAAGTGTTACTACCGGTGATGATTTGTCGTACTTTTCCAACTTTCGCGAAAGTCTATACAAGTAAGGACAAATAGTCTAGGATGCATTGTTAGTAGAAGCAGTCGTATATTCGGTATGCCAAAATTAACGAACTTAAAAAAAGAGAGATTTAATGGATTCATAAGTTTTACTGCATATTATTTTGCTTTTGCCATTACTTTCAAGTATATAGATGTTTGTCTGTTGTATCACACAGTTCTTGTTTTTTAAACGTTGATAACAAACATTTTGTTTTATTATATTTTCAGAATACAAAGGTGGGTACCAAATATCGTCAAAATTTATATTTAATAGTGTAAAGTTATGTAAGTATGTATAACATAATTGTATTTATAACAAGTCTATACATACCTTGAGTTGGGGAGACAACTCATTAACATTGTTTTTAAATTATTTCCCTTTACACCCAAAAAACATATAGATAATCAAGGTCAAAATAAATCTTGTTACATTTGAAAATAATATAACGGAATTGCCTTTTTCTTGTACATAGCACATTATTACCATGTGTTGTTCGGGGAAAATTAACAAACACGCACCAAATAAGAAACATGGTACAGGGTGTTTGAACATTTTTGGTGAACGTGTTTAATGCTTTTCTCGTACACACACCTGTTTTCCTGCAGTATGTAAACCGGAAGTTTGGATTCGATTTGACAAGAAGGGAAAATGGAGCGTGAAAAACTATGGTGATGGCACTGTGTCTCCATATGGTGATTTAGTGAAGAATAGAACACAAGGAGAAAACATCTCGTATGGTGAATATGATGGGTCGTCAGGTGTGCAAGTATGGCGGTATGACCATAAAGCATTCCCCAACTTTAATATGGAGATAACCTTTCAACGTATGTGTTTTTACTTTTTATCTTAACCTGTTTTTAACTTTTTATTCATCATTAGTATGATGCGTTTTATTATATACTTAGTCTAGACGACTTCGAAAACCACTAATTTCAAATGAAGGTGAAGTGTCGATTGACAACAGATGCACTGGCAATAAATACACGGTTTGCAATTGGTAGAAAGTATCATTAAATCAGTCAGAACTTGAATAAATGGTATAAAACGATACATGTGCATTTTGACCAATTTGACATGTTTGTTTTTATTCAATCATTTTGTTACAAAACGAGCGAAATATACACTTGATAAAAACAAGATTGTTTTACCCATTTTCAAAGAATGGTAAACGGGCATACGTACAATATAACAAATATAATTTCTGTTACATTAAGATTTCCGTTAGTGGTTTTGCAAAATATTTCTACACAAGACCTCAATCATTTGAAATAACCGAGATACTAGTATATCCCCGATCATAATTATCAATCGGGCAAATTGTGTCCACGGTTTGACACTTTCTCCAGTGTTTAAATTTGATTGTATTGCCACTTGGGACTGCTGCAAAGTGTTGCGAGTTCCTTTTTAAACTTGTCCTTTGTTCATGTTACTTCTCTTATTGCTGAAATATTTTACATTATTCTTATTATAATAATTATACTATTTTAGCTGTGGCAGCCAAACAGAACGTGCAGATACTTGCATCTAACTGTATGACGGTTGATAATGGTTCACCGTCGTTTGAAGTCAGCTTAAATCCCCGTACATCGGAAGTCACGTTCTTTGGAAAATCCAAATTTAATTCAACGGAGTTCACCTTGCCTTACGACGTAAGCTGTTGTAATTGACTGTTGTACATTATATAGATCTAGCATGATGTCATATGCCCCTAGATGTAGGGGTATTTGTTTTGCATATGCCCGACGGTAGACAAAATAGATTTTAAACAATTACTTGCAAACAATTCTGACCTTCGAATGCGAGTCTATAACTCAAAAAAACGTTGTTCATCAGCAATATGCCCCTCAATTATTTAAATCAGAAGGTCGTGGGTCAAGGTCGATATGTACAAATAGATAACACGATACTTTCTAAATAAGCTTAATTGTTAGTTAATGTTACATTATTCTGGTTCTGTCATGATGCAGTGCAATCCGTCTTTCATAGGACTGCCACAAACACATTCAAACTAAAATAGTTCACAATATTTTAACCAAACTTCTTACAGAAAGCTGACTGGAATACATTGAGGATTATGTACGACGGAAGGTATGTGGCTGGAGAAATAGAGTATGGTCTGGGTACAGGAACATCACAGCCTTATGGAACTGTTCAGACATTGAAAGGTATACTTACTATAGAACATGAGTAAACAAAGAATGTTGACCTTAATCATAATTATGCTACACTATTGGTTTTATTCAAATAAGCCTTGCTCATTGCAACTATTCATATACTGAAGCTACCAACGCTGTTTGCACGTCGGACTTGGTGTTGACACATCATTCCGCATTGTACTCCGGATTAAATATATTGCACTAAAATAGCGGTGGAAACAGAATGATTGGCAGTACATCATTACAATTACGAATGTCGACGTACATTGTATAGTACATGTATTTATATTCTTATATAATTTGTTTGTTTTCACGGTTACTATATTGCATAAACCTTACGATAATATATGCCTGGATGTTGTAGATCTACTCCAATGCATAACAAAAAATATTAATTTGTTTTGGGTAAATTTTAATGATTTGAATTATATTGTTTCCATTAGTAACTATTTACTAATATTTTTGTTCAGGTGACATCATTGCTGGCAGTGGTGCCTTCAAATTTGGTCCTTGTATAGATGGTACTCCATTGAACAATGGATTTACAGGATTAGTATCAGAGGTAACGACCGGCTTTGACGAATTTACATAGCTTAAACATGCCATTTATAACAGGATAATTACATCGTAATTATAAGATCAGATATTACTGCTGTTTTATTTAAATGTCATGCAAAAACACTTACAATGAGCTACATAAAAATACATAATGCAAATCTTGATTAAGCTATGGTAATTAGAAAAAATAATTATAGATTAAAAAGTGCAAAGACATATACACAAAGTGTAGTGGGTGGTATTTGTGGTTAATTTAATCATCTACTATACAAGTGTGTTGTTGTATTTTCAGATAAAATTTGCACCATGCATAAACAGCATCAACAGAAAGTTCATCCAAGAAATGGAAATGGCATCGAAGACTGCTCCATAAATTGTTTATTTATGCATAATTATAACTAGCCCCATGTATTTTTTGTCAAGACAACTTTTTTTGTTCAGGCCAAGTTTTTGTGTTTTGCGTTTTTTGTCAAATTTTCTGTCTGCTCTGTTTTTGTTTAAGCATACAAAATGCATATACATTAGTTGTTGCTTTACATAGCCTAATGTTAACTTTCAAATCATATTTGTGTATCGATGGAACATCACTCTTTTTATTCATTAGGTTTCGTTTTGATAAATTTGTCATGATTGTTCAAAATGGTTTGAGACAACTCTTTATACAATGATTATTTTCAGCATTACCTTTGCTTACATGTAACTGCTTGTGTAGTTGGTTCACATTAATTTATCCAATAAGATCATGTGTATGCATTCGACTATTGCACACTACAGTTTAAACTGTTATATAAGACCACTTGCCATAAATGACCATCACCACTTCACCTGTTTACAAAGGCTGCTCATTGGTTCTCTAATCAGACTATTTACTGTGCTACTAACCTGTTAAGAGTGACTACCTGTCAACAAAGACCACTTTGTACTCTCATGAGTGGTCTATATAGACAAGTTGCTCTCAGCTACAAATAACAGTAAAGTGAATATAAAGTCAGAGTTTGCAAGCTTTCATAAATAAATGCTACATTTATGAATAAACTAATTACATACTTATATATATGGTGTTATGTTGTATGTTATGAATCCTCATTCTGATAATTATTTGTGACTCTGTGGTTCCACTTAGAAAGTTTTATTTGTTTGTCTGTGTTTGATACATGGTGAATTTTTGTACATCGAGTACATAGTATAAGGTACATGCCTCATACCTATACATAAAGTGGTCGTTTTGGTCAGCCTATTGCTTGTTTCGAGGTCCACACAGACAAATGAATTTGGAATGGTTTTTTAAGACTTTGTAGTTGTTTTGGTAATATGTTTAATCATTTTACTTCTTTCAAACACGAATTATTGGAACAAAAGGTCTTTTACGGCCATCTACAACTTACATAACAGGATATTATAATATCATTTCCATCCGTATGTACATAGTAATTATGTGAGTAGAATAGGTCTTCATGATGCTTTTTGTTGGACTTTTACATGGCAAAAATATGAATCCATGAGAAATGCTATGTTAGCAATATGCATTCAAAACCCGTCAAATCATTTAAACCTGAGTTACATGTACAGGTAAATTGAAGTGAAGAGTTGAAGCCTAGTCATCTGGGAACAAGAAGAAACATAAATGACTGATAAATGATCAATTTTAGTATTGGAAGAAAGTGACTAGCCGGCCCAATTGACCATTTAACACTTGAGGCAATGGACAATGTGCGTTTCTGTATGTACTCGGTAAACAAGTTGCTTAGAATAAGAAGGTCGTAAGTACCAAACTGATATTTTGAGAAAACATGAAAAAACTACCCGAAAAGTACCATTTACTTGTGGTAAAACACGCTGTTTCATCTTCAGTTTGATCAACATGACAAGTTCCGATAATCTCGTACGAACCGCCTTTTGATGCTGATTTTAAATAAGTTGTACTTATAATTATACTCATGGTCAATGACGACGTATCACTTGGGTAATCGTGTACACTTGTATGTACTTCTATATACTAGAAAAAGTTGGAACACATTTCTTGATGATTGAAATCAAACATTTTAGACAGTAAGGAAACATAGTAACTGTTTAGTTCAACTTTACACAAAACACGATTACAATAAAATTACTTCTAAATCAACACTTACCCAGCTGCAACACCGTACGACATTCCAAGCAAATGATTGACGACATTTTAGCAATTCATTTAGAACAAGTTAACGGTCTTGAAAATATGAGGATTTTACAAATTAGTAATTTTAATTTTTAATCGTTATTTTTAGCCGCACTGTACACTACCCACAAGTTCTAACCCACCAACTTATATTTTTCGCCTTTTAACGTTTCTATCTAAGTATTTACCCGCATGCCATTTGCCGAAGTTTGCTGTTGATAAAACACGAAAAAACAAACAAAAACATAAAATGATAATATGTTTGTGAAATTGGAAAAAGGGCAGCAACTCTACCCAAAGTCATAATATTCCGACAGTTCTGTCGCGTTCTTTGTGTGTACAATTTTGCTTTTAAGGTGTTTTTCGCGTAGGAGGTTCATAATTGTTATTAACCGTGTATGAGGTATTTCTTAATATGAACAACTCGCGCACGTGAAAACGTGAACACCGAGAACGCGAAGCGAATACCGAAATACGAGGTCAATAACTGACTTACACAAGTGTGTACAACAATGCACATGTCATGATGTGGGATAATGAATGCGCATTTGATACAGTCTCTTATGTTTACACAATTGTTTCTTTGTTTAACCCAGGTTGATAACCGACATGAACAACCCGGTGAGAGGTTGTTCATCTTACTTAAGGTGCGTACACACAGTAAGTTTTGAGAATGTCGAGAAGTCGAGAATGTACGCTTCGTCACGTCACGTGTACGACATGCCATACATTTCCCTCATACGACTTGGAAACAACGAAGGCGTCAACTTGAGAAAATGTACGACAGAGGCGTACTTCACCTTACTACAAAGAACGTCTTGACTTATAGGTCAAGATGTATACATCAAAACTTACTGTGTGTACGCACCTTTACTAACCCGCGCACGGGCACAAGTTGTTCATGTCAACTTACTAACCCGCGCACGTGCGCCAGTTGTTCAAGCCCGTGCGAGTATACAACTCCACGAGCTGACATATATAAACATTTGAATGATAGATGTTTACATAAAGGATGAAAATATACGGGGTTATGGATTAACATGCAAGTTCAATACACAAAGTCACAATCAAAGGGTACAGTATCAACAGTAGTTTCCCTTATGTAGTATTATATAAGGGAAACTACTCTTGATACTGTACCCTGTGGTCACAACGGCAGTCATTCATTGAAAATAAAACATTGTAGATAGACAAGACAAAAAGCCAAGCCCGTTGTTATAACCCATCCTTGAAAAAGACCACCTGTCAATAAAAACTTAACTAAACACATCGCTGGCTTAGAACAAGAAGGTCGTAACTACCAAATCGATATACAAAATGTATTGAGAAAACAAGAGAAAACTGTCTGTAATTTACTCTTTACCTATGAGAAAACAAGTTTATAAAACTTCATTTTGGTCAACATGACAATTTCAGATTTTCATAAAAATATGCTCATAAGAAGCGCCTGGTGAAGCAGGTTTAAAATATGTATGAGTCTTATAAGGTCGTAAGAGATAGTTACGACCTTCTGGTTCTAATCAATCGACATGTATGTATACATTTCTTAGCTGTTCCATATGTGGTCTTTATATACAGTTTAACTTGGTACCTGTGGTCTAAGTATAATTATACAGACATGTGCCATACCGATTCACCAGACTGGACAATGCCTACGTCTGCACATATATACTAGAAGTCGCTCCACAGCTGTCGGAAATGGAATATCTAGTCGTTAATGTTCAGAGGAATTCAAAATGAATGCTCCGACGAGTATCGAACCCTTAAAGTAAGCAACCTTTAATAGACAATCGTTCCCCACCCAAAAACCTGCCAACAGCATTATGTTGCTGTTCCCCATTGTGACACTTACTACTATAAGACAATTCTAAACGTACATGCACAGTGTATGCTGGATCGCACAAAGCAGTATTTCAAAGAACTCGTACAATTGGTCCGGTGACAAAGTGCAGTTCTATTACAAACAGTAAAAAGTACAATGTTCATTTAAGGTTTTAACTTTAATACAATCACAAGTGTATTGTTTGGGTGCAGTTATGTTATATAAATGCAATTTTAAAAACAACACAATTTTACCTGGACGCATGCAGACACACTGTAAACATCCTCCCTGCTTGACGTCTATTTTAGGGGCTTTGTGCTCATCCAAAATATAAGCGCCTGCATCAAATTTGCATCGACCTTTTAATCCCCCATCATGACATGTGCATTGTTGTACGCAATTGTGTAAGTCAGTTATTGACCGAGTATTCAATCGGTATTCCTTAATATCAACAACTCGCGCACGTGAAAACTTAAACACCTTTTTCGCGTTTTCGGTGTAAGTACGCCTCTGTCGTACATTTTCTCAAGATGTATGCCTTCGTTGTTACCAAGTGGTATGAGGGAAATGTATGGGCATGACGTACACGTGGCAAAGCGTACATCCTCGACTTATACATCAAAACTTACTGTGTGTAAGCACCTTTATTTAACAGGTCTAACATGGTAAATTCAACCACAGCCGATAAAAATCAACACATATATATTTGACTTTAATACATCATTATACGTACGTATGTAAATTTCCATGATGCTAAACGCGTTATCAGAAATAAGTGTAAAATGAAACATTGACACTTACGAATTGTGTTCCAGTGTTCGCCTCGAGTCACTTTCAGGATGTCAATTGTTTTTTTTCAGATAAGTAGTCTTCAATAATGCCGAATTCATTCATGTACACGTTCATTTTGGTGCACATGCAACGCACGTGCATAGATACGTCATTACGCAATACGCCGAATGCACTGAGTTTAACCACTTTACCGACAAAATAAAGTAATGACCAGCTGCATCTACTAAACATTGAACTCTGTCCTGTAGAAGGAAGAAGAGGAAGAAGAAGCGGAGGAGGAATAAGAAACATGTTTCGGTATGCGAAATTTCATATGAATATATCATTTTTGACACTACAGAACTGAACTATCTAAGTTGCGTGTTAGCACTTTTGGGTAGTGTACACCCAAACACTGTTCGATCGCACCGGTGACTCTTTGTGACAAAATGTTACGGGAGCCTTTTTAATGTAACCTAATATCAACAGGTATTGCGGTTTGATTGTCAATCAAAGCAAGATTAAACAATGATGACAGGAACCGCAATGTAGCTATTCTAGATGTACTCAATATACATTTGTATATGTAGTAAACGTCAGCTTAGATAAACTGTTAATGTTGCGTTATACAGAGGTTAAATGCTAAACAGAGGACCGCTCTGTGGAGGTAAATATTATAAAGATTATATATGTATAGCACAATCATGGTAGCTATCTTCACAAGGTGTAACACCACAGGCGAACAAGCACAAAAACAACAAAACGTGTCTACAAAGGCCACCAATTTAATCTCCGTCACATTAGACACGTTTCAATATAACCGGTATAAATGGTTATAAAGATTCAACAAAAACGTCTATGGCCATTCTACACAGACATGATTCATTGAACATGCACATGTGTATATTCATGTACAAATAGCCATCATGATTTATAGTATTACACATTCGTGCATCGTGTACGAGATATTCTACTTCATTTCATTGATCTCTGTGTTGAGCGAACTGAATATTTGGCGTTTGTGACTCATGTGCGTCATTGATTTACAATAAAGATAATTGCTCAGAAAAGCTGCATTGGACGGCTTCAATATTTTATGAAAACTCACACAAAGAACATGTGCTTGAAATGATGCACATCAGTATGGTTTTGTTGTATTGTTGTTGCCACAGACGACGTACACATGTTGTGGGAATGATTAATAATTCAACCTTTGTACCAGGCTCGGAGCTGCATGCTTGCATGGTACATGGTATCCCAATTTAAGAGACTTGTTATCTAATACATATACCCATTTGGTCAGTCTAAATGCCAGCTTCATAACTGACATATCCCTTTGTGGCTCCTTTCTACAATTTAGAACATATCGATGGCTTAGAACAAGAAGGTCGTAACTACAAAATCAAGTTTTTAAAACTTCATTTTGGTCAACATGACAATTTCAGATTTTCACGAAAATAGGCTCATAAGAAGCGCCTTGTGATGCTTATTCTAAATATTATGAATCTTATTCTCATTCTAATCTACATAGTTTATGTTCATTTTCCTTTAATTTGGGAAAGTCACGTTCAATGTTTAAGTTTACCAGGGTTTATAATAAAACCCCTGGAGAGTTTACCAAATATGAAAATTAAATAAAATGCATTTACATTGAGATAGATCTATATCCTGAGATATTTTACAACCTTGATTTATCTAAAATTCTGGATAATAAAAAAATAATTAAATCTTTGATATTGTTTGACAAAATTATCACCATTAAACGTATTTATTATGTGAGGCAATAAATTGTTTAGTCAGTGCAAATACCTAAAATACACAGTTCATGTTTTGTTTTAGTGCGAATGTGTGTGAGCTCACACGGGTATATTTTGGCGGGCGCGCCCCTTTTAAATAAAGCTTGATCAACTTTGATCGCCACTGAACGTTTGAAATGCCGCCAGGCAGTATTGCATCCAATGAATTTAAAGATGTGAACTATATTTAGGACTAACGTAATCATTCCAACCAATCAGCTTCGAGATTTACCAATTAGTATGCAGATGGTTGAGGCGGGCAGTATATAAACCGCGTTTCATCGCCTGCGCTCCATTATACCTCATTCGGACGCTTAAAGTCTACCGTGAGATATTTTTCCTTGTTTGAGTCGGAAACTCCAGCCTTAGTCAACCAAAATGGTAAGTACTACTTATTTTATTTCTATAAGATTTTCAGTTATGTCACGCTGTTACAATTTGGATAATAATTATTAATTACTGTATTCATTTTGTGACCGTGAGGTTTAAAAAACTGTTTTTTTGTTCGCTTGTCCGGTCTGCCATTTTTGTAAACGCGTGTTTAACACCTCGAACATTCATGCTCATAGTCCGAAACATATTGAACTATCATTCATTGTATATGTGTATTTATTTTACTTTACGTATTTTCGTTGTCCCTAATGATCCATTAAGCTGTTAATGGTGTACTGTGGACCTGACATTTAATGTATGCAGCCTCGTAGACGGGAAGTGAGTCATCGTAGTGAACACTATTGTGTTGTAGCTGGGGCGTAGATAGCGCCGATAATTAACTATTTAGTCTTTCAAATCGAATTGAATATTTCCATTGAAGGTCGTTTTCCAGCGCTTTCACTTAATTTATTAAAGTCGTAAGTTAAAAACTACATTGATCAGTACGTGAATCCAGCGACTACACGTATTTTTGGGCATAGGGAGTAGCTAACACGCGATATGCGTCTATTGTCCGTCTGGCTGTGTATGACGAAACCATTCATATGTTAATTGCCATCCATGATCAACCAGAAATATATTGGCTGAATAAACAATACAAACTAGTCACTGACCAATAACACTGAATAACGCGTTGTATGTCACGTTGCATGTGAATGCCCAGTTTAAAATATGTAAACATGAAATGTGTCTATTCTATTATCATGTTCTATTCTCTACAAAATAAGAACATTAAAATTAAGATACGGAGACTGAAGGATGTGGAACAAGGCTGTTGAAATTATGTTACATGTATTTTCTCAAGACTTGGTGTCTAGCCATCATGACTGGGCTTTATCGATTTTAGACCTAGAACAATGCACCGTGGGATGGCTATACACTGTTGTAACCTACCTCCATCCATAGATTTATTGATTCAAACAAAGATGGTATTCAGTAAATCACTATAGTTACTGAATACATTAAGCAGTTAAGCATCTGGGAAGGAGTTTAATTGATTGTATTTCAAAGCATTGATATTTTCTAGGGAGTGGTACATGATTAATATTAAAATACATTAGCCACATGGTGCATGATGTAATGGTGATATTCATGTACTGAAGTTTGTAGTGTATTATGACTCATCGATGCATGCATGTAGCCAAGTCTGATGATTTAACCGTGAGATGAGTCTGTCTGTATCATAATATACATAATGTACAGTAATACCTTGCCACTAAAACCACCTCCATATGACTATACTACAATTTTCAGGTCCCATTTCAAGGTTTTGACTGATTTAACCTCTGTATAAAGACCAACTGAAAGGGATGGTATAGGGTTGACTACTCAAATTTCAGTATGATTACCTAGTACAGTACAACCTCTCCAGTGATCCTATGCTGAGAAACAACCTCTAAACCAAGGCCACTATTTGTATCTCTCAAATGCTTTGCTCTACAGAGGTCGTACTGTATTTGGGGTTTTCATTAAATGTTGAGACTAAATTACCAGATTTGTTTCATGCATTCATTTAAAATAAATTTCCGTGTACAATATTTTCAGTAGCAGTATTAAGTTAACATATGCTAATTATATCCCAAGTTGCTTAATGCTGCAAGTGTAGCCTAGCGAGAGAGCTGTAGTATTGATTGGAACGGGAAACCAGACAATAGAATGGCTTGTTAGTCTGGCTTGTTTGTGGTAACTTAAAACACATACTTGCAACTAATTTAATACATGTCTAAAAATCGAAGACAGTGGAGCATTTATTGAAAAACATTTAGGTTGTATTTAGTGCTAAAACTTATTGGATTGAAAATACGTTTGAAGACCGCTTTCGATGGTTGCCTGCAAAACTGAAGTAACTGCTTCTAATTAAAGAATGCCATACTACAGTGTTGCAGACAACACTCGACTTGCAAATTTGACTATTGACAGGTGCTTATTGTAGAACCTGTCTACAGAGACCACCAGTCTCATCTTTCCATCAAAAACAGGTTTAACCTGTTAAGACTACGCCATGTCCTGCTGACCAATTAGAGTGACTAATCCAATAGAGGGTCTTCATATTGTTGTAAACAAGAGGTATATACTGTTTTCAGCTTGTCTGTCTGTAGACAGATTCTTGTGGACGCAACTCCTCCTGCTGTTTTTGCATCATTTCCTTCAAACTTTCACACATGAACAAGCTCAACATGCAGATGTGTATGAAGGAAGGTATTTGCGCTGCGATTATTTTTGCCAGAATTATGGCCCTTTACCAGCAGGGGATGTTTCAGTCTGCAGAATGGCAACAGCTCCAGTTACAGACAGGATGACAGTTAAATTTCTATAAACTGCCAACTTAACTTTATCGTTATCTTGTATTTTTCAGCGTGAATGTATCTCTATCCATGTCGGACAGGCTGGTGTCCAGATGGGCAATGCCTGCTGGGAATTGTACTGTTTGGAACACGGTATCCAGCCTGATGGTCAGATGCCAAGTGACAAGACTATTGGAGGTGGTGATGATTCTTTCAACACCTTCTTCAGTGAGACTGGTGCTGGCAAGCACGTACCAAGAGCCGTGTTCGTGGATTTAGAACCAACAGTAGTCGGTAGGTTAACAGTTAATTATTGTATGTAAATATTTTGTTTCTATTCTTAACATGCTGCCATGCCAACGGACATTGTGTACACAGAACCACATATCAGTGAATATACATACCATTGCTGAAATTTTTTATTTGAATTTACTAAGGATGGCAACGAATATCCGGATATTCTGATATTCGCATCAAGTTTCATATTAACCATATTTCAGTGCATTGACATCCAATTGCTGAATTTTTTTATTTGAATTTACAGATTATATGGTTTGTCAGATATTGTCTGGTGCTTGAAGAATAATTTTACTTACACGAATAAGGACTTGTCAGGGCTTGTTTTCAATTTGATTAATACATTAAGTATTTATATAGTTGTTGTCTGACACATGTTATCCATACAATTTCAGATGAGGTACGAACTGGTACTTACCGTCAACTGTTCCATCCTGAACAACTCATTACCGGTAAGGAAGATGCTGCTAACAACTACGCCCGTGGTCACTACACCATTGGTAAGGAAATCGTAGACTTGGTTCTTGACAGAATCAGAAAGTTGGCTGACCAGTGTACCGGTCTACAAGGTTTCCTCATCTTCCACTCATTCGGTGGTGGTACCGGATCTGGATTCACTTCCCTCCTCATGGAGCGTTTGTCCGTTGACTATGGCAAGAAATCCAAGCTGGAGTTCTCCATCTACCCAGCACCTCAAGTAGCCACTGCTGTCGTTGAGCCTTACAACTCTATCTTGACCACCCATACCACACTGGAGCACTCCGACTGTGCCTTCATGGTGGACAATGAGGCCATCTATGACATCTGTAGACGTAACTTAGACATCGAGAGACCAACTTACACCAACTTGAATAGACTGATCGGTCAGATTGTCTCCTCCATTACTGCCTCCCTCCGATTCGATGGTGCCCTCAATGTTGACTTGACAGAGTTCCAGACCAACTTGGTGCCATACCCACGTATCCACTTCCCACTGGCTACCTATGCCCCAGTCATCTCTGCTGAGAAGGCCTACCATGAACAACTGACTGTGGCCGAGATCACCAATGCTTGCTTTGAGCCAGCCAACCAGATGGTGAAATGTGACCCACGTCATGGCAAGTACATGGCCTGTTGTATGTTGTACCGTGGCGATGTGGTTCCCAAGGACGTCAATGCTGCCATTGCTACCATCAAGACCAAGAGAACCATCCAGTTTGTCGACTGGTGTCCAACTGGTTTCAAGGTATGTCACAAGCATGAATTGCGACTTTCAACTTTTTGATGATTTGTCCTGGGAGGCAATAAACCATGGTTGTTTTACCTCAGTACAGATGTTATTTATAAATATATACTTAAAAGTAACTGTTGTCAGTAAACATGTAACTCGAACAGGAATGAGAATGATACTTTCTTCATGATTACATGTTTTCACAACTGTAACTCAGTTTTAACCAATCGTTCCCAATTTTATTCGAATCTTGCTATTTATAAATCAGAATTCTATAGTACAACCAGGTTACCTACCCAGACCAGAGTGAACCTGTAAATGATAAGGAACAGTATAACCTATGCAGAGTGACAGTCCGAGATGAACCCATTCTGTTCTGTTGGTCTTGAGCAACAGACTCTCTTAAACTTCAACACTCATATCAATTTGACCAAGTAATTGTGATTTAAATGCCAATGCTGTTAAATGTACAACAGTTCACATTTCTGTTTTTCAGGTGGGTATCAACTACCAACCACCAACTGTTGTACCAGGTGGTGATTTAGCCAAGGTCCAACGTGCCGTGTGTATGTTGAGTAACACCACTGCCATAGCCGAGGCCTGGGCTCGTCTTGATCATAAGTTTGACTTGATGTACGCCAAGAGAGCCTTCGTTCACTGGTAAGCATTTCAATGCAGTCAAATATTGTTAAATTAATAAACTATGTCAAAGGAATTGGAATTCAGATTTGTCAGTTTTTGAACTTTAAAGATACCATGAGGTCCGTCGTGTGTAGGTCTGTCCATTAACTTTTTCTTTGAACGACTAATCCTACTAAGCCGATTGGCTAAATTTAATGAAACTTCATAGAAATGTTCCATGGATGGAACTCACGGGGTCAAAAAGGGTTTTAAAAGTGAAAATTTAAAAGAAATATTCTTGCCTGAAACTACAATGCACAGAGCTTTCATACTTGGTATGTAGCAGGAGATCTTCTACCAAGTTTGTTCGAATTATGTCCCTGGCGACTTGGACTTTTAATCATTTATTTGGCTTATGTGTGGGCATCGCTCAGTGTAGTATTGTGGCGTTACTGATTTCTGTGCTCAGTTGGTTAAGTTGACCGCTGCCTTCCCTGTCCGATTTCCTCCTACCTTTTTAGTCAGTAAAAAGTCAGTGAAAAGTCAAAATTCAACCCTGGCCAGGTAAGCGTCCCTGAGCTCTTGTATAAATAAAATGTTCTATAGAGGAAATCGTTTTCTGTGACAAATTAGTTTCCTTCTTGGTATATGGTTTGCCATTTCTAAGCAATGTATGAAAGTGCAGTGACAAACTTAAGTATATCACATGAATTTCCTAGTATCGCGGTGCCTGTAACCAGTACGTATAACTCTATACGTAACAAGTGTAGTATAACGTTTAAATGATGTCATTTTATCTCCCAAATGACGTCATTTCGTGCTGAAAGTGACGTTGCGTTTCGCTTGAAAGACACAGACTAAATTATTGTTTCTGGTATTGTAATGACAACATTTAACATAACCTTGTGTAGAAACTAAGGTCAGACTTGTTTTTAGCTCACCTGTCACAAAGTGACAAGGTGAGCTTTTGTGATCGCTCTTCGTCCGTCCGTCCGTTCACAATTGCTTGTGAACACACTATAGGTCACAAATTTAGCCTGATCATTATGAAACTTGATCACAATGATCATCTCCATAAAATCTAGGTCAAGTTTGATATTGGGTCATCTGGGGTCAAAAACTAGGTCACTAGGTCAAATCAAAGGAAAACCTTGTGAACACATTAGAGGTCACAATTTGTGACTAATCTTTATGAAAATTGATCACAATGATCATCTCTATAAAATCTAGGTCAAGGTCGATATTGGGTCATCTGGGGTCAAAAACTAGGTCACAAGGCCAAATCATTGAAAAAGCTTGTGAACACACTAGAGGTCACAATTTGAGCCTAATCTTTATGAAACTTGATCACACTGATCATCACTATAAAATTTTGGTCAAGTTCGATATTGGGTCATCCGGAGTCAAAAACTAGGTCACGAGGCCAAATCATTGAAAAAGCTTGTGAACACACTAGAGGTCACAATTTTGACCTTATCTTTATGAAACTTGATCACAATGATCATCATTATAAAATTTAGGTCAAGTTCGATATTGGGTCATCTGGGGTCAAAAACTAGGTCACGAGGCCAAATCATTGAAAAAGCTTGTGAACACACTAGAGGTCACAATTTTGACCTTATCTTAAAAGACTTTATGAAACTTGATCACAATGATCATCATTATAAAATTTAGGTCAAGTTCGATATTGGGTCATCTGGGGTCAAAAACTAGGTCACGAGGCCAAATCATTGAAAAATCTTGTGAACACACTAGAGGTCACAATTTTGACTCTATCTTTATGAAACTTGGTCACAATGTTTATCTCTATAAAATCTAGGTCAAGTTAGATACTGTGTCATTTGGGCCAAAATCTATGTCACTAGGCCAAATAGGCGAGCGACCCAGGGCCCTTTGGACCCTCTTGTAATATTCTTGCTCTCACTATACGTTTATTTCCATGTATTAATGGTTTGCTATGTGTGTATATTACAGGTATGTTGGAGAAGGTATGGAAGAGGGAGAATTCTCAGAGGCTCGTGAAGATCTAGCTGCCTTAGAGAAGGACTATGAAGAGGTCGGTGTCGACTCCGTCGAGGGTGAAGGTGAAGAAGAAGGCGAGGAATATTAAATATCTGAATCTCTCATTCTACCAAACCAGCTTAACATGTTTTCAAATATAGAATACTCGAATTATTTGACTTTATACTTGATGCTTTTTTGCCATATGTGATAATGGGAAGTGCTTGGTATTTTGTGTAATATACCCATGGCTACTTTGCATAAATGACCTTCCAACCATTTCATGGTTTGTGTTCAAATCTAACTGTGTTCTGTGCTACCATACTTGTGTGTTTATTGCATACTTTTCTGTACAAGCTCCATCTATGGACCAAAATAAATCTTTTCTTCGTTTCAAGATGTCTATATTGTTTTGTTTTTTCCACCATTGTCAGAAGTCTTGTGTTATAATGAATGTGTTGACGAGGCAATATGTCACTACAGTGAGGAGAATCACGTTATCAAATTATTTGGAATATATAACTTTTGCACTCAAAACAATTAACGATTTCGTCCGCCCCTAAAGTGTATGTTACGTATTGTCCAGTTATGATATGGTGACAGTGACGTCATCATTTATGTGTACCCAAAAGATTAAAATCATTGCTTAAATAGGTAGAGTTTAGTTTGGTATTAAACTGTAAGAATAATCCTTTATACTTGTCTTTACACCGTACTATTGGATTGTTCCACTGCGTCACTGGATTTTTATCTTAACTGTCATTTTGATGAGACTGCAATGACAGAAGTGTATTCGCTACAAAATATAACGTTCATAAAATTATTAAAGCATTTTTATGCCCCCGTATCGATAGATCGGGAGGCATATAGTGACTCACCTGTCCGTTCGTCCGTCCAGCCTGCTTTACGTTCATTAACAAAAACGTTCTCCGCGAGAATTAGTTCGTCACGCGCGAACTACTTATTGAACGATTATAATCGTTCGCCGCAAACAATTTCAAGATAGACGATTTAGTGGCCTAACTTGTTCTACTAGATTTTCGGCCGTAGATTAGTTTAAACAATATTTATTTCCATAATTATGCATTTTTATGTGTTACATAGACAGATTGTTCAAGATAAGAGGTACATATACAATAATTAGTAACAGGTAGTTTTATGGTACTTTTGGGGTAGAAATTGGATTTGTAAACAAATCTTATATAAGAAAGTTATTACATATCCGAGGTGATTAAAATAATTGCTGGCTCGTACAGTTAAAGTAAAATGCATATTTAATTAATAGAATAAGATATAATAAATATTAAAATGAATGAAAAATGGTGTTCGTGAAAAAGTTTGGTTGCTGCACCTCATTAAAATCTATCTTGACAATAAAAAATAAACGTCAATAGTAAATAGTAAAAAAAGCCGTAGATTGAAAATTAGGAACTCAGTAATACTTCTTTCGTGTTCCATTTATTCAGCTTTGGTATCCACACTGTATCACAAATGCAAAAGACATACAATCTACAATTAATGTTTAAATCGCTAAGATTATAATAATTAAATTAAATATTTATCTATCCACCATCTTTGTTTGCTTGGCGAGTTATGTGTAAAGGTCGTTCGCGATTGGCTTAATACATGTTCGTGGCGAACTTATCGTTCATTAACGCGAACTCACGTATTGTTCGCGAACGTTGGCTAGCGTTTTCGTTAATGAACGCACTGCTGGTTAACCCAAATTGGCCGTTTCTTCTAGCAATTAATATGGCTTGCTACAAAGCTTCCAAACTTGCATGGATGTTGTATATGGCCGCTCTCCACACGCCTGTTACACCTGACTCCATTTTGACCTTGACCTAATTTTGGACTAAACTTATTGAAATGACTTCCACGTGGGCATAAGCGTTTATTGAACGCAGTCTTGTTGTGGCAGGGTTTTAATATCCCATATATTTACAAGTTTCCATGTGTCCGATTATAGTTCAATTTTGAACCCTGAGCCATGACCTTTTAGACGAGTCTATTTGTGCGGGTAACCCGTGATTTATTGATTTCAATAGTCATGATATAAATATATACTACTTACTAATGTGTGTTATACATATCTGAATAGTGAATCTAACGCCAATCTTTATCGGTGAATGGATTAAACTTTAATAGTGCAGTCACGGCTCAATGCTCGAAATCGAACTTATAGCTCAATCGGTAGAGCCACTGACTTGTTATCATGAAATTATTCACAAAGTCTCATCGAAATGACACATACATAACACACACTTAAGGGGAATATTCTAAAATTCTCTATATAAACTAATGTACAGCCGCCATCTTGTTTGTACCATGGTATCGTCCATGACAGTTACATTAGGCCGGAACTATACTGTAATGTAATGAAAGTTTTAGGTGCACGATTGTTATAATTATAAAACAAAACTCACCGTAAGCAGATGAAAGCGCAATCGTTTTGAGTGCGAACGTTATGATTTGATCACGTGATACTCCACGCTAGGATAGATAATGCTGCAGAAAGCTTAAGTTTTAGCTTAGCTTGGCATGTATTTCATTAACAAGTAACAAGATACTGTAACCTCAAGTCACGTTATATTGCTGCACTGATATCGTCAAATTAAAAGCAATAAAATAATACTTCAAAAATATACTCTAATGGTCAAGGGGAGATATTTTATTCGAATTGCTTTTGTGAGACTAGAAGGGAGAACTTGTATATTTAAATTTGGCTTTATTCTCAGTATTTTATTATTTTGTTTGTCTACGTGATAAGTGCCTGCATATAGCTGCACTAATAACCTGACAAACGTTTCATGAACTCACTGCAAACATGTGCTTTACACTGAATAGAGAAAAAACGTTCTTTTCACACGTAGGCCTACTAAAAACGCCATAATTGCGAATAAGATTTATAAATTTAACAAGTCAACGCTTCACTTACAGTGTTGCCAGCAGGTCATGAAAGTCACTGGTTGGGTCGTCGAAACGATTGCCTAGAAATAAAGAAAAGGATAGAGCTAATTCTTTACCATTTTTATTAAACGAGTTGACAAAACAATATGGCACGAGGCTCTGCCGAGTGTCATATTGTTTTTGTTAACGAGTTTTAAAAAAATGGTAAGGAATGAGCACGAATGTAAGATTCTATTTATCATATAACCTTAGTAAACGCTAAATAACTTTGAAAATGATGATATTTGCTACATAGGTTCATAAGTTTTCAAACCAAATTTAGCGGTTCATGAAGCGAGACGCACGGACTTCATGGGACGATTCAACGCACCGATTGGCTTACGCTACGTTACCCTGAACCAATCAACCAACCAACGTGAAGCTAATTTGCATATTTCGGGCTGGGAGTGCATTATGATATTTCCGGCACGGCTTTAATGCACTCCCGCACCACAGGTTATGTGATAAATGTTTATTTACCTGTCACTGGTGTAACACGTTGTGGGGGACGGCCATACAGATTTGTGTTGATTGCACCATAAGAATCGGCTGTGAACAGTATCTACCTTTTATAGTATAACTATTTAACTATTGGATCAATTTTGATGAGATCTGGCATGTAAGTAGTTCAAGCATTGCTGTATATGAATATCATTAGTTTATGGAGATATTAATAGTCAATTTTAGTTTTTGATTGGTTGAAATTCTGGTTCATTTAGAACAAATAAACCTTTATAGAAAAATATAAATTTCAACAAAAAATGTTTTTTTTTTGGTTTTTTTTCGTTTTCAACGATACAGTTACTGTGCCCAACGAGTGCCCGAGATCGCAATTTGCTTTTGTGCCGGCGATCGCAATTTGCTTTGATGCCCGAGATCGCAATTTGCTTTGATGCCCGAGATCGCAATTTGCTTTGATGCCCGAGAACGCAATTTGCTTTGATGCCCGAGATCGCAATTTGCTTTGTATGGTCATGGTTGCATTTATGGTTTCAGCACGTATTTAAATTTCCCTGATCCGACTGAACTGCTAAAACCAGGGTCAGACCTGCCACCCACTAGACCCCGATGCTATGCAGTAGGGATGCCGATTTCAATCTGCTCGTTTCGGGAACCCTTCGGGATCATTTATTAATAAAAATGGGCGGCGCTTTGTCATGGTACGTGTTCGGGAAGTATTCGCTGATCGGTACACGAATGGTTGCGGTACAAACGCGGTATACATGCCGAAGCCTATCCGAAGTAGCCGAATGTATCGCGACCGAATGCCGACAGTTCAGGTGTTAGTCCCGAATGTTTCCCGATCGTGCGTAAAGGATGCGGTAGCATTGCGGAATATATACAGAAGGGTTTTCGAATCGAAGCCGATAGATTGCTGAAAGCGTTACCGATGTATATCACCCCGTGTACCCTGATAATATGTATAAGACAGAGTACTGCTGTTTAGACAGAGCGGAAAATGTCGACGCTTGAGAGGTTATCTATTTTGTGCCTGTTACAATTATTTCGTGTCCATACCAGTAAATCGATGAACATGTATGTATGCAGTGGTTCTTCCTCGACATGTAGATGTATTTTTTTCCGACCAGAAACGTAAGATTCGATTTTAAACTTTATAAATGCGTCCAAAAGTCAAAAGTTTAGTCTATAAAAAATAATTAAATATACTTCTAGACGGCGGAGAATACACAAATTTCGTGAATATGTAGCGAAATAATAGTAACGTTACCATATTCTTTCACAATGATACATTCACTGACGTAAGTATCTTTCTAAAAATAACAGTTTTTCAACACTTAGTGTTGCCAAAATGGTACTGCTTAATATGTTATATGGTAAAATTGTCACGATACTGCTTATGTTGTAAACAGATACTGCTTATGTTTATTATAGTTTCAATGATTTAAACCCGAAAGCAACCTTGTCATGACACATTTTAGCCTCAGCAACTATTTTCTGTCAATGTTGATTATGTTACTGGGTTGATCTCTTGAATTAAAGTAGCATACACTAATATATCTCTTAATACCGTCTATCATGTTCTCAGTAATCCTTACATGTACAGCTAAACTTTCTGCAGTTTTCTAAAAGTCCTTGGCCATATTGAAAAAAGGTTGTTTCAGTAGCGTTATTAGCACTTTTCGCGTTTATGTAGTATATCAACCGATCTGTAGTATGCCTACGTAACGACACGCTACAGGCGAGCAGTGCTAGTCGATAGCATATCGTTTCTAAGCACGAATGTGTGTTTCTTTTATTTACCTCGCCAACGGACACGTTTTGGGGATAGTGCATGATACAGAAGATACCCTTATTCCAGATGCATCCTTTGTGTTTTTTACATTCCAGGGTACTGACTTCTCAAATCATTTATAATAATCGTAAACTTATATACCAATATAAAATTATCCTTTATAATTTTAAACAATATTTTCACCTCTTTTATAGAAGAAAACGCACTAAACTCTATAAGGAATTTAAGTTTCAGCGTAAATTTTAAGATTTTCGTTCCTTGATAAAAGAGTATCCATGTGTATAGGACCCATAATTACAATAATTAAATTTAGTTGGCCAGTCGGAGATGCGAACCAACAACCCCGAGATCAGAAATCGCGTGCTCTACCCTTCTTCTTCTTCTTCTTCCTGTTTAGTACAGATCCCACTCTGGGGCAATGTCGTACTACTAAAATCGTGTGAGCGGTGCAGCAGTATTTACAGAGTGATAGTTTAAAAAAAAAGTTTAAAAACAGCATATTCTTTATTCGCTGGTCAGACCCCTCTTGAAGGCCTCAACACCGTCGACGATAGTGGCTTGCTCAGGGAGCTGGTTCCAGAGTCGGATGGTGGAGGGGAAGAAGGAGTACAGGAACACATCTGTACGACAGAAGGGAAGCAAGTACCTGGTGGAGTGGCCCCTGGTGTTGATTGATGTTGGGTGGAAAAATGCCTCGGCTGGGATGTCGACGAGTCCGTGGTGATTCTGTAGACCATCACTAGCTTGGCGTTGGAACGGCGTTCGGCAAGGGGTTTCCAACCAATGTCAGTAATCATCTGGCTGGTGCTGCAAGTGGTGCGGTAGTCGGTGTCACACCGGTGGAAAGTACTTCCGGGTCGTAGTATGCTAAAATAGTCCCTTTCAAAAATTTGATACTAGTATATGTATGTGGAAGCACTGTTTTAATGTGGAAAATGCTGATTGATGACCAAATTACATGAATGTAGATCAAATATGACCTGCATGCTAACTTTTAAGAGTGTTTAATTGATATTTTTCTGAATTATCTTTCCCTGGCTGAAGACTGACGATGTATGTGTGCTTCGGTCAAGTCAGCTTTTGAGGCATGGAAAATAGCGTTGTCCTTCCAGAATCCCTGCAGTAGCTCGAAAACGAAACTATCGACATGCCATTTTCTCCAGCTTATTTTGGATAACAGGGATTGCTTTTTATGGAAACGGTCACAGAAAATCACCCGGAATGTCAGTGAAACAGAGGGAGAGATGCGAATTTGGGTCATTTTGCATTAATTTAAATGGCAGAAAATTCACCGGTGTGACACAAGTCTCCTTTGACATATCGTTCCGCGCGTCGTTGGACAGCCTCCAGTTGGCTGATACTGGATCTCGTATGCGGGTCCAAGACAGTGCTGGCATACTCAAGGATTGGCATGATAAGCGTCTGATAGCATTGTGCCTTGATCTGTTGGGGACAGCTTGTCAGGTTTCTTCTCAGGAAAGCGAGACTGCTGTTTGCTTTCTTCGCTGTGGTAGCAACATGGGTGTTGAAGGAGAGCTTCTCGTCTATGTAAACCCCCAAGTACTTGCCCCCTGTCACAACTTGCAGTTCGCTGCCGTGGATGAAGTATGGCGCCTTGATGGGGATTCTCTTCTTGGTAATACGGATAACCTCACATTTGGATAGGTTGAATGACATCAACCAGTCACGCTCTCACTGCTGTAACCTGTCCAGGTCTTCTTGTAGGGCTTTGGCATCTTCTGTAGAGCGAATTGTCCTGTACGATCGTCAGCAAACAAGCGGGATGTGGATGTTGCCCGAAGTGGGAGGTCATTAATATACAGCAGAAAGAGGAGGGGTCCAATGACTGATCCCTGGGGTACGCCGGAGGTGACTGGTGCTGTGTTGGATGACTGCCCTTCGACCAGTAATTGCTAGGTTCTGTTTGCCAGGAAGCTACTTATCCAAAACAGCAGGTTTCCTCTTATGCCGTAGTACTGTAGCTTGAGTGCTAGTCTCTCGTGGGGAACCTTGTCGAAAGCTTTGCTGAAGTCCAGAAGGACGGCGTCGATCTGTACTTGAATATTCGGTAAAAATAAGGCAAATTTACAATATTTCATATACATACATATTTCTAGTATTTTGATATCAATATTGTGCCTGCATTTACCCATGAAATAAAAACAAAAAAACAACACAAGCAGTATCTTATTAAATTTACACTGGACATAAGCAGTATCAGCCATATACGAGGGTCAGTCAAGAAAAACTGAGAGTTGTTAAATTAAACATTCAGAATGTATTTACTTTTTTTCTACCAATTATCGTAAAATATTATCCATTGCGGATATTCTGATGAATTCCGTGAGTGGATACAGGCTTATAAATAAAGTTGCCAAGCAACAAAAGAACATCACTAAAGGGTATGCGTTCGCGTCAGCGACTGTGGACTGATTCTGTTGTCCATTCAAACGTTTATTTCAACTTTATTTAGCGTAATTTAGTACAACTAACATGTGTATCTTGTAGAATCGTATATATATAATAATTATGGGCGTTTGTTACAGAATGGTCACTAATGCTGTATTGTTTAGTTGCCTAGCAACAATTTTACCCGTATTTTATCAATTTTCTCGGCATTTGTTCTTTGCGTTGCCATGGTAATCTAAAATTAATCACTGAATTCACAAGTTCTGCTTAGGAGAATGCATCTAATGGAGTCCAGTGATAATAGAAATAAAAAATATAACTTTGCTTTTGAAAAATATCATGCGTGCTTTTGGGTGGGGTACAATTGTGGTCTCAATACCAACAAATAAAGTGACGATTAATAGTTCCATCAAGTATATTTTCTATATTGCAGGAACAAATCAACCATAATTAAGTATATCTGATAGATTAATGTATTACAAAATAAAAAATAAGTTTGAAAAAGTTCGATACATCTTTATGTTCCCATAGCAACGATTAATCGTGTTCCACAGACACCGCGAACGCATGCTTTCGAGTTGTCTTCTTCGGTTGCCTGGCAACAAGAATCAAAGTTTCATACCCAAAATTAGTATTCGCCATAACATCGACGAGATACCATATTTCACGATAATGTTTAGACAATATAGGAACACTTATTCTCCTGATCATTATTCACCAACTCTCCGTTTGTCTTGACTGACCCTCGTAACATAAGCAGTACCATTTTGGCGACACTAAGTGTAGAAAAACTGTTATTTCTAAAAAGATACTTACGTCAGTGAATGTATCATTGTGAAAGAATATGGTACTATTATTTCGCTACATATTCACGAAAGTTGTGTATTCTCCGCCGTCTAGAAGTAGTTTTAATTATTTTTTATAGACTAAACTTTGGACTTTTGGACGCATTTATAAAGTTTAAATTAAATCGAATCTTACGTTTCTGGTCGGAAAAAAATACATCTTCATGTCGAGGAAGAACCACTGCATACATACATGTTCATCGATTTACTAGTATGGATACGAAATAATTGTAACAGGCACAAAATAGATTACCTCTCAAGCGTCGACATTTTCCGCTCTGTCTAAACAGCAGTACTCTGTCTAATACATATTATCGGGGTACACGGGGTGTATATAGGCAATGCCGAACTAATATATCCGTCTATCGACAAACTGACGGCATCGCTTCCGCTGTCATTCGGAATATACGGCGACGACTCGGCATCCCTCCCGCGATCAACTGGTGCCTTCGGTAACTATTCGACCACCGGCACACGGTGTCATCAATTAAGAGAAAAGAAATTCAACGTAGATATAAGAAAGACTTGTGACACCGTGTGCCTGTGTATTCGACATGTGTTCTTAACATGATCGACATTGTTTTCGCGTGTAGAACTCATCCCTTCAGCGTTTTCGGGGAGCTTTCGGCATCTATTCGGCTTTCATTCAGGAAACCTTCGAAGCTCTACCGAACAATTGGACCTTTTGCGTCCAAATTTTAAAACCGATGGTTTTTCGTTCCCAAATGCTTCCAGAAGCGTTGAGGAATGATACGGAATGATTCCAGAACACCCCGAATGCATTCCGAACCATACCGATGCATCCCTATCAGGTGAATTTCAGCTACGGGGTCTTAGTGAACAACAGGTCTCAAATAGTATGAAGAACAACCGCACTAAGTACGACAAGATTGTGTTATACTATTTGTCTCCCTTGAAATGTTGAAATCTGCCAAAGTCTTGAATTGACTGGCCTTTGATGGTACCTTTATGTCGCATGTCAGTTTGGTTTGAAACACGTTTTAAGTAGTGAATTTCTTGATGTTTACTAAAAGTCTTAAAGGATGAGTGGCTAGTATAAAATATTGACAATGATATGTCGGGTTGTTAAACGTTGAACTGTTCACTCACCAAACACTCACCAAACACAATATTATCACATTTTTGCCACTTTGAACAAGAACATGTAATACAATTTCCCCGCAACTTAATGCCCCGCCAAAACATAATGCCCAAAGTGACAGATGATAACATGATGTAACATTGGTTCATCAAACAACACCGATTTGGTAGCACGGAAAACGCTCATTGACATATCCAAAGTCAGAGCAATGTAGCAGATACGCATCAACACATTCTGACCGGAAAGGCTAAATGTTAAGAGTTATCGCACCATGGATTGTGATAGGAAGCATACTATTCCCAAACTGTAAATGGACGAACCACTTAGCGTGCTTAACAAACTTTAGAACGGGTGCTACATAAAGAAAATATTGAATGCGTTGAATAGATAGCCCAAAATATCCAGGGTTATAATAATACATAATATTCATATCCAACTATTTGTCCCATTCGTATTGACTGTGTTTTCAAGTCGACCTTAGTTACCTTTTTTTGACTGGTGTTATACCGGTTTTAAGCTGATCGATCATATCCCGATTGCGTAATCGCGCTATGCTAACTCAGCGGGTTGTCGGGGTGTATAAATTAATGTATATCCTTTGCTGGAGGGGTTTTGCGCGTTCAGTTACACTTTTGGTATTTTTGACATTTTGTATATGATGCATACCAGGATCTTTTTTGTGGGCATAGCTCTGTCATTATGAAATTTTGTTTATAAGGTAGGTATCATCAGGAACATTTAAATACTTCTATGCTTTCATTCAGATTTCTTTGAGGAATCTAACAATTACATGTGTATGCATTTGTTATGCTAGTAACTGCAATACATGTGACGATATGTATACTTATTACCATACATATTCGATGGATGATAAAAAATAGACGGTTACTAATAACCGTACAATGCTTGAGTATGTGTGCAATATCACAAAGTACAGTTTAAATGAAATTTAGCAACCACTGCTGATTTTGTACGGTTTGTTCAGTTGCATCTTCAAGCCATAGACCACACAATTATGGAACTGGTTTTTTAATATCTTGAAAAATAAAAAAATTAGGACAATTTTAATTTCGTGAAATAGAGCGGTTTTTTTCTTGAATTACATAGGATAATATTCGCACGCTCGCGGACCCGACAAAACTCCAATTTCCCTCTAATTGTCACAAATATTTTTTTTCAAGATATCGGGATGAAACATTTGTTCAACTTATAGCTATGTTGGACAAGTGCTTTCAACGTTATGAAGAGTTGAAATGTGAAACAAATACTAAATCAGTTTTCAATGTTTTAATCAATTCATAACACCAATCATATATTACATACAAAGAGGTTTTTGGATTCAGTTACAGAAGCATGTAGTTTTAGCGACCTTTAAAACAAAACATTTGTGAACCTGAGTGCGCAAATCATTAGCAAGTGATAGATGATAGTATTATTCTACCACCGTTATTTTTTTTGAATTTTCGAAAACAAATGTAGAACTTTTATTTAACGTACTGGTCAGTGATTCTTACTTAACAGTTACCAAAGAAAAGCAACATTTCCATTTTTATTTTTCTATTATATTATTATGAAAATAAAGAAAATGTATACTTACAACATCAGATGTCTTCTTGTTTTTCTTATTATTCAGTCAATAGCTCATCTTTGCTCACCTTTTTTAACGTTTATTTTTCATTTTTACAATTCGTATATATTCAATTAGGTGGTACAACGTGTCAATTAACCAGTTTATTTAACAAGTGTCATAGGAATGACCCAGTCAGCATGGCTACATTGGCCCAACGTTGGGTAATCGTTGTACAGTTGGCATATCGTCGGCGTTGGCAGTGCATCGTTGGCCCATCGTTGCGCCAACGATATTTTACAACAGTTGGCTAGATGTTGGTTTTGTAACAATGAGCCAACGTCGTCAGAATTACAAACTACCAACAGTGTGGTTGCATACAGTTGGCCAACGTTATTTTGACTGAGTCACTGATTGCAATAAGCATTTAATTTCGATTCTTGATTCTAGCATTTGATTAAAATATTTTGTCAATACATCTTTACAATAGTTTACAATGGTTTACAATGTTAATTGATCTTATTTTATAATTATGACTTTGATTAATTTAACTGATTGATTCTGTTTATTGCTGTTGGCGATGGTGCTGATGATAATTATTGAATTTTAATGATCATAATAATAATTAATCATTTTATTTCATTGCATTTGCATATTAATGTGGATAAATATATACTATCATAGTTTTTAAAAATAAATACCACACATACTGATGATAGTGCTCCTTTTTTTATTTTGTATAACTATTATAATTAATAATTTTGAATACTAGTATAAAATGTAGGCCTGCTCTTTTCATTAATTTTATAACTAACACAAGTTACACCATTTGTCGATAGACTAACAATGAAGACAGATATTCCACATCTGTAGTCAATTAATGTGTTCAAGCCAGTGTGATGATAAGCTAGCCCTATGATCTTATCAAGTATGTTGCCTAGCGACTAGAATTTAGGGTGGTAATTATCAGAGATACTCGGCAATAAACCCTGAGTGTATTGTATGTATACATGTAGCTGCTATAGCGTTATAAGTTGGAAAACCTTAACTGACCACAGCTGTTGAACAAGTGATTTAAATACAGCCCCAGTGTTAAAATCGACAGAAAAGTAAGTAAAACCACTTTTTATTGATTTTATTATCTTGTAGATCTATCTTGTCATTTTTGCATTGACCATATGCTATTATAGAGCTCTTTTTATAATGCATTAAACCTGCGCATGGATTTAATAAAGCCTACATTTATGTATCTATGTAGACCTCTGTATTGTATACTATAGTATACTATGTACATGTGCAATGCATGCTGTGTGCTTCATGTATTTTCTATCAACTTTAATGATACTTAATTGTTTTAATATGGATACTAGAATTCCACTTGCTATTAACGCATATAATTTAATGTAAAAAATAAAGTGGTTCAGTTTTTAAAAAGTATGCGTCTGGAAACTGGAAAACTTGTGAACAGAATATAGAGTGATCACGTGACGGTCTTGTGACATGTTAAGATGGCGGGCGTAATAACAATGTATTTGATGTGGTGTCGTTAGTTGTATTTCGACTGAATGATGTATATCATGTACGTTTTTATACTTTGTAACATTATTGATTGATTCATTAAGGCATGCTTATAAGATTTCCAGCTTCTCCCCACTGTCTGAGAAAAACTTTATAGGTTATTTTTGTCCAAATCACTACCCCGGGGACAATCTTTAGATGGAGACAATCTTTAGTTTTCATTTGCCGGGAAATACTGGATATTTTAGAAAGCTGTACCCCGCCATAGGTTTTGACAACCCAAACGTAACAATCCCGGCGGTTGGGGCATGGATGCAACTGACTGATGCATTAATGATTAGACAGGAGAAATATGAACTGTGTCAAATGTCTATTGATGTTTGTGCAGGTGTTAAGTTTGATGTCCTTTGTTATACATGTAATGAAATGGTACAGTTTGTTCATCCGTCAGGTAAACTATGTTTATCTATGCCTAACCGGGTGTATTTAATTGAACTTTAATTCATTAGCTCATTAAGTACTACTTATTGAATTGACAGTATATATTATTATACTGTAGAAAGAAGAAAGAACCCGTCCCGAGAAATGTTTATAGAAAAATTGCAACGAAAAATTAGCCGCCTCTGCTGGGAATCGAACCCAGGTCTCTTGGATTACCGGTCTAGTATGCTAACCACTACACCCAGCATTATGTGATATTTACAAAAATCACGCATGTATATTTACCGTATGTAGCTCTATGCAAAAATAGACCGGATTGGCCTACAGTCGATTCAATAGGTAATACTACTGAGGGAACTATCCCATTCGAAAGAATAGCGATGAATACCGTTAACTCGGGTATACCCAGTCAAACCTAGATAAACGGCAATAGTATATTTAGTATAGTTCTCGATTGACTTTGAAAGTACTGTAATGTTGAAATACTGGTTTCTTCAGTAAACACATGCTGTCACTTTGATACTAAAAAAATAACACCGATAAATTGTGCACAGTTGGTAACTCAACCGATGTGGGTTATACCTAATTTTCCCACCTTTCTTGTTATTATAGGTGCAATTTATCATAATGTATCACTGACATATGTATTTTCAGAAGATGTCAAACAGTACCATCCTGGAGTACTGCACAAAAATCAGTGGAAAATATAATTAAGAAATAGTCAGGATACAGGTGCCGCAAACTAAAGAAGGCCGAAACAGACTGCCGAGAAGAGACCAGCTAGGGAGAATTGGATTGATAATGTCAATTACTTGTTAACTTACGCAGACGGCAAATAAAAATAGTATTTGAAAGTTGATATTCGTTTGAGTTAGAGTCTAGTCTATGCAATGTGAAAACAAGGTGAGCAAATCAATAGCAGGTAATGGCATACCAGTTGAGTAAAGTACTGTAAACATGAGCAAGAACTTGGGGATGAGATCTGCTGCCTAAACCGTCAGATCGTACCCTAAATTTTTACTTAAAGTCATAAACATTGGATTATATGTTTCAAAAATCTTACACAGTGAGTAAAAATTAAGTTCATGAGATCTGCTGCCTTAACCGTCAGATCATACCCTTAATGTATGTGAGAGGTAAAAAGAAATACAAATATACATTTAAAACAAGTTTTATATTTATAAGATCTGCTGCCTAGACCGTCAGATCATATTAATACCTTTTGTATGTCATCGACTAAGCAAGACCAGGGCACTAGAGAACATCCTTCAAGTGGTATTGTTGTTGGCCTAATGTAACCCAGGTAAGCACTTGATTTCCAACGACCGAGTTGTTGTATTTGTGAAGGTGACATGTTGCTATGATTTGCCTGAGTAGCCCCGCCAATTCTGAATGAATGTGAAGTATATGTATGCGGGTCTAAACGACATGAGATAACACACTCTCTTAATATTGATCTAAAATATGCTGTTGAGACTGGTTGACTAATACTATCCTTAAACAGTGGCCCAATGGTAGACGGGGTACATGTTAAATAGCTTATCAGAGCATGAACTGGGCAAATCTGTCTAACAGATTGTCTGGCAATGGGAATGACTGCTGTCTTTCCTTGAGAGTGTTTGTAGTTGTGCAAAGTAACAGTAACAGATGAAACCTGTTGACCAAGATATACCAAAGAAATGTCACCCCGGCCAATAACATTCTGGGAACCCTTAGATGAAGTGGCCAATTCTCCAATACGGAATAAACCGAAGAAAGCTGTAAGAAACATGGCACGCATGAGAGTGCGATTATACTTGTCAGAAACAATGGTATCCAAAACATGTACGTATGCCTTAATATGTTCCAAGGTAAAGGGCTGTCGTTTGTCTGATTGTTTATGCTTACGCAAGCTGTGTAACAATTTTGAAACCATGAAATTGTTTGTAGGGTTCTCTAGGCCCTGAATTTTGTGACTATATGAAATGGCTGAAATATATGAAGTTATAGTTGAACTTTGCAACTGGCGGTAATGACAAACTGCTATAAATTGAGCCAGTTGATTAACCGTAATGGGCATTGTATGTGTACCAGGGTAATACGTGTCGTGAAATGACTGATAATGTTTCAGAGCATTTCTGTAACTTGATTTTGTTGATGGTGCTAAACCAGAGTCAAGTAAATTATACACAGCATTATTCAGTGAAGCGTGAGTAAATCCTCTGGAACAAGTGTGGGATGCGTGTCCATGAAGGGAGCCAGTGTTCGAAATTTCTCTATCTGTAAACGAGAAAGGAGATCAGGTAGAACATTGTATTTCCCCTCTACATGTTCCGCTTTCATGAGAATGTTATGTTTCATGCTAGTTAATACTAGACGCCTTACTAGGGACATAATGGCCTGTATTTTGCAAGTTTGTCTATTTACTATATGGACTTCTGCCAAATTATCTGTATGGAAGATAATGCATTGGTTTTTTAACTGTTTTCCCCACATTTCTAAAGACAATACAATTGGGAACAGCTCCTTGAATGTGATGTCATAATGTAACCATGTTTTTGACCAAGAACCATAAAACCATTGATTTTTTAGAATAGCTCCATAGCCAATAGAACCAGATGCATCTGTATGGAGATGAAGAATATCAGATGATAGCCACCGTTTTTGTAGGAGTAAGTGTTTACCATTGAAATGTTCACTAAATATTTGCCAGGCCTTGATGTCTTTGCGACTCTCTACATTCAATGTAATGCGATGATGTTGTTTAGTTACTTTTTTGGTAAGGTCAGTCAAGCGTCTCAAAAAACAACGCCCTGGAATCACTACCTGGCAACAGAAGTTTAATAATCCCAATAAAGACTGAAGATCCTTGAGTGATATTTTCCTTGATTTAGAAACCAACAGGAGCTGTGATCTTAGCTTAAGTAACTTGTCTTGTGGAAGCCTGGCTTCCATGTTTTCAGAATCTAATTCTAAACCCATAAATGTGATTACTTTAGTCGCATTTTCAGTTTTTCCTCTTTGATAGGGACCCCTACATGCTTACACAAACCCAGAAATTTATCCAAATTGTCTTGGCATACTGAAGAGTCAGGAGGACCTAAAATCAGGAAATCATCAAGAATATGGACCATATGATTTATGTTAAGGATTGTTTTTGAAATGTATTGCAATGCACAACTGAAACGTTCAAAGATTGCACATGATGAAGATGCTCCCATTGGAAGACATGTGTCATAGTAGTATTTCCCCTTAAAAGTGAAACCTAGCAGATGATGATCATCCTCATGTATTGGAATAAGCCTGAAAGCTGAATCTATATCAGTTTTGCTAAACAGTGTACCTTGACCTAAAACAAGTAATTCACCGACTGCGTCGTCGAAACAGGAGTATGAGACTGTGGCAAGCTCCTGGGTAATAAAGTCGTTAACTGAATTGCCGTGAGGGTAACTTAAATGATGTATTAGCCGAAACTGACCTTGGACCTTTTTTGGTACCAGGCCTATGGGACTGATGCGTAGATTTTCCAAAGGCGGAGAGTTAAAAGGACCTTTGATGCGACCTAGAACCAGCTCTGCTGAGATTTTTTTGTTAACTACATCTGGATTTTCTGCACATGACTTTAGGTTAGATGATGTAGTTGCTAGTCTAGGGCCTGTGTAACCAATTTTAAAACCCTTTGTGAAACCCCCGATAAGGTAATCGTCAAAATTATAGCCCTTTAGATATGTAGCCAGAATTTCTACTTTAATTGGTGTAACCACCTTGTCCTTATTTAGATGATTTCTGAAAGGTGGCAGTGCTTGACCTTGAGGCAGTACCTGACTTATTTGCCTGTTCTTTGCTAGAGTGACTACAGTTGTAGGACGGGTGGTTTCCCCTACAGAAACCACACACATGTGGGTGTGAGCATTTTGACGAATAGCATCCCGTACGTTTATTGAAGTTCCAGCATGTTTGGTCAAGAAATCGTTTTTGTTTAAACAGGTGGGATTGATTGTTGAATTGCTTGGGCTGACGAAAGGGCTGATTGAACGACTGATTAAACGAGTGATTGGTGGACTGATTGGATTCGGACTCTGTGCAAGCCATCAACCAAAATTCTGCATGCAATCTATCCCAAGGTATTTGGTCCCATTCCCTGTAATGTCTGAATTGGTTGTCGTATTCCAGGAAAGCTAAGCCAGGACGACGCTTGGCAAGGTCGCGGACAATTTCCGCGTACTTCATTAACTGAGGAGCTTCTAAAGGAAATTTAACTGTATATACAGCAACAAATCTCAGAAATGCAGACGTCCATGCATCAATATTTGTAATATTCCTGGTATGAGTGGTAGACATTATAGCGAAGTTAGCTTGTCGGTCAAATTGTAAAGCATATGTTTGCTTCCTTTTTGTTGTGATATTTGGCAATAAGGTCGCCAAGTCCACAAACTTATGCGTCCAAATCTCTTGACAAGTAGTCTTATTAATTTGTCTGACTATTGGGGAACTTATTGGTTCAATATAACTATACTGGGTGCCATTACCTGCCAACAAAGTTTTAGTGTGGTTCGACACCGCAGCATTAATGGAACCCATCATTACTTCTTCTGGGAAGGTTTCCGACTCCTCTTCAATGTCGCGAAATTGAGGCGATGGCATGTCAGCTGGTGTAGCCGTCAAAGGGCCCTGTATGTCCAAACCAGACAACAATAAGGGCCTAGCATCAACGATCCTAGGCATAGCATCTGGAGTATTAATATGGCCAGTGGCCGCATTGGCTACATATTCCGTAGTGTCAGTGTTATAAGGTGTGTTCACCAGTAAAACCTTTTGACCAGGTTCATTGGGATTTTTGCATCCTGATTTCTTGCTTTTCTTGGTTGCACAACAATCGCATACGGAAGTCGTGGCTACAGCCACTGCTGCCTTTCTTTTCTTTGAAGGTTTCATCTGAAAATAATAAATGCATATCCTTGTTGTGACTTTGGTCCGAAACAATTAAACCACTAGGCCACTATAAGTCTAAACTGGCCACTGTGTCTGTGACCCCCAAATGCTGTAACATAGATTGATCTTAGCCTCCGTATGTAATATAATCATGTTACAATTGTAAAGATTAGACTGGCTAATAAATGAAAGTCAAATAAAATCATTTACAAGTGATAGAACTGGTCACTCCAGCATGTAAATATATGTGGCATGGCACTTAATCTCATATCAAACAAATATGTTATAATAGGTAGTACAGTCTAGTTATAATGAAGACTAGGACATATACCTTCAAAATACAACAAAATTAAAGTGGCATGAACTGGTAACTAAATCATGCAAAATAAGTGGCGGGAACTGGCAACTTAATCCCGCAAAACAAATTTATATGCTATAATAAGCAACAGAGACATTCAGGGACCAGGCAAAATCTAGATTGGCCCATAAACCTGCCATATATAATTTTTGTCAAGTGGCATGAACTGGCAACTAAATCATGCAAAATATGTGGCGGGAACTGGCAACTAAATCCCGCAAAACAATTTTATATCAATAATAAGCAGCAGAGACTTTCTGGGACCAGACAATATGTAGACTAGCCCATAAAGCTGCCCTATATAATGAGTGGCGGGAACTGGCAACTAAATCCCGCAATAATTATGTGACATTAGGCAGCAAAAGCCTGTGAAATTATGTCACATGTGACTGGAACTTGCTGCTGAATCACTCAATTATGTGAGCCTGAGGGGCACTGGCTACCAAATCCTCAGAAATAATTTGTACAATAAAATAGCAAGTTGTATTGCATGATTGTAATGCAAACCACTAGTTCAAAGAGCCTATATAGACAGATGTTAAGATTGTTACGTAACCTCAATAATAAAAGGATGTGCATTATTCCATCTACATCATGATCATGATAATGTACCAACAGTACTGTACTATAATTAGTAAGTTTTCAATACTATGGAATTAATAATGCAAGAATATAATTCATACGTATCTTAAAGAGTATGTCATATTGACTGTCCCAGGGCGGCGACCAATGCAGCTCGTATGTTTGATATCAACCTGATCTGACCCGGGTTTGATAGGTGGCATCCATCTTCGGCAAAGTTCTTGGCTTTACTGTCGCTTGACCAAAATCCCTTCAAGCGCCAAAGATAGGACCTCTTGTGAGATGGTGAATTTAGTATAGTAGATAACCGGATGTTCAACTCGTCTACCCTGGCATTGTACCATTCAGGGTTTACTGGGTATCTTGTATATTGTGAACGGTCACGGTGCAACACTTGTAATGCAATCACCTTGCCTACCCCCACTTCAAACAATAAATAGTCTACCAGTTCCTTGATCTGATGGGCAACTGATGATGGGGTGTTTCTATCGTCATAAATGTCATTAGTCCCAACAATTAAAATAACGATGTCCGGAATAAAATCTGAAACTGTTTCAACATGTCTCTTTAAATCATGTACTTTAGCGCCAGGAAAACCAGAATATTGGATAAGTGGATGTCCAGGTAAATTCAAACTGAAGTTGACTTCGTTAGAATGTCTGATGAATTCCCTCAAACGTTTAACGAAAGAATGTCCAAACAACTGAATTTTCCTTCCCATGGGCGCCGCCATATTGGATCACGCCGTGACCTCGCACTCCCGCGTTATAGACCCTTACAATTAGGCGATAATCGTATGTACAGAGTTACCTCCCGTAACCGGATGTGACGTCAAACGAGGGCTCTACAAATTAACGACACTATAAACGCAGTAGCGAAGAGATTATTTAATCGCTTTTTTCGTTAATTGCATGTTTTGTAGCTGTTGTTTTTTCAAACAAGATGTTTATAATGTACTAACAATGTATGTATAGTATGTTACATGTTATGGATGTGGAGGAAACGTGTGATTTCTCGGATTTTTTTCTATCAACAATGGTCAATTATCGGGCGTTAATTTCCAAAAAGATCTGTAGTTGTATTAATTTTTTTTTGTAATTCGGTTGATTGTCATGCACATTTCGTACATTAAATTGAGCGTTAGTGCCAAGATACAGTGTATATTTGTACTTTGATAAATGTATATTTTGCCGGGAATGTAAAGCGCAAGTATTTTCACCTGGTTCTTTCAATACTACATCATTACCGCCATTAGACCTGGTTAACTCTGGATCATTGCAATGTCTCATTTCTTTTTACCAATACAATTCACAAGTTATGTGTTGTTTATTATGGATTGTAATAAAACAAAGACATAATTATTTAGGCCTTTGAATACACATATATTAGAGCCACAACGATTTATTGGAATGTCCTATCTGGTTACATACGTGCCATTTCGGGCAAATTCGGCTAAAAAAGCTGTATAAATGACGATTATGATAGCAGTTGATTGTTATAAATTAATTTAAAAAATACGTTATTTATATACAACTGCTCTTCAAACTAACATCACAATTAACAATATTTTGTTTTTAATATAATGTAAATCTTAATTCACAAAAAGTGACCTGAACTGCAATTCGAGTGATGGGAAAAACATAACAAATTAAAGTGAGACAGATACTTAAGAAGTTAAGGTGCTCAAACCCTAATGCATAAATAAAATCTTGTCAGATGATGAGGTGCTAAATCCCTAACGCATAAATAAATCTAGGTGCTGTATAATTATATAAAGATTTACAATAAACAGCATAGATCCCCTAATATCAAGATAAGCCACCAAGACCATACACTAAATTAGTTTCACAGCAGGGTACTAATATACAACCAATCAGTACTATGTTGTCACCATCTGTCATCTTAATATACATGTACATTATATTGATCAGTGTTTTACCTTAAATGATTGACATTGATTGACACTTTTAAATCAACGTTTGGGTTACTTTTATAAAAAAGTATAAATTTTGTTTATCCAAACCACGGAGGTCTCTCTAATTCCGTGTCCGAATAAAAAGTGTAAATTAATGGACATGCACCTGTATGACTTGTGCTACAATGCTCATTTTGATGTTTTAAATGTAATTTATTGCAATATTTTTACACGTAGACAACATTTAAAATAAATAAAGCACTTTTCTCATTTACTTGTATATGAATTTCAAATGAACAAAGGTTTCATGATGGAAGAGTAAGATTTGAAACAAACTACATTGTATTGCCAAACAATTTAGTTTTACCTACATACAACAAAATTTTACATAGAATTGATTCTGATTTTAAGTTATTCGTCGTGTGAACTTTTCCGGTGATTTCTTACTTTCTTTGATTGTAGTAAACAACACATCAATGTACTCGTGTTAACACTAAACAAGTAAGCACATGCGGACATGTAAAATCATGCCGCCCGGATTTTAGTACGAACTATATCTAGAAAGAAATTTCCTCCTGTGTAAATTAACGTTTTAATTTCTGGCTGGATAGTCGTACTTTTGAAATGATATAGCTAATATTCTATACTTTTATGATGTGTGATGAATTATTAAAATACACAATTTCTTTATGCTAGTATAAAATGTAAGTCAGGTTTCAATGAGTGGATTGTGCGCGCGTGATGCATGGTATTTAGGTTCGAAAAGCATGGCTCTCCTTTTAAAACTTTAATAATATCTTTTAATAATATAATTGTTGGAAAGCTTAGTCTACACAGTTCTTAAAACTGCAAATAATAAACATTTTGAGCAAGTTAAATGCCAATTGTTGAGTATTGAATTCAGTTCTTTATTTTTACATTTTCTTGCCCTTGAAATTTTTGTTCCGAAAACATGGCTTTTTATGTTTTATTATTGAAAATACATTAACAAAAGTTACATTATTAAAAAGTCTATACGATCTTGTTTTCGTAAGTGTTCATCTTTTAAAAATCGACAGAGTAAAACGTGATTTACAGCGGTTTAAAGTTGACACATTTTTTATTTCCTTTACACGCTAACGGTAATCGGCTCGTGTATTCGCTTTGAGCCCTCGTTTGACGTCATCAAAGGGAGACAATTTAATTACGGTCTTAATTGAAAGGGTGTATTACGCAGTTATGTAAACACAGTTTTTGCCACCGAAATTTCACTGCAAAACGAGGCCGCCGCCCCAAAACACTAAGTCCAAAAAATACGTTGAACAATAACGTAACACAAGGTATACTTTAACAACCTTGAATTCCTTTAAATAACTTCAAATATTGAAAAAAACAGGCTCTGAATTGACGAGGTGACTCCCTTCGTCAATGATAACAAAAGCAATGGCTAAGAAGCGTTTTGATTGGTTGGATCAGGGTTGCACTAAAGATCCGTAAAGCCGTACCTATTGGTCCGGAAAGAAAGACTTTCCAATGACATAAATGATTTTATGTGTGCATAAAATTTTATATATGTAAAAGTTAGTACTGTATGTATTCTGCAACATGTTGACTTGCTCAGTTGACCAGGAAAGGTGGAACATTTGGAGCTTTCAGTTTATTCGAATTTATTTAAGTTCGATTATGGAACCAGTTTTTCCAACCGATACGAATCACTCTCGACACCTCATTCCTGATGTTGTCTATCGCCTACAAGTTATACTATAACAGATGTGATGACAGTTTCACTTTTATACAGTGTCTACATAGGGACTTTCTGGTACTATATAAACTACATCTTTGGTATGTCGCGGCCACACGTTGGATCGAACCCAAGACCTCCCGCACTTGGAGCAGGCTCTGTAACACTAAGCTATTGAGATTTTGTGATCACCTTTGTCTGCTTTTCAGGAAGGGAATTTCTGGTACCATTTTAATTCCATCTATGGTATGATGTGGCCACAAGTGGGATCGAACTCAGGACCTCCCGCAGACCTTGAAGCAGACTCTCTACCACTAAGCTTTCGAGGTTTTGCGATCACTTTTTGTCCGCTTTTCAGTTTACATTACCGAAATCAAGTATTTGTGAGCCAACAAAATGCCAACCATGAATAATATTTATCAACGTTGGGCCAACCGTTGGGAGATTGTTGGTACAACAGTGGCCCAACGATGGGCCAACAATGTTTTATATTTTGCCAACCAAATGCCAACGATGAATAAGATTTTCCACCGTTGGCCCAACGTTGAGCCAACGGTTGGCCCAACGGTATCACAACGAGCAAAATGACGTTGGGCCAACTTAATTTTCCAACGTTGGCCAAACAATGTTCGCTTCGTTGGCCCAACGTTGGGTCAACGTAAACATGCTATCTGGGGATATGATTCTTCGTTTTTATGTCTCAACTGTACGATTATTATAATTTCAAATTTTCACTTTATTTTAATGCATGTATTAGTTTCCAAATCGGCAATAAAGTCAAAGTTTCAAATCTCTAAAATCATAATAAAGTATGTATACAGGAAATATAGCGGTTATAGAAATATAGCGGTTATAACCCTTCAAGCGAATGTACCACTTTTATTACCCCACATGCTGTGACAATCGCAGCGGGGTGCGTCATAAAACAATTAACAATGTGCAAATTAAATATGTGTATTACTTTTTTACTAAAAAAAAAGATACCTGTTTTAAAAAACCATAAAAAGGGGGCAGATCTAATTATCGCATTTCTTATATCAAAACACCAATCTGACGGGAAGAAATTAAACTATTAATCAAGTTTGCACAAAATATATTCCCCGAGAAACAAAAGAACTACGGACAAGAAAGTAACCAAGTTTGATATCAAATCCGTTCATTTCCTTCTTTGTTCAATGTGAGTGATAGTCAAGTTAAAAACCTTTAAAAAGGGGGCTGATCCCATAAAGATACAACTATGAAATTTAGTGCATTATTTTGTAGACATATCAAACTACAAAATATGTTTGCACATAAGAAATCTCTCAAATAGTTTGTATCATATGAACAATTTTACGTGGAGTCCCCATGCCTTCCAATGGTAAAAAAATTGTCACATGTGCGAATACAAATGGGACAAATAGTTGGATATGTTTGTAGAAACACAACATTAGTCGGAGCTGACTATGTGTTTACTGTATTATTAGCATCAATCAACATTAAAATTCGCTAGACATGTTAATTTAAATGTATAATTATACAAACAAATTTGTTTATACTTAAAGTTTATTTTTATTCTAAGAAAGACATATTATTTGATTGTCAAGGACGGTCTCACACGCAGTAATCAATACGCGAACATTAAAGGTACAAAACTGTGGATTATGAAATATTTTAAGATTACTGAAAATGCTTAAATGGGTTTGAAAAAAGATTCCATGAACAATAAATGGTAGTGTCACATTATTTTCATTCTCAAAATGTCAACATTGGCTTGGTCACTATTTTATTTGGTACGATATAACGAATGGAGTACGTTTGCGAATTATAATGTCTGAACCTTCCATTGACTGTTCACATTTCCCAACGATCGAGTCACTTACACATCTAAACGTAGCGTCTGATGACGTTGTTTTGTTGACTTGAGGCGAAAGCCGAAAGACGTTTATTTCGATAATCATTTTTAGATAATTAATATACTCTAATGCTACAGGTTATGTTAACCAAAGGCGTCACTACCGTTTATATTTGGCTAGGACAATCAACATTGTAAGTTGGTAATACACTATGACTGCTAATATTGTGCGACGTTTCTAATCGCAAATCTGACAAAAGCAGATTTTGTTCTCGGAAAGAAGGAGATATGTAGCATGATGTTGTTCTCGGAAAGAAGCAGATATGTAGCAGGATGTTGTTCTCGGAAAGAAGGAGATATGTAGCAGGATGTTGTTCTCGGAAAGAAGGAGACATGTAGCAGGATGTTGTTCTCGGAAAGAAGCAGATATGTAGCAGGATGTTGTTCTCGGAAAGAAGGAGATATGTAGCAGGATGTTGTTCTCGGAAAGAAGCAGATATGTAGCAGGATGTTGTTCTCGGAAAGAAGCAGATATGTAGCAGGATGTTGTTCTCGGAAAGAAGCAGATATGTAGCAGGATGTTGTTCTCGGAAAGAAGCAGATATGTAGCAGGAAGTGTTGACTAAAGGTGTTCAGTATTGATAGATAATGAAAATCTGGTACTAGTCGATGCTCTAACTGGAAAGAGATGCTGGTAGATCTGGTGCTAGTCGATGATCTAACTGGAAAGAGATGCTGGTAGATCTGGTGCTAGTCGATGATGTCACTGGAAAGAGATGGCGGTAGATCTGGTACTAGTCGATGATCTAACTGGAAAGAGATGCTGGTAGATCTGGTGCTAGTCGATGATCTATCTGGAAAGAGATGCTGGTCTACAGGAATGCCCACAAGATTATAGAATCACCAAACACTTGATTGCCCTCATGGCCTTCGTCTTTGTGTAACAGAACATTCCTCGGCCTGACAATTTTACTATCACCCTCTAAGATATGTGTTATTCATAAACTATTTAGAGTTCAATACCTTTAAGATGTATAACACGTGTCTCAACCGACAAGATCAATCTGAAAAGTTGTTGTTAATTTAGAATGATGTAATAGTATGTTTATTCATTGAACGTTGTATCACCTGTTTAAAGGCGTGGTGCTTTGATGGATCGGATGTAACGTATATAGATATTCATGCACCTTGATCACATCGAAGAAACGGAAAAGAATGATCTTGTTTTATTATTGGAGTGGGGCAGCTAATATAGTTCAGTGTATAATGTGATACCAGTCACTGCATGCGATCTGTTTTAGCCGAGGAGAAGTTATCTATTGCCGGCGAAGCACACTACGGTGGAAAGAGGTAGGAATAAACGCGTCACTTCTTTGTGATGTGATTCAAACACGGTTGAACACGATAAGTCGTGTAAAAACATTAAACATGATAAACATGAGCGTATAAGGTTTAACTCACAAAATAATATCCCCAAATATACCTCACAATGACACATAATTAAACACTAGGGTATAGAGAACATCAGTACCCGTGTCACATTGACACAGTTTCATTTACTTTAATATGTCGGCATCTTTTATAGGTACAAGAGAACATCAGTACCCGTGTCACATTGACACAGTTTTATTTACTTTAATATGTCATCTTTTATAGGTACAATGATAGTGTCGTGCAACGAGAAAATAAAGCTGGCGAAAATCAGCCACCGTATTATTATCGTAACGGGCACTAAAATTAATTGCGTGTTACGAAAGACGTCCAACGAACAATAGAATAATTAGCGAAACTTATTTTTTCTTTGTTTGGCTGACAACCTGAGCTGATATCATTTATCATCAACTTTTTATAAACTTATTTACTTGGCAGATTACGTCGTGCTATTATGAACATTAGTGAACGCGTTTAAGTAACATTTCAAGAAAATAATACCTTAAGGGCGTATAAAATGAAAGCGTTTGTCAAAAAATCAGCCAACTCGTCTCAGATTAATTAATCTAGAGAAAGGACGACTTACCGTTATGTAGTGTTGGTATTTTGTAATTAATTTTAAATTAGCGTTATTGTGTGAATTTTGTACCTAAGCGGGTGAGTACTGACATTTTATTTTCATGCTTTATAGGAAATATGACGAATACGCATTTTGACAAACTGGACGATATGAATGACGTACCGTATGTTTATCCTTGGTGCCAGCGGCTAGTTGGTGACATAATGAGATAAATGCCGCGTAACAGATGGTACTTAATCTGGTACTGGACATTCAGGTGCTTAGTATACGTACAATAAACTACACGTACACATGACCGAGCTCATTCAGTTAATCACATATTTATTTCAGTAAGTATTTAAAATTGTTTATCATAACATGCACGTTTTGCGTATAAATACAAATGACCAGTATAAACACAGATTCTTAGTAAAAACTGAAGTTTTCAACCATTATGCAAAGAGCAAGATAAAATGATAAGAAAATATTCGTTCTAGCTTCTTCAATTAAAAAATATATATATGCAGCACAAACCGTTGTCTTTTAATACATACAGCAACGATTTCCACTTATATACAGTTTAGTTTTATATAAATATATAAACTAGTATAATTTATTAGAGGCATTGTTATTATTAGAGAATAATTAAACTAAATAACGTTTTTATTTACAATTATTCCTAAATAATCACGATGCTGACTGTATATAAATATATAGCGAATAGTGTTTTACACTGTATAATTAAGAGATGTTGACCGTTTATACTAAATAGCGAATAGTGCTTTACAGTGTATAGTTGAGAGATGTTTGCCGTATATACTATATAGCGAATAGTGCTTTACACTGTATAGTTTAGAGATGTTTGCCGTATATACTATATAGCGAATAGTGATTTACATTGTATAGTTTAGAGATGTTGATTGTATATAATATATAGCGAATAGTGCATCACAATGTATAATTTAGAGATGTTGACCGTATATGATATATAGCGAATAGTGCTATACAGTGTATAGTTTAGAGATGTTGGCCGTATATAATATATAGCAAATAGTGCTTTACAGTGTATAGTTTAGATATGTTGATTGTATATAATATATAGCGAATAGTGCTTTACAATGTATAGTTTTGAGATGATGATTGTATACACTATATAGCGAATAGTGCTTTACACTGTATAGTTTAGAGATGTTGATTGTATATAATATATAGCGAATAGTGCTTTACAGTGTATAGTTTAGAGATGATGATTGTATATACTATATAGCGAATAGTGCATCACAATGTATAATTTAGAGATTTTGACCGTATATAATATATAGCGAATAGTCCTTTACAGTGTATAGTTTAGAGAAGTTTACCATATATAATATATAGCGAATAGTGCTTTACATTGTATAGTTTAGATATGTTGATTGTATATAATATATAGCGAATAGTGCTTTACACTGTATAGTTTAGAGATGTTGATTTTATATAATATATAGCGAATAGTGCATCACAATGTATAATTTAGAGATTTTGACCGTATATAATATATAGCGAATAGTCCTTTACAGTGTATAGTTTAGAGAAGTTTACCATATATAATATATAGCGAATAGTGCTTTACATTGTATAGTTTAGAGATGTTGACAGTATATAATATATAGCGAAAAGTGCATTGCAATGTATAGTTTAGAGATGTTGATTGTATATAATATATAGCGAATAGTGCTTTACACTGTATAGTTGAGAGATGTTGACTGTATATACTATATAGCGAATAGTGCATTGCAATGTATAGTTTAGAGATGTTGATTGTATATACTATATAGCGAATAGTGCTTTGCAGTGTATAGTTTAGATATGTTGATTGTATATATTATATAGCGAATAGTCCTTTGCAATGTATAGTTGAGAAATGTTGATTGTATATAATATATAGCGAATAGTGCTTTGCAGTGTATAGTTAAGATATGTTGATTGTATATAATATATAGCGAATAGTGCTTTACAGTGTATAGTTTAGAGATGTTGACTGTATATACTATATAGCGAATAGTGCATTGCAATGTATAGTTTAGAGATGTTGATTGTATATAATATATAGCGAATAGTGCTTTACACTGTATAGTTGAGAGATGTTGACTGTATATACTATATAGCGAATAGTGCATTGCAATGTATAGTTTAGAGATGTTGATTGTATATACTATATAGCGAATAGTGCTTTGCAGTGTATAGTTTAGATATGTTGATTGTATATATTATATAGCGAATAGTCCTTTGCAATGTATAGTTGAGAAATGTTGATTGTATATAATATATAGCGAATAGTGCTTTGCAGTGTATAGTTTAGATATGTTGATTGTATATACTATATAGCGAATAGTGCTTTGCAATGTATAATTTAGATATGTTGATTGTATATAATATATAGCGAATAGTGCTTTACAGTGTATAGTTTAGAGATGTTGACCGTATATACTATATAGCGAATAGTGCTTTACAATGTATAGTTTAGAGATGTTGATTGTATATAATATATAGCGAATAGTGCTTTACACTGTGTAGTTTAGATATGTTGACTGTATATAATGTAAAGCGAATAGTGCTTTGCAATGTATAGTTTAGATATGTTGATTGTATATAATATATAGCGAAAAGTGCTTTACAGTGTATAGTTTAGATATGTTGATTGTATATAATATATAGCGAATAGTGCATCACAATGTATAATTTAGGGATGTTGACCGTATATAATATATAGCGAATAGTGCTTTACAGTGTATAGTTTAGAGAAGTTTACCATATATAATATATAGCGAATAGTGCTTTACATTGTATAGTTTAGAGATGTTGACAGTATATAATATATAGCGAATAGTGCTTTACACTGTGTAGTTTAGATATGTTGACTGTATATAATGTAAAGCGAATAGTGCTTTGCAATGTATAGTTTAGATATGTTGATTGTATATAATATGTAGCGAATAGTGCTTTACAGTGTATAGTTTAGATATGTTGATTGTATATTATATATAGCGAATAGTGCTTTACAGTGTATAGTTTAGATATGTTGATTGTATATAATACATAGCGAATAGTGCTTTGCAGTGTATAGTTTAGATATGTTGATTGTATATACTATATAGCGAATAGTGCTTTGCAATGTATAGTTTAGATATGTTGATTGTATATAATATATAGCGAATAGTGCTTTGCAATGTATAGTTTAGATATGTTGACCGTATATAATATATAGCGAATAGTGCTTTGCAGTGTATAGTTTAGATATGTTGATTGTATATACTATATAGCGAATAGTGCTTTACAGTGTATAGTTTAGAGATGTTGACCGTATATACTATATAGCGAATAGTGCTTTACAATGTATAGTTTAGAGATGTTGATTGTATATAATATATAGCGAATAGTGCTTTACAATGTATAGTTTAGAGATGTTGACCGTATATGATATATAGCGAATAGTGCTTTACAATGCATAGTTTAGAGATGTTGGCCGTATATAATATATAGCGAATAGTGCTTTACAGTGTATAGTTTAGAGATGTAATATGATGTAATATTAAGGGTCACATCTCGAATATTTGTTCGGATGATTGTGCCTTCGCTTCCAACTGAAAAGAACATTGGTGGTTCACATGCCTCCACACAGCGATTGTTGGCTTAGAACATTGATTCCTTGCGAATGTCACAGTCAAAGACCGACCTGGGTGAAACAAGCGAACGGTATTTAGCCCTAGCTATGAGGAAACATGACACAGGTTGTGACACTGTAATTGGTTCCACATGGCTGCACACCGTGTCAAAAGAATGTCGGGTGTCAATTAACAAGCCAAAAGTACATTACTGCATTTTCATAACTATTCTTTCATAATAGTCAATAAAAAGAAAAATCATTTTAGTACACTTTTTAACGAGTTTTCTCCCGTTTGGAGCCGAATGTCCCAACTTTTTGTCTTCAATCTCCTTCATAGTGTTGATTTGAGGTGCCATATAATCACCATGGGAAATATCCTGACAGTCTGATGCTCATAACCAAGATTTCAAGTTTAAATAAGGCCTGAATCCATCTTAGGTTCACATAATGCGTATATCTGGACCGCACTCGGTCGTATGGTATTAGCCAGACAGCAAAAGTCACATACCATTTATAATATAAGTTAAGCTTTGCTTGGATGGTTAGAAACATCACGTCGAACATAATTCTATCATATTGCGTAATTAATGTTATTCTTTAGGAGCAGAAACCATGTACATGCATCAATATAGCGGGCTCTTATAATTGCTTTTGAAATTGTGACTTTCACTTCCATAGGTTACTGTGTTATCTATATCATAACCTTTTTCAAACTCGTAATAATGACATGAAAATCACACAACTCGTTGTGTATAGACTGAAGATTATTAATCCGTGGTGCTCGTATTGGCGGAACTTAAACACGTATTTATGAATGAATGAAGGCTTGTCTTATTTTGTGTTTAAACATTAAGTCATATAACTATAACATATATTATCATTACAAAAGACACGAGCGCATTTATATACACACAATGTTAAAGAGACATTCACTTCAACTAGCATACAATGTACAATAGCGAACTTACAACCATTCTATGTGAATGACCTGTTGAAAACAAAAATGCATGGTCGTACTACAATACTACACAAAGAAATAGAAACGTGCATTTCTACTTTATATAAACAACTTGAGTCAATTAAATAGGTACATTGTATTTGGTGAACCTTGTCCATCTCCCATTACTCAAAAGTTTGGTGTCCAGAATGACGTTGAAAGTGCGTGAAAAGACAAGTATAATATTGAATGGTGTCATTCAGACAAGCGTCAACATGATAGCTTCAATGTTCATTTCTTGGGTAGCATTCGCGCTCTCTCTCAATGTCATAAAGCCGCTAAGCAATGTATTAACATAGTCCGCTATTTTGAATTTATTTTATGACCACAGGAATGAAAAATAATTACCAAAGTCTTGAGAAGTAGATCTCTTCCAGAAACTTTGAATGTATTGTTTTATTTTAATTTAACCATTATGTTCGTGGAAATAAATAAACTGAAATCTGTACTTAAATATGTTATAACATAATTTTTATTTAGGTGTGTAACGTTCAAAACCCATTTTCTGAATGACTAGTCGCTCTACCGTGGTATACCGGAGCTTCAGATAACTGTGTAAACGTTTTGTATATTATTATAACTGTTTATGGTCCTTGGCTGAAATTTGATTACTGTTATCAATCATGACGTTGATGACTTCTTATAATTTTATACACATACGTATGGTTTTCTAAAATCGGTTTAAACTATCGTATTTGGACCGAATGTCCCTTTAACAAAATATCATATCTATGAACAGTAACGTATTTCCGCCTGTCAAGATGTTTGTTTCTGTAAATATTATTTGATGATAATTTATGTTCCGACAATATGACCCGACAATGGACCTCTGTTTGTGGCTTCATTGTTTATGTATATTCTTCATACATGTTATATTATGAGAATTCATCTGGTAAAGGATTTCATATTTGCGCGTATCAATTTGGCGACTAGACGCAAAGTGAAGCACAAGGAATGTCACATGAAAAACCGACGATACTAGTAGATGTGCTCGTAAATCCTTGTACGGAACATGGCATTGTTTAAAGTCTACTTATTAAATCATAATACAGTTTTACAGTTTATGAAATCATTATAATTTATGTTGTCAGTTGTAAGCACTTGTGTTGTCAGTATATTCGGTATTGTTACAATGAAGGGAATGGAACTTGATGATGTGATGTCAGTGATATACATGGTAGCTATGGAACTGTAGATTGGATATTCCTACACCACAGATAGAGCAATACTCACTCGTAACGTGTTTTAGCTTCAAAACAGATAAGCTTGTATTTCAGTGTTCTATAACCTTTGATAGTTATATTTCTATAGTTTGATATAGTTATAACACTATGAATGTTTTCAGATTTTAAAGAGGAAAGTCCTATATTGATACCGGTGATTCATATCAACTTACAAGATGGAGTATAGTCTTATATTTATAATGTCCATTTACGTATATGGTATAGCTGCTCAGGGTATGGGCATGCAGGCATTGGGTAAGTTGGCTAAAATATTGATATCATCATGACTATTAACAACGTTTTTTGTATGATCCCCATCAAAAGAAATTTGTAAGTAATAAGTTCACAATTTTATTGTTAAAATGATGTTTTGGCACATTGTGACAAACGTCTTTAGTTTTATGAAACTTCAAAACAAAACACATACTTACACTTAAATTATATGAATTATAGAGGGAATAGATCGAAATGTTACGGCTCAGAGATTAGATTATAAATTTATATTCAGGAAACTTCCAGTATTTTGACTCTCTACTTTATATAAGCTAATTATCCTTATTGGCATATTGATGCACATAATTCAACCGTAAATAATTTACACCTATAATGGGATCGACCTCATCGTGTACGGTGCTACCACACTTCGAACTCATAGTGTACAGGGCTACCCCACTTCGAGTTCGAACCCATAATATACGGTGCTACCACAATTCGCACTGATAGTGTACGGTGCTACCACACTTCGCACTCATTGTGTATGGTGCTACCACACTTTGCACTAATAGTGTACGGTGCTACCACACTTCGAACTCATAGTGTACGGTGCTACCACACACACTTCGCACTAATTGTATACGGTGCTACCACATTTCGCACTAATAGTGTGCGGCGCTACCACACTTCGCACTCATTGTGTATTGTGCTACCACACTTCGCACTAATAGTGTACGGTGCTACCACACTTCGAACTCATAGTGTACGGTGCTACCACACACACTTCGCACTAATAGTATACGGTGCTACCACACTTCGCACTAATAGTGTACGGTGCTACCACACTTCGCACTAATAGTGTACGATGCTACCACACTTCGAACTCGTAGTGTACAGGGCTACCACATTTCGAGTTCGAACCCATAGTGTACGGTGCTATCACACTTCGCACTTATAGAGTACGGTGCTACCACACTTTGCACTCATTGTGTATGGTGCTACCTCACCTCGAGTTCGAACCCATAGTGTACAGTGCTACCACACTTCGCACTCACAGTGTACAGTGCTACCACACTTCGCACTCATAGTGTACAGTGCTACCACACTTCGCACTCATAGTGTACGGTGCTACCACACTTCGAACACGTAGTGTACAGTGCTACCACACTTCAAACCCATAGTGTACAGTGTTACCACACATCGAACACAAAGTGTACAGTGCTTCCAAACTTCGATCCAATAGTGTAAAGTTCTACCTCACTTCGAACCCGTAGTGTAAAGTTCTACCTCACTTCAAACACATAGTGTAAAATTCTGCCTCACTTCGATCCAATAGTGTAAAATTCTACCTCACTTCGAACACATTGTGTAATGTTTTACCTCACTTCGAACACATAATGTAAAGTTCTATCTCACTTCGAACACATAATGTAAAGTTCTACCTCACTTTGAACCCATAGTGTACGGTGCTACCTCACTTTTAACGGATAGTGTAAAGTTCCACCTCACTTTAAACACATAGTGTAAAGTTCTACCTCACTTTGAACCCATAGTGTACGGTGCTACCTCACTTTAAACTCATAGTGTACGGTGCTACCTCACTTTGAACCCATAGTGTTCGGCTTCATCACCCTACAATGCGAAGTGTGAAATTATTAAACTGTTCGACTAAAATAACAACAACCGTCTAGGGTTTTAATCTTCAAATTTATACGCTTTTTAATAGGTTTATCACTGATTCTAATGTAATAGTTCGGTTTCGAGTATTTTAATCACAAAATGGACAGGGATTCAAATAATCCTGTCAGTTAGTTAGACTGATGCTTTTGTATTTGTAACAACACTGTGAATTACTTTTATTATTATTTCAGATGATCCAATGCTGGTTGAACAAGGTAAGATCAAATAGATAAAAGTATTCACAGCATTACTGAACTTCCGTTTACATTAAGATTAAAAACTATGGTGGCAATAAACAGTTTCTCGTGAAATTCCCCGGCCGACTCACACCGACAACTTTAACCAGTCTGTCAAGGACACACAAACTGACCTGAAACAAGGAAATATTTCACACTATTGACCAAATCCTGAAATTTCTAAAATGCAAGCATTATTTAACATTGTCAGAACCTTGACCGCTATTTTATGCAAAAACTCAAGTATTCGCGTGTTCATAATGTTTTACCTGCGAGCAAATTGACTATAATTATACTGCACCTGGATAGAAAATATAAGCACTTTCCACTAATAACATGCAAATAGGGTGCCATCCATGCACATTTTTCAATATCAGAAAAAGTCTGTACCCCAACCGTCAAAATTCAATGAAAATATCATGCCGAGCTAGCCGACCCCCAGTTTTGCATTTCAGCTGCTATATTTTACATACAGGTCAGAGGTCATTTTCTAGCACATCTCAATTCTTGTAAAACATGACCAATTATTTTAATATATTAGATTCCAGCTTTAAAAATCTTTTGAACTTACACAAGCAATTTATTTTCACTTTTTGCTGCTAATTAATATTTTTCATGGCCAATTCGCATCTACCACAAGAAAACTGTTAAGTGCTACCTATACCCATAGGTGGCAGTATCAGTGTTAGAAAAAAAATAAGAAAAAATCCGTCACTGAGCTAATACACTACATGGACCGTATATATTTCGATTGTCTATCTAGCTCCATGTACACTATCAAGGTATAAAGCGTAGTATATGTCTATGTCCAAAGATTGTGGAACATCGCATTTTACAATATAGGCTTGGTTCCCAACAATAATTACGATACTGTGAGCGCAGCGGGTAACCAGTGCATAAATAAAATGACCTTGAGCGAAGTTAAATAACGAAAGTAACACTGTTTTGCTGTTTCGCAGTTATAAGATACAATTGAACGAGATTTTCGGTAAGAATGAATATCTCATAGTTTATTTGAATGACTTGTATAGCGATTTTTCTTCAGCGGCTGTATTTTATGCTGAAACAACGAGATGCAATGTTCCACAATCTTTGGCATATAGACATATAGTACGCTTTATACCTTGATAGTATATTAGCTCATGATCAGTGACGGAATTTTTATATATATATATATATAAAAAAAATTTAATCGTTTGCGGACCAAACACTGATACTGCCACCTGTGCCTATACCAGGCAAACACGAAGCGGCTGTACGAGTTTTGAAGCATATTGTAATACCCAACGCTAATTTTCTACAATTCATTAACTACCCATTATGTTTTCAGTAATAGCTGTATTTCGAGATATGAATGTAATGCCATTGTTTTACTTGCCTACTAAGGGAGATATATGTACACCATTTTTATTCAAAATACCAATATGTAATGAAAGGTTATTTTTTAACTTGTGAAATCTTCATATTTTTTTCCCTTTTTTGCAGCTAAAAAATAATAAATTAATTTGATGGAAATATGTAAGTTTCAATCTTTAAATTTACATTGATGAATAATGTTACTGATAAATTCAACTTGAATTGATTTCACCACAGAATGCAGGAAGTCCGGATGTACCTACCCTAGTCTATGTTATATACCTCATCCATTCAGTTGTTTCAAATTCATCATGTGTCAGGGACTGGAAACAGGACAAATCATGTCACAGGTAGGTCTGTGTTCCACCTACTGCCATACACATATTCATGCCTACCCGTTGTCCACTCAGAATTGTTTTATACCATCCAAACGTTTACACATGCATGTGTACACATGTATATATATATTATATATATGTTCTGTAAAAAATCACACGATAATTGTTTAAGTTTACGGTCAAAACTCATCACCAATGTATTGATATTTTATATTTGTCCCAACTTTATTCGCTATGTAAAGAGCTCACCATACAATTACCTCGTCCCTGTTTGTTCAGTCATTGTTTAATACTATGTCAATGGCGACAGTTTATTTGTATCAGTGTATTGCTCATTTCATGAGTTCAAACCGAAGCCCATCCATCTAATTTAAGATTAAAACATGAACATAATATTGCTTTTGGTGACGTAGTCGTGGCGTCACCGAGGGTAGCGAACGTATCCTCGATAACTGACAGGAACATGATAATACTCATATAAACACCAAAAGTGCAGATATTTAGAAAACCATGTTCCATGTTATCAATGGGAGATGAATAATAAATGATACTCTACAAGGATACTTGTTGACGTATCTACACACTTTATCAACCTGACGTTTTAAGATAAATTCATACAGTTATCATAGAGAACAATGTTTTATTTCTATATAGGCGATGTCGTGTGGATTTGGTACAATGTGGAAAGCTGGTGCAGAGCCTGCTTGTGATAGACATGATCTGGTAGAATGTCAGAGTGGTATGTAACTTATTGTTATAGATTGTGAGAAAGTGTCTAAGGCGTCGCTAGATCATATAAATACCAATTGCAATTTTATCATAATGTATCTACTTACAGGTGTTTGACAATGGCTGCGGTATAATTAAACGGGGTTCAATATTTGCATTGGTTTGCTGTTAATTTATCAAGTGTATGGTGATTTATTAATGTGTATATTAACTTATATTACAAGGTAGGTAAATTCAATCAAAGAAATACGTGGTATCTAACATTGCCTGACTTAATTCCTCGCCCAAATGGTACCTCGCAGTTAACATGACAAGTAAGAGATAAAAAGTAAACTTGACATTTGTGATAATATTATTATTTACTAATTTTCAAATAATCTATTGCAGATCTCTGCAGGGACCCAGCTGTTAAAACATATTTTCATGATGATAACAACTGCAGGACGTATTATGCATGCAGAAATGGCAAGTCCGAGCCAACCTGTTGTGGTCTATATCATTCCTATAACCCAGTAGCTGGTAAATGCTTGCCAGATAAGCATTGTGTCTCCAACTGTCCATTGATGAATGAAGGTAAATTCATGTGTTTTATATGCTAAGAATTCCGTTTTGTTCACGGGTTATCACTCACTGCATTGTGTGATATAAGGGTCATATAACTTTTAGTCCAGTCATTGAAGCTAAAAAATATGGTCAACCTCAAACAAATTGCAAAACAGAGTTTCTTTACATTTTCATCATCTACAGACTATTATCGACTACAGACAAAACGTCGAATATGCGAGTTCAGAGGGGAAAATACAAAAAAATCGACATGTTTAAGGTCACTTTTGGTAGCAATTTCAGCATTTTCCTTATTTCATACTTCATGGGGAATTTTAAGTTCTAATAATTCCCGTGTAAGTCGTTAAATATTTACTACTTGCACATTAAAGCTTATATTTTCTGAAAGATACAACCTTCTTCTATCGAATACAAATATTGATTTTATCATCAGACAATTTACTTTTCATATATATGCCAGTCTACGTGTTGGTATACTACCCATTCAAATGTCGACCAAATGACTCAAAATAGCACTTGAAGGGGGAAACAAAAGTTATATTCATTTCTTTAATATTAATCCAATTTGTTTAAAATTTACACATATTATGTGTTGTATACATGTGTGTCTTATGGAAAAAGGATATTTGTGTTTGGACGGTATACAATACAGACAATATACAAAATGTACACGAATCTATCGATTCTGGAGAAATAGTGATTGATCTCTTTGTCTGTTCGTCCACAATTGCATTTGTATTCACACTTTTGACTCTATGATTATGAAACTTGGTAAGAGTGATCGTCTGAACAAAATTAAGGCCAAGGTAGAAAATAGTTGATCATGGGTCAAAAACTAGGTCACTAGGTCGAATTGTTGCAAAACCTTGTGTAGTGGCTAGAGGTCATAATGTTGACCTTATATTTATGAAACTTGGTCACAATAATAATATCAACAAAATATAGGTCAAAGTTATAAATTGGGTCATCGGGGTCAAAAAGTAGGTCGCTAGTTAAAATCAAAGGTAAACGTTGTGTAGGTACAAAATTCACAATTTTGGTCTAATATTTATGCAACTTGGTCGCAATGCTCATATCAAAACATCTAAGACAAGTATGTTATTGAGTTATTTGGGTCAAAGTTAGGTCAATAGGTTAAAATAATTGATGCGACTTTTTGGCGCATGAAGGTTTTTCTATTATTTGACCTAGTGACCTAGTTTGAACTCATGATAAGTAAATATTGAATTTCACCTACATTTTGTCTTCATGATCCATGTGACATAGTTTGATAAAGATTAGGTAAAAAGGGTGCATTCTAAAGATTTGTTCTATAATTTGACCTAGTGACCTAGTTTTTAACTCAGGTTAATCCAATTTCATACATGACCTTGATTTTTGTAAGGTGATCATTGTGACTAAACTTCACAAGTGTAAGGTCGAAATTGCGACCCCTGGTGACTATATCTTGTTTTTTGACCTAGTGACCTAGATTTTGGCTCCGATTAACTCAAAATTTTATTTTTCCTAGATTAGCTTACGATGATCATTGCTGCCAAGTTTCCTAAAAATCAGACCAAAATTGCGACCTCTAAGCACGATGTAAAAATAGGTTACTGGTACAAGTCAAGATTTATTTACATCAAAAGTGACAAATATCGCGAAAACATGTGACAATTGCATATATTTGTAAATATCTCAAAAAGTCCCACAAATATTCAATTAGGACATTCTGTACATTGCTAAGGATAGCTTTACGCACCATATAAACACAAAACTGTTTGTTTTGCAATTAGTTTGAGGTTAAAAGATAAAATGACTGGACTATTTAGCTTCTGTGAAATTGTGTTACTGAACGACAACGTTTGTACTTATTCTTTAATATGTATGTTCATACCCAGATCTGTGTATCCATTAACACCATTTCATTTGAAAAATAAAAAAGTATTTTAGGAACTATGGAAAATTGTCTGGAAAACGTACCCTAACAATGTCTAGTTATGACCATGCGTATCTTTGGGAAAATGCATATATTGCAAGTGTCCAAGTACTATCTTGAAAAATCGGACTAATGAATGTAAATTTCTGTATATCTCCAGAAATATCGGTGCAATGATTTTGTAATTATTTGTTTAAGCTCTAAAGACATGTCAAGTCAATGGAAGCTACTAGTAATTGCCGTCTAAAATAGGTAGATTTCGTTCCAAGTAAAACTTTTATTGTATATGATATAAAATGTTGTTTTTTTCAGAAACATGCAAAGGACAGAATGTTCAGTACGCTAACGTCCAGGATGGTAATTGTCGAACATTTTGGGATTGTGAAAATGGTCATCCCCACCCAGTGTGCTGTCCAAGTGGTCAAGGATTTGATGTGTTCAAGTCTACGTGTGTCCTGGATCCTAATTGTGCCGACAAATGTCCAAAAGAATATTCGGGTAAGTATCAATCAATCATAAAAAATGTTCAAGCTCAGAAACATATATGAACACTTGCTGCGCTGCATATATTCTGCATGTATATATAATGAATTACCGCACTGTGAGTTATGTCCAGTACACTCTTTGTATGTGGAAAAAATATATTCGACAACGGAATTATTTGTCATCAATTGATACAACAAATAACAACTACACAACATTTAGTTAGTGTTTTGATGGATGTGTATGTGTAATTATTTAAACCTTTCGGTCAAGGATATCCCATGAAAGTGCAAGCGTGAAGGACCCTACCTCCACACTTATTTGTTGACCGATATCGTATACCTGATATATTTCTTCCAAATAGTCTTGTTGTCATACATGGTTGATAACACGTCCTGTACTAGAACATCAAATGGAAATGTAAAGTTGATGAGCGTGATGTTTATACTTGCAGAATCGTGTTCAGTACCTGGAACTTTATCGTATGATTTGGTGGACAGTAATTGCAGAACATACATGAAATGTAATGCTAATGGTAAGTTATAGTGTGTGTATAGAAACAAACTTCTATTAATTTACATTGGGAAACATCAACGACAAAACGTTGTGTATATGTGCTAATTTTTCAAGAGCTATTTCTGTCAAGCTTTTTTTCAAACAGCTATTTCCTAATCAACTTGGCAGATTTGAAGTGGAGCATAACTGGAATAATAGTGTGTCACACAAGCATTGCATGTTTTCTCATTTATATATATTTACATGTACGGTATATACATTTTAGAAAAGTATTCAGCTTTTTGCCGAGTGTAAGGTTGCATCATAATATTTATCTAGTCCCTTTACATCGCTTTCCATGGCACGTCCGTCAATGGGTTGTAATGTTGTTTTCAAATAACAGAACTGAAAAAAGGAATTTAATATATACAACAACGGTGTTTTATTTATTCTATTTTAGGTGAAGCTGATATATATTGTTGTTTACCGGGGTTGATGTATAATGCTGGTATCAAACAATGTGTCGATGCTGTAGGTAAAGATTGTGTACATGCAAATTGTCCACATGGATACAAGGAAGGTATGTCTGTTATATGATGTTACACCATACTCAATCCTTCAGTAAATTAATATACATTTGTATTGACATTTGTATTGACATTTGTATTGACATTTGTATTGACATTTGTATTGTAGGTACTGGCATCTCATTGAACATCAAATTAGTTGTCACTACAAATGGTTGGAAGAATGTTCGGAAATCAAAATTGCCTTCGCAAAAACATTCAACTTCATTAGAATTATTTGACAGAAAATGTTGTTATATCACTATTTACAACACAATTTGGTTATTGTATACATGTATTGATTATCGTAGCAGTCTATCCATTACGGGCGAATACAAGCTATTATCATTCACGTTGAACGAGGTTGTGTTGATATACATTGTGTACACATTTATTTAATGTGTTGTTTCAACGTTGCATGTTTGCTTACGCTTGTATATATACGAGTACACATATTAACTTTTGTCTTACGTATTATTATAACAAGTTGTAACATTGTCCAAAAAGAAACTCATTTGTAACCGAAGTTATATAATAGAAATCGGATGTTTCATTAGGGATTGAATCTTGATAGTTTGCGATAGAAAAAAACGTGTTTTTTAAACATTTCTGAAAATCTATTCATCAGATTTTTGTAAAAAATGACACCGAACTACAATAACTTCCTACCTACTCCCATTCCGACTTTCATAATTTTTAATCACTTAATAATATTATATTTGAAAATTTTTAACTGAAAGTTACCTTTGTATAACAACACTGTAGCCATATGTACGTGTAATGTTGGTCATATATTCAGAATCCTTGGGGTTTAAACATGTTTTAGTTTATTCGTAGGAGTAAAAGGGCCCATTTAAGGGCTATCTAGAACCCCTGATATTACTTTGAATAGTTTACGATGTGACATATACTTGTTATTATTATATTATTCGTATTTATTAACAGCATTAACATGTGTGTATTTACTAAATCCTAATTATTAGTAGATCTAACATTTTGCTGTTCTAATAATAGTAGCTAGGCTCAGCCAATGGATATAATAAATTAAATGAGAATTCCCGGAAAGACGCAATAGTAAGACCATAATAATAAGATCAAATAAGTGTGCACACTTTCCAGAAGGCCTTATAATTGAGATTAGGCTTTCCTACACTAACAATATATGTACATATGTGTATAAAGTATTTTAATGGGTCATTTTAAGGTGGATTTTCTGGGAAAATGTTTTTTACAAACTTGCTTCGAAAACAAAACATCAAACCCTATGGAGGATATAACATGTTTATTTATGTAATTACTGTATGTTAAACAATCGCATGTAGAACGATATACGTGTATAAATAAGCAAATTAACATGTCCGTAAAATACATAAAACTAAACTTAAAACGACCATTTTTAAAAGTATCATAATTACAGTCGAACTTCGATGCCTCGAACTACCTTCGGACCGGGAAAATAGTTCGAGCCATCTACTGGTTCGAGGCATCGGGGGTATGAGTATATATGCCCTGTAAATGTATAAGTTCGAACGCTTCTCGGTACGTGTACCTGTCAATCGTGTGTAATTGTGGATCTATTTTATGCATAATTTATACATTTGCGTCAAATTGTAAATAGTATGCATAATAATAATAAAACATGATATTGTTTGACAAAATTGGCTTGAACTCGTCGGCTAGCTTCAAATATTCACATTTGTAAAGAAAGTCCCCCCCCCCCCCGTTACCGGGTCCTTCGCCAAGTTGCTTAGTACAACCTTATCATTTGTAGTACATCGTCGTTACGTTTCATTTTGACAGTGATGAAATTAATAAATTCCGATCAGGTTTTCTACAAATAATGACCATCTATTAACATCTTTTTAAGGAATACAAACATTTAAATTAATGACAAATTTGTTGTTTCTAAATTTTATTCACGAAAAATAAATCAGTTATAATTTTCGTCATTTAGTAATTAACGGACATAAAAGTTTTAAGTTTTTTGTCACAAACATGTAATACAATACAGCTGTAAACGTTTATTTTGTACAGTCATTGTCACAAGGTGTTAATTACACCTTTCATCGACTTTCCGTGGGCATACAATGGATTTCAACCATCAATGAAAGGTGCGAAAATTTGCATTGTTCGAGTTATCTACTGGTAAATCATAGCAAGGGACCAGCAAGTCAGTTCGAGTGTTCGACCCTCGTACTGTTCGAGTCATCTATGGTTTTTCTATATGAATAAAGAAGGGATTTTGACGGGACCGGAGTACGAGTTCGAGGCATCTGGGGTGTTCGAGGCAAGTACTGTTCGAGGCATCGAAGTTCGACTGTATACAGTACATTTAAGTTTGCGAAAATCGTAATTACAGACGTACAAAAACAGCTCCATAATGTAGCAATTAGCTTTTAATTACACAATACATCCGTACACTGTGAACATCAACTATGAGTTTTTTGTTGTCACGATAGAAAACGTATTACTGTCCTGTGTCAAATAATTTAAACTATATATCGCAAATGTTTGTAAAATTATGAGTGCATGTGACCTATCAGTCGCGCTGTTTGATACTACTCGTATTTGCGGATAAATATCGTTGGTTTGGAATGAGGAGGTCATAAATACAAAACGCTACTTTGAGAAAAACACGCTTTTAAACTTCAGTATAGTCAGCATGACCTGTTCCGATTTTATGACAAAAGGTTTATAAGAAGAGTCGTATGGTGCAGATGGTAAATATGTATACGTCTTAAAAGGTCGCACTTACGACCTTCTCATTCTAATCTAAGCCAGCGATATGTATACAAAGTGACTCTGTTGTCCTATTGTCTCATTTATACAAAGAAAACAATTAAAAACAATATGATGTATTTCCTTTTTGTCAATGTAACATTTTTGTGTCTGCAATTGTGGACATCACTTTTTTTAGAAAACATTTGTGGCTAAAATGTGAACAAAACTGTTGCTATTCACAATGAATAAGCTTGAAATGTATCCTCACTGTAGCATATAAATACAAGGATTCATTTGCATCTAGCATATTAATATACGCATCACCAAGATGTTCGATTTATAGGCATTCTGGAAAATATCTTGCTTATAGATTTAGATGAATTACATAATAACCCATTGAAGCATGATATGGTGCTGGCCCACTATTACAACACAGCATTACAACAATACACTTTGGCTTTACTATCGCACGTTAGTTAATACCACTGATATAAACACATTGGTCACTTTGGTCACATTGCAAGAGTTCGTGCCAGCACAGGGATAGACATGCTTCAAGCTACTCTAGCCAAACCTTAATATATTAAAATGTTTTTAAACATCGATGCGTTTCATGTACCCGACTAACTATAACTTCAATGTCTGACCATACACGGTTATGTTAACAATATAACGTATTATGCGGCAGAACTTCGTGTGTGTGTTGTACATAATTATGAACTACAAGTACATTACATTATGATTTATTGCGTAAGACTGATACATTCTATAGAAAGTTAACATGTCGTTTTGAACAAGACAAATTAGCCTATAATTCTGCAAAATTCCTTTGCATAGCATCGATACACGCGTGACATTCTCTGGGTTTAAATCAGGAGCTCTTCAATAAATATATTTATAAAGAAGATCCTGATATATTTATAGAGGAGATCCTGATATATTTATAGAGAAGATCCTGATATATTTATAGAGGAGATCCTGATATATTTATAGAGGAGATCCTGATATATTTATACAGCAGATCCTGATATTTTTATAGAGGAGATCTTGATATATTTATAGAGGAGATCCTGATATATTTATAGAGAAGATCCTGATATATTTATAGAGGAGATCCTGATATATTTATAGAGGAGATCCTGATATATTTATAGAGGAGATCCTGATATATTTATAGAGGAGATCCTAATATATATATAGAGGAGATCCTGATATATTTATAGAGGAGATCCTGATATATTTATAGAGGAGATCCTGATATATTTATAGAGGAGATCCTGATATATTTATAGAGGAGATCCTGATATATTTATAGAGGAGATCCTAATATATTTATAGAGGAGATCCTGATATATTTATAGAGGAGATCCTGATATATTTATAGAGGAGATTCTGATATATTTATAGAGGAGATCCTGATATATTTATAGAGGAGATCCTGATATATTTATACAGAAGATCCTGATATATTTATACAGAAGATCCTGATATATTTATAGAGGAGATCCTGATATATTTATAGAGGAGATCCTGATATATATATATATAGAGGAGATCCTGATATATTTATAGAGGAGATCCTGATATATTTATAGAGGAGATCCTGATATATTTATAGAGGAGATCTTGATATATTTATAGAGGAGATCCTGATATATGTATAGAGGAGATCCTGATATATTTATAGAGGAGATCCTGATATATTTATAGAGGAGATCTTGATATATTTATAGAGGAGATTCTGATATATTTATAGAGGAGATCCTGATATATGTATAGAGGAGATCCTGATATATTTATAGAGGAGATTCTGACATATTTATAGAGGAGATCCTGATATATGTACAGAGGAGATCCTGATATATTTATAGAGGAGATCCTGATATATATATATATATAGAGGAGATCCTGATATATTTATAGAGGAGATCCTGATATATGTATAGAGGAGATCCTGATATATTTATAGAGGAGATCCTGATATATTTATAGAGAAGATCCTGATATATTTATAGAGGAGATCCTGATATATTTATAGAGGAGATCCTGATATATGTATAGAGGAGATCCTGATATATTTATAGAGGAGATCCTGATATATTTATACAGAAGATCCTGAAATATGTATAGAGGAGATCCTGATATATGTATATTGTTATGTTATATACTGGGTACATCCTCTATTTTTAGAACTGGAAAAACCGTTACTTGGGAAGTATGATTTCCAGGTAAATATTTGATTTTCAATTACCAACTCGTGGTCCATAACCTCAACTAGCGCACCGTGTGCCTTAAGGGTTGCCACGTTCAGGTTGTCATTAATTTCTTAAAATATTCCAGGATTAAATAAAATAGCCGGTACCAATGTTTAATTTCAAATAAAATAAATGGTAGTATTCAAAGAAATGATGACAACCTGTACGTGGCAACTCTTAAGGCATACGGTGCGCTAGTTGAGGTTTATGGATCATACGATGTTTGATAGAAAATCAAAATATTTACCTCGTCCAAACCGAAAGTCACTCGTCCGGTTTTCCAGTTCTAAAAATAGATGGTGTATCCAGTGTATATACACTAGACTAAGCAATAAATGTCAAATACATATAGAAAGTTTGTATAGAATACTGCTATATCCAGTGACTCAGTATTCAACCTGAAAGTTCCAGATCAAACATTTCAAGTACATTATGTTTATCTAGGTTTAACTGTGTATACCCGAGTTAGCTATAGTCCGTGCTATTCTTTCATTAACATTACTTATTGAATCGACACTATCAGTATGGGTACAATGTGACGCTATTCAGAAATTCTCTTTTAAAATCGTTCAAATATAATTTAAAGTTGCAGTATGTAAAGATGAAGAGATACCCAACCAACCCAATGTTTACCTTGTTGTCACTGCAATAGGCAAGGTGATCATGCCATGTCCTGCAGGAACCGAATTCAATCAGACAGCCTGCAGATGTGAGAGGGACTACACCAGTAAACTTACATTTTCTACGAACGACCGACGATGACATGTCAATTTCAAAAATAATTTCATGTCGCAAACGCATTCAGCTAAAATTAAAAAATTATGAAATATTGAAGTAAAATAGGTAAATCGTGAATTATAACAGTCAAGTAGTTAAACTTGTGAAATCAAGGATTCGAGAAAACATTTATAATCAGACTTGGGATAAATTTGACCCGGTAAACTCACATGAGTGACTTCACAAATTGAATGTCATCGTCTGTCTGTCGAACATTTCAAATATATTTAATTGTGTCAATATTTCAGCCTAGCATAATTTCGGTGCTTGAAAAATTCAATATGAAACTATTTTTAATCACCCTTCGTCAAGTTGTGTACACACAGTGTCAATATCACTGAAATAGCAAATCGGAAGTAAACTTTGCATCATTTAAAAAAAATAAGCATGGCGAAATCGAAATGACATTTCATTTCGAGTCCGAAAATGATTTCATAAACACATTCAATGTGAATAAGAAGTCATGCGCAATAAATGAACCCTTTCATTTGATGAAACAAACGTATCTTACATCTACATGACATTGTTAAAACACGTATCTGGTCCCGATCTGCCAATGCATCGCAAGCAGAAATATCACAAAGTGAAAGTGCTCACATTTTTTATGCCAATTCTGAATCCAATGCCCCATGGAAATTAACACAAAGGCACATGACAATATGTCAGGTTTAATTCATTTCAGATTGAGATGGTTCGGCAGATCGGGACCTGGTTGCTAGTCCTAATACCTAGTATATCATACTATCGCCCCGCCTGTATGTATGTCTTGTCTTGATATAACCACGTAGCATGTTTTAGAATAGGTGTGTTTTAGATGAGTACATACTAATTAATTGATTCATTTATGCATGTACATGTGCATGACTATACTAACTGTATTATTATAGCGTTCTTGCAAAGTCAACATCTGGCAACTCGTGTTTAAAGCTAACTCGAGTTTTCTTTTTGAGCAGAGTGTTTCGCTTCTTTTATCAAAATGACGACACCAATAAAAGTCATTAAAAAACAAGACCGACAACCATCGTCTAACCTTATAGTGATGGCCAGCTTCAAGACGGTTCTTAAGTTGGCAAAAACAAATATAACGAAGGACTTGCAAAAGCAAAATAAACTCATCGTTTTTACTGAAAAGTTAAAAAACAGGACGACCAGATATTGAGTTCGCAATGACTATAATATTATGATACAATAAAATAAAGGAATTGCCTTCTATTTACTCGTGACAAAGAATACCTTCAGAAATGACATCTCAAGAGATTCATATGAGTTGTAGAACGTGTTTTGAAGAATCCATCTATACATATAAAATACTTAGTATTACGTTGATTGTATGTATATTGTAGAATGTAGATTGGAAGCTGTGGTCGGACATCCGGGTAAATACAAGAACCTGGATGCATTTGGTGGTTTAGAAATGCCGTGTCCTGTTGGAACCATCTATAATCCTGCACAATGTAACTGTTACCCTGATCCACATGCCAAGAAAGCACCAGTTGGACGTACGTACAATAACCTGTTTGTATCACGTATCTTCTATATGTTATGCTTTGACGAAATCTAATTTTATATTTCAAACAAATAAAAAACACCGAACGCGGAAACTCTTTAAAATACACACATCAAAACTTCCAACGTGTCGCAAGGGTGTCTTTCTCGGGTTTGTTTTTATTTTGTAATAAATGATATCAGATGAAAATACACAAGATGTTTGTTACTTCTGAAACAAGGTTGTTCATTGGATATTGATGCACAGTTACCTGACCTGAAGAATTACGGTACAGCTGTAGCGGCCTTGTTGATGATCGGAGAGTATGGACAGGGAGAGAAAGGTGTCGGTAATATGTCCGCGTATTGGGACGGTGGTGCTGGTCTTAATATACCATTCTATGGATCACAAACCTTGAGAAGAATGTATTTAGAGGTGAGTACTATGGAAACATAGTCATGAGTTAGCTCCCTTGGTGGACGAGTTGTATCCCTAGTTTTCAAGTTTTCTCTCTATTTGTAACAAAATGTTCTGACATTTTCTGGTATTATATGATTATATACAGCTATATATAATTATGCTCTGTATCTTGTCTGCACATATCACCAAATTAGCTTATGATAATCATATATATCTAATATAAACATACAGTAGACATGTGTTTGTGTGAAATAATGAACTATGTGAATAAAGATTCCCACACACATTTTTCAGACTCGATTTATGCCTGCCGCTGCATCGAGGAACAAACAAGTGTTACTGTCAAGCTGTCAGTATTTAGGTAAGATATTGATGTAAAAATGCACTCACAGCGTATATTACCCACAGATTTTGCTCTTCTTTTTTCTGCCAATTTAAGGATTTAAATATCATACACGTGACACACTTTATGAACGTATTTGCTAATACATGTATGTTATCATAGTGCATCCTCGTTTAGCTTTCTTCATGAGGTTCAAATATGTTAATATTTTGTACGACTTTTTGTTGTTGGGCTTTAAAAGTTATACCAAATTGTACGCCATATGTATCGAGTCAAATCGGTCTACACGAAATGAGTAACATACGGCCAAATGAGTATTTGGTGTACATTTAGTGTTTTGTTGGTCGCTAAATAAGTACGCCATATAAGATACACATGTTTCTGTCCACAGAGGGAGTGCCATCATTAGAAGTTTCACTGTCACAGTTTCATCAAAGTGGTGGTATAATTACACTGCTTGCCAAAAACACGAATGCAAAGTTTCCGGATATTGCTGAAGTGGAATTTCCATATTCGGTAAGACCTTAAACTATTTGATAATTTGACAGTGTGTACTTGATATAAGTCTCTCCGTTTACGAGTATGTATGGTTCTCCCGGACCCGTCCTCACGCCAGAACATCTGCTTGCAATGTTTTAAATGATGAAGACTTACATGATTCATAGTGAGGATGATCATGGCTGGAACAGTATCTATAACAGGTGAGACCAACGTATGTCCTGATCTTAACACCATAGAGGGATGTCGGCAGGTCGGTCTCTCCTGTGGAAGATGGGAGGGGTGCTTGGTATGAAGTTATGTGAAGTTTTCAAGATATTTGGTATTGCATATATGACCTTCAATCCTAAATTTGGAAACTAAATTAGTGGCAATGGCTTTCTCTTCAAAATAGTCTGAAGCAAAAAATGGTTATGGCTGGTTTAGTTAGTTTGCTCAGAGTAAGTCTAACCTGTGTTCAAGACCTCCTGTGAACAAAAACCACTAACACAAGATTCGAAGTATCAAATAATTGTAGTGCTACTTAAAGTTTGCAATTTGTTCAGCTGTATCTTAACTATGCATTATGGTATATACCCCTACCAAGAAAAATTAAGATCAACATAAAACGTGTCTGCAAGTATCCGTCTGTATAAGGTTGATATGATGTCATTAAGTTGTTGTTGTTGTTGTTTTAGTTTAACGAGGAGTATATATTCCGTGTAATATATGACGGTACAAACATGGGTGTATTCCTTGACAACCAGGATCCGAATCTCTCAAATTCTGCTGTTCAGCCATTCTCAGGTAATTGTTTCTCTGTCGAGTATATATTGTTCAATAACCATAATTGTCCTTTCAACCTTCACACGACAGGTGTTAGTTTGAAAAGTGCTTACAAACATACTGGTTACAAATATTGATTGAAATACGTTTATCTTATTTTTAAACGGGTTGTTTTTAAATGTCCAGAGTTAAATATCAATATCATTGAATTTAAGAGTTGTTCATACAGTACCAGACACATGTTACAATACAACTGTAGTTCGCATATAAAGTTGGATTTGAAGCAACAGTGTACGATCTATGGCCGGATATTTCTTCTATAATTATATATTATACATACGATGATTCTTATATTTGAGTATATTTGATGTTATTGTAGGAGAGATACAAGTTCACATAGCTGGTCTCCGCTTCACACACTGTAGATATGAAACTGATGTGTCTGGTTTCATTGGTTATGTTAAAGAGGCAAGTAACATTGTTCAATATATTGTATTATTGTATAGTTCAGGTGTCCGTTGCATAAGCAAAGCGCTGCGTAGCGCATTCCATGGAAGGTAACCAATGCCTTCAATATTCAATTGAACGAAAAGTAACTGAATGAAGGCGATCGGTAGCACTTTGTTTAGGCAAAGGAAATCAAACTTATCCACGGCAATCTAATCAAACTGAACCATACTTACGTTTGACCACAGTGGCTAATGTATAATTACATGTTAGTGTTTTCCCTTGCATAAAACTTGGTCTTATTGTATGATACATACTAGGGTGTCCTTTAGAGTATGATTAATTAACAATTTAGTGTCCCTGTTATAGATACATTGTAAACATAAATCAACACATCATGATCATATTTATACCTAAATAGAGCACAAGAGTCTAGCACAAATTACTCTCAAGTAAATACTTTCCAGGACTGGAACTGAACTGAGTTATAAAACAATTGTCAGAGTTTATCTTATGAATGACGATTTGTAATTTTGAGACATATCCTTTGTGTTGACGTCATTATCGGAAATCACTACTTCCGGTATCATCTGACATGTTGGTTTTACATTTAATGAAAACATTTCAATTTCAGATTAAAATGTCTAAATGTCTTACACGTGAGATGGGTGAAGCATTGAATGACGTTTTAACAGCTCCTATGATATAGAACATTTAGAGCCGTCAGAAACGTCCAATCATGATGTCATTATACTCCAAGCATCAATACAACTAATTGCAACCATTCCTGTCTAGATGTCATTTCATACACTGTTACCCGGTGCATTTAACAACTGGTTAGTCATGTGACACATTGTAAGTTGGTGTATACGCGGAAGTTCGTTGAAATTATTGGATACTTCATTGAGAACAGTTAGTGTAAATACATTCAATGTTGGTATCAAGTCCAAATTATACCATAATATCGAAGTGTGTTATATAATACACCGCGTGTACATTAACTACTTTAGGTTTGACTGAATCTTATTGTAGTTTTATTTTATATAAGTGTGAATGTATATGGTTACATTATTAATTTGTATGTAAGATATTGAAAAATAATAGTTGCTCTGAAGAACAAGAAATGTTTCATTTTCTGGGTCGTACATAATTTAGTCAGATGATGATAAAAGCAAGACTAAAACTGTAAGCCAACTAGTGAAACCAGGTCATGTGATTTCGACTGATATAAACTATGTTGAGTTAAAGTTTAATATTGACATAAGAAACATGTTAACACTTAAACATACTTATGTAGTCTGACATAGGTGCCTTGGTGAACAGTACCCTGAATTATTGTTTACAGTATCCGTATATGACCCAACATACTGTGTTTACAGTATCTGTATATGACCCAACATACTGTGTTTACAGTATCCGTATATGACCCAACATACTGTGTTTACAGTATCTGTATATGACCCAACATACTGTGTTTACAGTATCCGTATATGACCCAACATACTGTGTTTACAGTATCCGTATATGACACAACATAGTGTGTTTAGTATATCGTATATAGGATTCCTCCAACCGTTTTACCACGAGACATGTAACAGTGTCCTCGGACTGGACCAACTGATGATGTACGTGTTTTAACATACCTACCTCGAGACATGTAACAGTGTCCTCGGACTGGACCAACTGATGATGTACGTGTTTTAACATACCTACCTCGAGACATGTAACAGTGTCCTCGGACTGGACCAACTGATGATGTACGTGTTTTAACATACGTACCTCCAGACATGTAACAGTATCCTCGGACTGGATCAACTGATGATGTACGTGTTTTAACATACCTACCTCGAGACATGTAACAGTATCCTCGGACTGGACCAACTGATGATGTACGTGTTTTAACATACCTACCTCGAGACATGTAACAGTATCCTCGGACTGGACCAACTGATGATGTATGTGTTTTAACATACCTACCTCGAGACATGTAACAGTATCCTCGGACTGGACCAACTGATGATGTACGTGTTTTAACATACCTACCTCCAGACATGTAACAGTGTCCTCGGACTGGACCAACTGATGATGTACGTGTTTTAACATACCTACCTCGAGACATGTAACAGTATCCTCGGACTGGATCAACTGATGATGTACGTGTTTTAACATACCTACCTCGAGACATGTAACAGTATCCTCGGACTGGACCAACTGATGATGTACGTGTTTTAACATACCTACCTCGAGACATGTAACAGTATCCTCGGACTGGACCAACTGATGATGTACGTGTTTTAACATACCTACCTCGAGACATGTAACAGTATCCTCGGACTGGACCAACTGATGATGTACGTGTTTTAACATACCTACCTCGAGACATGTAACAGTATCCTCGGACTGGACCAACTGATGATGTATGTGTTTTAACATACCTACCTCCAGACATGTAGCAGTGTCCTCGGACTGGACCAACTGATGATGTACGTGTTTTAACATACCTACCTCGAGACATGTAACAGTGTCCTCGGACTGGACCAACTGATGATGTACGTGTTTTAACATACCTACCTCGAACATAACCCGAACTGATACTTGTCCTAATCCGAAACAAGTTCGACGTTCACATACAATATATAAATATATTCACATTTAACGACACTCGCGTCAACAGTAATAATTCACAATATACGCGTATGATGCTTAAACATCAGTTTTTGTAGCGCCAAGTTCTAATACGAGTGCGAGTACTTTCGCTGCTTAACGATAATATATAAAATCTACCACTGCAAACACTTTATGAACTAATGCACATCTTAAACAATAAACGACATCACGAAGTTGGGTCGGGACAGAGTGATATGCACATAATGTAATTTAGAAACAACACAAAAACTCTACCGGCCAATGGGCGTTAAACGGTCTCTTCTCATTCGTGTTTTAGTCCTACGACGTGACACATCCTGTCATCGTGACACTAGTTCCCGAATGTCAGTCATGTCACAATCGGAAGCTTATCACAATATGATAGTAAAGTGTGTGTATAACCCAGTGGGGAGAGCATTCTCTCTGTAAGTGAAAGCTGCCGTGTTCGAGCACCAGACAGGTTGCACATTGTTCATTCATTTGGAACCAAAGCTGGGTCGAGACGTAACATTGGTCTATTTTAGTTTTCAGCTTACAGGTAAATGATCTTTCATATAACACTTCACAATACTAAGTACAATCAGTCCATCTGAATATAGATTAATGTTTTAGTACCAACAAACCGCGTCATGTCTAAATGGTGAGCAATATGTCGGTGATTACTTGAAGCGGGCATTTTGGTACGGTTTGAACGGGTTATAGGTGTTCCGTTTTGGTCTTGGTGCAGGGGCGTTCCAACTTGGACGGGAACTTGTATCTAACGGCTTAGTGACAATTAATCGACGCTTTTTCTGAGATTCCGACTCTCGGGGAGGGAGTTCAAGCCAGTGCTTGGATGGCCCGTCATCCAGGGTGACCTGTGAAGGGCTGTTTATTTGTGGAACATCCGGCATGGCAGAGTTGAGACTCGAGTTAGAACTCGTGTAAACTGCAAGTTTCGGTAGTCTGACGTCACGCGCATTGTTACCATGGTGATAACTAGCGTGTACCTGCGAACGGTGAATATAAACTATATGCTATAATTATAACAAGTAGCAAATTTGCCAATGTCAGTCGTGAATTATCCTCTCATTCATAGATACAATCATGCTAAACGAGTAACAATTATAAATTATAAATAAACACATTTATCGTCATCCTAGCGCAGGTACTGGTTTGAATTATGTCGTGAATTCATATAAAAATACAAGCTCTAGAATGATTGCTGGTTCATAACATAGTTCTTATTCAGTTCAGTTTCAGTTTATTAGCATAAGAACATTATTTATGTTCGTCGCCTTAAACAAACAATAGGCGACAGGCAACCAACATAAGAAGAGCATGTACAAACCACAATAAACAATGTGAACACAATAACATAACAATAGTCCCAATATGTAAAGAATATAAGGATACATGTTTATATACCAATTAATGATTACAAAAATTACTACTGGTTATCAAAATAAGAGTTACGCCTTTGAAATGTTAGGTGGTGCAGAGAGAATGGGAGACAATCAAGATAAACACTTCGCCCCAATTTCATGAGCCCTATTGGTAGATATTATAATTACGACTTTATGGATTTTGAAAATAAACTTCCCCTCTTTTTATCGCTCTATGTAAGCGGCAAGGGGACAATTTATATTTCCATAGCATAAGTTATCTCCCTTGGGGAAAGGTATTTCATAATCTGGAGATAAGTGAAGGTACGTACCTTTTTGTGTGACAGTCTGTATCTATGATGTACAATAACTAGCACACCACATAGAAACGCCATCAGTATAAATACACAAGCAATCTGCACAGATAGTCTCGCTATAGGGTTTACATCACTGGTAAGCCTTGCTGGATCAGGGGCAACTACTACGATAGACAGGATTGCAACCCGAGATTTCTGCTGCGGTGAATCTTCAACAGCCTAAAACAAATCATATTTACCAGTTTACATATCGACAATTTCCGTATACTTTATAATTACGTATATAAGGACGATACCTAGAGTTCAATCTACTGTTCAGGTTTAAAGTCGTAACATCTTAATTATTTCCACAGTATGAGCCTAAACAGGCAATAATATACTACGTCATATTTCATATTGTACAGACTTATATTCCAATAGTAAGTGCTGTATGCATAGTTTCCGTATATAAACATAATGGGATGCTTGTTGAGCCAAAACTTAGGTCCTGGTCCGATGATTATAAACATTGGATAACGTACTCCATGCTCCAACTCATACTCCGTAACTCAAATTGGAGCAAGCAACTTCTTAGTTTTTAAACACTATAACGTCTTTGTTTATGAATGGAAACATACTATATAAGGGTTCGTTTTCTTATTTAGATCATTTGCTACAGGTTTGGTTTCTGCAAAATTCTAAAAAAGCTGTTTTTCAAGTTAGAGCATGGAGTATGGCGTTTGAGTATGAGAAGACGTTTTTAACCAGAGAGCCCGGTCAGACGACATCTTATTATCATGTGAAAGAGGTGTCATCCTATGTATAAAGAAACAATGGATTGTGTGTACACGTCTATTATACAAGAAGAAACATGTAGAACTATTGTAGATTTATACAAAAACATTAAAATATCGCATTATCATATGTTCTTTAATCAAATTAATGTAACACATTATCTACCTGTATAAATATTACATATTTATTAGGATCACTTGAATTCATTTCTTTTGTTTTGTTGATAACTCCGGAGTCTTCGTTCACATTGAAGTATACATCGTAGTCATTGGGCTCGGCTAAAATATAAACGAATATATTTTGCGCCACTCGTGCCGTAGCTATCCAATCAAAAAACACAGCTACCATATAGACTAATAGATAAAAAAACGAAGAACAATTGTTTTACAGAAAAAAAATTAATAAAACTTTTTTCGTTTTACTCTTTTCAATGAAACAATTATCTGTGTCAATAATGTGTTCGTTGATAGAATTATTTACCTTTTGACTCAGACAACATTATAAATTGATCGTTTTAAAACATGTATATTCACGAAGGTGGATAACTCTTGCTGTGTTGTGGAATTGCAGACAATTGAATTACCGCGCCAGATACCAGTATGAACCATTTAGATTATTTTGTCTTGTTTTCACATATCAATGAACAGATCTAACCATCGTAAACTTTTTTGTCAAAACTTTCTTTTGGGCTGCCTAAGGCAAAACTAGTTTGACAAAATATCTAAGCTACCGTACGTTTTTTCGTGGCATTGGCATATTTATTTATTCAATTATAGCTACGATGATTTCCCTGTAATAATCGACAATCGACGGCTGTGTATATGATGTTGATCACACAAATTAAGTACATTTTATCACGTGATATGAGATATTATGACGTATACTTACAATGTATCACGTGGTTTGATATGTTATGATGTGTACTTACAATGTATCACGTGATATGAAATATTATGACGTATACTTTCAATGTATCACGTGGTATGATATGTTATGACGTGTACTTAAACACATCACGTGATATGATATGTTATGATGTGCACTTATAATGTATCACGTGGTATGATATATTATGACGTGTACTTACAATGTATCACGTGATATGATATTTTATGACGTGTAGTTACAATGTATCGCGTGATATTATATATCATGACGTGTACTTACAATGTATCACGTGATATTATATATTATGACGTGTACTTACAATGTATCACGTGATATGATATATTATGACGTGTCATCAAGTCACCATCTACAGCTTGTATCTGTTGTGGGTTAACATTTAATTCACCCTGAAACGTCATAATTATATACATATAGTACATATATAGTAAGTCTAATGTATTTTCCATTTATGACGCCATTAAAAATCTTTTAGAATGCAAAAGGTTTGGTGTTTGCACTCTAGTTGAACAATTGTTTCCATTGCTCGAAACACTGCGTAGAAATGATTGGTCTAAACAAAGGAGGTATGAATAGAATTTCGCTAGTATTAAAATATTTGCACCCGTGGCTGTCCGATAGGTATTTATTTCAAAGGTCACGGTAATCTTGGCTTTTGGTCACTTAACCATAAAAACAAATACTAGTATAGTAGTAATCATTCTGTTGATGGTAATCAACCTCCGTATAGTGTTCACAATCCATGTTGGAGTTTGTTCGGAAATCATTGAGTAGAAATAAATTCATTTAGATATGTACTGTCCAACTGCATTTAAAATCGATGAGAGTCATCTTACTGTTGTTGATTAAATACGTGTACAGTTTGAGAATCAATGCAGGACAGACAATCAGATCTTCTCGTTTTAAACACTTGATCAATAACAGGTGATTGTATTGGCTAACCATATTCTCAAATTAAATATAAGATCAATATTGATAATGAACCAAGGGAGCGTTTGTAATACCGACCATTAGAAAGACATCCAAACCGATTGGCATTGACAAAGTAACCTCATCACAGTTTGGGAACATTCTTACCATGAAATCTTCGCTTGTCTTTGCCTTGTATATCGGTACCTCACAATCTGTCGTTCCATCGTTTGTATGTATAAACACAGGCATATTATCATCCGTATCATCAATTGTTATATTTAACAATCTTGGTGGCACCTGATAGAAAAGTTCTAGTATAGGTACACAATGTCTGTCTGAGAAAGTAACAATGATATATACATGTAGTATTCTGCTGGAACATCGGGTACAAGAAACGTTATAATTTCTTATTATAATACTGAAAGTCACATAAGTATCGTAGAGAGCCCTAATATCGCCTCTGACCCATGATCGCCCGCCATTTTGTTTTGCCTCTAGTATCGCGAGATAATCTTCAGAAAATGTTAACAAAATAGTATTTTTTAGCGGAAATATTTTTTTCTGAAAATAAGAGGTCATAACGTGTAATTCTCGATTACTTTAACAAAATTTCATAAAACTATACCATTTTCACTATTTCCAAAAAGTCGTGTAGTTGAAATACCCCAGTAAACGCTATGCGCGACGTAATCGAATATTTTTTCACACGTCTGCATTGTTTACAGTTCATGAATGAAAGTCACGTGGTCGGATTAATTATTTTTAAGGTCAAACCAAAATTATCTTCGGTCAAAATTGGTTCCGTCCTTACGGTCAGAATAGCAAAAACATATTGAATTCTGTATTTCTGTTGACAATACATCGGCAGACCAAACATCACTATCGGCGATATTCTTCAAATTCATTAACTGATCCTCGCCCGTAATGGCGATGTAAAAAAAGTTCGTTTAAAATGCAGCCAAAGTCTATGTATTAGCCATTAGAGACGGGCATATGACACGATCACTGAAAATTAATGCATGAAGAGTAAATATCACTTAACAGTGACAAATATGCTTTTTTCCCTTGATTTTTTTCTTAATTCGATTTAACAATGATCAGGCTTAATTTCATAATTGGGACGTTTAGCTAAAGTGAATAGTTCCGGCCAAATTGATCGCGCGCGCCATGTGACGTATTTAGGTCACGGTCGAAATGGCCGACTTCTCATTACTATGACGTTTGATTTATTCAATTCTTGGAGTATTTTATTATTTTATTGGTGTACATTTGAGTTAGATTAAATGGAAGGAATGATATTACAAGTAAGTGGCTTAATTTAATATAAACATGAAGTTTGCCATTGTTTATTGCGCGTTTAACCCTTAAGTAGGCGATGTCAAGGATACTCGAGCTATAATTTCAACTGGATGTATCTTTCTATGTCACCTTATTACGTTGCACACTTTCAATAAGTTAAAAGAAACGTCTATTTTCAACAATAGCATTCTTTTGTTGGTTTAATTTCTGACCCTTGTCAATGTCATAATTATATTAAAAAGCTTTAAGGGTGCATGTCCAAAATACTATAAAAGCATGGAACGTCACGCTGGCAGTCTAATACGACAGGTCGGTGGGTTTTATTTTTGTTCATGATTTCATATCGAGATCAAATGGAGTTAAACTCGTACTAATATTATATTGAATTGAAATACTGAACTGAGATATTGAAGCGAAATATTAAAGTTGAAACGTGAACTATTGAAGTGAAAACGTGGACTACTTTGTTTTAGTACGTTAGTGAAACAATGAAATATGGAAGTCAAAACGCTTCATTTCATTAATGATCTAGCAGAAACACTATTTGACTAATTCACGGATTCGCGAATTCATAGTTCACTTCATTACTTTACATTTCCCGTATTCCACTACATGCATTGAACTTGTGTATATATAGAAATACAACGTACTACAAAACCTGTATACAGTTGATCAACACACGCAATCTGTAACTGGAACTCATGTACGTCCATCTTTTCTCCCTGAAATAATATATCAGCAGGATGACACAATAATTATAGCAACGGTATGTTATATTATTATGTAACCTCTACCACAGGGCATGCCAAACATTGTTTGTCTACCACATCAACCAGCAAGAATAAACGAGAAACATAAAATAGCTCGCACAAACAATAAAACGGGGTGGTAATGTTTCGCTGACGTCGTAAATGAACTTACACACGAATTGAACAGGAGTTAGCCTATAGAATGTCTGATTCTGATAACCACTTTCCATCGTCATTCTACACACTGCATGAACTGTTAAGAACAGCATGAAAGATCGCACAAAATTACCTTTTTACCCCAAACAGCGAAATTCAAAGCTAATATAATTGAATCATCTAGATTCATTGAAAAAATAACTTCCAGAAATTTCTAAAGGCATAATAATATTATGCCCATTATAAAGACTATAACGAAACAAAATGATACAGCTACCTATGTATATATTCACCTGCATGAAATAGCGGATGACTTCGTTACATGAACATAGTTCCTTGGCTTAAAAGGAAATATATTCCAGTTTGATCCTGAAAATTCGCCCTTTTTGAAGGAATGACTAGTGGGGTTTTTTTCTTACCGCAAGTTTATATAATCCCTCCAAATCCACCTTTTTCTGTAGCATCAATATATGATCGTTGCCTGACTGTGTGATATTAAAGAACCCGTCTAATAGTGGTATAAGTTCTTTTGGTCGCCTTACTTGTACAGAAAATGTCACATTGAAGACATCACGCATTGCAACAAGCTGACTGCCTACATGTAAAGAAAACAAAATAACGTCACAAATAGCAACACGTTGGGTTCATTCCACAAATAAACAAAAATGACACCACACATAGTATCAAGCTGACTGCCTACATGTGAAGAAAATAAGTGACAAATTTCAGAGATTTTTTTATCAGGTTATTTATAATATAAACCCCACATCCAATTCTTTTTGTCAGGAGTTTCCAATGTGTGTAGCGGTACCCTTTCAATTAATTCACGCACTTTTATGATTATGCGATGCCAATGTTTAAAATGTTGGCACTGGATGAACATAGTATTAAGTCTTGTTCTCCACATTATTTCAAATTAGAAACCGATAATAATGATTTATAATTATTAATACGTGGGATGATCAAAAAGTAACATTGAGCCAGTAATGTAAGATTGGGTTCTTTCTTCCCAGAGTAAAAACACACATGCATGATAGTTGTTTGTACTGTGCAATCTAATAAAATATAAGTCTATAAAACACGCACCTGCTTCTTGAGACTCGTCAAATATGCGCAGTGCTGGAAGCTGATTGAGTCCGTATGTACAACAACTACTGACCCCACATGGGTTTGGAGACAGTGTTGGTATAGTCACACCAGCTGGAAGTTTGGGTATTTGTAACATGACTTGTTGTCCTGGTGTAGGAGGAACAGCAATAGATGAAATCGTTGTTGAATTAGGGGGTGTTGTTGTGCTATTTAAAGCTGATGGCGATGCTTTTGTTGTTGATGATGCTGATATATTTGGTGAGATTGTGACAGATGGTTTATATACCATCGACTGTGTTGTTTGAAATGCCGGATAGCTTGATAAATCGGTAGAGCCTGGCATGTTTATAACTGATATAGACATTGGTGTAGAAGTGTATTGTGAAGGAATCATGGAGCTTGGCGATATATACAGAACAGTGTTTGTAATAATCGCTGACAAGCCGATTGAGTGGGAAGATATAGAAAGTTGCTTTGAATGTGAAATCGACATCCCAGATGAGATATCAGACAGTAATATCAACGACGACGATACAGGTAGGGAGTTAACATCAGAAGTCGTAGAAAGCGTTGGGAGATTTGATAATGTATCTGATAATTGTGAGCTAAACAAAGTGCTATGAAAAGAGAAAATAGAATTTGACTGTAAGGTCTTGGTGGAATATGTTGAAGACATTGTAGCATTTATTGGTATACTATTATAATAGGGAGTAAGAGATGGTGTTGTTGATGCAGGTATAGCAGTAACGGGAGGTGAGAGAGACAAGGTGGATGAACTTGACGACACATCATTTGGCTCTACTGAACGCCCTGCAAATCAAACAAAATACAAAACTGTCATTTTAAGGCACTTGTGCTATTTTTAAATCTCGAGCATGTTTGGAAAATTGTAATGTATTTGTAATAATCTGACCCCAAATATGAAACTTGTTTATATCACATGGCTTTCCTTGTATCCGGGTTAGTATATCTAGTACGTATAATATTATACTACACCTACGTGATATGTGGGTGTTTTCAATAGACCGTTGTGTATTTTGCGTTATTTGTGCCATGTGATATAAAGAATCTAGCACGAGTTGTCAATCGAAATATGTACTAGTATATTAAACACGTTCAAAAGGCTCGCTTAATAACATTTCATGAACTAGTTTAATAAAAATTTATATCAATTGACAACTCGTGGAAGATCCTCTATAAAATCTTCAACAATCGGAAAATATTACTCTGCTTTCGTTAAGGTGATTTTAAAGACATTTTACTGCATTCACATTTTAATATAAATTATAATCATGGGAGTGAGAACATCACATGTAGCCAACCTTATTATATAATCGGGTTGTTTAGGTCATAAGTAAAGCAACCAAATTACTACTATACGTAGAAAGGTTGAGAATTCCGTGTGATATAAGGCCAACGAAGTTTGGAGTAGAATGAATCAGAGATAGATCGCTCACTCGTACATTACTCACAATGAAACATAATATAATCGTACAATCGTACTCACCACTGATATGTAACCATGTTGATGGCGTAGATAACATAGATGACGTAGACGACACAACAAATGACGTAGACGACCCAACAGATGATGTAGTTGATACAGTCTGTTGGAACTGTGATATCGCTGACATGTAAGGATCATACGATGATGTGATTGCTCCATTGACAACACAGAGGACTGAAAACAAAATCATTGAACATGCATTTGAACGTTTAAATGAGCAATTTTACAATTACAGATGTAAAATACTGATTGGGTGAGTCGCGCAAAAAAGACATAGAAAAGGTTAAAAAAAGATCGTATACCCCGATGTCCACCTTACACATATTATGATTATTTCTATTGTAAAAGAAGTATGTCATAGTAAACCTTACCTGCTACAAAAAAAGAAATAGAATCACCGAAGAAGTAGTATCTCCAAGTCATTATGACGTGCCCACAACGACGTCTCTATTCCTTGGTTTAATACATACGTTACTACATGAATTCTCTACTGGTAAGTCACAGCACTTATTCTAGTAATTCACAAAACGTCTTTAAATCAGATGACAGAATAGTTTCTAGTCAATAACAAAATAACTTCTTATATATAATGGAACACACTTTAATAAGTCACAGAACGTATTGTAGTAAATCACAGAATGCATGTTGCGCGGCGCAAAAGAATATTGCTTTCATGATATCAACAAATGAAAATAATTATAATTACAAAACTTTATTAATCCTTTGTGAAATATTTATCGGCTGGAATCTAGTCTACTAGTTTACTAGTACAATAATCAAAATATTACAGCGGAACTTTACTTGTATTATGTTAGTATACATTTACAATATCAAATCTGGTTTTAACACAAATAAAGTTTCTGTTAATCTTGACGAGGGGAAAGTTCATTTCTACCAAACAGCAATTAAGTATATTTATCAATTAACTGAGTAGAAAATAGTGGCAATTAATTGTGCGGCATTTGTGAATTGAAGGCCATGCAAAAGCAAAGTTCTTAAGGAGTTTGAATTTGGAGTTCAGTATTTGCTTGTTACGTACATTTGATCATTATACACATGTACTTGTATACGGATATTCAAGTTTTATAGTTTATTTTCGTCTCATCAATACAAGTACAGATTCAATGTATCGAGTTGTTTTCCGTGTTGTGTACTGAGGTTATATACGAATGTAATAATATTTTTTTTAAAAACGCCGAAAACATGAAATAATAATTAGTATAGTTGCTATAACTGACGTGATAATTGAATTTTAAAAGGTGCCGAGCTGAAGATGAATATGGTTATAGGAAATATATAAAAATCCCTGTAGATTCAGCTATGATTCAAATTAACGAATTGATTGACATATACGACACCTGAATAGACATACACAATACATACATACTACCATCATGTTAGACATCGGATATAACTTGTAAATTTGATCGAGAAGCAAATGTTTAAAGCACTGCCTTAAGTAGATTTGAGATTGTTTGACAACGTTACATTTGATAAGTCTGTGTTTTGTATATCTGGACGGGTCTCTATAACTGATAAGCTTTTCAGCTACATTTCATACATGTTTGTATAAGTTAGGTAGAGCAATCGGTGATCGGGTTTAATTCAATAAACTGTGAAACGGTGCCAGTGACAGATATAAGTGACTATCTAACTCGGTTTGGTCAATAACAGGGGGGGGGGGGGGGGTTACTATACAGACTCTATAGATATAAGTACATAAACATGTGTACTATATCAAAGTATGAGTTATTTTATATCACGACTGCGATAATAATCAAAGTACTGAAAGTACTGACAGGCTGGCGAACTGCTTAGGAACAATAGCTTTTCAAGTAATTTAACATCAAGTGATTTTCTAAGTCGAAAGAGAGGTAAGCGCTGGACTCAACAAATTTAAAAAAAAAAAAAAAAAAAATTGGAGCCGCCGTGATTCGATCGCTGGACCTTAGCATCAGAAAATTACTAAGCGAGTTGCTCATCCACTCGACCACGATCTCATAATAAAATCATTGATGCGCGCGCAATATCGCGTTCGTATAACGCGTAGTAATAATTATCAACGCCTTTAAACACCTTTTCTTTTAATTTCATACAATTTCCTTCCATTTCAAGAAGAAACTAATATATTACAATCGAACAGAATAAATGAAATAAGGAAAGTTGAATGTTCTTATCTTGCAAAACTGATTAACGAGGAGGAACTTTTTGCATTGAGTGTATAGATTCTGTGTTGTCAGTTTCGGGAGTAAATTCATCTTAGTGGATTTCATTTTTTAGGATTGTAATAGTCTGGCGCGAAATCGCCAGCCTAAAAACTACATGGTATTCAATGATCAAATACATGTACTATAGTAATTATGTTTTACACGAATGTATCCCGATATATCGCTTCTCATGAAGTTCCCTCAGAGAATTGATTTGTTTTAATATGTTTTATGGAGCCGAAACTGATGTAATATTTGGATGGTGCTCAAACTCTCCTGTAATTGATAACAGAAGTCGTATCGACAATATAAACTACATCCCTACATAACACAAGACTTAGTATACGAATTTAGTGACATGTGCAAAGGAGAGTAGCAATACAAGTAATTTAATGTCAACGGTATCCAGTAAGAACGTCCCCACTGGAAAACGTCCCAACTATTAATATATATTAATTGGATAATTAAATTAGCAACTACACGGGGGTGAATCGCACTAGTTTCTTTCAAAACAAAAAAGATGGCCGCCACGCTAAAAAGGTACGTGTTTGCCAATATCTTTATGTCAAGCAATGGTGGAAACTGAGATGTAGCTATTAACCTGCTCAACACTGTTCTGCACGTTCCGGTATACGTAGATTCTTCAACAGCCTCGTCGTTATCTTGGAATGCTGGTCACAGGATTCGAGTCGAGGAATTTTCTAACAAATTCGGACGATAGAGCGGAGTGTTATGTGCTAAAAGTGACCGTTTCGCGCAAATATGCACGTTCGTATTCGCATTTGTCATTTATAAGAAGTTGTGTTTTATGTCTGTCACAAAATAAATTGTTTCGAGCTAAAAAAATGGCCTAAAATTAAAAATACAACGTTTTCTTATTTATGGTAGAAACTAGTGACAATGAACTGATGGGTAGAGCGGAGTGTCATTTCTAAAACATATCAATATGTAGTACAATTTCTTATTTCAGAGTGTATAAGATGATTACAGCATCGTAGGAACAGGGGTGTAACAGGTCTAAGATGCTACCTACACAGCGGATAGTAATTCCGGATGATGAAACATCATTCCTAACATCGTGGATATTTTCTGTACCATATGTTTTATAATAAAATTCCCTACATACGTTAAGTGTACAATGCATTTTCAGTGTGTTTGTTATTCTTACAGTGTAACGAGGAAAAACAAAAGCACCATTGGCAGTTGATGATGAAGAATGAAAAAAGTTACTTGTAAACTTATTTATTTGAAATACTGCTCGTATAAATCCCTGATTGGAACGATGTATCACAATAAGTATCACATACTATAACAATGTGAATCACAGAGAATCATAGGAAATCACAAGTCATCACATATACCCAATAACATAAAAAAAAGAAAAAAGAAAGCAAGTTATATAACAACAAATTTGTACATAGAACTAGTTCTACCAAGGGGTGGACAAAAGTGGTATTTATATTTCAAAACTAAACGATAAAGAACAAGTTAACGCGTGTAATGCGTTTGAACATCTGTGTCTTAAAATTGCCTCTTAACACAAGTTACAGTAATATGATATTTGAAAACGAAATTGCTTGACTATGAGCATTGGTGGCGGCAGCAAAGTCACTCTGAAATTACCATATAGTAGTGTACGATTTTGATAATAAAGTAATATGCTGATAAAGTGGCTGTCATTTTCCTCGTCAACAGCCAGTTTCCATCGAGTCTTAAGGTTCGACTACAATTCAAGACTGTTTACATTGCGTTATTTTCATCAATATATATGTATTAGTTAGACTGTTCTAAGAGTAGAATGTTCTCATAAAATTCATCGGAATCGAAACAAGGTCTAAGGGAAGCTTCGGAGAAGTCATGAAATCGTGATCAATCGAGAGGCACCGGGGAACTCCCGATGTGTTTCCGATCTTATGCGTCGTCCAACTGCATATATCAATTAGAAGCGTCGTTAAATATCGGGGTTCCTCGGGAGCTATCGGAAGAAACTACTGTAGTATGACTTCTACGTCGTCAATACGAAATTCCCCTGGGGCACCTAAGCATAATACAGTACATATTGGTGTATATCGTGATGTCATCATTCTGTGTGTCTGTCTGTCTGTATGGTTTATAGTCACATTATATCATACAGTGTGATTGATGTATATCTTGATGTCATCATTTTGTGTGTCTGTCTGTCTGTATGGTTTATAGTCACATTATATCATACAGTGTGATTCATGTACATCGTGATGTCATCATTCTGTGTATCTGTCTGTATGGTATAGAGTCACAAAATATCATACAGTGTGATTGATGTATATCGTGATGTCATCATTCTGTGTATCTGTCTGTCTGTATGGTTTATAGTCACATTGTATCATACAGAGTGATTGATGTATATCGTGATGTCATCATTCTGTGTATCTGTCTGTATGGTATATAGTCACATTATATCATACAGTGTGATTCATGTATATCGTGATGTCATCATTCTGTGTATCTGTCTGTCTGTATGGTTTATAGTCACATTATATCATACAGTGTGATTCATGTATATCGTGATGTCATCATTGTGTGTATCTGTCTGTCTGTATGGTTTATAGTCACATTATATCATACAGTGTGATTCATGTATATCGTGATGTCATCATTCTGTGTATCTGTCTGTCTGTATGGTTTATAGTCACATTATATCATACAGTGTGATTGATGTATATCGTGATGTCATCATTCTGTGTATCTGTCTGTCTGTATGGTTTAGAGTCACATTATATCATACAGTGTGATTGATGTATATCGTGATGTCATCATTCTGTGTATCTGTCTGTATGGTTCACAGTCACATTATATCATACAGTGTGATTGGTGTATATCGTGATGTCATCATTTTGTGTATCTATTGTATGGTTTATAGTCACATTATATCATACAGTGTGATTGATGTATATCGTGATGTCATCATTCTGTGTATCTGTCTGTCTGTATGGTTTATAGTCACATTATATCATACAGTGTGATTGATGTATATCGTGATGTCATCATTCTGTGTATCTGTCTGTCTGTATGGTTTAGAGTCACATTATATCATACAGAGTGATTGATGTATATCGTGATGTCATCATTCTGTGTATCTGTCTGTCTGTATGGTTTAGAGTCACATTATATCATACAGTGTGATTGATGTATATCGTGATGTCATCATTCTGTGTCTGTATGGTTTATAGTCACATTATATCATATAGTGTGATTGATGTATATCGTGATGTCATCATTCTGTGTATCTGTATGTCTGTATGGTATATAGTCACATTATATCATACAGAGTGATTGATGTATATCTAGATGTCATCATTCTGTCTGGCTGTATGGTTTATAGTCATATTATATCATACAGTGTGATTGATGTATATCGTGATGTCATCATTCTGTATATCTGTCTGTCTGTATGGTTTATAGTCACATTATATCATACAGTGTGATTGATGTATATCGTGATGCCATCATTTTGTGTATCTGTCTGTCTGTATGGTATATAGTCACATTATATCATACAAAGTGATTGATGTATATCGTGATGTCATCATTCTGTGTCTGTCTGTCTGTATGGTTTATAGTCACATTGTATCATACAGAGTGATTGATGTATATCGTGATGTCATCATTCTGTGTATCTGTCTTTATGGTATATAGTCACATTATATCATACAGAGTGATTGATGTATATCGTGATGTCATCATTCTGTGTATCTGTCTGTATGGTATATAGTCACATTATATCATACTGTGATTGATGTATATCGCGATGTCATCATTCTGTGTATCTGTCTTTCTGTATGGTATATAGTCACATTATATCATACAGTGGGATTCATGTATATCGTGATGTCATCATTCTGTGTATCTGTCTGTCTGTATGGTTTATAGTCACATTGTATCATACAGAGTGATTGATGTATATCGTGATGTCATCATTCTGTGTATCGGTCTGTCTGTATGGTTTATAGTCACATTATATCATACAGTGTGAGTGGTGTATATCGTGATGTCATCATTCTGTGTATCTGTCTGTCTGTATGGTATATAGTCACATTATATCATACAGAGTGATTGATGTATATCGTGATGTCATCATTCTGTGTATCTGTATGTCTGTATGGTATATAGTCACATTATATCATACAGAGTGATTGATGTATATCTTGATGTTATCATTCTGTCTGGCTGTATGGTTTATAGTCACATTATATCATACAGTGTGATTGATGTATATCGTGATGCCATCATTTTGTGTATCTGTCTGTCTGTATGGTATATAGTCACATTATATCATAAAAAGTGATTGATGTATATCGTGATGTCATCATTCTGTGTCTGTCTGTCTGTATGGTTTATAGTCACATTGTATCATACAGAGTGATTGATGTATATCGTGATGTCATCATTCTGTGTATCTGTCTTTATGGTATATAGTCACATTATATCATACAGAGTGATTGATGTATATCGTGATGTCATCATTCTGTGTATCTGTCTGTATGGTATATAGTCACATTATATCATACTGTGATCGATGTATATCGCGATGTCATCATTCTGTGTATCTGTCTGTCTGTATGGTATATAGTCACATTATATCATACAGTGTGATTCATGTATATCGTGATGTCATCATTCTGTGTATCTGTGTATCTGTCTGTATGGTTTATAGTCACATTGTATCATACAGAGTGATTGATGTATATCGTGATGTCATCATTCTGTGTCTGTCTGTATGGCTTATAGTAACATTATATCATACAGTGTGATTGATGTATATCGTGATGTCATCATTCTGTATATCTGTCTGTATGGTTTATAGTCACATTATATCATACAGTGTGATTGATGTATATCTTGATGTCATCATTCTGTGTGTCTGTCTGTCTGTATGGTTTTTAGTCACATTGGTATATACAGAGTGATTGATGTATATCGTGATGTCATCATTCTGTGTATCTGTCTGTATGGTTTATAGTCACATTGTATCATACAGAGTGATTGATGTATATCGTGATGTCATCATTCTGTGTGTCTATTGTATGGTTTATAGTCACATTATATCATACAGTGTGATTGATGTATATCGTGATGTCATCTTCTGTGTATCTGTCTGTCTGTATGGTATATAGTCACATTATATCATACAGTGTGATTGATGTATATCATGATGTCATCATTCTGTGTATCTGTCTGTCTGTATGGTTTATAGTCACATTATATCATACAGTGTGATTGATGTATATCGTGATGTCATCATTCTGTGTATCTGTCTGTCTGTATTGTTTATAGTCACATTATATCATACAGTGTGAGTGATGTATATCGTGATGTCATCATTCTGTGTATCTGTCTGTCTGTATGGTTTATAGTCACATTATATCATACAGAGTGATTGATGTATATCGTGATGTCATCATTCTGTGTATCTGTCTGTATGGTTTATAGTCACATTATATCATACAGAGTGATTGATGTATATCTTGATGTCATCATTCTGTGTATCTGTATGTATGTATGGTTTATAGTCACATTGTATCATACAGTGTGATTGATGTACATCATGATGTCATCATTCTGTGTATCTGTCTGTCTGTATGGTTTATAGTCACATTATATCATACAGAGTGATTGATGTATATCGTGATGTCATCATTCTGTGTATCTGTCTGTCTGTATGGTATATAGTCACATAATATCATACAGTGTGATTGATGTATATCGTGATGTCATCATTCTGTGTATCTGTCTGTCTGTATGGTTTATAGTCACATTATATCATACAGAGTGATTGGTATATATCGTGATGTCATCATTCTGTGTATCTGTCTGTATGGTTTATAGTCACATTATATCATACAGTGTGATTGATGTATATCGTGATGTCATCATTCTGTGTATCTGTCTGTCTGTATGGTATATAGTCACATTATATCATACAGTGTGATTGATGTATATCGTGATGTCATCATTCTGTGTATCTGTCTGTCTGTATGGTTTATAGTCACATTGTATCATACAGTGTGATTGATGTATATCGTGATGTCATCATTCTGTGTATCTGTCTGTCTGTATGGTTTATAGTCACATTGTATCATACAGAGTGATTGATGTATATCGTGATGTCATCATTCTGTATATCTGTCTGTATGGTTTATAGTCACATTATATCATACAGTGTGATTGATGTATATCGTGATGTCATCATTCTGTGTATCTGTCTGTATGGTTTATAGTCACATTATATCATACAGTGTGATTGATGTATATCGTGATATCATCATTCTGTGTATCTGTCTGTCTGTATGGTTTATAGTCACATTATATCATACAGAGTGATTGATGTATATCTTGATGTCATCATTCTGTGTGTCTGTCTGTCTGTATGGTTTATAGTCACATTGTATCATACAGAGTGATTGATGTATATCTTGATGTCATCATTCTGTGTATCTGTCTGTATGGTTTATAGTCACATTGTATCATACAGAGTGATTGATGTATATCGTGATGTCATCATTCTGTGTATCTGTATGTATGTATGGTTTATAGTCACATTGTATCATACAGAGTGATTGATGTATATCGTGATGTCATCATTCTGTGTATCTGTATGTATGTATGGTTTATAGTCACATTGTATCATACAGAGTGATTGATGTATATCGTGATGTCATCATTCTGTGTATCTGTATGTATGTATGGTTTATAGTCACATTGTATCATACAGAGTGATTGATGTATATCGTGATGTCATCATTCTGTGTATCTGTATGTTTGTTTGGTTTATAGTCACATTATATCATACAGAGTGATTGATGTATATCGTGATGTCATCATTCTGTGTATCTGTATGTCTGTATGGTTTATAGTCACATTATATCATACAGAGTGATTGATGTATATCGTGATGTCATCGTTCTGTCTGGCTGTATGGTTTATAGTCACATTATATCATACAGTGTGAGTGATGTCATCATTCTGTGTATCTGTATGTATGTTTGGTTTATAGTCACATTATATCATACAGAGTGATTGGTATATATCGTGATGTCATCATTCTGTGTATCTGTATGTATGTTTGGTTTATAGTCACATTATATCATACAGAGTGATTGATGTATATCTTGATGTCATCATTCTGTGTATCTGTCTGTATGGTTTATAGTCACATTATATCATACAAAGTGATTGATGTATATCGTGATGTCATCATTCTGTGTCTGTCTGTCTGTATGGTTTATAGTCACATTGTATCATACAGTGTGATTCATGTATATCGTGATGTCATCATTCTGTGTATCTGTATGTATGTTTGGTTTATAGTCACATTATATCATACAGAGTGATTGATGTATATCGTGATGTCATCATTCTGTGTATCTGTATGTCTGTATGGTTTATAGTCACATTATATCATACAGAGTGATTGATGTATATCGTGATGTCATCATTCTGTCTGGCTGTATGGTTTATAGTCACATTATATCATACAGTGTGAGTGATGTCATCATTCTGTGTATCTGTATGTATGTTTGGTTTATAGTCACATTATATCATACAGAGTGATTGGTATATATCGTGATGTCATCATTCTGTGTATCTGTATGTATGTTTGGTTTATAGTCACATTATATCATACAGAGTGATTGATGTATATCTTGATGTCATCATTCTGTGTATCTGTCTGTATGGTTTATAGTCACATTATATCATACAAAGTGATTGATGTATATCGTGATGTCATCATTCTGTGTCTGTCTGTCTGTATGGTTTATAGTCACATTGTATCATACAGTGTGATTCATGTATATCGTGATGTCATCATTCTGTGTTTCTGTATGTATGTTTGGTTTATAGTCACATTGTATCATACGGGGTGATTGATGTATATCGTGATGTCATCATTCTGTATATCTGTCTGTCTGTATGGTTTATAGTAACATTATATCATACAGTGTGATTCATGTATATCGTGATGTCATCATTCTGTGTCTCTGTCTGTCTGTATGGTTTATAGTCACATTATATCATACAGTGTGATTGGTATATATCGTGATGTCAACATTCTGTGTATCTGTCTGTCTGTATGGTTTATAGTAACATTATATCATACATTGTGATTGGTTGTATCGTGATGTCATCATTCTGTGTATCTGTCTGTCTGTATGGTTTATAGTCACATTGTATCATACAGAGTGATTGATGTATATCGTGATGTCATCATTCTGTATATCTGTCTGTCTGTATGGTTTATAGTAACATTATATCATACAGAGTGATTGATGTATACCCTGATGCCATCATTCTGTGTATCTGTCTGTCTGTATGGTATATAGTCACATTGTATCATACAGTGTGATTGGTATATATCGTGATGTCATCATTCTGTGTGTCTGTCTGTCTGTATGGTTAATAGTGACATTATATCATACAGTGTGATTGATGTATATCGTGATGTCATCAGTCTGTATATCTGTCTGTATAGTTTATAGTCACATTATATCATACAGTTTGATTGATGTATATCGTGATATCATCATTCTGTGTATCTGTCTGTATAGTTTATAGTCACATTATATCATACAGAGTGATTGATGTATATCGTGATGTCATCATTCTGTGTATCTGTATGTCTGTATGGTTTATAGTCACATTATATCATACAGAGTGATTGATGTATATCGTGATGTCATCATTCTGTCTGGCTGTATGGTTTATAGTCACATTATATCATACAGTGTGAGTGATGTCATCATTCTGTATATCTGTCTGTCTGTATGGTTTATAGTAACATTATATCATACAGAGTGATTGATGTATACCCTGATGCCATCATTCTGTGTATCTGTCTGTCTGTATGGTATATAGTCACATTATATCATACAAAGTGATTGATGTATATCGTGATGTCATCATTCTGTGTATCTGTATGTATGTTTGGTTAATAGTCACATTATATCATACAGTGTGATTGGTATATATCGTGATGTCATCATTCTGTGTATCTGTCTGTCTGTATGGTTAATAGTCACATTATATCATACATTGTGATTGGTATATATCGTGATGTCATCATTCTGTGTATCTGTCTGTATAGTTTATAGTCACATTATATCATACAGAGTGATTGATGTATATCGTGATGTCATCATTCTGTGTATCTGTCTGTATGGTTTATAGTCACATTATATCATACAGTGTGATTGGTGTATATCGTGATGTCATCATTCTGTGTATCTGTCTGTATAGTTTATAGTCACATTATATCATACAGTGTGATTGGTGTATATCGTGATGTCATCATTCTGTGTATCTGTCTGTATAGTTTATAGTCACATTATATCATACAGTGTGATTGGTGTATATCGTGATGTCATCATTCTGTGTATCTGTCTGTATTGTTTATAGTCACATTATATCATACAGAGTGATTGATGTATATTGTGATGTCATCATTCTGTGTATCTGTCTGTCTGTATGGTTTATAGTCACATTATATCATACAAAGTGATTGATGTTTATCGTGATGTCATCATTCTGTGTAGCTGTCTGTATGGGTTATAGTCACATTATATCATACAGTGTGATTGATGTATATCGTGATGTCATCATTCTGTGTATCTGTCTGTCTGTATTGTTTATAGTCACATTATATCATACAGAGTGATTGATGTATATCGTGATGTCATCATTCTGTGTATCTGTCTGTATGGTTTATAGTCACATTATATCATACAGTGTGATTCATGTATATCGTGATGTCATCATTCTGTGTATCTGTCTGTCTGTATAGTTTATAGTCACATTATATCATACAGTGTGCCACTTCAACACATAACAAAAGCTTTTATTAGTTCCACGAAGTGTTCATGGTGAGCTTTTGTCATACTGAGATGTCCGTCGTCAACAATTTCTTCAAACGATTTCTCCTCCTAAACCGCTTGGCCACATTTGATGAAACTTCACAGGAATGTTCCTTTGGTGGACCTCTATCAAAGTTGTTCCTTGCCGCATAACTAGATCACAGGGGTTAGAAATAGATTTTCAAAAAGTAACTTGAAAAATCTTCTTGTCTGAAACTGTAAGGTCTAGAGCTTTCATATTTGGTATGTAGCATCACCTTGAGGTCCTCTACAATGATTGTTCAACTTATGTCCCTTGGGTCAAAATTGGCCCCGCCCCAGGGGCCCTTAGTTTTACAAAGACTTTTATGGGGAAAACCTTAAAAGAATTTTTTCTCCGAAACGGCTTGGCCCAGGGCTTTCATATTTGGTCTGTAGAATTAGCTTGAGGTCCTCTACCAAGATTGTTCAAATTATTCCCCTCGGCCAAAATTGGCCCCGCCCCAGACTCCTTAGTTTTATAAAGAGTTATATAGAGAAAACCTTAAAAAATCTACTTCTCCGAAACCACAAGGCTTAGAGCTTTCATATTTTGTATGTAGAATCAGCTAGAGGTCATCTACACACAATATTCAAATTATGTCCCTGGGGTCAAAATTGGCCCCGCCCCAGGGGTCACCATTTTACATAGACTTATGTAGGGAAACATATTAAAATCTTCTTGTTTAAAACTACAATGCCTAGAGCTTTGATATTTGGTATGTAGCATCATCTAGTGGTCCCCTACCAAGATTGCCCAAATTATGCCCCTGGGGTCAAAATTGCCCCCCCCCCCCAGTGGGTCACCAGTATAACATAGACTGACGAACACAAGGAAAACATGCAAAAATCTTCTTGTCTAAAACTACAATGCTTAGAGCTTCTGTATTTGGTATGTAGCACCATCTAGTGGTCCCCTACCTAGATTGTTCAAATTATTCCCTTGCGTGAAAACTGCAGAGATTCATTTATAATCAGGTGATCGATATAGGGCCACCATGGCCCTCTTGTTCTATTGATTGACCTTGTTACTAGTTATTGTTGCAAAAAAAATATTTGACTATATCTAAACAGAATGTTCACCAGTGAAGAATACAGCCGCTATAGCATGCACAAGATTGTTGAACAACTAAGATTTTGTTGAGACAATAATTTTGAACAATTTTCATGACAGTTAGGTCAAAATTGTCAAAAACAAGTTTTGACACAGTGACCTAGTTTGTTTTACCCCAGATAATTCAATACTGTAATGTTTAGAACTTTACCTCTTTACCTACTTTATGTTGATATGATCAATACGGCCATGTTTCAAGAAGATAATGCTAAACTGTGACATCTAGTGACTACACAAGGTTTCAATGATTTGACCTTGGGTTTTTACCCCAGATGATGAACTTGACCTAGATTCTATAAAGATGATCACACCTTTTAGCATACCAAATGGGGTTACTGTCTCAATTAAAACTGTTAATGTACTTGCCCATCCAAAAACAGCTGTTCCCACTGAATCATATAATACCCTTGACCGAATTTCTAATTGGCCACCCAATGAAATATATTACAAGATATATTCAATCACTATTTCTAAAATTGTGGTAACTTTCATTCCATACACTTATCTATCGATTTCAAGAAAGAAATGTATAAATGTATGTATATGCAAAATCATTCATGTGAAACCGTTGATGCAAAATGGCTTACAGTCTGTATGTGCACCTGAACCACATGTCTGATTTTTGTAAACATGGTAGGAATTGTTTTCTGTTGATCGGCTTTTAAGAAAAACATAAATACTGGCGAGAATAAGTAATATGGAGCGCGCTGAAGCCGTCAGACTAATGAGTATCAGCACCCAAAACCAGATAATTATGTCAAACACCGCTGTGAAAAATGCAATTTTTAAAATAACGTGGGTTTTCAGCTCAAATTACTGCGAGAAACATGTTTTCTATCAATATATAAAGGGTGTCCAATTAGAAATTCGGCTAACTGTATTCAAGTAGACACAAGGTTGTGATGTGGGGTTTGAAACTTCAAACACATGGCTGCTTAAACATTAGAGGGAACAAGATATCCGTGTTATCTATACCACTACATGACAGATATATCAGACAAACTACTACATGACAGATATATCAGACATACTACTACATGACAGATATATCAGACATACCACTACACGACAGATATATCAGACATACCACTACATGACAGATATATCAGACATACCACTACATGACAGCTATATCAGACATACCACTACATGACAGATATATCAGACAAACTACTACATGACAGATATATCAGACATACCACTACATGACAGATATATCAGACATACCACTACATGACAGATATATCAGACATACCACTACATGACAGATATATCAGACAAACTACTACATGACAGATATATCAGACATACCACAACATGACAGATATATCAGACATACCACTACATGACAGATATATCAGACATACCACTACATGACAGATATATCAGACATACCACAACATGACAGATATATCAGACATACCACTACATGACAGATATATCAGACATACCACTACACAACAGATATATCAGACATACCACTACACAACAGATATATCAGACATACCACTACACAACAGATATATCAGACATACCACTACACAACAGATATATCAGACATACCACTACACAACATTTATATCAGACAAACTACTACATGACAGATATATCAGACATACCACTACACAACAGATATATCAGACATACTACTACATGACAGATATATCAGACATACTACTACATGACAGATATATCAGACATACTACTACATGACAGATATATCAGACATACCACTACATGACAGATATATCAGACATACCACTACATGACAGATATATCAGACATACCACAACATGACAGATATATCAGACATACCACTACATGACAGATATATCAGACAAACCACTGCATGACAGATATATCAGACATACCACAACATGACAGATATATCAGACATACCACAACATGACAGATATATCAGACATACCACAACATGACAGATATATCAGACATACCACAACATGACAGATATATCAGACATACTTCTACATGACAGATATATCAGACAAACTACTACATGACAGATATATCAGACATACTACTGCATGACAGATATATCAGACATACTTCTACATGACAGATATATCAGACAAACTACTACATGACAGATATATCAGACATACTACTGCATGACAGATATATCAGACATACCACAACATGACAGATATATCAGACAAACCACAACATGACAGATATATCAGACATACTTCTACATGACAGATATATCAGACAAACTACTACATGACAGATATATCAGACATACCACTACATGACATATATATCAGACATACTACTACATGACAGATATATCAGACATACTACAACATGACAGATATATCAGACAAACTACTACATGACAGATATATCAGACATACCACTACATGACATATATATCAGACAAACTACTACATGACAGATATATCAGACATACTACAACATGACAGATATATCAGACATACCACTACATGACATATATATCAGACAAACTACTACATGACATATATATCAGACAAACTACTGCATGACAGATATATCAGACAAACTACTGCATGACAGATATATCAGACATACTACTGCATGACAGATATATCAGACATACCACAACATGACAGATATATCAGACATACTTCTACATGACAGATATATCAGACAAACTACTACATGACAGATATATCAGACATACCACTACATGACATATATATCAGACATACTACTACATGACAGATATATCAGACATACTACAACATGACAGATATATCAGACAAACTACTACATGACAGATATATCAGACATACCACTACATGACATATATATCAGACAAACTACTACATGACAGATATATCAGACATACTACAACATGACAGATATATCAGACATACCACTACATGACATATATATCAGACAAACTACTACATGACATATATATCAGACAAACTACTGCATGACAGATATATCAGACAAACTACTGCATGACAGATATATCAGACATACTACTGCATGACAGATATATCAGACATACCACAACATGACAGATATATCAGACATACTACTGCATGACAGATATATCAGACATACCACAACATGACAGATATATCAGACATACCACAACATGACAGATATATCAGACATACTTCTACATGACAGATATATCAGACATACCACAACATGACAGATATATCAGACATACTACTGCATGACAGATATATCAGACATACCACAACATGACAGATATATCAGACATACTACTGCATGACAGATATATCAGACATACCACAACATGACAGATATATCAGACATACTACTGCATGACAGATATATCAGACATACCACAACATGACAGATATATCAGACATACTACTGCATGACAGATATATCAGACATACCACAACATGACAGATATATCAGACATACTACTGCATGACAGATATATCAGACATACCACAACATGACAGATATATCAGACATACTACTGCATGACAGATATATCAGACATACCACAACATGACAGATATATCAGACATACTACTGCATGACAGATACATACAGATGCGACACCTCATCGCAGTATCAGTTAAAATATTGTAGGATTGTATGACATACACCTATCTATAACAAACACTGATGATATCCTGTTTTGTCTTTATTATACATAAGTCAAGATATACAGTAAAACAAAATTGAGACCATGATAGTTTACAGTGCTACCCATATATACTAAATCTGGACAAATTAAAACCTGTCTCAAAGAAGCAAATGTTCTGAAAACAACAGTAACACATACTGATACAGTAATTAAAGACGAAATACTGATCGGGTGTAGACATCATATCACAATACAATAGTATTGCAACATTACAGTAAGCATGAACTCTACAGACAAGCAGTTTAAATCTAGGTTGAAGCATAAGACAGCAATGTATCACTGCTGAAGAGAAGATAATCAACAAAGGGCCATAACTCAGACAAAGATGGTCGAATCACAAAATCCTAATACTATGCATTGTAGGTCTTCATAGTAGTTAATCTGTAAAGTTTTGTCAACATCCCTTAATAGATGCAGGAGTGGCATACAGAAGCTCAGACAGACTGATAGACAGGCTGACGGATGAAATGACACCTTCCATTATCACATCCACTTATCCTTAGCGAGGGATAAAAACATTTTTTGTGAAATATGTCCAGTTGAATTTGATTTGTTTAGTTTAATTCAATATATTTCTGTTTTCCCTTCAGATGCTTTCTGTTTACAAGCCTAGGGAAGTTGAGGAAAGGCAATAATATCTCACAACAGTTACACCCATACTTGTAACTAAGCATCACAAGGATTGAAGAGATAAACCACATACAGCAGCAATAACACAATCAGAAAGTAACTTTTGTATGGAACTTCCTGAAAGCACGAGATATTCTCCATGAATTTGGATCTTCATATTTATTATATAATGGTTCAATCTTCTGTTGCTTCTTCTGTTTACTTAATTTTGTCGGATCTGAGAATTTGAAAAACTTTGGAGCATATTCGACGAGCCATTTAGGGTCCATGGCTGTGACTTCTCGCATGTATTCCTTGGTAGTTAGTACAAGTTCATGATATAAAACCCTGAAAATATAAGAATAAACCAATTTGGAAGGTTTAGAAAATACAATAAAGAAAATGCTTCTACAAATACAAATCAAACCCAGGTTAAACTATAATAGCCATACAGTGTTGAATTATGTCCAACAGAGTCACCACAGAAACCACGATAGCATTGTTTAGAGACTGATTTTCTATGTTCAGTAACAGTAACCTTGACCAAGTCAGCCCCAGTTCCAACTTGAGAGGACAGTTCACAAGCTAAAACTATGTCATCATCTGGAAGCCTATAACAGACCTATAGACCAGCTCACTTCTATACACCCCCAACTTTACATCAACTTGATTTTACTGGAGCTTGATTGGTCAGCTTATGTTTGTGACAATGAATATTGGAAAGTATATCAAAGCAAGTTGCTTCTATAGAAAACAATTTGTACTGGTTGATTATTAAAAAGGAATTAACTATGAAAATATTAAACATCAGAAATATTGTTATACAAGAAATGCGTCCCTAGCTTATATGTTAGGACCTGCATGCTGACTTGGTATTTGAACATGTCAATGACCTTAATCCTGTTCATACTATGTCTGGATGAATTGCAAGCAAAAATTACCAAAAAGTTGAGAAACTTTATATACTAATTAGTATTCCTACGATGTTTGCCGACTGAAATTCAATTAACTTTAAGTCATACACATCACAACCTTCTTCAATAGACAAGAGAAAATCTAATCCCCCAATATATAATTGACCGAAACAGTCATAATGCCTATACAGTTAAATCCCTTCCTAGTTGACCTCCAGCCTGAACAAGATTGGACATAAATAAAGTGTTTAAACATATATAAGATGATGGTTGAGTAGATACCATTCTGGTTGTCTGTTGAATAAAGCACTGGAAGGATGTATATAGACAACTTGACTGTCTACTAATGTTCTATATCCTTCCTGGGGATCTTTCTTTGCTGCATTCCTGAAGAAACCACTACATATAGCTTTCTGTACTTTAGATGTACTCTTTGCACATGACACCACATCCAACTTGTGTCTGAAAAAACAATTTCCCTACAGTTTGAACCAAACTCTAAAACACCCAAATTCTGATACAACATATTTGGTTTTTTTAAAATTTTGATTCATCTTACATACTTTAACAAGCATTTTATTGGGATTGTATGATGTGTACTGCTTTAAAACTATAAGAAATTCTGCAACATTGACACTGGTTTTACTCAATAATCAAATCATTTCTGAATTTCATCACAGTTAAACATTTTGATCAAAATCTTATACATTTTGATCCTATTCTAACACAGTTTTAGAATCATAAATTATTTGAACAATTAAATATTCTCTGCTATAAAGCTTCATTTCTGAACATTTTTATTGCATGTAGCAAGTGTTTACATGGCTTTTATAACAAACGTGAAAAGTATTACACTTTTATCAAAATCAGGTGGATTCGGCTGTCTACGTGCAACTACATGTAGGCAGATAAGTGCCTGACTCAATGAGCATTTCATGATGCTGAGCAAAGCCTTTATTGGGCCCCTATAGGGAACTGTAAGTTTGCCTTCCATCCTTCTGTCAAGAAATCTTGATCCTGCCATAATTAAACAATTTTCAAGATAGGTTTATGAAACAATACCAATAAGGGTATCATGCATGTCTAATTTTTTTACTAAGACAAAAATTGAGGATACCATGGCAACAGAAACATTGATAACATGAAAACCAGGAAGGGGATTTCTGTACAAACAACATAATTATCCGAGGACAATTTGTTGTTCATCCTTCCAAAACTGTACAATAACGCTTGTAAGAAGACACTTGTGATAAAAAATTAGTTCTTTATCTGTCTTATACTCGGATAAAAAGTAATATGATCTCCAGAGAGACAATGGTTATCCCAAAAGTTCACTGCAAAATCCATCAACAGAGCATCGTTTGCTTCATCGAAAATATAGTTCTAATGTAAAAATATGCTTGGCCTATAATGTACCAAAGGGATTAAGTTAACTGTCCAAAAATGTCCATTCATAGGTTTAATTAGCTTGTGATTAAAATTCAGGGAGTCAATGTGTTTATACATCTTGTAAGTGCTTATAATACACATGCATCTAGTTTTCCACTTTCGTTGATAAGGATTTGGTGCATGCACAAAGGTAAAAATTTATGCATAAATTATTAATTTAACAACTGTCATAGTTCCATGACAATATTCATATTTTATTATTTCTAAAAAGGGTAATAGACACTTCTAAAATATCTAACATGGTTATATTCATAATAATGATGTTGACGCTCACCGTAGTATTAATATATAGAATAAACTTCACCTGATAGACTAATGCAATCTTTTGATTCGGTATATATTCCGGTTTCTTGTAGTTAATGTATTTTAAAGTGAAATATTAAATTTGCTTAAATTGCTACAGATACTAAAAAATACTGCAAAAGCACTGCTTTCCTTGGACATAATAAGATAATGAATTTTGCTCCCATACTGGGTATGAATATTGTGGAGCCTTGCTTCAATGGCTATAAATAATTTCTACTTTTCTTGGTCGTTACAAGAATATATATTCTGCTCCCAATTTTGCGGATTACAAAATAATAATCAATTTCTCTAAATTGGTTCTGACCTGAATATAGGAATTTATGATTTAGTTAGCTACATATTTTAGACTTTACACTAAATAAAATCATTTAATTTTAATGTGACAAATCTTGTGGATTTTGTGAAAACGACCATTTCATGGGAAAGTAATTTCAAGGATTTTCATGGTTGAAATCATCCACCAAATCCATGAAATTAAATGCCTCACAAATATTATTGAATTTACAGTATGTTATTTATTTAACTGTTCATGTAGTTATAAGTAGGGATGGCAACGAGTACCAGAGTACTCGAGTACTCATTCAAACATCCGATTATCGAATAGTAAAATCAGTATTCGAGTACTCAAAAGTTAAACATTCTTTAATCCTGTGTAATACAGAAGGTTTTCAAGTGTTATCTGGTCACCTTAAATAACAATTAACAACGTGTCATCAATCCTTAATCGCCGCCGCGAGGTCGCTAATTGCAAGTGTAATCAAAACAAAGACCTCTCAATCACCATCTGTTAGTTTATGACACGTAGCTAGGGGTTCTTTCGTTAACACCATCTTGAGTAATTGTAATTCATTTTTAATTGGCAGTTGTTGTTTATTGGGGGTGACAATCGATTAAGAAATAAAAAAAATTTACTTTAAATTAAATCGTTCTCTTGCGTATATGAAAGAATGATAACTCTGGGAATTGGTCACGCTTTGTAAATATTATGTCACCGGTCGATAAGAGTAGTTCCCCTTTGTTGTTTATTTGTTTTTATTTGATTTTCTAGCGTTATTGATTAAAATTTCTCTTGATTTTACACTGTATTGGTTTTTTTTGTCATACGTTTTTATTATTGTTATTGTTTCATAGTTCTTCTACAGATCTAGATTTGATCAACAACTGAACAGAACGGACAGGCAAACCCGCTGTTTTATTTGAAGTTGAACTTGCACGTTTGCAGTACAACATTTCTATTTCCCAAATATCATGGACATTAATTGTTTTCGGAGTACTCGATCGGAAGAATGACCGAGTACTCGAGTACAGATTTTAGTACTCGTTGCCATCACTAGCTATAAGCAGATTTGTCATGATTGACCAATTATTTTCCGAGTAAATGTTTTGTACAAACAGCTTTCTTACAGCTCAAAAAGTGTCCTATTACAAAAATAATGTACACTTTTTTAATAGAGTCACAGGGCGTATCGGAGTACAACATCATTGTATGGTAATTTTCATACTGATCTGACTTAAATTCATTAGAGCAAAAGTCACTAAACTTTTGGATAACCCCAAATATATGTCACATATAAGTGCCTCCATGAGATTTGGACCTGGGTTGCCAGATTAGATGGCAATAACAGTAACCACTGAGCTACAAAGATGTATCAAGTGAGCTAAAACTTTGAATTGACATATTTACCTGTCCATAATACCCAGCATCTGCTTACGAACATCTTGTGCACGTTTCAACGTTCTCACTTGAACAAAGTTTTCAAAGCACCAAGGACTGGAGAATTTATTGTTTTTCCAAGCATTATATACAGCTAACAATGTGACATGATCACCCTCTATTTGATGGAACTTGGCTTTACGTTGATCTGCAAGTTCTTGTTTGTCCTATAATAAAACAGGAATACAACATAAGAAATAGCAATGTTCAGAACTTTGCACATTCTTCTACAGCACACTGATTAGCAAATGACAGTTCTATCTTATATTTGACAAATTAGTTGAGAACAACATAAAGACTTACATCAAACTCTGTTCTAGATTTATGAGCATAAGCAACACATACGAATGCTAGATGCTGAACTTTCTCATTTTTTATAGCAACAAGGGCAGATAACCCAATTAATATAGGGTCACAGGGTTATCAGCCTTGTCAGTATGCATCCCTCTTGTAATGGTGAATAAGTTTCAAGTGGACACCTTTGAGAAAATGACTGAACAATAAACTAAACCAAACACACGACAATTGCTCAACTTTTTTTCTTCTAAAAGTCCGAAGCAAAAACAATAACGCAACAGCTGAACATGGAATAGCAGTGGAAAACTTCACAGTCCCCCTGTGACCTTGGCCTTTGACATAGGAATCTGAATCATGCGTGTGACACATCATCTACCTCTGGTATTATCTGTGCCAGGTTATTTTAATATCCTACTGCAAGTAAGGAAGATACAACCTGGACAAAGAATAGCAGACAATAAGACATTTCGCCAGAAAATATCATGGCACATTGTTTTACCTGAAAATAACACCTGCAACAACATTGATGAAAACCCCCAAAAAATCCTACTGCAAGGTACAACCGAATAGCAGTGCAAAACTTCAAAGTCTGCCTGTAACCATGACCTAGGGACATGGATCATGTGCATGACATATTGTCTCCCTGTGATGATCATTTGTGCCAAGTTTTTTTAAAATCCTAACGCAAGTAAGGAAGATACAACCCGGACACAGGAGACCCATGCAAAACTTCGAAGCCCCCCTGTGACCTTGAAGTTTGACCTACAGACCTGGATTATGTGCATGACACTATAGAAGACATTCTGTACTGACAACATAGATACAAACCTTTGGTCGATAGAAGACATCTGTACTGACAACATAGATACAAACCTTTGGTCGATAGAAGACATTCTGTACTGACAACATAGATACAAACCTTTGGTCGATAGAAGACATTCTGTACTGACAACATAGATACAATGGTAAGAATTTCATCTGAACATCCGAGTGATACAGACATAATCAACATCTTGGACAACATTGGTTCTAGGGGAAATTCTGCCATCTGTAAATAGTATAATCAAATAACTGAGAGTGAACATGCAAATCGAGTTGAACTTAATCATGTAGAACCCACTAATACATGAGATTTCCCATAATAGTCCATGTGACAGACCAAATTTCATTAGTATATCGGTGAACAATGGTTTTCGGTGAGCTTGATATCGAAGAATTCTAAAATGAGCTGATGGACTTGTGGGTCACTGTGCTATAAGACATTTAAATGCCATCTTTAAGATCTACGCCATTTTTGAAGCAATCAGAAGGTTCGGGAAAACTTCAATTATTCCTCACCCTCAAGGGCTATTGGCTTGTAATATGTCTTAAATTGTTGTACTAGAACCCCGCATCTGGTGATATATACATTGAAACATTTTAGATTATAATTGTTGATATTCTTAGGAAATTGTGATAATGTTCGCCATTTGTCAAATGGTTAATATAATGGTTAAATATAAAACCTGTAACTATCATAACCTACCCTTCGTCCCAATCTGGTAAGTAAGCCCTCGTCGTCCAGCGCACTAAGGGCGTGTAGCTGTTCCATAGCTGAGACTAGAGTCTGCATGGGTGGTGCATCCATAAAGTCAAAGGTTAGAAGATCGTTTATACCCATAGCTTTAAGAGCAAGAACAGTACTTGCTAGATTAGTTCTCTGTATCTCGGGTACAGCAGTAGGTAACATCTCATCTCTATAAGCTCTCTCTGTATATAATCTGTAACATTTACCCGGTCCAGTACGTCCTGCACGTCCTGTTCTTTGTTTAGCTTGAGCCTAAAAATATAATAAATACCGTCAAATTTTGTAATCTCAAATTAGCTTATAACACAGCAGGGGTGTGGAAATCCACAAATTTTTCACTTGCCCATGGGCAAGTTGGACTGAAAAATCCACTTGCCCGAAGAATAAATCTGCTTGCCCATGAAAACACAAAATTTTAAAAAAGCAACAAAATTTCAGTTTCATTTGTTTATTTATCTTGTCAAGCTTGAGAGTACTATACCTGATACTGGTTTTAGGGAATTTAGGGATTCACATCTGTATCAAGGCTAACTTAGGTAAAATAGGATAATTAATATTATTTACTCATGGTAATTTTGCACTAAAAATCCACTTGCCCGCAGAGCAAAAACACCAAGTTAGGCAAGTCGAACACTGTAATTCCACACCCCTGTCACATGACTTTCATTGTATCCGGGTTAGTTTAGCGAGTATGTATAATCTTATATGTACAACGTGTAGTATAAAAGTTAAAACTAAATGTGTGGTTTTCCAATAAAACGATGACTATTTTGCGTTTTAGTGTCATATGATATAAAGAATCTATCACTTGTTGTCAATTGATATATTTATATTATTAAACTCGTTCAGGAAACATTATTAAACTCGCCACAGACTCGCTTAATAAAATTTCCAAAACTCTTTTAATATAAATTTATATCAATTGACAACTCGTGATAGATCCTCTATGTATCCAGGCCAACTATCTTAAATTTTGTTATCTAGATTATTGTTCAAGGTCCGAGTAACTAATTCCACCTATTATCTATTTTCAAACTCAAAGTTGGAATGATGCTGACCTGGTCCTAATGGTTTAACACCTTGACTGTCGATATCTGGATTTTTTTGGGACAGAAAAAATTACTTCAACATTACGAAAATATCGAGATAAGTAGGTCAAACTTCAGTGTGTCATGAAGTGGTTAACATTTTTTCTAAGTTTTCAGACAAAATTTAAACAATACCTGAGATATCTGCCCTCTCACAGAAAAAGATGTACAACGGCAAACATAACAAGAGCTGTCACTAGACAGTGCGCTCGACTATTCGCAGCCATTTGTCAGAAAAAATATAAGTTCAAAACAGGCCATTTAAAATTTGTATTATATTGAAACATGAGTTACGCTACTTAGTTGACTACATGGCAATGAAAGCTAATGTACAATGGTTGTTGAGGCATGGCAATTATCTCAACACTGGACTATTAACAAATATTTGTCAGTGAAAATGATTTTAACCAAGGAAAGTCTAAGTTAAAAGGGGCATAACTCGAATTAAACTAACAAGAGCTGTCACTAGACAGCGCGCTCGACTATTCGCAGCCATTTGTCAGAAAAAATATAAGTTCAAAACAGGCCATTTAAAATTTGTATTATATTGAAACATGAGTTACGCTACTTAGTTGACTACATGGCAATGAAAGCTAATGTACAATGGTTGTTGAGGCATGGCAATTATCTCAACACTGGACTATTAACAAATATTTGTCAGTGAAAATGATTTTAAGACTTCAAGCGGCACTGTACTCTATTCAAGAAATGTGTATGTTTAAAGGGAATTGTATACATCCACTGACATAACAAAGTTTCTACAAAATAATCATATGAGTAAAATATGATTTGTTAAAGGAGTCAATTTTAAAACAATGGTGACAAATTAAAATAATAATGTAGAGGATACAGTCATGTAATAAATCAGTGATGAGTTTAAAGTAGTTTAGTAATTATTTTTAGTATTGAATACAATACCATGCCAAACAACACAAGTTTGATATCCTCACTGGATAGTCAAAACCTCGTATCTCAGGTTTGTATGAGCGGGGAAACAGGAGACCGTTTTGCTCCTTATGTCAAAATATTGTAGCTCTGCACCAATCATTTTCTTAGATATACGTCATATGACACATTCAAAACCTCGCACCCATGCATGCAAAACTTTAACCAAGGAAAGTCTAAGTTAAAAGGGGCATAACTCGAATTAAACTAAAAATGGAGTTATTACAATAGACCAGTACCATTGACTAATGATGATAAACAAGTGTTATAAGTTTCAATGCAATATCATAAATAGTAACTAAGATATGGCGTGAATAGAACTTGCATGTAAAACTTGAACCAATAAACTCCTATGTTAAAAAGGGGCATAACTGAAATAAAAAAAATAATAGAGTTATTGCCCTTGACTGATACCATTGACTGATGATGGTAAACAAGTGTTGTAAGTTTCAATGCAGTATCATGGATAGTAGCTGAGATATGGTCTGAATGAAACTTGCATGCAAAACTTTAACCAAGAAAATTCTATGTTAAAAAGGGGCATAACTCAAATAATAATCATAATAGAGCTATTACCCATGACCAGTACCATTGCCTTATGATGGTTAGTAAGTGTTGTTAGTTTCAATGCCATAGCACAGATACTATTTGAGATATGGCCTTATTAGTAACTTGCATGCAAAACTTTAACCAAATTTTCTAAGTAAAAAAGGGCCATAATTTGCATTAAATTCATGCAAGAGTTATCTAACATGGTTGATTACATGACAGGGAAAGCCAGTGCAAAGTTTCAATCCAATATATGCACTGGTTATTGAAATATAACCAAGGTTAAAGTTTTGCATGCAAAACTTTAACCATATGCAACGCCGACGCCGACGCCGACGCCGACGCCGACGAACAAGTGACTGTAATAGCTCTCATATTCTTCGAATAGTCGAGCTAAAAATGGAGTTATTACAATTGACCAGTACCATTGACTAATGATGATAAACAAGTGTTATAAGTTTCAATGCAATATCATAAATAGTAACTAAGATATGGCGTGAATAGAACTTGCATGTAAAACTTGAACCAATAAACTCCTATGTTAAAAAGGGGCATAACTGAAATAAAAAAATAATAGAGTTATTGCCCTTGACTGATACCATTGACTGATGATGGTAAACAAGTGTTGTAAGTTTCAATGCAGTATCATGGATAGTAGCTGAGATATGGTCTGAATGAAACTTGCATGCAAAACTTTAACCAAGAAAATTCTATGTTAAAAAGGGGCATAACTCAAATAATAATCATAATAGAGCTATTACCCATGACCGGTACCATTGCCTTATGATGGTTAGTAAGTGTTGTTAGTTTCAATGCCATAGCACAGATACTATTTGAGATATGGCTTTATTAGTAACTTGCATGCAAAACTTTAACCAAATTTTCTAAGTAAAAAAGGGCCATAATTTGCATTAAATTCATGCAAGAGTTATCTAACATGGTTGATTACATGACAGGGAAAGCCAGTGCAAAGTTTCAATCCAATATATGCACTGGTTATTGAAATATAACCAAGGTTAAAGTTTTGCATGTAAAACTTTAACCATATGCAACGCCGACGCCGACGAACAAGTGACTGTAATAGCTCTCATATTCTTCGAATAGTCGAGCTAAAAACTGTGGTAATACAAACTAAACAAACACAATTATTGTATTATTCAAAGTATTACCTATTGCCTGCACTTTTGAACAAGTTGAAACCAGAATCTTAATCAAAATTACATGCGTCTTTTATACAGTTTCAAACATTTTCCATCTCCAAGAAATTTTTAATTATGCTAAATCAGGAATTGATTATAGTGGATCATATTGAAAATTGATATTAACTGTAAAATATGAAGTTCACAATAAATAAAGTTGTCATTAATATTTTCTTTACGTTATTATTGCTAATTTTTGTGCATCTTATTTTTCTTTAAATAATCTTCATTTTTACATGTGTCCTTTACACAGTAGTCAGCTGTAGGCTATACATGTGGGATATGGCAATTTGTTCTCAAAATAATGTTTTATTCTACAAACCTGTGAAATTGGTGTGACTATCAGTTGATCCATTCCTGTTTTAGAGTTGTACACATTTTGTTTAACGAAGCCGGGATCCACAACATAATATATACCATCTATAGTCAGTGATGTCTCAGCAATGTTGGTTGCAATCACAACCTGATAATATCAGAGGTAATTAAAAATGATATCCAATTAAATAGAGGATATAATTTGTATTTTACAGTGTTTGATAATTCACTAAGTGAGCAGATGACATAATATTTTCATGAGTGGCGTAGCCAAGTGTGAAAATGTAAGTCGGCTGCTGACGAGATTAATTATCAAATTATCACACGTTGTAACATACTAATATTCTATTTATTTCATGCTTCAAATAGCTTAAATTATGGAAATACCCTATTATATACTTCAAATGTTTTCCGTGATGTCTTTTTCCCACCTTGCATGCGCCGAGTTGCCATCAAGAAGTTCTTCTACAATGGCTTCAATTTCGTCCACTTTTTACATTTTTACATTTATGTACAGGAAGTGTTTTGTTATTTGTATACGATTACTAGAGCAAGTGAAAATGTTTCTTTTTTTTTGCAGCGGAGAAAAAGGTTTTAAAAAGTAGTATGTTTGAGTCAAATTATCAATTATCATCTATTTATAGACTTACTTTACGAGAACCAGGAGGAGCAGGGTCGAAGATTCTTGTCTGCATTTCACTAGGTAATGCACTGTATACAGGTAAGATGATTAACTCAGGCACCTCAGGACCGAGAGCTTTCATTCGCTCATATAGTATTTCACAAGCAGTGTCGATCTCTTCCTGACCAGTTAAAAACAGTAAAATATCGCCAGGTGGTTCCATCAGATGGATCTAAAATAACAAGCAAATAAGATCATTGATATTCCCTCTTGTATAGTCAGTGTGACTACAACAATAAGATCATGGATATCCCCTCTTGTATAGTCAGTGTGACTACAACAATAAGATCATGGATATCCCCACTTGTATAGTCAGTGCCACTACAACAATAAGATCATTGATATCCCCTCTTGTATAGTCAGTGTGACTACAACAATAAGATCATGGATATCCCCACTTGTATTGTCAGTGTGACTACAACAATAAGATCATTGATATTCCCTCTTGTATAGTCAGTGCCACTACAACAATAAGATCATTGATATCCCCACTTGTATAGTCAGTGTGACTACAACAATAAAATCATTGATATCCCCTCTTGTATAGTCAGTGCCACTACAACAATAAGATCATTGATATCCCCTCTTGTATAGTCAGTGCCACTACAACAATAAGATCATTGATATCCCCTCTTGTATAGTCAGTGTGACTACAACAATAAAATCATGGATGTCCCCTCTTGTATAGTCAGTGTGACTACAACAATAAAATCATGGATATCCCCACTTGTATAGTCAGTGTGACTACAACAATAAAATCATGGATGTCCCCTCTTGTATAGTCAGTGTGACTACAACAATAAAATCATTGATATCCCCACTTGTATAGTCAGTGCCACTACAACAATAAGATCATGGATATCCCCACTTGTATAGTCAGTGTGACTACAACAATAAGATCATTGATATCCCCTCTTGTATAGTCAGTGTGACTACAACAATAAGATCATTGATATTCCCTCTTGTATAGTCAGTGCCACTACAACAATAAGATCATTGATATCCCCTCTTGTATAGTCAGTGTGACTACAACAATAAAATCATTGATATCCCCTCTTGTATAGTCAGTGCCACTACAACAATAAGATCATTGATATCCCCTCTTGTACAGTCAGTGTGACTACAACAATAAGATCATTGATATTCCCTCTTGTATAGTCAGTGTGACTACAACAATAAAATCATTGATATCCCCACTTGTATAGTCAGTGTGACTACAACAATAAGATCATTGATATCCCCTCTTGTATAGTCAGTGTGACTACAACAATAAGATCATGGATATCCCCACTTGTATAGTCAGTGCCACTACAACAATAAGATCATTGATATTCCCACTTGTATAGTCAGTGTGACTACAACAATAAGATCATTGATATTCCCTCTTGTATAGTCAGTGTGACTACAACAATAAGATCATTGATATCCCCACTTGTATAGTCAGTGTGACTACAACAATAAGATCATGGATATCCCCACTTGTATAGTCAGTGTGACTACAACAATAAAATCATTGATATCCCCTCTTGTATAGTCAGTGTGACTACAACAATAAGATCATGGATATTCCCTCTTGTATAGTCAGTGCCACTACAACAATAAGATCATTGATATCCCCTCTTGTATAGTCAGTGTGACTACAACAATAAGATCATTGATATCCCCTCTTGTATAGTCAGTGTGACTACAACAATAAGATCATTGATATCCCCTCTTGTATAGTCATAATGACTACAACAATAAGATCATGGATGTCCCCTCTTGTATAGTCAGTGTGACTACAACAATAAGATCATGGATATCCCCTCTTGTATAGTCAGTGCCACTACAACAATAAGATCATGGATATCCCCACTTGTATAGTCAGTGCCACTGCAACAATAAGATCATCGATATCCCCACTTGTATAGTCAGTGCCACTACAACAATAAGATCATTGATATCCCCTCTTGTATAGTCAGTGCCACTACAACAATAAGATCATTGATATCCCCACTTGTACAGTCAGTGTGACTACAACAATAAGATCATTGATATTCCCTCTTGTATAGTCAGTGTGACTACAACAATAAGATCATTGATATCCCCTCTTGTATAGTCAGTGTGACTACAACAATAAGATCATTGATATCCCCTCTTGTATAGTCAGTGCCACTACAACAATAAGATCATTGATATCCCCACTTGTATAGTCAGTGTGACTACAACAATAAAATCATTGATATCCCCTCTTGTATAGTCATTGTGACTACAACAATAAGATCATGGATATTCCCTCTTGTATAGTCAGTGCCACTACAACAATAAGATCATTGATATCCCCACTTGTATAGTCAGTGTGACTACAACAATAAGATCATTGATATCCCCTCTTGTATAGTCAGTGTGACTACAACAATAAGATCATTGATATCCCCACTTGTATAGTCAGTGTGACTACAACAATAAGATCATTGATATCCCCTCTTGTATAGTCAGTGCCACTACAACAATAAGATCATTGATATCCCCACTTGTATAGTCATTGTGACTACAACAATAAGATCATGGATATCCCCTCTTGTATAGTCATTGTGACTACAACAATAAGATCATGGATATTCCCTCTTGTATAGTCAGTGCCACTACAACAATAAGATCATTGATATCCCCTCTTGTATAGTCAGTGTGACTACAACAATAAGATCATTGATATCCCCTCTTGTATAGTCAGTGTGACTACAACAATAAGATCATTGATATCCCCACTTGTATAGTCATTGTGACTACAACAATAAGATCATTGATATCCCCACTTGTATAGTCATTGTGACTACAACAATAAGATCATGGATATCCCCTCTTGTATAGTCAGTGTGACTACAACAATAAGATCATTGATATCCCCTCTTGTATAGTCAGTGTGACTACAACAATAAGATCATTGATATCCCCACTTGTACAGTCAGTGCCACTACAACAATAAGATCATTGATATCCCCTCTTGTACAGTCAGTGCCACTACAACAATAAGATCATTGATATCCCCACTTGTATAGTCAGTGTGACTACAACAATAAGATCATGGATATCCCCTCTTGTATAGTCAGTGCCACTACAACAATAAGATCATTGATATCCCCTCTTGTATAGCCAGTGTGACTACAACAATAAGATCATTGATATCCCCTCTTGTATAGTCAGTGCCACTACAACAATAAGATCATTGATATCCCCACTTGTATAGTCAGTGTGACTACAACAATAAGATCATTGATATCCCCACTTGTATAGTCAGTGCCACTACAACAATAAGATCATTGATATCCCCACTTGTATAGTCAGTGTGACTACAACAATAAGATCATGGATATCCCCTCTTGTATAGCCAGTGTGACTACAACAATAAGATCATGGATATCCCCTCTTGTATAGTCAGTGTGACTACAACAATAAGATCATTGATATCCCCTCTTGTATAGTCAGTGCCACTACAACAATAAGATCATTGATATCCCCACTTGTATAGTCAGTGCCACTACAACAAAAAGATCATTGATATCCCCACTTGTATAGTCAGTGTGACTACAACAATAAGATCATTGATATTCCCACTTGTATAGTCAGTGCGACTACAACAATAAGATCATTGATATTCCAACTTGTATAGTCAGTGTGACTACAACAATAAGATCATTGATATTCCCTCTTGAATAGTCAGTGCCACTACAACAATAAGATCATTGATATTCCCTCTTGTATAGTCATTGTGACTACAACAATAAGATCATTGATATTCCCTCTTGTATAGTCATTGTGACTACAACAATAAAATCATTGATATCCCCACTTGTATAGTCAGTGTGACTACAACAATAAGATCATTGATATCCCCACTTGTATAGTCAGTGCCACTAAAACAATAAGATCATGGATATCCCCACTTGTATAGTCATTGTGACTACAACAATAAGATCATTGATATTCCCTCTTGTATAGTCAGTGTGACAACAATAATAAGATCATTGATATTCCCTCTTGTATTGTCAGTGCCACTACAACAATAAGATCATTGATATTCCCTCTTGTATAGTCAGTGTGACTACAACAATAAGATCATTGATATTCCCTCTTGTATAGTCAGTGTGACTACAACAATAAGATCATTGATATTCCCTCTTGTATAGTCAGTGTGACTACAACAATAAGATCATTGATATCCCCACTTGTATAGTCAGTGTGACTACAACAATAAGATCATTGATATCCCCACTTGTATAGTCAGTGTGACTACAACAATAAGATCATTGATATCCCCTCTTGTATAGTCAGTGTGACTACAACAATAAGATCATTGATATTCCCTCTTGTATAGTCAGTGGGACTACAACAATAAGATCATGGATATTCCCTCTTGTATAGTCAGTGTGACTACAACAATAAGATCATTGATATCCCCACTTGTATAGTCAGTGCCACTACAACAATAAGATCATTGATATCCCCTCTTGTATAGTCAGTGTGACTACAACAATAAGATCATTGATATTCCCACTTGTATAGTCAGTGTGACTACAACAATAAGATCATTGATATCCCCTCTTGTATAGTCAGTGTGACTACAACAATTAGATCATTGATATTCCCACTTGTATAGTCAGTGTGACTACAACAATAAGATCATGGATATCCCCACTTGTATAGTCATAATGACTACAACAATAAGATCATTGATATCCCCTCTTGTATAGTCAGTGTGACTACAACAATAAGATCATTGATATTCCCTCTTGTATAGTCAGTGTGACTACAACAATAAGATCATGGATATCCCCACTTGTATAGTCATTGTGACTACAACAATAAGATCATTGATATTCCCTCTTGTATAGTCAGTGCCACTACAACAATAAGATCATTGATATCCCCTCTTGTATAGTCATTGTGACTACAACAATAAGATCATTGATATCCCCTCTTGTATAGTCAGTGTGACTACAACAATAAGATCATTGATATTCCCTCTTGTATAGTCATTGTGACTACAACAATAAGATCATTGATATCCCCACTTGTATAGTCAGTGTGACTACAACAATAAGATCATCGATATCCCCACTTGTATAGTCAGTGTGACTACAACAATAAGATCATGGATATCCCCACTTGTATAGTCAGTGCCACTACAACAATAAGATCATTGATATCCCCTCTTGTATAGTCAGTGTGACTACAACAATAAGATCATTGATATCCCCACTTGTATAGTCAGTGTGACTACAACAATAAGATCATTGATATTCCCTCTTGTATAGTCAGTGCCACTACAACAATAAGATCATTGATATCCCCTCTTGTATAGTCATTGTGACTACAACAATAAGATCATTGATATCCCCACTTGTATAGTCAGTGTGACTACAACAATAAGATCATCGATATCCCCACTTGTATAGTCATTGTGACTACAACAATAAGATCATTGATATCCCCTCTTGTATAGTCAGTGCCACTACAACAATAAGATCATTGATATTCCCTCTTGTATAGTCATTGTGACTACAACAATAAGATCATTGATATCCCCACTTGTATAGTCAGTGTGACTACAACAATAAGATCATTGATATCCCCTCTTGTACAGTCAGTGCCACTGCAACAATAAGATCATTGATATTCCCACTTGTATAGTCAGTGCCACTACAACAATAAGATCATTGATATCCCCTCTTGTATAGTCAGTGTGACTACAACAATAAGATCATTGATATCCCCTCTTGTATAGTCAGTGTGACTACAACAATAAGATCATTGATATCCCCTCTTGTATAGTCAGTGCCACTACAACAATAAGATCATGGATGTCCCCTCTTGTATAGTCAGTGTGACTACAACAATAAGATCATTGATATTTCCACTTGTATAGTCAGTGTGACTACAACAATAAGATCATGGATATCCCCACTTGTATAGTCAGTGTGACTACAACAATAAGATCACTGATATCCCCTCTTGTACAGTCAGTGCCACTGCAACAATAAGATCATTGATATCCCCTCTTGTATAGTCAGTGCCACTACAACAATAAGATCATTGATATCCCCTCTTGTATAGTCAGTGTGACTACAACAATAAGATCATTGATATCCCCTCTTGTACAGTCAGTGCCACTGCAACAATAAGATCATTGATATCCCCTCTTGTATAGTCAGTGCCACTACAACAATAAGATCATTGATATCCCCTCTTGTATAGTCAGTGTGACTACAACAATAAGATCATTGATATCCCCTCTTGTATAGTCAGTGCCACTACAACAATAAGATCATTGATATCCCCTCTTGTATAGTCAGTGCCACTACAACAATAAGATCATTGATATCCCCTCTTGTATAGTCAGTGTGACTACAACAATAAGATCATTGATATCCCCTCTTGTATAGCCAGTGCCACTACAACAATAAGATCATTGATATCCCCTCTTGTATAGTCAGTGCCACTACAACAATAAGATCATTGATATCCCCACTTGTATAGTCAGTGCCACTACAACAATAAAATCATTGATATCCCCACTTGTATAGTCAGTGTGACTACAACAATAAAATCATGGATGTCCCCTCTTGTATAGCCAGTGCCACTACAACAATAAGATCATTGATATCCCCTCTTGTATAGTCAGTGTGACTACAACAATAAAATCATTGATATTCCCTCTTGTATAGTCAGTGTGACTGCAACAATAAAATCATTGATATCCCCTCTTGTATAGCCAGTGTGACTACAACAATAAGATCATTGATATTCCCTCTTGTATAGTCAGTGTGACTACAACAATAAAATCATTGATATCCCCTCTTGTATAGCCAGTGTGACTACAACAATAAGATCATTGATATTCCCTCTTGTATAGTCAGTGCCACTACAACAATAAGATCATTGATATTCCCTCTTGTATAGTCAGTGTGACTACAACAATAAAATCATTGATATCCCCTCTTGTATAGCCAGTGTGACTACAACAATAAGATCATTGATATCCCCTCTTGTATAGCCAGTGTGACTACAACAATAAGATCATTGATATCCCCTCTTGTACAGTCAGTGCCACTGCAACAATAAGATCATTGATATTCCCACTTGTATAGTCAGTGTGACTAAAACAATAAGATCATTGATATTCCCTCTTGTATAGTCAGTGTGACTACAACAATAAGATCATGGATATCTCCTCTTGTATAGTCATTGTGACTACAACAATAAGATCATTGATATCCCCTCTTGTATAGTCAGTGTGACTACAACAATAAGATCATTGATATTCCCTCTTGTATTGTCAGTGCCACTACAACAATAAGATCATTGATATCCCCTCTTGTATAGTCAGTGTGACTACAACAATAAGATCATGGATATCCCCTCTTGTATAGTCAGTGTGACTACAACAATAAAATCATTGATATTCCCTCTTGTATAGTCAGTGTGACTACAACAATAAAATCATGGATATCCCCTCTTGTATAGTCAGTGTGACTACAACAATAAAATCATGGATATCCCCTCTTGTATAGTCAGTGTGACTACAACAATAAGATCATGGATATCCCCTCTTGTATAGTCAGTGTGACTACAACAATAAGATCATGGATATCCCCTCTTGTATAGCCAGTGTGACTACAACAATAAGATCATGGATATCCCCTCTTGTATAGTCAGTGCCACTACAACAATAAGATCATTGATATTCCCTCTTGTATAGTCAGTGTGATCACAACAATAACATCATTGATATCCCCACTTGTATAGTCAGTGCCACTACAACAATAAGATCATGGATATCCCCACTTGTATAGTCAGTGTGACTACAAAAATAAGATCATTGATATCCCCTCTTGTATAGTCAGTGTGACTACAACAATAAGATCATTGATATCCCCTCTTGTATAGTCAGTGTGACTACAACAATAAGATCATTGATATCCCCTCTTGTATAGTCAGTGTGACTACAACAATAAGATCATTGATATCCCCTCTTGTATAGTCAGTGTGACTACAACAATAAAATCATTGATATCCCCTCTTGTATAGTCAGTGTCACTACAACAATAAAATCATTGATATCCCCTCTTGTATAGCCAGTGTGACTACAACAATAAAATCATTGATATCCCCTCTTGTATAGTCAGTGTGACTACAACAATAAAATCATTGATATCCCCTCTTGTATAGCCAGTGTCACTAAAACAATAAAATCATTGATATTCCCTCTTGTATAGTCAGTGTGACTACAACAATAAAATCATTGATATCCCCTCTTGTATAGTCAGTGCCACTACAACAATAAAATCATTGATATTCCCACTTGTATAGTCAGTGCCACTACAACAATAAGATCATTGATATCCCCACTTGTATAGTCAGTGTGACTACAACAATAAGATCATTGATATCCCCACTTGTATAGCCAGTGCCACTACAACAATAAGATCATTGATATCCCCACTTGTATAGTCAGTGCCACTACAACAATAAGATCATTGATATTCCCTCTTGTATAGTCAGTGCCACTACAACAATAAGATCATTGATATCCCCTCTTGTATAGTCAGTGTGACTACAACAATAAGATCATTGATATCCCCTCTTGTATAGTCAGTGCCACTACAACAATAAGATCATGGATATCCCCACTTGTATAGTCAGTGCCACTACAACAATAAGATCATGGATATTCCCTCTTGTATAGTCAGTGCCACTACAACAATAAGATCATTGATATCCCCTCTTGTATAGTCAGTGTGACTACAACAATAAGATCATTGATATCCCCTCTTGTATAGTCAGTGCCACTACAACAATAAGATCATTGATATCCCCTCTTGTATAGTCTCTCCATGATGCAGGAAAATCAACGTTAATACCACAGTATGACTCTGAACAAACACTAACTCCAAAAGCATACATGGTTCTTTTACATACCTGATGTATGCATCATACATGCAACCCGATGTCTTTAAACACTATTTAATTTAGAAAAAGTGAGTAATGATAAGTGGGAGACACTGCCAAGTATTTAATCGGGCTAGAAAATGGATTATACCCACAACCTTTGGATCAGAAGATAGTCATATTTACCACTGAACAATTTTTACATCTAGCACTAAACAAATAGTTCATCTTTAAATAGCACAATGCTTACAGTAAATCTTGATATGAATGAAGAATCAAGTTACCTGCATGACTGTAATCAAGGAGGCATCTAGATAGTCAGTCTCTGCTTCTCTTGTATACAATATCTCTACTGGGTACGTTCTACCAGGAATTGTAAATATAGGCTGAAATAAACAATAAACAGAACTTAATGGGGAGGTGTATAATTATGCTTTATGTGTTTATATGCAGACATGTAAGTTACCTTAGGTGGTCATAGGTGTGGCCTAACACAATCAAAATCACTTAATTTGTTTGTCCTTTATGTGTTCATTCCTTTGTTTTTAAACTATAAAAAGAGCACCTAAGGTAGCATATTTGTTGGTTATCTGGCTCAGCAAAGTATACGCCATCTAGACAAATTTTCTAGATTTTATCCTAAACAGGCCTCAAACAATATTATATTAAGTACTTTGAATAAAAGAATAATAACATTAATCATTATGCTAAGACTATTTTTTCTACTTATGGTCAAATATTTTTTTCTAATTATGCTATGAGTATTGTTTCTAATACTGTAAACCAAGAAACTTCCGTGGATACTAACTTTCGCATTTTAGCATATTATAACGAATAATGTTAGGTTTTTTCAATATCACACAATTTTACACTAAATATAAACACCTTTTTACTTGATAGGCAAATCTTGTTGCTTCTAATGTATTTTTGATTAAATACGGTCTTGTAAACTTGATACCAAAAAACAATGAACTTCATTAAAAACTAGAAAGTTTTGCATTTTACTTGTTCTGAACATTTCCTTTCACATATTTCTTCAATTCACGATATAGTTTCTTGGTTTACTGTAAATTGATGCTAAATCTGATTTTATACTCACAGATTCAAAGAAGTATTGTGAAAATTTCACAGCATCTAGAGTGGCAGAGGTCACAATCAGCTTGAAGTCTTTCCTCTTTTTTACAGCCTGCGAAATAGTACAAATGTATGTAATACCGTTCATGTTATGTAGAGAATTACAGAGAGGATAATTAAGTGTTTCTTTTCAATGAAAACTATTATACTGTAAAATTATCAATTTTCGTAGGGAATTAAAATTTATGGACAAAGTCAAATCCCATTGAAGAATAATTTTGACTTGTATTTATTCGCTGAAATGCAAATCCCTGAATCCACGTTCCATCGAAATGGTCTTTTTTACCAAAACCACAAAATTTCATCCCATCAAAATTAAATGACTTTACAGTATCATGTAATGATTCAATGTGCCTGTACAGAGGTATATATTACAGTTAGGATATATATACAAACTGTTATGCACTTTTTTAAAAATTACTTCTTACAGCGTATTATAATGATAACAGCCAATTGCTGACGGTATCCGACACCACTATAAGCATATCTAAGTACAGTAGAACTTTGATGCATCAAACATAGACCAGCTTCTCTAGTCCTAGCAAGATACTAATATGATACTTTAAAACACAGTACATGCCAAGAACAGGTAGATGGCTTAACAATTTTCCCATACTGATGGAAGTTCAAGACATCAAAGTTTTACTCAATTTTTAATTTCTCCGTACAGTACAGTAGTATATAAACATAAGACCTACCTCCTTAAGTAAACCAAACAATACATCTGTCTGTACGGTCCTCTCGTGAGCCTCGTCTAACATAAAGACTGCATACTGTGATAAATCTCTATCTATCAAACATTCTCTCAATAACATACCCTCTGTCATGTATTTAATCTTTGTCTCTGGACTTGTACAATCTTCAAAACGTATTGTATATCCAACCTAAAATATATTATAGATAAGTTAGAGGAAAACAGATGAAAGTTTTTGAATAAGACAACAGACAATGTTAATGACTTGATTTGTGATAAAACAAGGACAATAATAAAGGAAAGCATCAGGTATTTTCAATTGGTTGATAATCAAGCTGGCCCATAAAAATAGTTTAACAAATTTAGAAGGAACGTGAGTACAATGTTTTAAGAAGTAAGAGACCACACAACTAAACAACAGACATGATTTTTATCTCATTATTATTAATTTAAAGAGTCTGATAAAACTTTTGAATCAAGTGTCTGGAGAAGGCTAATTCCAAACTGAGGAAGGTGCATAATGCAGGAAGGCTAAAGACGATTTCCATTTGGCGAATAATCAAACTAGATTGAGACATTATAATTAACACCATAAACATACTCATTACGTTTTAAAACAATCTGAAAACCTTTTGAACAGGAGTCTGAAGAGGGTTAATTTCTAAGTTTTTGGTAGTTCAAGGGTCATAATCCAGGAAGGCCTGAATTATAATCAAAACTTGTCGAGATATCATGCTCATAAACATTGTCACAATGTTTGAAGACCATCAGATGAAAAACTGCTTAAATTACAGTCCAGACACTTAATGGTTGCGCAGCCTGCAATCCAAGGGTGTTAACGTAATAGGTCCTATCTAAAGGGTATCTATAATTAATATGGCCAAGTGGGGTGAGGCCCTATCTTACATGAGTGAAAGTCTGAAAGTGATAGGGTATATACTAGGGCTGTAACGGTATACCGCGGTATACGAAATACCGCGGACTTCAGTCCCACACGGTTCACGATACAAGACTTCTAAATTTCGGTACGGTTCGGTATAAGCTTTTTTATGAGCAAAATAATATTCAGACAACAAAAACGCCTGACAGCCTTCTGATCATGTGTAATATCAATGCATCAGTCATTTTCATTGTATTGTTTGCTTCATATTGTCTAAATTCACTTAAAAAAGTTGATATGGGCATAATAATTGCTGTTATAGAAGCATAAAATTCATTACCACTTAAAATATGAAGTATTTAAGCTGTTGTTAGAGAATATTGTATCATACCGAAATATACCGAACCGTTAGAAAAAATGACGGTACGTATCATATCGTGAGGTGAGCGTACCGTTACACCCCTAGTATATACATACCTCTTGACCAAGCCTACAACCAAATTCTTCTGACACTCTTTTAGCTACAGACATGGCAGCTACACGACGTGGTTGTGTACACCCAATCTTTCCACGTGTCGTATAGCCCGCCTCGGCGAGATATTGTGTAATCTGAGTTGTCTTTCCTGATCCAGTTTCTCCAATGACGACCAATATCTGATTATCATGCACAGCCTACAATAGTACAAACATAATATCAAGATCAGAGATACGTGGATAGGTAAGTACTTACAGATGTTCACTTCAATAAGAAATATATTCAAAACTCATGCTAACATTTAAATTTTCGAAGTCAAGTCAATCAAAGCTTTGATAAACTGACTTTATCAATAATTAGTTCTAGATTAACACAAATGGAAGTACCACATCATTCTCATATACTCATTATATCAAAAATAGAATTTGAAGAAAAAGGCTTTTAAAAAACATGCAATATCCCACTATTATATAGATTTCACTAAGCCTCCTTAATTGTTCTTTCTTTCACCCCTTCATAAATAATTGTTTTTATTCCATTGAAAAAGAGTGCATAGATCTGATAAGTAATAAAAAATTGGTCTTTGCCCTTTTTCCAAATAATTGGTTTTGGCCATTTTCCCAAATGATTGGTTTTGGCCTTTTCCCAAATAATTGGTTTTGGCCTTTTCCCAAATAATTGGTTTTGGCCTTTTCCCAAATAATTGGTTTTGGCCTTTTCCCAAATAATTGGTTCTGGCACTTTTTTCTATTAATTTGTTTGGGCCCTCTCCATGATTCATTGGTTTTGGCGGCCAACCTTTACTTGACATACCTTAATGAGCTCATCTTTCAGTTTAAAGATAGGCAAGCTTTGTCTTTGTTCCAAGATTGACTTTTTCTCTTTTTTACCATATGATGCTTTTTGTCCCCCTGTAATATGCTTCTTCCATTCTGGCAAGTCTGCTGGAGCCGATCCTACACCTCGCATGGAAGCAAGACGCTTCTCACCTATAATAACAACATACTGAATCAGTCCCTACTTCCACATGTCATGTCAAAATGTTAACAAAAGTCGGAATTAAGATATTTGGTGGCTGGAAATATTAACATTTTTAATAGAGATAAATGGTGGCAAACATTTAGGCATATAAGAGAAAAATCAATAAAATTCTAAAGTTTCCAAAAAGATGAGAATAGAAAGAATTTGGACAAGTAAGGTCGCAGCATTCAACTTATACAGCTGAGCACAGAAAACATATAATCATCACATACCACCATTATATGGCACAATGCTGAACACACCACATACACATAACAGAGTGAGACACGGCACAATGCTGAACACACCACATACACACAACTGAATGAGACATGGCACAATGCTGAACACACCACATACACACAACAGAATGAGACACGGCACAATGCTGAACACACCACATACACACAACACAATGAGACACGGCACAATGCTGAACACACCACTAACACACAACACAATGAGACAGGGCACAATGCTAAACACACCACTAACATAACTGAATGAGACACGGCACAATGCTGAACACACCACTAACATAACTGAATGAGACACAGCACAATGCTGAACACACCACTAACACACAACAGAATGAGACACAGCACAATGCTGAACACACCACTAACATAACTGAATGAGACACGGCACAATGCTGAACACACCACTAACACACAACAGAATGAGACACGGCACAATGCTAAACACACCACTAACACACAACAGAATGAGACACAGCACAATGCTGAACACACCACTAACATAACTGAATGAGACACAGCACAATGCTGAACACACCACTAACACACAACAGAATGAGACACGGCACAATGCTAAACACACCACTAACACACAACAGAATGAGACACGGCACAATGCTGAACACACCACTAACACACAACAGAATGAGACACAGCACAATGCTGAACACACCACTAACATAACTGAATGAGACACGGCACAATGCTGAACACACCACTAACATAACTGAATGAGACACAGCACAATGCTGAACACACCACTAACATAACTGAATGAGACACGGCACAATGCTGAACACACCACACACACAACTGAATGAGACACGGCACAATGCTGAACACACAACTAACATAACTGAATGAGACACGGCACAATGCTGAACACACCACTAACGCACAACAGAATGAGACACGGAACAATGCTGAACACACCACTAACATAACTGAATGAGACACGGCACAATGCTGAACACACAACTAACACAACTGAATGAGACACGGCACAATGCCCAACACACCACTAATACACAACTGAATGAGACACGGCACAATGCCTAACACACCACTAACACACAACTGAATGAGACACGGCACAATGCTGAACACACCACTTACACACAACTGAATGAGACACGGCACAATGCTGAACACACCACTAACATAACTGAATGAGACACGGCACAATGCCCAACACACCACTAATACACAACTGAATGAGACATGGCACAATGCTTAACACACCACTTACACACAACTGAATGAGACACGGCACAATGCTGAACACACCACATACACACAACTGAATGAGACACGGTACAATGCCTAACACACCACTAACACACAACTGAATGAGACACAGCACAATGCTGAACACACCACTTACACACAACTGAATGAGACACGGCACAATGCTGAACACACCACACACACAACTGAATGAGACACGGCACAATGCTGAACACACCACTAACACACAACTGAATGAGACACAGCACAATGCTGAACACACCACATACACAACTGAATGAGACACGGCACAATGCTGAACACACCACACACACAACTGAATGAGACACGGCACAATGCTGAACACACCACTAACATAACTGAATGAGACACGGCACAATGCTGAACACACCACTAATACACAACTGAATGAGACACGGCACAATGCTGAACACACCACTAATACACAACTGAATGAGACACGGCACAATGCCTAACACACCACTAACACACAACTGACTGAGACACGGCACAATGCTGAACACACCACATACACACAACTGAATGAGACACGGCACAATGCCTAACACACCACATACACACAACTGAATGAGACACAGCACAATGCCTAACACACCACTAACACACAACTGAATGAGACACGGCACAATGCCTAACACCACATACACACAACTGGATGTGACTGGCACAATGCCTAACACACCACTTACACACAACTGAATGAGACACGGCACAATGCTGAACACACCACTTACACACAACAGAATGAGACACAGCACAATGTCTAACACACCACATACACACAACAGAATGAGACACGGCACAATGTAACACACCACATACACACAACAGAATGAGACACAGCACAATGTCTAACACACCACATACACACAACAGAATGAGACACAGCACAATGTAACACACCACATACACACAACAGAATGAGACACCGCACAATGTCTAACACACCACATACACACAACAGAATGAGACACAGCACAATGTCTAACACACCACATACACACAACTGAATGAGACACAGCACAATGCCTAACACACCACATACACACAACTGAATGAGACACGGCACAATGTCTAACACACCACTTACACACAACTGAATGAGACACAGCACAATGTCTAACACACTACATACACACAACAGAATGAGACACGGCACAATGTCTAACACACCACTTACACACAACAGAATGAGACACGGCACAATGTCTAACACACCACATACACACAACAGAATGAGACACAGCACAATGTCTAACACACCACATACACACAACTGAATGAGACACAGCACAATGCCTAACACACCACTAACACACAACAGAATGAGACACGGCACAATGCCTAACACACCACTAACACACAACTGAATGAGACACGGCACAATGCCTAACACCACATACACACAACTGAATGAGACACAGCACAATGCCTAACACACCACTAACACACAACTAAATGAGACACAGCACAATGCCTAACACACCACTAACACACAACTGAATGAGACACAGCACAATGTCTAACACACCACATACACACAACTGAATGAGACACAGCACAATGCCTAACACACCACTAACACACAACAGAATGAGACACAGCACAATGCGTAACACACCACATACACACAACTGAATGAGACACGGCACAATGCCTAACACACCACATACAAACAACAGAATGAGACACGGCACAATGCCTAACACACCACTAACACACAACTAAATGAGACACGGCACAATGTCTAACACACCACTTACACACAACTGAATGAGACACAGCCCAATGCCTAACACACCACATACACACAACTGAATGAGACACAGCACAATGCCTAACACACCACTAACACACAACAGAATGAGACACGGCACAATGCCTAACACACCACTAACACACAACTGAATGAGACACGGCACAATGCCTAACACCACATACACACAACTGGATGTGACTGGCACAATGCCTAACACACCACTTACACACAACTGAATGAGACACAGCACAATGCTTAACACACCACTAACACACAACAGAATGAGACACAGCACAATGTCTAACACACCACATACACACAACAGAATGAGACACAGCACAATGTCTAACACATCACATACACACAACTGAATGAGACACGGCACAATGCCTAACACACCACTAACACACAACTAAATGAGACACAGCACAATGCCTAACACCACTAACACACAACAGAATGAGACACGGCACAATGCTGAACACACCACTTACACACAACAGAATGAGACACGGCACAATGCTGAACACACCACTAACACACAACAGAATGAGACACAGCACAATGCCTAACACACCACATACACACAACAGAATGAGACACAGCACAATGTCTAACACACCACATACACACAACTGAATGAGACACAGCACAATGCCTAACACACCACTAACACACAACAGAATGAGACACAGCACAATGCCTAACACACCACTAACACACAACTGAATGAGACACGGCACAATGCCTAACACACCACATACACACAACAGAATGAGACACGGCACAATGCCTAACACACCACTAACACACAACTAAATGAGACACGTCACAATGCCTAACACCACATACACACAACTGGATGAGACTGGCACAATGCCTAACACACCACTTACACACAACTGAATGAGACAATGAACTTAATCACTTAAAATACAAGTCATTAACAATTATATAGTTTTCTATTGTTATTTAAATAATGAAGAGATGTTGGTTAAACACGTTTATTAGTCATGGTGACATTGGCCTTAATTCAACATATCTCAAAACCTATACAGGTCATCTTATAGCTTTAGGGCCGCAAGGGATATAAGAAAACTACCTAAAGTTCTTTTTTGCTTTGTCCTTTACATGTAATAATGATTGCCATGACATTATTATTGCATGTATGTTTGTTGATTGTTTTATTGTATGTTGTGATAAATTTTGTCATGTAAATTGTACATTGTATGTAGAAGTAAATCTATCTCGCCATCATTTAGCTTGGTCAAACATTTCGTTCTTCAGTTATTGATAGACAACCATCTGGTCTGTGGACAAGTCAGCAGACATAATAAACAGTAACAGAACCAGTGGGAGGGAATAATAAGACCATGAGTTAATATTAAAAAAGTGGTTAAACTATAAATCATAGTTTGATAATTAACTTCAAACATTTAAAAGTCCTAAAAGATGAAAGTCTTAAAACATGAAAGTCTAATAATACGGAAGATGAGTTTTAATAGATGCTTGCTGTGTTTTGACAGTTTGCAAGTTTTCTAATTTTTTGCATGAAAAACATTTTGATAACTACATACCATTGCGTCATACCAAATACGAAATGAAAATGGTACCAGAAATTCCCTTGCTAGATAATCAGCATGTAAGAAAATCTCTCATACCCTTGTGGTGATGGATAACATCAGGAATGAGGTGTTGAGAACAATTAAGTTTAATAACAGTTAGAAAAACTTGTTTCCCAATCGACCTGAAATAAATGAGTATAAAAGAAAACAACAACATACCATCAGCCATAGGATCATGCCATTCACTACCACTAGCTGATGGTGCTGAATTCATCTCTGCTTCACGCTGTTGTTGCTTCAATTCTCGTCTCTCTTTCTGTAAAGCACTTTGCATCATGGCTGCCTGCGACAGTGAGCCATCAGGATTCTACAAGCAAAGTCTTAAATACAAGTATAGACTTAAAATATCTAATTTAACATGGTTCAGCATGCAGAAATATAATGAGGTTTCGGTAATGTAGGATATGCCATAGGTAAGTCACAAATGAATCCTTGGTGGAAATGTTTTTTTTATTTGCAGCTAAGGTTAAAGTTCTGCTACTGTAACAGATAGTATGCCATAATGGTCACACTACCCTTTGACCTACTGACCACAAATGTCAATGTCTCGTAGAAGTTGTCATAGGTGCACTACACGTGAAGTCTAAGGTTGAAGTGTTCCTGTTTTTACAATCGAAGAGACCATCACCACTTCAAAATGTGCAGTACTGATCTATATGGTCACATAGAAGGGACTTGGTCAATATATTTTATTAAGTTTGGGAAACAAGATAATTTCAGAGATATTTTTTTGTAAGTTGGGGGAACAACCTAGTTTCTGAGAATAATTTTGACAATATATTTTATTAAATTGTGGCCACAACTTAGTTATCTTGTTCCCACAAGTAAGCTATGCTGTATCTTAAGGGAACAACATAGTTACTACTGTAAGTTGTGGCCACAAGACAGAAATTATCTTGTTCCCCAACTTACAAAAAATATATCTACAAAATAATCTTGTTCCCCAACTTAACAAAATATTTCACTGATTGTATCTTGTCCCCAACTTACTAAAATATATTGACAATGTCACTTCTGCGCCACCAGAGATTTATGAAAATGAAACACCATCACTTTACAAAAAATTAATGGAAGACATCGTCGGATACCCACAGTACACATTACGTACAACTTCATTTGGTACCGTGGGTTTTTTGACTGCCGAATTCTCGTTTCTCAGCTCAAAGGGAAATAACTCTTCAAACCCTGTGTCCAATGAAATCGCTCCTTACAAACAGAATACTCTTCAATCGGAGATTTAACCTTGCGTCATTAGGGGGATTTTGTTACTTTAAATAGATTTTTCTTTCAGTTGAAATCAAAATGGCCACCAGTTTGGAGAATGAAACGAAAGGCCGAATGTAACATGTAATTTCATTGGCTGAGCTTCCAAAGTGGAAATCCTTTGGAAACCAATGAAATTGCACCATTTCAGCATGCAGAAATATAATGAGGTTTCGGTAATGTAGGATATGCCATAGGTAAGTCACAAATGAATCCTTGGTGGAAATGTTTTTTTTATTTGCAGCTAAGGTTAAAGTTCTGCTACTGTAACAGATAGTATGCCATAATGGTCACACTACCCTTTGACCTACTGACCACAAATGTCAATGTCTCGTAGAAGTTGTCATAGGTGCACTACACGTGAAGTCTAAGGTTGAAGTGTTCCTGTTTTTACAATCGAAGAGACCATCACCACTTCAAAATGTGCAGTACTGATCTATATGGTCACATAGAAGGGACTTGGTCAATATATTTTATTAAGTTTGGGAAACAAGATAATTTCAGAGATATTTTTTTGTAAGTTGGGGGAACAACCTAGTTTCTGAGAATAATTTTGACAATATATTTTATTAAATTGTGGCCACAACTTAGTTATCTTGTTCCCACAAGTAAGCTATGCTGTATCTTAAGGGAACAACATAGTTACTACTGTAAGTTGTGGCCACAAGACAGAAATTATCTTGTTCCCCAACTTACAAAAAATATATCTACAAAATAATCTTGTTCCCCAACTTAACAAAATATTTCACTGATTGTATCTTGTCCCCAACTTACTAAAATATATTGACAATGTCACTTCTGCGCCACCAGAGATTTATGAAAATGAAACACCATCACTTTACAAAAAATTAATGGAAGACATCGTCGGATACCCACAGTACACATTACGTACAACTTCATTTGGTACCGTGGGTTTTTTGACTGCCGAATTCTCGTTTCTCAGCTCAAAGGGAAATAACTCTTCAAACCCTGTGTCCAATGAAATCGCTCCTTACAAACAGAATACTCTTCAATCGGAGATTTAACCTTGCGTCATTAGGGGGATTTTGTTACTTTAAATAGATTTTTCTTTCAGTTGAAATCAAAATGGCCACCAGTTTGGAGAATGAAACGAAAGGCCGAATGTAACATGTAATTTCATTGGCTGAGCTTCCAAAGTGGAAATCCTTTGGAAACCAATGAAATTGCACCATTTATCTATAACGTTTACGATATTTTGCTAGCCAAATAACCCACGGTCGATGTATGAGTATAACGTAATGCAATCGAACGTGGGTATCCGACGATGAATGGAAGATTGCAAGGGGGGCAGCACTCAACTTATACAGCTGAGCACAGAAACCAATGATCAAAAACGCACAATTACACGACACAATGTCCAACACACAACTAAACAAGAAAATAAACTAAACCACTGTATAACCAAATCTCGGCTGTCAAAATGTCTAAACAACAAACCTTGACTATTTTGATAGGACTTAAGTCTAGACCTTGTTTACCATGACCAGATAGGAAAGGCGCTTCTTCTTCAACCATTTCTATCTCAATATCTTCATCTATAATGCAGTAACAACATACATTTTTATTACATTCAAATATGCTTTAAAAATATTTCGAAAATCAAAATTTTCACAATGGATTCTTTTTTCCTATATATTCACAAATTTGATGAGGTCATGAAATATATATATGCTCCTGAACGTCTGAACACATAGTATCAAAGTGACTTTGAAAATATTTTAGGTTGTACCTTAACTTAAACATAAAAGTCGAAAGCAGCCAAATTTTAACAAAATGCTTGATTCAGTTATCTATTCCTGTTCAGATTGTTCAGAGGTTGCAGTCATGGGCGTGAACACGTGTGCATAGTATCAAAAAAATAATAATAGTAATAATAATAACAACTTTATTTAAACAGGCAACACAGTTGGTCAAGTCCAGTCTTTCCTGTAAGTCTCTATGCCAAAAGGATGTCCAATTTTTTGAGGTGGAGCATTTTCTAGTATTTAAATGACTGGGCTAAAATTGTGAGATTGTTCTTACTATCTGGAGTTAAAGATCTTGAATGAGCGGAAGCAGTGACCTAGAGGTAGGGCGCACGTTTCCAGATCGAGAGGTCCCGGGTTCAATCCTCGCCTGGACCACCAGTTAATTTTTCTGAGCAAGAATAACCCACATGCTCCACTCACCCAAGGTGTAAATTGGTATCTGTGAGGGCAGTGTCTATTCCTGGGCACCGCAGATAGATGTTGGCTGCCACCTTACCACAGGAGAAAAATAGTCTCCCCAGGGAAACACAAACATAGGTTTCCAAAGGTAGCCCAATGACCAGGGGAAGTAAATATGTTAAAAGTTGCTTGAGCAGTATAACAGCTGAAAAGAGCCCTAGAAAATGTGAAACTTATCATGTTTTAACTTATATAATTATCAGGAATTAAACATCTTAATTTGATATATTATATACCTGAGTCATCTTCTTTCTGTAGTATACCTGTCTCTTCATCAAAGTTTGGCAGTTCAGATATATCTATCACATTAGCTGCAGCCATCTGTTGCCATTCCCATTTCTCTGGAGATGACATACGTTGTACACGCTTTTTCTCCGTGGATTCACTCTGTTCAGGTACGGTCACTAGAGGCATAGTTGATGGACGGTCAGGATTACGTGCTTCATTAACAGTATCACGTTCTCCACCAGTGATAGCAGCAGTCTGTTTGAGATTTAAATCTCTGCCTGTCTCTTGATCAACATCCTGTAAATACAAACAATATAGCCTGCTTTCTCACAAGGGGGTCATTACTGCAGCAATAAGCATCCTTACTATATAGCCTGCTTTCTTACAAGGGGGTCACTACTGCAGCAATAAGCATCCGTAACAATAAGTGCAACTAGGCCAAGTACAAACTTTGTGACATCTGTACAGAACTCCTGCATACAATCGGTATGTATAATTACTAATTTGAAAACACTATAGATGTATTTTATTTTTCATAATGTATAGTTACTTTCCATTTAATATGGACATTGGGTGGCACGGTTGTAATGTAGACAGCAGTCTTCACAAAGATTGAGAGGGTCCTGGTTCAAATCTCACACAGACCTGTTTGTCCTTTCTGAAACACCTTCGATGTTTTCTATCCAACTTGAGATGAACCAGTTGATAAGTCAAGGGTAGTGTTATAGTATGTATCAGTGCTATATAGCAGGCACATGAAAGACTGAAGTATGTGGGTATCACATCTAAATCTTGTATCAGAGAACTATCTCTTCATTCAAAGTCAAAGGTGATTTGTCAATTTAAGTTTCAAGTAAATTCATTACCAGTACAATTCCAGCCTTCATCAAGGTCAGATTAACAAACATCAATGGTAAACACTACCCTAATGCTCTTTTACTGGTAACAATTTGATGAAAACTAGAAGATGTCAGGAGTAAGGCATGTTTGCATCAATATGGTTATTCAGGTTATCACAATGCTTGAATACAGATGAAATGCAATCATGTTTCGGATCCAAAGTATTTTGGAGACATGCCATACTGTTTATTAAGATTATACAGTTGTAATAAATCAATTAACATGTCAACAAAATGTCAATGAGTGACTTATTATCACATATTATATGACTATTAACAGTGTACTGAAATAATTAAAATGTTTCTATTTGTTAGTTTCATTGATAGAAAACAGATTTTTTACGAGTATTCAAAGTATTGGAATTGGATTTAAATATTCGTGCATTTTCAGAATATTCAACTATTGGGTCCCATCTCTAGTATCAGGGGTTCTACTGAGGCATAATGACCAATCCTGAAAATGAGTTGCAAATCTGTTTCGGGTGCCATAAGGAAACATCCTTTCAAACACTGAACATTGTACAGTTAAAATTGAAATTAAGGACAATAACTGTCAATTATTTGAATTTTTCCATCAAGTAACTTTTATTTTTTAGCATAAAAGATCATTGTTCCTAATGCAGTAAATCCAGAATAATCTGGAATAGTAGAACCCCTGTAGTATATACCCTTTAGTTAAGTTTGGTTTATGAGGGAAGATCAATATAACGAGAAAATGCCTATAATTATGTTTTTACAGGTTATTTTCTGGAATTATTTTATCTGCATGCAGTGCCAAATACATATGGCACAAGGAATCGTACGAAGTACTGCTCCAATAAATACTTTAAAACATTTTTGGCGCCCTATGAAACCGTTAGGCTGTGCAACTTCATTTTGCACAGAAAATGTAATCTCACTCCAAATGCAAAACTTCATTTTCATGTTTAAAATACTTTTCAGAATACTCTGCTTTAACCTTCATACCGCATTGCTATGTTAATACCAAGATAAAAAGTCATTCATGATCGTCATACTTCAGTATTTTGTTCCCAACATTCAACATTTTTGTACGGATTTCTGACGTCAATGTTATGTTATACCCTATTCGCGCTATATCACAAGTGTTTTGTCTCCAACGTTTAATGTCATACTATACATAAGTCATAGTTTTTGCATGACAAGATTATGAAAGGATCACTAAATCACACACAACTTCGTTATTACTAGTCTTCTTCGATACTAAATATTTTATCAAAAGTATTCGGTCTTCAGCGATTTTAGCTAACGCGGAATGATCTCATGTGCCTTTTTGAAGATGTCACAATCAGTAGTGACTATAATTGCCAATTTTTTAACAAGGTACTATTGCTAATATGAAAATTGTTAGTGTTTAAATCTGAGTGAAAACCCCGAAAAATGCCCCGCCTACGCATATTAAGGATATTAACCACATATGTCAGTATATTGTTGATATAATCATGATTATTTACTGATTTATTACTTATACGTGTTGCTACACCTGGCTAAAATTTGAGCTCAATCGGATGGTAAAAAGATGTTATAAGCATTTTCCCGTTATATATTGATCATCCCTAGTATTTCATATGTGATTGTCTATAATGTAGAAAGTATGAACATAACTGCGACCGTGGCTGAGTGGTTGGACGTCCGCCTAGGAAGTGGGAGGTCGAAAGTTCGAATCTCGGCGGATGCCGGGTTGGAACTGATGAGACCGGTTGGTCAGCCACCAGCTAGTTAAATTAATGGTTACCGTAGGCCCTTCTCTTCCAAACGCCCGGCAATACGAGACGGGATTCGGGAAGGTATTGTAAGCATGAAATATACGTAAGTGTCTCATAAGTCAGAATTGACTAGCCCTTTCAATAGGGGTGACACTATAATAAACAAACCTTACTTTAACCTACCTTGATAGATAGACTAATCTTTGTACCAGTATATGACAATACTTTCACCTTAACACTTTGTCCTCTCTGTACTACGTCAGTCACATTAGATACTCGACCTTCTCTTCGTAACTGTAACAATAATACACACTATATATAGATTCACAGATAAACAGCAAATTTCACAAAAACAAGGAAATATCATTTATAAATACAAAATGTCTTTAGGCCACAACTAATTGATCATGAGTTTGTTGGGATCGCCGCTCCTGATTTTCGCAAAAAAATATACATATTTTAAAAATTCTTGTGCCCTCACCTGATAAAACCATGTGCATGTGATATTTTACTACATTTTTTTTATAATTTTACTGCTCGCATCAATATCTACAAATTACAAAAAATAAAGCCATTTTGTTTATAATTTAGGACACTATTACTACTTTCTGGGAAAGCGCGCTCTATAGAGGATGTTAGTTACTCAATCAATTTTTGCAGTGTAAATTGACTTACACAAAATTTGTTTAACTTTTTACAGCATATTCACTCAAGGGCATGCAAGCGTCTGATGACATGATTTCTGTGAATGTTCTGCCCTTTTGTAACTCATCTTTTTTTTTCAAAATTCAGATGAGCTAAAAAGGGAAGAATTGCGATTGTAGAATGCACCAACAAGCGTATCTAGTTATGTTTGTATTCATTGTTATTACTAGTACACCATACTACCAATAAAATCATGAATTGTCACTCATTTTTGTGACACCGACGTCTCTTATGTCCATGGTACCCATGGTCTGTGGTATGGACACGAGCCTTAGCGAACATTGAAAAAAAATGCACTGACTTAAATGTGCTAAGTTACATCTAATGCCAACATGCATAAAGAACAAATTATTCCTACAAACTTTAATTTGACCTTTGACCTTTAACTGTGACATTAACCTTTGAGAAAAGAACCAGGGGTTGCTCATTACACTTCGATTAATAGAGGTAGACATTCATGGCAGTTTCAAGCAAGATTGGTCAATGCATGACAAAATTACGGTCCAGACAAGCTTCTTTAGAATTTTGACCGTGACCATTGATAAAGGAACCTGAGGGTTGAGCATAACACTCCAGCTTATGGAGGGGAACATTCATGCCAAATATAAGAAAGATTGGTCAAGCATAAGTGAGATACAGCCCAGACAAGGTCTATAATGGTCATTTTTAAGTTTGACTTCTGAGTGTGACCTTGACCTTTGAGCTAGAGACCTGTATCTTATGCACTGCACACTGCCTCATGGTGCTTAACAAATATGCAAAGTCATAAAAATATGTCAATGCATGATACAGCCCGGACAAGGTCTATAATGGTTATTTTTGATGTTTGACCTTTAAGGCCAAAAAAAATAGGTGTGGTTAGGGTAACATGCCTCTCAAAAATAGGTAGGGTAGGTAGGGATTTTTTTTTTTTTTTTTGGAGGAGGAGGAGTTACAGGTGGCACTAAAATGCCTAGAAACCCTGTTGTTGTTCATTAAAAACAATTGCATCAACTCAGTACTTGATACTAATCATTTTTATGGTACTTTGTATGTGTCAAGAGCTAGTAAATTAGTATAAAGTCAGTGTTTTTATCCATATTGACTCATTACTCAGGGCCTCCGCTGGCTATTTTTTTCTTTTGGCCACAACTTTAGCCAATTGACTAAAGTTTTAGCCAACCTTTAGCCACTTATAGCCAAAAAGCCAGACTGAATTAAAAATGACTAATGTATATATATCACGGAGTACAGATATGACATAAAGCCAATGTCTTCTGTTTTTTTAACGTATTTTAATTAATTTAGCTGTATTTATTCATAACAGCATATGTTTAAAGTGATAATACTTTATATTCAACAACTCGCTGTATCATTCAACTACTGCTAGCGCTACGAATTGAAATTCGCATTACATCAGCAATAGTTCATCTTGTAACAATCATGCTGAATAACTTCTAGTGAGTTGCTTATATTGTATCAGCCAAATGCTGGACTAGAACCCATGATCCCCTGTCTGTAAGTCAGGCAATCTACAAAATGAGCCAACTGTGCTACTGACACAAGAATCATAACAATAACAAATGAACTTATCAGGGAGGGACAAGGTCCAACTACTCACACTTTAACAAAAAATTCTGAAAATACTTGAATAAGCAGTTGAACACAGCAATTTCCAGCATTCATCAGAGTCCTAGTTTACTTTTAGATTTAATTCTACACTTTCCTAGGTGTCTAACTATAATAAACAATGTTTTAAAACATATTATAAAGTTATTTTAATAAAAATAAAAAGAATAATTGAAAGGAAAAAAACTTGTTGTTTTATTGTCCAAATCTGATTTTATCCGGATACTACTCAAGTTCCTAAAATAATAAATTGCTTTGGACATAAACTGGTTTATTTTTAGCTATAAATTCACCCCTAATTATTGTTTAAAAGGTTATTACCATTTAAAATATGTCTATTGATAGCTATTAAACATATTTTATATCGCTCAACTCATTCCATAGAAATGTGTGTAATTACGACCGTGACCAACTCTCCAGACTGTCTGCTCTTTTGTTTACCTTCTAAAGTTTAAAACTACGATGATAAATGGGTCAATTAAGATGTTTTTCACACTGTAACATAATTAGTTTGGATTTAATTGGATTAAAGGTCTGCTATAGGTTTGTATAGCTCGGGACAATTAGTGATTTTATGACCGCTGGTGTGTAAGCAGTTAACTCGATCTACTCCAGTTTGACTGTTAGTTGTAAGTTTATGCATGACACGTCCGATCTTTAGTCAGACCTTGATTACGTAATTTGGGGGTCAATACAGGACACATTTCTTTTATTGATGAAGGGGCACTGGTTATCGAGTTTCCAATACCAATTGGAGATAAATAAACGGAACGGTACGATTTTATGGCCGATTTTTAATTATTTTTTTTTGGAACCAATAAAAACGTTAGGGTCGGGCCGATTTTATAGGCAGGGTCGGGTTTCCCTAACCACATCTATTTTTTTTTAGGCCTAAGTGTGACCTTTGAGCTAGAGACCTCAATCTTGCACACTGCACACCGCCTCATGGTGTTTATCAATTATTCCAAGTTATTTAAAAAAGTGTAAATGCATGAGTGAGATACAGCCCGGAAAAGGTCTTTTATGGTCATTCTTGACATTTGACCTCTAAGTGTGACCTTGACCTTTGAGCTAGAGATCTGGATATTGCGTACTGCACACCCCTGGATCTTGCGCACTGTACACCGCCTCATGGTGTTTAACAATTATGCCAAGTTATTTAAACAAGAGGGCCTGAAAAGCCCTAGGTCGCTCACCTGTTGCACATTGGTCTAGGTATCAGTACAACCTACATTCTGACCATATAGTGTTTTTTCCAGAACCCTTTAGGGGCATGGCGTTTTCTGAGAAAAGGGCACTTTTTGGCGCGCGACCTTATGAAAAAGGGCACTTCGTTGCACCCGGCCTTCTGAGTTAAGCAACCACCTAGTTCCTGGCAATTCAGCACCAGTACATTTTGGGAAGTTGGGAACCATGCAATATTGAGTCCTGGATCTAAACCAGTATTTTAGTCTTTCATATAAGAGCAGTTAAAAACGGACAGACAGACGGCATCAATGTTATATGCTTCCCACTAATAAGTGTGGGGCTACACTAAGACTTACATATGGATTCTTTACTTTTCTGGCAAATGATTGCCAAGTTAGCAACAAACACTTAGGATATGCCACATACACATATTTACATCTCCAGTGTGTGTTTATGAAGACTAAAATGAGCAAATCAATTGAGTTATTTCATTTTTATTATTTACAACCTTACACATAGATCTACAATAGGGGGATATATATATATATATATAGCCTATAATAACAGGCCTACTTTGTTGTCATCAGTGGGCTTGTTATATGGATTCTATATCAGGTTTCCCACAAATGTTCTAAGGTAAAATTCCCTGACTGTTCCCTGTCAACACAGCAGTTTTCCCTGACATTTTGGAGTGATCAGACCTTTTTGTGAGAACAAAAACCCTGACCTTGAAAAAATCCCTGACCGTGGGAATCCTGTATAATATTGCAATTGGTAGCTGACATATCAGACTAAACAATAAATGGCATGATTTAATCAGATTGTGTAGTCTTATCTGCCAGAGTGTAGCCAATAATCAACGAAAACAAACTTATCCGAAAATACGTGAATATCCGAAACTGCGTCACTCACAGTATTACAGACCTGATAAATTCGACCATTTTTCGTTATTAATGCGTTTAAACCGTTATAGATTCGTTAAAAACCCTTGGAACGTCTTAAAAGTTCGTAGAATGCAAGCGTTGTCATCGGCAGAATTGTTTACATTCTCGACACGGCATATTTGCAGAACAGTTCAACACGCGCGTCACGTGACCTGTATGTCGGCATATTTTCACAAATTCTCGCACGGTAAATGTGCAATGTGTTTAGGCTATTTTTAATCACTTTAAAAGCGTAAACAATATGGATTTATGCGATTTATAATAAAAATTCGTCCACTGGATTACTGTTTTAATCGCCAATTTCACAGAGCGTACATTTGTGACAGACTTTTAATTCTCGTCAGTCATAACATAACTTTGGATATCAACAACGCACGTGAGCATATTAAATAGTTTATGAAATTAAAATTTTGATTAGGCAATCATCGTCGGCAGTTTTATTTTTAATTGGAATAATCTTGCGAAAAACATCATTTAATTGTTAATTGCCGACGCTCGCCAACTGATAGCGACAATAGCGACTGGTTCGTGTTTTATGCCCGTGAAAAGTCAAATTGCCGACGGGTTCATGCTTTTTTATGCAAAATCATGATGCAACCAGTCTACTGGAAATTTCTTCCTTCTGTAAAAACATTGACTGGTTCACACGTTTTTTCAAGATAAAGAAGCAACCCGTCAAGTGATTTTTTCACCCGACTGCCGAGACCCCCGTTGTGTAATATACACGTTGACACGTCGTATCCTAGGTGACTAGTCATGATACGACAAGATGTAGGACACATCCGCTGTTCTGATGAAATTGAAAGGGCACAATAAACAATTAGCAGCTGACAAAAGGGCAATTGGCGCAAAAGGCCTTTGATAAGGGCAGCATGGCGCATCGTTAGTTCGGGAGAAAAGGGCATGGCGCATGCGCCATGCTGAAAGGGCCTGGAAAAAACACTACCATATTTCATGAAGATTGGATCAAAACAGTGACCCCTGGAGTGAACACAATGTTTTTCTAAGATTTGACCAAGTGACCTAGTTTTTGACCTGGCATGACCCAGTTTCTAATTTGGCCTAAGATTTCATAGAGAACAACATTCTGACCAAGTTTCATGAGGATTGGATCAAATTGGTGACCTCTAGAGTGTACACAAGGTTTGTCTAAGATTTGGCCTAGTGACCTAGTTTTTGACCTGGCATGACCCAGTTTCAAACTTGTCCTAGATTTCATGGAGAACAACATTCTGACCAAGTTTCATGAAGATTGGAAGAAATTGGTGACATCTAGAGTGTACACAAGATTTTTCTAAGATTTGACCTAGTGACCTAGTTTTTGACCCCACATGACCCAGTTTCGAAACTTGGCCTAGATTTCATAACGAACAACATTCTGATCAAGTTTCATGAAGATTGGATCAAAACTGTTGCCTCTAGAGTGTACACAAGCCAATTGTTGACGGACAACGACGACGGACGACAGACGAAGAGTGATCACAAAAGCTCACCTTGTCACTATGTGACAGGTGAGCTAAAAAGTAACAATGCATATGGGAGATTAAGCCCGGACAAGGATCCGGACAGACAGACTCACTCACTCACTCACTCACAATCTAACTAACTAACTAACGTACAGACACGCAACCGCCATTGTGGCGACTAGGTCGAGCTCACCGCTGGGCTCGACAAAAATTGGATAAAACCTATTTGGCTCTAATCATTACACCAACTGTTCTACTTTTCAGCCATTTGTTAAAACTCCAGCTATTACAACTGGATAAATCACAGCTTATGTAACATTACATGCTGCAGTTTGCAACAACCGACATAACATTTTACCATAGGTGACCTTGTATATCCCTAAGGGAAGTATGCTTGATGTGGGGCTTGATCCTATGAGATAACCTTACATAGCATTATCCCTTGGTGTGCTACTAACACTAAACAGTGCTAAGTTAACAGCAGCCTGAGCATGATGTATCACCACAAGAACAAAACTCCTTCGGTCGCTTTCAAACATGGCATTTTCAAAAATAAATTTTTAAAAAATCATTTCGCTCCTTGGCTCGTTTTCAATAATGTCTTTTAAAAAAAAAAATTTAATTTATATTTCGCTCCCTCACCCCTATTTTTTCCCCAAAAAGTCTGTAGAACCAAAAATTAATTTGGTGTGGCCTTATATTTTCGTACATAGTTAATTCATGTGATAACACCATGTCAACATAGGGCAACTCTTTATAAACAAGATGGCCACCAATAAGCTTAAGGAAGGTCACTTGCAAATTCTTCTGACCTACTAGGGTAATATAATATTGTATGCAAATGATAATTTACCAATGTTTGTAGAATTGTGTGTGTATCAATTAAACACCTCAATCATACGCTTGATATAAGAATATAAAAAGATGCAAAAATACTGTTAAATTAAAGCAACAGTATAGCACAATGTCATGTTATGACACCCAATTGATAGCTACAACTTCTCAGTTATGAACATCTTAAAAAGGATTCAAATAAAGTGGTTACCGACAGTTTTTTATTTATGTAAGCTCCAGACATGCATACTGAGTACATTGATACAGCCTACCTGTGATATATGCACTAGGCCTTCACTTCGTTTCCGCACGCCCTCGATAGCAACAAAACATCCAAACTGCATAATGCTGGTCACCTTGCCCGAATATATCTATAAAATGAATCAATGACATATTGCAGGCAAAATAAAAGTCACTCAACCAGTTTTCAAAGAAAACAATAATTTTTCAATGATCAAACAAGACTGCGTTCAGTAAATGCTTATTATCCCCGGTGGTAGCCTTGTTCATAATATCTAGCCTAGTCAATCAACTTGAGAGTTTGAAACAAATTGACAGAAGAGTGCATTACTATACATTAGTAGAGACCAGAGCTTAAAAATATTTGAATAATTCTACTTATAAGCACAGGTAGCTGTATCGTTAAAAACAAAATGAAAATTTATATTTTTCTTTCAAGGTTCATTTGTACAGAAATTCACGAGCCGGTTCAAGAGGTGCACTTTGTTTTTAATAAAAAAAATGCTTTATGCTTACCAATTATCTATAAAAGGTTGTGTGTTTACAAATACAAATACATGTCATTTGTATAGCGCAAAAATTATGAAATCATATTCTATTGCGCTTCACAATAATATACATTCACTTACAAAAACAATGTTAAGGGATCATAATTGATTGCACCATATGAATCTGCTGTGAAACAGTATCTACATTTTATAGTATAACTTTTTAACTATTGGATCAATTTTGATAAGATCTGGAATGTAAGTACTTTGAGCATTGCTGTACATGAATATAATTAGTTTATGGAGATATTGATAGTCAATTTTTGTTTTTGATTGATTGAAATTCTGGTTCATTTAGAACAAATAAACCTTCATAGAAAAATATAAATTTTCAAAAAAAAAAAAAATTTCGTTCGTTTTTTTGTTTTCAAAGATACAGTTACCTGTGTTTATAAGCCCAAATCCACATACCAAGTTCAATAAACCAGCATGACATAGCTGACAGACTGAGTCTATTCTAGTTGAAAACTGGTAGGAGACTAATAACTGTGTAATGAATTACACTTGTTATAAATAAATATACTGTAAAACATATTAATGAACAAGCTATAGACTATCATATTTGTGGGGAAAAGTTTTGGTCATTACTAAGGTGAACGAAACAACCAAATCAACACATCTGCATGAATAGGAATGAAATGAATTCCTTTGAAATGACCTAAACATTTTTCAGAAAACACAAAATTGCACTTTACTGAAACTTTTCCGAATACTTAAATAACTTTTCAGATGAATGGTTTGATTATAAATTGTCTTTAAAAATACACAAATTGAGATTACCAAAAAGATAAATGCTTTAATCCTACCTGACCCACAGTGACCTCTACTGGCATCTCATGGCCTTTAGCATTATTACGTCTCCTATCACTGTCCCTTTCTCTATCACGGTATTTATCCCTACTACTGTATTTATCATCTCTCTCTCGACTCCTACTTCGACTGTATGAACGATCTCTGTCTTTTCGTTTCTTTTTCTTCTTCCTGTCACGTGACCTTGACCGTGACCTTTTTCTGTCATGTGACCTTGACCGTGACCTTTTTCTGTCACGTGACCTACTTCTTGATCTTCTACTTCTAAACAAACAAGAAATAAAACAAGTCCTGTTTATATTCAAGAAAAAGCTAGGAGGTTTCAACTATTTTCTGTCATATATAGAGGACATGTTTGTTTGAGATTAACTGAGACAGTTGTCTAACAGGTTTCCACATCAAGTGGAGGACAGCAGACAACTTCTCCACATCAAGTGGATGACAGCAGACAACTTCTCTACATCAAGTGTGGGACAGCAGACAACTTCTCCAGATCAAGTGGAGGACAGCAGACAACTTCTCCACATCAAGTGGAGGACAGCAGACAACTTCTCTACATCAAGTGTGGGACAGCAGACAACTTCTCCACATCAAGTGGAGGACAGCAGACAACTTCTCCACATCAAGTGGAGGACAGCAGACAACTTCTCCACATCAAGTGTGGGACAGCAGACAACTTCTCCACATCAAGTGGAGGACAGCAGACAACTTCTCCACATCAAGTGTGGGACAGCAGACAACTTCTCCACATCAAGTGTGGGAAAGCAGACAACTTCTCCACATCAAGTGTGGGACAGCAGACAACTTCTCCACTTCTCAACTTGAGTAAGGAAACTGACAACTGATGTGATCAAATTCATCTCCCTTTATCAAGAGCTTGAACAAGTTTAATAACTTTTACCATAGGTACAATACAGATTGACTAATCTGTGATTATTATATGATACAATATTGCTGTCTACGAGAATAAACAACCATAGGGACAATGCAGATTGACTAATCTGTGATTATTATATGATACAATATTGCTGTCTACGAGAATAAACAACCATAGGGACAATACAGATTGACTAATCTGTGATTATCATATGATACAATATTGCTGTCTACGAGAATAAACAACCATAGGGACAATACAGATTGACTAATCTGTGATTATTATATGATACAATATTGCTGTCTACGAGAATAAACAACCATAGGGACAATACAGATTGACTAATCTGTGATTATTACATGATACAATATTGCTGTCTACGAGAATAAACAACCATAGGTACAATGCAGATTGACTAATCTGTGATTATCATATGATACAATATTGCTGTCTACGAGAATAAACAACCATAGGGACAATGCAGATTGACTAATCTGTGATTATCATATGATACAATATTGCTGTCTACGAGAATAAACAACCATAGGGACAATACAGATTGACTAATCTGTGATTATTATATGATACAATATTGCTATCTACGAGAATAAACAACCATAGGGACAATACAGATTGACTAATCTGTGATTATTATATGATACAATATTGCTGTCTACGAGAATAAACAACCATAGGGACAATGCAGATTGACTAATCTGTGATTATCATATGATACAATATTGCTGTCTACGAGAATAAACAACCATAGGGACAATACAGATTGACTAATCAGTGATTATTATATGATACAATATTGCTGTCTATGAGTATAAACAACTTACAAACCTTTTCTTATCTTTGTCTTTATGCTTACTGATCTTTTCACTTGAATCTTTAGTTGACCTACAATAAACAATTTCAATAAAAGTCAAAAAGTAATATCAATGGTGTTGTTAGATAAAGTACAATAAATCCTGAACAATGTAAAACAATAAGAAGCAATATTACATCAAGCATATCTAATTTCATCAAGAGTATTCATGATCGTGCTAAAATATCTACCACACAAAATACAATAGTTCTTCTCTAACTCATTTGCACATTATTAAACCGAGCGGCCACAGATAACAAGGAATGAAAGTCCCTGATAACTTCCAGATACATCTGAAACTATGGCCACCAACCTCCGATCCCTTATATCCATACCTTTACCACCAAACCTTTTATTAATTTATTTATACCTATTTTATGCTAAATTAGTCTAAATACAGTCATAGGTGTTGCTTAGTGTCTATTATATTCCCTGATAATTCCCTGGTTTTTGCACAATTTTGAAAAAAAAATTTTCGGGCATTTTCTCTGTTTTCCAGAGTCTGTGACCGTCCTCTTAAATTATAAATACTTGAGACAAAACCCCACCCACTGGTTTATAATCATAATATGCTTTTGTTATTATCTCCCCACCATCCTGCTTTAGGCAATAATATAGACATACGATGATTTAGCTGTACTCATTAAAGCTTCTAGTTCATCCATCATACTATCAGCAACATCTTTGTCTTTCTTATCATCTTTCTCCTGAAATATACAACAATCAGATATGTCAATGTTAGCATCAATTAGATCTGTCAAGGTTAGCAACAATCAATCAGATCTGTCAATGTTAGCAACAATCAATAAGATCTGTCAATGTAAGCATCAATCTGATCTGTCAATGTTAGCAACAATCAGTCAATGTTAGCAATAATCAATCAGATCTGTCAATGTTAGCAACAATCAATCAGATCTGTCAATGTAAGCATCAATCTGATCTGTCATTGTTAGCAACAATCAGTCAATGTTAGCAATAATCAATCAGATCTGTCAATGTTAGCAACAATCAATCAGATCTGTCAATGTAAGCATCAATCTGATCTGTCATTGTTAGCAACAATCAGATCTGTCAATGTTAGCGACAATCAGATTTGTCAATGTTAGCATCAATCAATCAGATCTGTCAATGTTAGCATTCATCAGATCTGTCAAGGTCAGCAACAATCAGATCTGTCAATGTTAGCATCAATCAGATTTGTCAATGTTAGCAACAATCAAACATATATGTCAATGTTAGCAACAATCAAACATATATGTCAATGTTAGCAACAATCAAACAGATCTGTCAATGTTAGCATCAATCAGATCTGTCAATGTTAGCAACAATCTGATCTGTCAATGTAAGCATCAATCAGATCTGTCAATGTTAGCATCAATCAGATCTGTCAATGTTAGCAATATTCAATCAGATCTGTCAATGTTAGCATCAATCAGATCTGTCAATGTTAGCAATAATCAGATCTGTCAATGTTAGCAACAATCAGATCTGTCAATGTTAGCATCAATCAGTCAATGTTAGCATCAATCAGATCTGTCAAAGTTAGCAACAATCAGATCTGTCAATGTTACCATCAATCAGTCAATGTTAGCATCAATCAGATCTGTCAATGTTAGCAACAATCAGATCTGTCAATGTTAGCATCAATCAGTCAATGTTAGCATCAATCAGATCTGTCAAAGTTAGCAACAATCAGATCTGTCAAAGTTAGCAACAATCAGATCTGTCAATGTTAGCAACAATCAGATCTGTCAAAGTTAGCAACAATCAGATCTGTCAAAGTTAGCAACAATCAGATCTGTCAAAGTTAGCAACAATCAGATTTGTCAATGTTAGCAACAATCAGATCTGTCAATGTTAGCAATAGTCAATCTGTCAACTCCTCGTCAAACAGTCTCTTATAGTCTCTATAATATCAACAACTTACTGATGACTGTGATCTCGCTTCATTTGGTAATGCCAACCCAGGAAATAGTTTTTTCTTAATCTCCATTTCTGACATGTCTTCGCTTATTTTTGCTCCCTTCTCCACAGCCTTTGTTTTAGGTTTCATTTTGTGTATCAAGCGTAGCAGGTTGGCAATCAATGAGTCCTGAAAATTAAACATCAAATTTTTTGTATAAACCATGGTAAAAGTTTAAACAATTGTTTGTTTGATGTCATAGTCAGTATTTCCCCAGGCAGTTGCTACTTTTTCTTGGAGCCCCTACTATAATAAAGTTATCAATGTTAAGTGCTGCAATAACATCTCACTATCATAATTCTATTTCCTTATTGTGAGTGTCAGTGGTTTTTTATTCAAAACAGCTGTCTGTGTTATCATTTTTTTCTACTCAAGGGAATGCTTACATGTTTAAAAAGAATCTCTACCTCAATGTAAAGAAAAATATTGTAAAAATATATAAAGTAAAGTTTATAACTCCTTACGCCAAATTCAGCACCATTTTCCATGAGAACTTTCTTGAATGATTCAAATGTACTGTTCTTCTCAGCAAGTGATATTATGAACTCAGCTGCAAAAAGAAAGAATGTTTAAGGACATACGTTCCTTTTCAGTTGATCGGAAGTTTAAAAATCGCAGTCCCTTAGATGTAACTCAAGCATCTAACTACAATGATCAAAATGTGTGCAAAAGTATAAAATTTATGTGGTAATACATTTTCATGTCTAAAAGTCAAGATTATTCTGAATATTAAATACTAATTTACATTACTGATAAAAATATCAAAGAAACTACTGATGAGGCCTTACAAACGATTTTCCCAAATGGTTTAAACAACAAATCTCATAAATTGGTTACAACGTTTGTAAAACATAGTCTATGCACTTGATCATATCAAAACTAGTTCTAAAATATTATAAAACTGCATCCCAAACTATCTAGAAGAAGGTTCGTTTATTTCTTAAGGGCTAGCAAAAGCAGGAGAAACAACCCTATGTTTGATTATAAACACTTATTTAACACGCATTATCGCGAAAACTATAGACAACGGATGCAAAATGTTGATCCGTTAAGTACAGGTTGTCCAAAAAGAAAGTATACAGTTTCAGTGCATTTTAATAAAATCTTAACGTTTGACAATCGCAAAGAAATTTAGCACATGATTAGTCAAAAGACTAAGAAATTTTTATCTGGCATCAGTTTAAAACTTGTAACTTGGATATTTTTTTTAAAGAAGTAAATTTTCGAAAATTACCGATTCTGTCCGTAGCGTCATTTTGACGTTATTTACAACATTTTGACCATTCCTGTACTTCTGGTGTTTCCCGTATTGCACACATTCTTGGAAAATTTGCATTGCATTTCACAAATGTCTAAACTGATATTATATATATGATGTGTCTCACGAGCACGGGCATGTTTGTTGGCTTTAATAGGCTATTCACTTGCGATTTCGATAACAAACTAGAAAGAAGAAAACCCATTGTGTTACTTGCCTTTGTAAAGCAAGTTCTCTCTGAACTCCGCAGCCAATCCTTTGTTTTGAATTTTGTATGGTTCATGCAAGTGGAGCCAGAGTCACACATGGCAATTTACGGTGTTGGGTGAATTACAAGAAACATTTGGTGTCAAAATGATTTCTAGCAAATTCCATTGCAGGGTGGAATGGCCCGCCCACTGTCCGGGTCTTAATTCATGTGGATTTTTTCTTTTGGACTATCCGAGATCGCTTATATACAATCAAATGCTAATATACACAACTTTTCTTCTGATCAACATCAAAATGCAATTTAAGAAGACCAGTTTGTAGAAATTTGTGTAAATGTAATCAACACTTTTATAGAATGGGTGCAAAATGGGAAACATGGAATGACAGAAATTGTGAAAACGTCGTAAATTACGTCAAAATGATGTCACGGTCAAAATAACGTATTTTTGGGAAATTGACAAACCTAAATCCTTATCATTCATGCCAAGATGGTTATCTAATTCAGTACACACTTTCGACACCAAAGAAAGATGTTCCAACTTTTCTATGTTATCGAAATCATCCATGTTGCTACAATGAAATAAAATAAACAATGCAATTATAAACATTATAAAGCAAATTGAAAACTACTAGTCACTAAGTGTACTAAAAAGAATTAAGCAAAACATATGATCAACCTTATCTTGACTCTGATTATGACAATACAGGAAATTACATTTGGACTGAATGGGTTGACACACTGAATATTAGAGGAAATTTATTAGACTTATAGTACTAATATATATCTTTAAAATAGTACTTAACCAATTATTACTGAAATTATAATCTCAGTCATAAATAAAGTCTAAAGACTAAAGTGTTGCTTAAAGTTTAAGCACGTTAGTATATCAATGCAATAGTTACTCTATATCACACCTATGTTAATGGTAAAATTATACTGTCGCGTACATGTGTGTATACCAATTAACAGTGCTTAGGGTAAAACGCTTGAATCAAATTCTACCCTACTATACATAAGACTTCATAATTTTCATATCTGTCATCCGATTTTAAAACATTAAAGCTTGTAATGAAGCAGATGTGTAGATGTTTATATCCTGCGGCCTGCCACTGAATAATAAAATGTACCTTTGGTTTATGATTTATTCTAATTAAATGTTTTTATCAGGAAAAACATAGTGTTTCCATAACCTACTCCTTTATAAGTAAAGAATCACTAAATACCTCCGCGGACCACGTGGTGATACACTCAAGTATTCCTTAAAAAAACTTTGGTTTGCCTGTAAATGGAGATATTTCTTGACAAATATGGAGTTGAATGATGAAATTGAGTTTAAATGGTTGGTAAATATGCATGTGGTTTAGTAAAACTGTAATAATTGTATTAATCCGCTATTTTGTTCTTGATACCAAAGCAGGGCTCTACAAATCCTATAGTCCGACGTCCGGGACAACTCTAAATCTGTTTCGGACAACTGACTTTGTGCAAAACTTTAGTCCCGGACAACTCTAATTTCAAAGGACAATAAGATCGGACAACTGTCCAAAAATGCGTATAATCAAATTCTACGCCCGATATTTGACTCTCGGTTACAGAATGTTACGAGCCCATGTGGCCTTCCGGTCATTGCAATAAACAATCAATAGTCAAATAATCCGTGTCAATTACCGATAATCAAGCACCCAAGAGGTCTACTGACATGCTTGAATCAACAAACAACAGAAACTGTTACTGAAACTCGCGGCGAAGCTCCGCCTTCTCTTATTTGATTGGATAAAATTCGATGCCATGACAGTCTATGTGCAACCGTGCACGTGCACAATATTGACGAGTAATTAATTAAATCTGTCAATAAAAGACGTATCAATAATGAAAATCATAAGATACCTGTAATGCACGTATATTCCGAAAAATTATTCCATCATTGAAATATAACAGTAATCCAACAAACTTTCAACTCGGAGTAAAAAATAGCAAGCAATCGACACCACCCAACCGAGAAAATCTTGGTCAAGGTTTTTTGAAGTAGTCGGCGCCACTCTAAGATCTTACGACTTCAAAACATACCGCGCGGCGACTCAGTAAAAGAGCGGCGTCTCTGATGTGCAGATATCGTAATGTATTCAATATTTGTAGGTAGTAAATTTGAGTAATTGATATGATATTATTGAAAATCAGCCAGTTATTTGTCGCGGGTTGCCGAGAGTAATTACTGTATATTTCATTGGAACTTTTGGACATATAACTTGTTGAATATTCGTGACGCATAAAAACTGGTTTGCCAATGACGATACGGCAGTATTCTTTCAATTTCACATCATAATTAAGTATTTAATATATCTTGATGAGTTAAGACTCGTTAATTAACTGGTACAAGTCACAAATGATTGGAAATAAGACGACGAGATAACCGCGAGTGACCAGATTTCGGATACATACGCATTTTCGGACAAGTTCGTTTTTGGTTGATTTTTTATGTGTTTCTTCGGTATTTTTGGCTACTAGCTACCAATAATAAATTAAAATCATTTTCCATTGTTATTTTAGTACTGTAGCAATGTGTGGCATCTATCAAACATATGATGCAACATGTAGAAGAATCATTTAGTAATTGATTGCACCAAAATACTAATTATTTTTCCTTTCATTGTTATGTGGAAGTTCATGTCTCGAGTTGTTTTACTGCTCCTAACGCTGCAATATCTTCCTTTTAATTGTGTAGATAGACAACATGCCCAACTTGGTATTTAACTTATTCAAACAGCTAGTCAAATAGAGTGTGAAAGTAGACTAGGGTAAAACCCAGAACTTATAAATCCGGACATGCGTAAAAACGGATAGACCGTGTTTGAAGGACAAAAACTTTCTTAGAAGATACATGACCCCCTTTTTTATTGCATTTATGATTATTTTGAAGCTTAAATGCCCCTCTTTACAATGATATATGTGCAGGGTTTTTCCTAGGAATTTTCATACGAGGGTCCCATGACCCTTAAGGTTTATATTTAGGGAGTCCCTGAGAAGTTTTAGAGGTCCCTTCAAATACGGTAATACATTTCAAGTTTATTATTACAGTGAGTATCAAATTTATAAATAAATAAAACAGCAATGTCAGATTGCTCAATGCACCACAAGACTTAGTGCAATAAATAGCAGAAAGAAAAATTGTAGCTGAAACCAAAATGCCTTTTCGAGGAATCTTATTGGGGGTCCCAAGGATGCATAGTAATGCACAAATGAGGGTCCAAAGCCGCAAAGTTGCGTCAGGGACGCAGAAAACCTGCATCAGGGAAATCCCTGTATGTGGTCCAGGTGGCCATAGACTAAAAAAAGTTGAAAATTGGGGCCTACTATGGCCAATTTACATTATAGAGCAAATCTATTTGGTGGTTTCTAACCTATACACTGGTAGAGCAGATAGTGAGATACCCCTATTCCCAAGGTATCCGATGTAAACAGTTCTTAATGATGCCTACAAGACATACACGGTCACCGGTAGGAAACCCAGTAAAAATGTTAAGAGAGATGTTGCAAACTGTAGCAGACAAGTTAACATAAGTTTTTGTGTATACTTTTGACGTTTTGTTGCTAGAGGTATAGCAAGTGACCTACTATAAAAACACTAGAAAATTTACTCTTTTCTAAAGTTAATTCAGCCCCAGAAATTGTTTATTTACTTTTTGGCTACTTCTTGGTTCATTTGTTAGAGATAAGTGATAGTGCACTTATTTACAGGTATATTTCGTACATATGACACAGACAACTATTTATATCCAATACCGCGGAATCAGGGGTACCACGGAAATACGAGGCGAGGCTATACAACCAGGACATCAATTCGTATCTTATCTTACAGTCAATTCAAATCTCAATGCAAAGTATGTTTTCAGTCAACGCATTCAAACGTGTTATGCTCATCACAGTTAATCGGTATACACAGTGTAGACAGCGCCATATTATCAGCACTATAGAATAACTAATACATTGATACACATGTTTGGTTTAAAGCAAGATTACTTTTTGAAGCTAAATATCTGACTAATGAGTTTATGACATTGAAGGGAAATATATAAATCATTTTCAGAAACACTATACTGATAATAGTTACATTCAAGAATTATTATAAAGTCTTATAGAACGTTGTCACATGTTTTGTATCCGAATTAACGTCATCCGAATAATACAACACTGGCGTCCTCAAAACATTACTGATCACCTTCGTTAAAAAAGTGTTATAGTGAATTCAAAAGTAGGAAATAACAAACATAGTTCTATGAATTGAAACAAGTATTTAAAACTTACGTTTGATTGTGTTTCACGGCAAAATCAACAAAATACACAAATTCAACGAACTAACGATCTGGATCAGAAAACGCTCATTACGTTGCGCGTACACTAAATCCAACAACCGGGAAAACGGGATTTTAAAATATTTACGCAGTAATCTCCCTTGGTAACGTAGCGTCTTGTCTGGAACACTCGGACTGTTCCTTCTGCAAGCGCGTAGGTAGCCCTCTTGGTATGTGGATTTAGGATTGTGCTAGAGGTGTCGGGGCATGCTCCCTGGAAAATCTGGTGTAATCTGGTGCGTTCCAGGCATTCCAAGGAATTACATTTATTTATATACCCAGGCCCGGCTCCACCGGGGGGGGGGGCACAGGGGGCCGTGCCCCCCCAGTCGGCCTCGGAGTGACCTTTTTTTTTAAAATCCTTAAAATATTACCAATCGATATGGCTATGGATCGATAATTTGTGACAATAACCCTGTATATTACATATTCCGGAAGCGAGGGCAATAAAATGTGCCCCCTGTTGTGTAATCTCCAGGTCCATGTGCCCCCTATTGTGTTATTTCCAGTCTGATGTATGTTTTACAGCGTCTGAATGATGCGGATCAAGGTGTCTGTGTCCCTTGATCAATGTCACTACAGCGCTTGAATTAACATATTAAAAATTTTGACATGAATTGAAGAAAGTAAATTTATGATATGTTTATTTGTTATAACTGATTATTTAACACTACAATTTTGATAATATCAAGCCTGTCTGGTTTTCAAAGAAAAACGTTAAAAAAGGATTTTCATTCAAAATTGAAAAAAATCTTCACAAGGGGCACATTTAAATTGTCTATTTTTTGTAAGTTCAAATATTTTTTCTAAAATGTAAGGACGCAATAATTTGCAAGTTTTTTATTATTAAAAAAATGATCTGAAACTGTGAACACTAGTCACTACTGTCTAAGATAAAACCATGCATGGCCTATGTAATACACCAACCAACCCGGGGATGGGCGATGGATAGCCGGGGGGGGGGAACGACCGTACATGTTTTAACCTTCCAGCTTTTCCCCCACTGCCGGGGAAAGGTTGGGAATTTTTTCTCCGAACCAATTCCTCGGGGACAGTATTTAGTTGTTAGGGGACGGGGAAATACTGGAGATTTTACTATCAGCTGTCCCCGCAGGGCCGTGGAAGGACGGGGATTTTGACAACTCAAAAGTAAAAATCCCGGCCCATCCCCGGGGTGGGGGTGGATGCATCGGACTGGTGCATAATTATTTCACTTCTGTTCTTCAAAGTGAGTATTATTTACGGGTAGTCTGGAAGATTTCTTCTAAGAATATTGTGTAATTCATGTTAGTTTTTGATGTTGTAGCAGTTCAAATTTATACGTTTACTTTTGATTTTAAAAGCTTAAAGTGCAGGAAATTGCATGATTTTAATTCAAAAAGTGAAAAATTCGTCGCAGGGAGGGGACACCCCTCCCGCACCCACCCCAACAGAGTCTTCCAAAAATGTCTTGTGCCCCCCCCCCCCCAGTCCGAAATTTCTGGATCCGGGCCTGATACCTCCCTGGGCATTCTCGTGGTGCTCTTGGTATGTGGATTTAGGATTGTGCTAGAGGTGTCGGGGCATGCTCCCTGGAAAATCTGGTGTAATCTGGTGCGTTCCAGGCATTCCAAGGAATTACATTTATTTATATACCCAGGCCCGGCTCCACCGGGGGGGGGGGCACAGGGGGCCGTGCCCCCCCCCCAGTCGGCCTCGGAGTGACCTTTTTTTTTTAAATCCTTAAAATATTACCAATCGATATGGCTATGGATCGATAATTTGTGACAATAACCCTGTATATTACATATTCCGGAAGCGAGGGCAATAAAATGTGCCCCCTGTTGTGTAATCTCCAGGTCCATGTGCCCCCTATTGTGTTATTTCCAGTCTGATGTATGTTTTACAGCGTCTGAATGATGCGGATCAAGGTGTCTGTGTCCCTTGATCAATGTCACTACAGCGCTTGAATTAACATATTAAAAATTTTGACATGAATTGAAGAAAGTAAATTTATGATATGTTTATTTGTTATAACTGATTATTTAACACTACAATTTTGATAATATCAAGCCTGTCTGGTTTTCAAAGAAAAACGTTAAAAAAGGATTTTCATTCAAAATTGAAAAAAATCTTCACAAGGGGCACATTTAAATTGTCTATTTTTTGTAAGTTCAAATATTTTTTCTAAAATGTAAGGACGCAATAATTTGCAAGTTTTTTATTATTAAAAAAATGATCTGAAACTGTGAACACTAGTCACTACTGTCTAAGATAAAACCATGCATGGCCTATGTAATACACCAACCAACCCGGGGATGGGCGATGGATAGCCGGGGGGGGGGGGAAACGACCGTACATGTTTTAACCTTCCAGCTTTTCCCCCACTGCCGGGGAAAGGTTGGGAATTTTTTCTCCGAACCAATTCCTCGGGGACAGTATTTAGTTGTTAGGGGACGGGGAAATACTGGAGATTTTACTATCAGCTGTCCCCGCAGGGCCGTGGAAGGACGGGGATTTTGACAACTCAAAAGTAAAAATCCCGGCCCATCCCCGGGGTGGGGGTGGATGCATCGGACTGGTGCATAATTATTTCACTTCTGTTCTTCAAAGTGAGTATTATTTACGGGTAGTCTGGAAGATTTCTTCTAAGAATATTGTGTAATTCATGTTAGTTTTTGATGTTGTAGCAGTTCAAATTTATACGTTTACTTTTGATTTTAAAAGCTTAAAGTGCAGGAAATTGCATGATTTTAATTCAAAAAGTGAAAAATTCGTCGCAGGGAGGGGACACCCCTCCCGCACCCACCCCAACAGAGTCTTCCAAAAATGTCTTGTGCCCCCCCCCAGTCCGAAATTTCTGGATCCGGGCCTGATACCTCCCTGGGCATTCTCGTGGTGCTTTACGTAGTCGTAAAAACATCAATTTTAGGATAATGAATTTGCAAACAAATGCTTAAACTCGAAATAAAATTTATATTAAATAAAGCTAAAATCTAAATCAAACGAATCCCGGGAGTAATTTTGATATTTTTACATAGTATTCAGATATGTTCATAGAAGTCTAGTTGCCGCCAATATTTAGGCTAGCGAACTGTATGATTACATTGTCAACCAATGTCCTTAAGTAAGTTTCTAAAATTGCCAGCCTAGACAGACATTCGGTTGTTATAGTAGATCCTATACACTTCCTTTGCCCTTCTCATAGTACTTACACTCATAACAACACAACAGTGCGTTAAGAACAGTACGTACCCGTGTCTAGAATTTCGAGATGGAGCCGATGGGAACAATGTTACAGTGTTGTTGGTGGTGAGCTGTTTTAGGCTTTGAATGCTGAACTTTTTGCAATATAGTCATACAGCTGCTTCAACGCGATGATTTGCTCCTGTGAACGTTTATTCGATGGTCTAGAATTCTGGAACATGAATTCATCAGAAACCATGCAAAGAGACGATAAAGTCGTTCCCTATGATACTACTATATACCAATGGCACAGGCATTGGAGTCTCCTCGCTCTAGATATACTACACTGTAATTTATGGGATATATGGTGGTGAATGACGCTTTTAAAGTAAAGTGTGAGTCTGCAAGACTAGCCCATCTACTGTCTCATATAGACTCCGATGCAGAATCAGAAATCAGTTTGTGATTACTTATGCATTATTACTTATTGCAAAAGCATCGCTTCGCATCTGTTCCGGAAAGACGTTTTGCACATTACCGAGTTTCTGTGGAGCACATTGGGTTTGAAGGTAAAGTTCTAACGAGTACTTTTATGCATGCATACACGAAGTAATGAATCAAATTATGGGCTTTGCTGTCAGAGAACATGCCTGTGAAACTGGTTGCTTCATCAGTAGTATGTGTGCCTCCGTAGCTCAGTGGTTAGTGCGCTTGTCGTCTAAACTGGCGACCCGAGTTCAAATCCGGGCGGAGGTACATATATATGTCTGCCATGTTTCAGTAGAAATAAAGCAAGTAAAGGCTATGCTCGGTGTAGTAGACTGAGCTTCTTAGAAATGAAGTTACGCGGCTGTACTTGGACGAGTTTTTTTACGCCAAAGAACGTGCATGTATGTGGCACTAGTAAAGGTAATAATTACACGGAACGCTAAAACTCTTGCATAAATAACTGTTCGATTTCTGAGTATAATTACAATACGAATGCAATGGAAAGTGAGGAATACGTGATTAAAGTAGCTGTCAATTGTGTATGGATGGCTTTGACACTTAAGAAATAGTTTTTCTGATAGGATATGAACTAGTCTTTAAAAATGTGTGCAAACTTCTTTTGGCCTCTTTCGTTGCGATAAAAGTCGATGGGCACCATGACAGCATAACTATTTATTAGATACTATTAGTAATAATTATACAGTAATACAAAGTCTATACATGATTTTATGAAACAAATATGAATCTTACTGCAGAAATGTAGTATACAAAACATCTCGAAAATGAAATGCATGTATGTTTATGGTGACAAAGAGAAAATGTGTGGGGTGATCTACAAATGTATGATCCATTCTCCAGGAAAACAGGGCTTAGTGACAAAATTGTGAAAATGGTGATAATACGTATATGGTTAGAAAGAGGAAACTCTTGTGAACAGTTTCTGAAAATTTGAACAAATTATTCTATACACTTACAAAGTTAAAGACTTTTTAAACCAACCACTACCACCTACTTTTTGAGTGACGTCGCGAACGTCATTCTCTACGTTTTCGACGTAACGTAAACTTGCAATTCAAAGATACAGTATCTGATAATTTTTTTACGTAAACGTTTAAAACTGCGGCACATTTTAGAATCATATGATTTTTTTAATGAAACGTGTCTAATTTGTGAGTGTTTGCTTACAGGGGAAAATAACAAGTGTTTTAGCCACCTAACCCTTGTTTTCCTTGATATGAGCACTGTTTAGAAACCGATCACCATAGCAACAACATCATGGTCATGGTTGTTGTAGAATTTCAAATTCAACAAATAAATCATGAACATAGGTGGTATTCAATACTGATCATGCATACTCGCAATCAGATCACACCATATTTAACTCTTGTATAATATCAGGCGATATGATTGGCTAGCCTTATTCTCTAACTGAATAAATGACATTTACATGAGTGTACACCATTTATGTGAGTTCATACACGGATACATCGCCATTGTTGGAGCGTACATATAGACTTATGCGACCATGTTGGATTTCGGCCGCCATATTGATTTTCAGGTTGTAACCTAATCGAATTAATTTACAACCATCGAATTCCCATGCATTAATGAGCTTTTGGACTAACGAGTACTATTCACCAATTTACTGATTGATACCAAGTCATTGTACTTTTGTGTGACTACTTGTGGAGGCTTATGGAATTGTTCCCTTTTATTGTGATTACGATACTAACCAAACTATACATTTTTCTATTATGCAACAAATCACTGTATTACACGAACACTTCAATCATGTTCATTGATGACGCATTCAAAATCGATTATGATTGATAAAATGTGCTACATTATCTTTGATTGATGAATTTAGCATTTTATTATCATTTTGATGTTATTGAGGGATATATGAATGGTAATTTGTATTGATACTATTGATAATATCATCGTAAACTATCGAAATTATCGTTTAAACAGGCGGTTAAATTTGGATTGTAGTATTAAGCAAATGAATTGGACGCTAACAGTAAAACCTATATACTATATATAAGATTTTACACTGTTGGTAAAAATAAAATAAAATTGCCAAAATCTGTATTTTGACCTTGGCATCAACACTATTATGTAGAATCGTTGTATTGATATTGTGATCATGGTTCACCTTTGACGTAATTCGCATTTGTATACTGTGTCATACATTTTACATACGTGTTTACATAATTATGCTAAAAAAGTAGAAAGGATATACGCAACGTTACGCAAGTACACTTATGTGAAAGGCGTTCTACTCATATCCATTGTAAGGCAAAATAAGTCATTAGGAGTAAGTTATGTTTGTTGTCTTTCATATTTAATTAAAGCTTTAATTGCATGGTCCATCTCAAAGGTGTACGTGTTAGACGAAGCTGTAAGTTCGCAACTGACAACTACCTGACTGGGAACTTGGTATTAACCCGACATAGGACTATCGTTGGATATGATATGTCGCGACGTCGACAACCAAAATAACAACGACGATACGGTGCTGGTATCGTAATCAGGATGTCGGCACGGTGCATACTTGATACGAGGGGTGATCAATATATTCGAGGACTTTCCTTCTCAATTTTGAAATATTGAAATTAGATTAATGAAATTATACGACGATGTAGATCAATCAATTATCTCGCGATTTGTCTAATTTCCCTTATGATAACGTCACTATTTACTTGATGACGTCACTTTTTGTAACCATGGAGAAGCGCGCACCGTCGAGCATCTCGGGCGTAGCGTTATTTCTGAGAAACGACACGCTATGAAAATTAACGCGACACTTGTAAATTCCTAGCGATACCTCCAAAATGACTTGACTAAATTTTGCATGGATTCTGTGCGCTCCCAATTAGCCATTTTCGTATGATTCCGTTGTTTATGTGATTGTATGGTCTCTGCCAAACGGTTGAGTCGATAAAATTAGGATAAACAGCAAAAATAATACCGCGTTAGGGACACTTTCCGTTAAATTCTGCGAAATAAGACGCACAGATCTCAATCAAATGTAACTGGCAAAAACGAAGACTAGTATAGGCTTCTACACATAAAATCGTTGACTCCGAATCAAAAGGGTTTTTTCGATATTGCGTCCTAAACCTGATAGGTCCTGTTTCAGTCTTAATTGAAATAGTATAATTTTGTAAATCCAACCGCCCTTTTCCGAGTTTTGTTTCCAATAACGCATCGATACTCTTTTTATTCCACCTCACATTCAAGATTCGGCTTTTAACTACTTATTTCAGTAGTAAAAGACAACCAGTCTCCTGCATGGAATCGGGTATCAGTCTAGAAAGTAGCTATATGCTGCTCCGACGGTGACGTTTGGAATGACGTCGCGTGACGTCCAACGTCACGCGACCCTTGTATGAATCAAATAATTGTATTAGTGCATTCGGTCGGAGACATCTTACTCAGAATGGTGTTAAATGGCTTTGAGCCTTGCTGCCAATATGAAATTGCTATATGAAAAGTCCTCGAATATATTGATCACCCCTCGTACAATGACCTTTTAGAGATTATAACAATATCATTTATGATTGTATTTTAAATGCTTGACAGGGTCATATCAATACATGAGCGAATGAAATGAGCATCCTATTCAATAGTAATGCCAATTGCCAAATGAAAATAATATATTACTGTTAGATATCTGTTGTATAAAAGTATTAATACCAGAGTCATCGTGACAGTCTTTATAAATGTGATTTTTTTAAAAATTATTGTTGTTATTTGAAGAAAAGCGGAAAATTCACTGGCGTGGAAGAACTGTATTTTTTCTCAAAAGTTTTGGTGTGGCGCATAAGTCACACAGGAGATGTGGTGCCTTGATATCTGCCATCGGTGAATAAAAATACACAATCCTGACTTAACTTGATGATGAAATACGTTTACGCTGATTTTAGGTTATTTGAAATTGTTCTTCCGTTGTTTTATGAGCATAATGTTAATTCGTATCCGGCATTTGAAGTAAATCGTAACTTGGATATTTGCCCTTACGTCGCATGAAAACGCCAGATACTTGATAGAGACAGAAATACGACTCAGTACAAATGAATCTGTTGTAGAAGTATGTGCTGTCGCTTAATGTTCAATTATAAACTGACAGATAAAATACATGATGTTATGAGGCTAACGGAAGACATAGATAATAAAATAGTTAGCTTGAGAAAGACTCAAATACCAAATAGAAATAGAAACTGTACCAAAGGCATTTCCCAACATGGGACTATCGTTGGATATGATACGAGGGTCATTCAATAAATTCGTGGACTGGACTCGTCATTTAAATACACATTGACACAGATAATAACTAACAATATCACACTAAACTACAGCCTTTCTGACACAAGTGCAGAAAACTTTACCCGAAACGATACACTTTTAAGGAAAATTTGGCTAAAACAAAACTATCACCTTACCTCAACCACCACACAACGCAAACATATTCTGACGTCAGCGACGTTATTTACGTTTTGCTATTTCTCAAATGGTAAACCCGAAATTGAATTATATCATTCATGTGGAATTAAAACATTAAATATTTCCTCAAACGTGCAGGGCTACGTTTGCAAATTTCGGTCAATCTCTGTATCCTTTTAACACCGTGCTGCTCTTCAAAAATGTGATTTTGCCACTAAAACGTAGTGACACTGAATATTAAATGTTGGCCGTTTGCTCACATTAGCAGCTTATGTGTGTGTGTTGTGTATTTCCAAGACAAATACGACGATATGATAGTTGCATGAATTTCCTTGCGTAAATTCATCGGCATTTTGACGTAAACGAAAAATATCGAGGCACCACATCTCCTGTGTGACTTATGCACCACATCAAATTTTTGAGAAAAGTACAGTTCTTCTACTCCAATGCCTTTTCAACTTTCCTATAATTAACAATAATAATTTGACATTTATAATAAATATAAATCATGTCACATCACTCTGGTGTTCATACTTTTGAACAACATACATCTAACAGTACTATATTAGTTTACCATTTGGTAATTGGCATGTTACTATTCGTTATAAATAGGATACTCATTTTAATCGTCCACGTATTGAGATGACCCTGACAAGTATCTAAACATACAATCATATGTTGTTATAATAATTATATGAAAGGTCATGATAGACCCATGTCGAGTCATTCCCAAATTACCAATCAGGTCGGTTGCAAACTTACAGCTCCGTCTAACCCGAACACATTGGAGATGTACAATGAAATCAAACGTTAAATTAAATTTTAAATGATAACAAACATAACTTCCTCTCAGTGGCTTATTTTGCCTTGCAATGGATATTAGTAGAACGCCTTTTTACGTTGTATATATCCTTTTGACCAATCGACACTAGTCGTATTTTTATTTCCCACCAGATACAGTAGTTTTCAGTAATAAATAATAAACTATAGATTCGTTTTCATTGATAGATAATAATTGTTTATACTTGTTAAATAATAACTGTCCCTCCAGGGCTTCCGTACAGAGCTTCCATAAGTATAACTTCCATAAATCTGAGCTTCCGTAAATACCTGTATTCCATCTAGAAAAGAAATGCGACCGTCACCAAATTAAATCATTTATTACAAACTATGGAAATGATATAACCGATAGTGTTAATACACTTTTGTTTAGCCGTAGTTATCTTTCTTATACTGCCAGCATCTGAATTGTCAGCAAGACAGTCATTAACCAGTTTCTTAACACGGTTTTGATTTATTTGACCATTTACTGTTTTAAATTACTTTGTGTAGGACTCAGTAATTAATCGTTCATTAACAGTAATCAAATAATTATTCCAAGCTCTTGTGAATTCATATATTCCAACTTATATTTAAGCATAGTCCTTCGGACAAAACGAAAAGTGTTACAGACCACCCCCCGCCCCCCCCCCCCCCACCGACGACGACATCTCAGAAACCGTCGATTGATCATCACCTTGTGACTTTAGATTCTCATTGTGTCAGTCGCACAATATAGTCTCTCAATGACAATTTCGCTTGAAGTCAAATCATGTACGCGGGACAATTACGTGCATCAGTCCTGTCGGCTGGAATCCACCAATGATAGGCCAATTAGATACATGTAATTCGATTTAATAAACTTGCATGAAAAAATAGAACTAATAACACATTAGTTCTAAGGTCTTTTTTCATGCAAGTTCATTAAATCGACGACATCGTGTGCCTGTGATCCTGAGTGTTATAAATTGGCGACGTTAGAATCGAAATATTGAATAAAGCAGTGCTTTGTTGCGTGATAAAATATAGGCAATCGTGCTACGCACTCGTGATCATCCATACAAACTATATTTTATTATGACATAAATCACGGTGTGTGTAGGTTCTTAGCTTCTTAGCTTCTGGTCACAGCTCGTACGGACCTCGTACGATTAAAAGAGAATGTCTCGTACGAGGTCCGTACGGACATCGTAATCTTCGTACGGAGATCGCACGGCGCTCGTACGGAGATCGTACGGAGCTCGCAAGGTACTCGTAGGTCAATCGCAGCTCGCAAGTCCACTCTTACGATGTCTGTACGGTGTCCGTAAGGTGTCCGCACGATGAACGTACGAGCTCCGTGCGAGAAGAATTTTATATTTCGACATATTTCAATTTCGCCTGGTCACATTAGTCGTACGAGCTCCGTGCGAGTCGAAATTTAGCAAGCCGTACGGGGTCCGTACGGGCATTGTAAACTCTTACGAGCATCGTACGGATTTTCGTAACTCGTAGAGGACTCGGGAGCTCGGTGAAAATTTTCCACCGAGTTCCCGAGTAGTCTACGAGCTCGTAGGTATTATTGAAGTAGGGAACTCACAAGGTAGCTGACATTACCTATTTTTAGTTATTATTATATGTAAGATGATTAAAGAATGATGGAATTTTCATGTCATGTTTATAAATGCAAGGAAAAAACGTTTAATTACTTCTTGATCGACATTTATATACGTGTATAGAGTTTATTATAGTACAATGAGTATATGCATTAAAGTACATGGAATACATGTATATTGCACAGTTGTCATAAACTAAAAGATAAAAAGAACATATAGATGCATAGACAAATATTTTATGTGTACACATAAGATATGTGCACGCGAATCACGGACATGTCAATTCATTTTACATTGAGCATGAGCGGATCCAGGTTTGGTGAGGTGGGGTCCAGGCTTCTGGAATGTTAGAAAAATATGGCCATCTTACATTAAGAGATGAGTACGTCTTGTGTTATGTTATGTTCTTGTGCTAGTCGGACCTAGCAAAATAACCGGTTGGACATCTTCATAATACAATGAACGGTAGGCGTACATTTTGGCTAATTTGACTGAAGCCGAACGTTGTCATGCTGCAGATCGGGGGATTGTGTAGCATCGAGTGACGGCGGCCAGGGTCATTTAAAGTATATTAAAAATATACGTTGCTACTCATCGGTCGGTGTCTGCACGATCATCAATCATCATCGGGTACATATCGGATACACGGGAGGATGGAAGAGACAGAATGTTAAACGGCATGTGGGACCCTTAGCCTTTTCGAATGTACAACTTGGTTTCTATAACGTTTTAGGTCTAGACCACCTCTGAGTTTACCAACTAGTCCATTTCTAGTTGGGTGGAAACTATGAAATGATTTCCGCATAACCATAAGTCCCGGTCGAGATTAAAACCTTTGATGGACTTGTCGATCCATATTCTACAGAATTACCACGCGACCAATGTCTGAGTGTCACCCGAATGGTTGATTATACCACATGTTAAAAGGCTTTTTGACGTACTTGCATTTTGAGTCTTCTTAAAATCATTTAAATACTTCTTTCAAAAGCTAGTGGCGTCATTATTATAATATAACAGCAATACCTTTATGTTAAGAGACAACTCGGTTGGGAAAGTCCAGTCTTCCCTGAAGACCTCTGTTCATACCTGATTCTATTTTATAAACAATCATACAAACAATGACATATAAAGTTACTGGGTGCCGAACATGCCATATTGGGTTGCCAGACTTGTCACATCATGGATAAACCCGGCCACCTAGAATCATAGACCTACATGTATTAGTAATCTGTCAGCACCCTGTATTTCGTTCTGGATATGCTTACCAATCATTCATTCCCGTCAGCTTCAACCAAAACAAACATAGGCAATATATATAAAAGTATTTAGTCATTTTTTTGTATTAATATACTACATGTCATCATTACACTAAATATTTGTTTTGTATATATTAAAAGCTATATATTCAAAAAATAGCAGATGTTAAAATTGAACGGCATAATTATAATTATGTATTAAATTTGGATTTCATTTCCTAATTTATGTTTTCTTTTTAAAACGATACGTTAAAATTATCTTTGTACCGGACCTTAGATACTGGGTACAGATGCAGCATTGACACAATAGCAGTTAAACACATGTATCATTAATTCGATATTGAAAATGTGTCGAAATTTCAATATACTGTTCACTATCTAATCCTATGACGTTGACCGTTATAATCCCGTGCGAAATACATCTGACTCAAATTATATACGAGCTCGTAGACAGCTCGTAGACAACGCGGGAGCTCGGTGAAAAAGTTTTACCATGTCGACGAGACCTCTACGAGTCGAAAAAATCCGTACGATACTCGTACGAGTATCAATATCCGTACGAGCACCGTACGGACTCCGTACGGACGTCGTACGAGTTCAGCAAAATCAACTCGTACGGACGCAACGCACGGTATTGCGTACGTTTGTGTAACGTCATGTTACGTCAGCATAACTTACTCTGCGTAATACTAGTAGTCTATAGTCTAATGATCTAAACATTACTGTTTAATTCTGCAAATGTTAACAATGTCGAAAACTACAATACATTTATCTGTCAATAACATCGTTTTTAATTAAAAATATTGGGTGTCTTTCGGTAGCAATTTCTCCCGCTTGTTCAATTTAACGCTTATTCACTTGTATCACTCGTTGTCTATCTGACAAGTACCTTACTCACTCACGTATTCAACCCCTAATACACTTATCTATGTACTGTTTAATGAAAAACAAAACACCACATTGTTCTAGAATACACGGATACAAAATGCATTGCATGCTTATGCATAATATCGCTCAAAATATATATTTTGGCCATGTAGTTCGTCCACTATAAAAACTCGCGTTGCATAAAACGTCCAAAACGTCGCAAAATTGCGCCGTAGGACAATCTTCCTCCACACATTGAATCAAGTGTGTCGGACTTATTTTAAAAGCAATCGTAAAGAATTTTTAAAAGTAAAAAATTTACTCTGATAATATTTCAAATTTTGTTTTAATTGTACGTTGTATTACTTATAATACAATTATTAAGTTTCGAAAATGGTCTGTGCAATAATGTATCTCTAAAACGAGCGAGTAGGACAATTTTCCTCCACATATTTAATTCTAATAGTCTCGATAAGTATTGGCTAGAATGCATTGGGTTTTTATTATGTATAATAAAACAAAAATAATATTTTAGAAATGAAATCATAATAATTTTATTTATAAAAATGAAAAAATAATTGCGTTCTAATCATGCGTCTTTGGAAAATTTTCAGCATTTTTTTGTAAATTTGCACTTTTTTCGTGTTACAAGTTTATTATTTAACTTTTTTATTTTTTTGCACCCGTGATTTTTCACGATAGTATGTTAAAACACGTCACTTCTGGTGTCACTCAGTGAAGTATCCCACAAATTTAATGACATTTTGAATAAAACGGCTGTTATTTTATGCCGACGACCAATAAATTGTGTTACAAATTGCACACGGATATTTGTACATCTATCGGACATTGTCTCCAATTCTACGGCTACATACAATTCTACATGAACTCAAATTAAAATGACAATGTAGACAATTTTATAATGAATAGTTTGGTATATGATATGTAATGTATCGAGTTAAATAGAAAGAAGTATCAACTACTGTTTTACAGCGAGTGTACGAAATTACGAACGTACTCAGTTGCGTGCGTTACGTCTAGGAGCTCGTACGGAGCTCGTAGGGCAAATGTGACCGTAGCATAAGACGGCTAATCACAATTTTTATGTATTCATATGCGAGGTAAAAAAAATAAACAAACGTGGCCGACCGTGATTTTATCGTGAGCGGTAAAGGTCAGATCGACAGACAAGGTGAATCTAAAAATCTCAAAGAGAATTTAAGAGTACACTTCAATTCAAATATAATAAATAAACATAAACCTACATTTATTTATTAAACATAGCACATAGGTTAACACTTCCTACACAATTTTAATGCATTTTGAGTTTTAAAATCGCATCTCATAGAATTAATAAATTTCAGTCCGGAGATTTGAATTACCTAAATAGTCCAGTCATTGAAGCTAAAAAATATGGTCAACCTCAAACAAATTGCAAAACAGAGTTTCTTTGCATTTTCATCATCTACAGACTATTATCGACTACAGACAAAACGTCAAATATGCGAGTTCAGTGGAAAAAATACAAAAAAATCGACATGTTTAAGGTCACTTTTCTTAGCAATTTCAGCATTTTCTTATTTCATACTACATGGGGAATTTTAAGTTCTAATAATTCCCGTGTAAGCCGTTAAATATTTATTAATGGCACCTTAAAGCTTATATTTTCTGAAAGATACAACCTTCTTCTATCGAATACAAATATTGATTTTATCATCAGACAATTTACTTTTCATATATATGCCAGTCTACCTGTTGGTATACTACTCATTCAAATGTCGACAAAATGACTCGAAATAGCACCTGGAGGGGGAAACAAAAGTTTTATTCATTTCTTTAATATTATTGCAATTTGTTTAAAATTTACACATATCGTGTGTTGTATACATGTGTGTCTTATGGAAAAAGAATGTTTGTGTTTGGACAGTATACAATACAGACAATATACAAAATGTACACGAATCTATCGATTCTGGAGAAATATTGATTGTTCTCTTTGTCTGTTCGTCCACAATTGCATTTGTATTCACAATTTTGACTCTATGATTATGAAACTTGGTCAGAGTGATCATCTGAACAAAATTTAGGCAAAGGTAGAAAATGGATGATCAAGGGTAAAAAACTAGGTCACCAGGTCAAATTGTTGCAAAACCTTGTGTAGTCGCTAGAGGTCATAATGTTGACCTTATATTTATGAAACTTTGTCACACTAATAATATCAACAAAATATAGGTCAAAGTTATAAATTGGGTCATCCGGGGTCAAAAAGTAAGTCGCTAGTTAAAATCAAAGGTAAACGTTGTGTAGGTACAAAATTCACAATTTTGGTCTAATATTTATGCAACTTGGTCACAATGCTCATATCAAAACATCTAAGACAAGTATATTACTGAGTTATTTGGGTCAAAATTAGGTCAATAAGTTAAATAAATTGATGCGACTTTTTGGCGCATGAAGGTTTTTCTATTATTTGACCTAGTGACCTAGTTTTAACTCATGATAAGTAAATATTGAATTTGACCTACATTTTGTCTTCATGATCCATGTGGCATAGTTTCATAAAGATTAGGTAAAAAGGGTGCATTTTAAAGATTTGTTCTATAATTTGGCCTAGTGACCTAGTTTTTAGCTCAGGTTAATCCAATTTCATACATAACCTTGATTTTTGTAAGGTGATCATTGTGACTAAACTTCACAAGTGTAAGGTCGAAATTGCGACCCCTGGTGACTATATCTTGTTTTTGTTATGTTTTGACCTAGTGACCTAGATTTTGGCTCCGGTTAACTCAAAATTTTATTTTACTTAGATTAGCTTACGATGATCATTGCTGCCAAGTTTCATAAAAATCTGACCAAAATTGCGACCTCTAAGCACGATATGAAATAAGCTACTGGTACAAGTCAAGATTTATTTACATCAAACGTGACAAATATCGCGAAAACATGTGACAATTGAATATATTTGTAAATATCTCAAAAAGTCCCACAAATATTCAATTATGACATTGTGTACATTGCTAAAGATAGCTTTACGCACCATATAAACACAAAACTGTTTGTTTTGCAATCAGTTTGAGGTTAAAAGTTAAAATGACTGGACTAAAAGACGTCAAAGCATAGACATGAGAGAGGTTGCGAAAGCAACGTGTACGGGTACGTGTACGTGTAGATACCCGTACACGTACTCGTACACGTTGTAATTTAAATTTGCTTGCGAAAGATAACTGTACGTATAAAATCGCGTGACAATGATAGCACGATTTCCCCATGAATCGAAATGAGTGTTTGTATAGTTTGATTAGTCCATGTTTCTTTTGATAAAATGATTTATCCGTGCCTACGCATACATGTGTGGTGTGGTACACATACCTCTACAAGTTCCACTACACGGTGTTAACGTGTAAGCCCTACACATACCTTGATGACGATTTGCTCAAAAAGTAGTTCACTGTACACGTACACGTTGACGTTCGATTTCGCAACCTCTCTACTATGTCACAAAGTACGTGACGTTTCCCGTTTTTTAGTACGAGTATGATATGTTCCCCTTACCAAAAAATGATTTCAAGACTGTATAGGACATACAAAAGGTCCTTGACGTTATAACCTTTCAAATAAACCCGTCTCTTTCAACATTGAAATAAATAGGGACATGCGGATGAACATCGGGCGAGTTACTCTACACAGATAATAGGTACAGGGGGGGGGTGAACGTCAGGCGAGTTACTCTACACAGATAATAGGGACAGGAGAATGAACATCAGGCGAGTTACTCTACACAAATAATAGGTACAGGAGGGATGGACATCAGGCGAGTTACTCTACACATATAATAGGGACAGAGGGGTGAACATCAGGCGAGTTACTCGACACAGATAATAGGGACAGGGGGATGAACATCAGGCGAGTTACTCTACACAAATAATAGGTACAGGAGGGAAGGACATCAGGCGAGTTACTCTACACATATAATAGGGACAGAGGGGTGAACATCAGGCGAGTTACTCGACACAGATAATAGGGACAGGGGGATGAACATCAGGCGAGTTACTCTACACAGATAATAAAGACAGGGGATGTACATCAGGCGAGTTTACTCTACACATATAATAGGGACAGATGGGATGAACATCAGGCGAGTTATTCTACACAGATATAGGGACAGGGGGATGAACATCGGGCGAGTTACTCTACACAGATAATAGGGACAGGGGGTGAACATCGGGCGAGTTTACTCTACACAGATAATAGAGACAGATGGGGTGAAAATCGGCGAGTTACTCTACGTAGATAATAGGGACAGGGGGGGGGGTGAACATCGGGCAAGTTACTCTACACAGATAATAGGGGCAGGGGAATAAACATCAGGCGATTTACTCAACACAGATCATAGGGAAAATGTGGGATGAACATTAGGTGAATTATTGATCCAAGTTACTAGTAAATGGATGAGGTGGGTATGGGTGAATTGACGGTGGTATGAGTTGAATTTAACGGGATAGTCGTTTATTGTAAGAATATCATGGTTCATTTAATGTCATATAGCTGGTCCGTCTGAGCTAAGCCTTTCTGGAATAGTGTTACTCATCAAACACAGATTTTTAATACTTATTTTTTAACCAATTTTCTCACGTCACTCAATATTATATGTTTTCATACAACCTCATACGTGCACAATTGGAACTTTTAAACTCTGCCTACATGCTGCCCGACTTGATCAATCACTGTAATGGTTGTTTTACTTACATTGTACCACATTCACACACAAGCTATCCGATTTGATCAACCACTGTAAAGGTTGTTTTACTTAGATTATACCACATTCACACACAAGCTATCCGACTACTTGATCAACCACTGTAATGGTTGTTTTACTTACATTATATCACATTCACAACAAGCTATCCGACTACTTGATCAACCAATGTAATAGTTGTTTTACTTACATTATGCCACATTCACACACAAGCTATCCGACTACTTGATCAACCACTGTAATGGTTGTTTTACTTACATTATGCCACATTCACACACAAGCTATCCGAATTGATCAAGCAAGTTTATGGTTGTTTTACTTACATTATGCCACATTCATACACAAGCTATCCGACTACTTGATCAACCAATGTAATGGTTGTTTTACTTACATTATGCCACATTCACACACAAGCTATCCGACTACTTGATCAACCACTGTAATGGTTGTTTTACTTACATTATGCCACATTCACACACAAGCTATCCGACTTGATCAAGCAATGTAATGGTTGTTTTACTTACATTATGCCACATTCATACACAAGCTATCCGACTTGATCAACCAATGTAATGATTGCTTTACTTACATTATACCACATTCACACACAAGCTATCCGACTTGATCAACCAATGTAATGATTGCTTTACTTACATTATACCACATTCACACACAAGCTATCCGACTACTTGATCAACCACTGTAATGGCTGTTTTACTTACATTATGCCACATTCACACACAAGCTATCCGACTACTTGATCAACCTCTGCAATTGTTATTTTACTTACAACCAATGTAATGGTTGTTTACTTACATTATGCCACATTCCAACACAAGCTATCCGACTTGATCAACCAATGTAATGGTTGTTTTACTTGCATTATACCACATTCACACACAAGCTATCCGACTTGATCAACCAATATAATGGTTGTTTTACTTACATTATACCACATTCACACACAAGCTATCCGACTACTTGATCAACCACTGTAATGGCTGTTTGACTTACATTATGCCACATTCACACACAAGCTATCCGACTACTTGATCAACCACTGTAATGGCTGTTTGACTTACATTATGCCACATTCACACACAAGCTATCCGACTACTTGATCAACCACTGTAATGGTTGTTTTACTTACATTATGCCACATTCACACACAAGCTATCCGACTTGATCAACCACTGTAATGGTTGTTTTACTTACATTATGCCACATTCACACACAAGCTATCCGACTTGATCAACCACTGTAATGGTTGTTTTACTTACATTATGCCACATTCACACACAAGCTATCCGACTACTTGATCAACCAATGTAATAGTTGTTTTACTTACATTATGCCACATTCACACACAAGCTATCCGACTACTTGATCAACCACTGTAATAGTTGTTTTACTTACATTATGCCACATTCACACACAAGCTATCCGACTACTTGATCAACCACTGTAATAGTTGTTTTACTTACATTATGCCACATTCACACACAAGCTATCCGACTACTTGATCAACCAATGTAATGGTTGTTTTACTTACATTATGCCACATTCACACACAAGCTATCCGACTTGATCAACCAATGTAATGGTTGCTTTACTTACATTATACCACATTCACACACAAGCTATCCAACTTGATCAACCACTGTAATGGTTGTTTTACTTACATTATGCCACATTCACACACAAGCTATCCGACTTGATCATCCACTGTAATGGTTGTTTAACTTACATTTTGCCACATTCACACACAAGCTATCCGACTACTTGATCAACCACTGTAATGGCTGTTTGACTTACATTATGCCACATTCACACACAAGCTATCCGACTACTTGATCAACCAATGTAATAGTTGTTTTACTTACATTATGCCACATTCACACACAAGATATCCAACTTGATCATTCACTGTAATGGTTGCTTTGCTTACATTATGCCACATTCACACACAAGATATCCAACTTGATCATTCACTGTAATGGCTGCTTTACTTACATTTTGCCTCATTCACACACAAGATATCCAACTTGATCAACCACTGTAATGGTTGTTTTACTTACATTATGCCACATTCACACACAAGCTATCCGACTACTTGATCAACCACTGTAATGGTTGTTTTACTTACATTATGCCACATTCACACACAAGCTATCCGACTACTTGATCAACCACTGTAATGGTTGTTTTACTTACATTATGCCACATTCACACACAAGCTATAGCAAACGGCATTTTATATGATATACGTATGAAGTTATAAACTTAATTCCGGTCACTTTGACCTATGGTCTACGACATTAATATTGTCATTTTTTCCAGACGTCGTAATGTTATATTTATTATCTCTCCGTATCCCCTCATATCCTAAATAATACAATCACAAAATTTATGAGCATAGTTTGTCCAAAGGCACCGCAACGTCCAACACTGGTTTGATGTGAGATAAATAATTGGGCAGATTTTTGGTATAAAATGTAGCATTTTCTTGATACAGTCAATATTGGCTTCATCCTTCTTCTGTCCTTAACGTTGATAAAATGTCTTCAGATTTAGTGTGTATATTATTTATGATGCGATATATCTCCTGTTCAGATAAATAACTCGATTATTTATAACGAAGTTATATACTGGTGGTTGTTCTCCAGTTTGTGCAGTATTTAGTCACTAGCTATCCGACTTGATCTAACAATGTAATGAAGTGAACTAAGACCGAACAAGTTTGTATTGGAATAACTTATTAACCAGTACTAGACATATTTATTCTTCAAAATGTCATTGAATTACAATGTCTGCTGGTGGACATAGCTCAAAATAGGTGACAGATAAATGGAATCAGATTATGAAATGATTAATGTTCTCAATACAACTTACATGTGTATGCTATAGATAAACCATGTTTTTAGCCGTGACTAATTTATGCAGGAAGGTTGAATTGCCGTTAAAGGGTTGGTTTTGGGTATGCATTAAGACTATATCAAATATCTTGGTATTTCCGTAAAGGTAAATTCAATTGTGTCATTTTGATACCAAATGTTATAAATTTCAACAGGTATTAAATAAATTATAGCACGAATAAGACATTGGTCCAGAAAACGAAAGTAACATCTTTATCGGCGTATCGAGTGCACTGCTGAATAACAAAGTCGAATGTTAAGGCTACATGTACGTAAGGACAGGCTTAACTTTATCAAACATTCTAAATTAAACGGAATAAATGACATACATCGTAGCAGGAAGCAAACCATGTTCCCAGAAATAATCAAAGTACTGAAGTACTGACAGGCTGGCGAACTGCAAAGGGACAATAGCTTTTTAAGTAATATAACATCAAGTGGTTTTCTAAGTCGAAAGAGAGGTAAGTGCTCGACGAAAAATAAATTAAAAAAAAAAACATAAAATATTTGGAGCCGCCGTGATTCGATCGCTGGACCTTAGCATCAGAAAATGACTAAGCGAGTTGCTTAACCACTCGGCCACGATCTCATTACAGAATATTGAACTAAATAATTTAACATAATAAAATCATTAATGCACGCGCTATATCGCGTTCGTAACGCGTAGTTATAATTATCAACGCCTTCAAACACCTTTTCTTTTAATTTCATACAATTTCCTTCTATTACAAGAAGAAACTAATAAAAACTATATTACAATCGAACAGATTAAATGAAACAAGGAAAGTTTAATGTTCTAATCTTGCAAAACTGATTACTAGTAATGAGGAGGAACTATTTTCATTGAGTGTATAGATTCTGTGTTATTAGGTTCGGGATTAAATTTATTTTGGTGGAATTCATTTTTTTGGCATTGTAATAGGTCTGGCGACATCATCGCCAGCCTAAAAATGACCTTATGTTGCAATTGGTTATTAAGGATGCTTTAACGCATGGTGTGATTTCATTGATTTTATTCAATAAAAATTAATACTTTACGATGGCTTAGAACAAGAAGGTCGTAACTACAAAATCGATATACTGAGAAAACAAGAGAAAACTGTCTGTAATTTACTCTTTACCTATGGGAAAACACGTTTCTAAAACGTCATTTTGGTCAGCATCACAATTTCAGATTTTCATGACAATAAGCTCATAAGAAGCGCCTTGTGATGCTTATTCTAAATATGTATGAATCTTAAAAGGTCGTAAGTGGCACTTACAACCTTCTAATTCTAAGCCATCGATTTGATTTCATGAAATGATCACTGATTAACACATATGTAACACTAACATGTCACACCATGATGATTATTTGATACAGTTCATCAGTTCAAATAGGCAGTGTCATCCATCAAGCGTTCCTAACAACAACACATTGCTGTCACATAGACCTGCACTATGTTAGAGAATCAATGCCCGAGGAATCCGTCACCATTCTGTCTGTAGAAAACTTGGAGGTCCGGTAATGTGTTAAGAAGACGTAGCCGAATTCGTCGCATCAGATAGTCCCATATATGCATTCGGCCTCACAGGTTTTAGATGTTTCCTACTCACATAATAACCGCTACAAAAACATCGATCGGCGCTATACCTATTGCCAAATGGTCAGAATGCGACTTTCGTTTTCTGGATCGCCTTATTGATTGTACAAAATATTTATTCATACCCATCTGATTTGTATTATTTTGGTACCAACATGACGGCAATAAATTGACCCTTAACTTGCATTATTCAAATATAGGAATTAACTTGAACCGTCTGCTATAATACAACATACCCCGGTGTCGCGATTTTAAATCCGTTTAGTATATAAAGAAATTACTAAATGTATAAACAAAATATTCAGAAATATAGGCAATATAAAATGAAAAATGCTATAAAAAATAGATAATAGCAATCAATAAATAAAATGTAACGGCATTCAAAGAGTGTTTGATAAAAAGCAAAGTATAAAAAATATGGCATATACCGATATTCGAACTAGCTTCGCAGAGTATACAAATGCAGCGCTTTAGCCTACTACGCCAGCGAGACTGCTATGCTAAAAGGAAGCAAATATAAAATGTATATTGCGTATTCTGAAGATATCTTAACCAGATATATTCACATACAATGACTAAAATTGTGACATTCCGTCACGGCTCAATAACATGGTTTATCTATAATCATTGGTGTATAACAGCAAATATTATCTAAGAAACTTATTGAAGTTGTTTATCTTATCATAATGACCGCCCTGTTGTAGTATAGGATAGAACACGAGTAAGTGTTGGGTATGAAAACTAAATCGAGTTTGCGAGATTTTAGGTTTTCATACCCAACACTTACGAGAGATCTATCTGTCTTAGACCACAGCTAAAAATGTTAGTTTCTCAGATACAATTTGCACAACAATCAACTACTTAATACTATGATTAATACTTAGTAAACACAATATCCCCAAATCGTTTACATTAGCCATTCATAAAATAAAATCAAGGAATGTTTGGTGCACGCGTATTTTGTGTTTTTGTTGGTAACGTTCCATTGGTCAACTTTCTTTCTGTATCGTACATATTTTACATATCTTTTTTAAAGCAAGTGTACATGCATGTGCTTTTAAAAACAAGTAGTGGAATTTGATTTACTTGATGAAACTACTTCATCGATGGCTTAGAATAAGAAGGTCATAACTACTACTTACGATCTTATAAGACTCATGCATATTTGAAATCTGCTTCACAATGCGCTTCTTATGAGCCTATTTTCATGAAAATCTAAAACTGTCATGTTGACCAAAATGAAGTTTCAAAAACTTGTTTTCCTATAGTTAAAGAGTAAATTACAGACAGTTTTCTCTTGCGTGCATGATGTTTTCGATTTTGTAGTTACGACTTTCTCGTTTTAAGCCATCGACATGTAGTATGTTTTTGGAGTTTGAGGACGTAACCGTGGTTACGCAAATCAAGCATCTTCCATCCTGAGACCTTTTAGTCAAAGATCTGAATGAAAATCAAAGGTTTAAGGACGTGCAACCGCATTCAGAACAGCGTCTGCCGAAAGATACCAGAAAACAACATTCTTGGACATGTTCAGCATACGAGCAATATGCACAGTGACGCAATTCTAAGATATTACCAGGACTACATTTTCATCATTTAAATATACAGGGTATCCGTCTATATGAAAACAATTTTGACAAACAAGCAATAATGGCACGCAGTGGGCATAGAAGCACTGCTGTGTATTATTATAAACAACCGTTAGAGGCACTGCAGTGGAAACGCCATCGAAGACGCCTCCATCGCCCCAGTCTACAGCTGGACTAGTCGTCTCGGCAACGGTAATCAAGGCCGAGTGTGCTGGCTTGCCAGACCCAAATGCTATTGTGATAGAAGTACCTGACTGTATATCTGCTATTATTGGTTTTCAAAGGCAGCAGATTACACTGTAAAATCACCAGTTAAAACATTTGTGTAAGCAGCAGTAAACTGTAAAACTGTTATTTCACTGAAAGTTTTTTTTTTCTTTTTTGGCATACCGATTTTGTAAAAGAGCAGAAAACTCTTATGTTATAACTGAATAGTAGTTAATTAACATTACTTAACAGTGATTTAATATTTTTTTAGATATACTTAACTGCTTAAATAGTATTTAAGTGCATGTATATGTTTTATAATCGATACTATTGTAATTCTTACTGCTTCAGCAATAGATTATTCTGTATTTTAATGATACTTTACTCTAGTTACACAAAATATAAATATAAAGTAACATAACAATTTTAAGTCATTGAAAACGCCGCTTTATCCTCTTTGAACTCTATGTTTGATGTTTGTATTGGATATATGCATGTATAGGTGATTGTTAATGCTTAACTTCACTGTTACAATCACACTTGTCGATGGATTATGTTTTCAATAAAGTTATAAATTCCTGACTTGATGGATTATTTTGCTTGGCCTAAATAGTATTGGATAAATCAATGTAAGTTTATATACAACACTTTTTCTACATACCACAGAAAAGAGTTGTATAAAAAAATTTATGGGATTTATTCAATACTTTTTCTGCTCGTTGATTGGTTAGTTACAGTAAGCTGTGGTCTAACATATAGATAAACCATGTTTTCGAGCCGTGACTAATTTATGCAGGAATGTTAATATGCCCTAAAAGGATAGATATAGGGTATGTATTAAGGCTTAAGCAATATAATTATGAGATCAATGACAGCTACCAACCCATGGCCCAAAGACATTTTAACCAGGTATATTCACATACCATGGCTATGAAGTGTAACCTTCCGTCACCGCTCAAAAAACATGGTTTATCTATATACATCTGTGTATTGGTACACGTGTACTCCGAAAACTAATGTATTTATGGTAAACAAACTTCGACCTGTAAATGTCACTTTAAAAGTACATTTAGCAAACTTATTGTCTAACAAAATCAGATTTACGTACACAGTAGCAGGCTAGCCATGCAAAATACGCGTGACAAACATGGGAAAGTGAAAATCAATATGAGCATATTGCACACTGCACGCAACATTTTCATTATGTAACACAGAAAACACTGCACGCAACATCTTCATTATGTAACTGTAACAGGAGCCGTGTCAATTTACCCAGGTTCTATCGTGGTTTTGGACCAGGTGTGTTCGTGTAATCCTTCCAGTTGATTATTCTGCTGAACTATAGTCAGAGATAATGTGATTTGGGAACTCTTATGAAAGAGACTTTGTTGTTGCGTATCAGTATCAAGTGACTGTTTACTCTTATATTAGATGACCTCAATAATGAGATCAACTCAATATAGAGACCTTACAATGTCAAGGTTTCAAGGGTGGGTCTATTATTGAGGCTATCTAAATCTAATTATCAAATATAAAACAGACAAAATGCTACACTTATTCAATTTAATTTACGGTGTACTTTATAATTATATATTGGTTTTATTATCTAGATGATTTATAGTATAATAAAATGAGAAGTTACAACTTATTGTACAGTTTAATTGACAAGTTTGGAATAAAATGAATATGGTGCTCTACATGTAACCTATCAGAATATGTATTAAAGTAATTAAATGGGGATAAAATGGCCAGTCAAATATAAACAGGTAAACGTTATAACTATAACGCGGTATTGGGACCTGTGCCACTTAAAGTAAACAGGCAGATCAGGTACAACAACATATAAGGATATTGGAAAAGGGATTATCTTTTTCAATGTGTATAGCTTGGCTATTGTGACCTGATCCTGACCTTTATGCAAGAATATATTACAAGAGTTTTGCTTTGATTATATCAATTTCCGCCAGCAAATCGTGCAATATTGGTATTTCAGATTTGTGTTTGTTAACCGTGAGCGTCTTCGTGATACTCCCCGATCATGAAAACATACAATCGGTGTTGTAAACGTAGACTATGGCCCGTATTCACATGTCGTTCCTCCACTCCAACTCGACTCACCCTAACCTAAGGGAGCCTCAAGTGTAGCTGGAGTGACGGTCGAGTTAGTGAAGCTCGAGTGGAGATTTGGTATTCACATACATTTATCGACCTCCACTTTCTCGAGTGGGTGACCGTTATAATACATGGTAGGATAGTAAACTGTGTAAACAATCCATGATAAATTATTGAATAGGTTTTTTTTAGTTTCGGTGCATTTTCCTGATATAAACAAAGCCGAATTCTAATGTTGATGACGTTTATGTTATATGAGATGAATACATACATTTGTATTTGAACTCACAAAAATAAGACCTTAGTTTGAATACACAATAATAATAATGATAATAAGATTATAAAAAAGTTGGACCCATTTACATAAAACTTAGATGTTATTACATATAGCGTTAATTAAACGCATATAGACCTACTAAAATGTTGCCGATAATAATAGTAAACATCAAATTAAATGTTTTAAATGATACAGTGCCATAATCCAGCATTGTTGTGGAAGCAGGCCCAATAATATCTTATCAATATGAATTCCACAAACCGTTGGGCAGGAAGTTTCAGATTATCAATTTAGAAATCATATGACATAAAATCGGTTACTCTTTTTATCAATAGTTCACTCTCCTGTGCCATTTATTGGGCAACTTACTACAGATACAACGCAGGAAAGCCAGGTCACTTGAACGTAAATACTTCATAGAATGTCATTTTTAAGAGCGACAATGATGTATATAAATAATTAAATACATATCAAGTGTACATCTAGATTATGCATGTACTAATTTATTTAAAGTTGAATGCGAAACATTTTTTACAATTAATTTCGATCATTCTCAACACACAATTTTTATTTATATTCATCGTCTAAATTGTATCAATGAACAAAAGAGAAGAGCTCCAAGTTTTTGCCTATTGTACTGAACGTCTTGCGAGGGCATATTTCTCATATTTGCATTTTTGGGTGTATTAAGAAAGACTAAAAGAGATGTTCAGTCCGGCAATATGTATGTTTAATCTTCTTGATATGGGATCGAACCCGTATCCCAACACTCGACACGGGCACTCTACACAAGAATATCCAGGCAAAATTCTTGCACATTAGTGATTGCAACGGAAACCACCTACTTGTGTTACAAGTGACCACGTTTTTATTTTAATGAAAATATTTTAGTTATCTTCACGGGATTAAAAGCAATCAAAGGCAATGATTAAATATATCAACCATATATACATGTATGCATTTTTGTACTCATGTTCCTAATATTATACACATAAGTACAATACACCATGTTATTAATTAACATCGCACTAAAAGTACTAAATTTAAATTCCACATATTTCAGACATGTACTGCAACAGAACTTTATATGGTTAAAAAATATACTTAAGGATCACAAAATATTACAAAATTTATATTACAAAATATGTATTTAAGGTTCGTTGGTTTATTTATCTTGAAAATACAATAACTTTATTAGTCAAACATTCGTGTGCTAAATCGGTATTCACATAACCCTACTTGAGTGTAGCTGGAGTTACTGTCAAGTGACCGTTTCGGCCACTCGAGAATTCCCCACTCAGTCGAGTGAACTCCAGCGACACTAACCGTTGTGAATACCAATTTCTAGTTAGGTCGAATGCCCACTCAAGCGCACGGACGAAACGATCATTAAAATCGGATTATCTTAGTGAGTGAGAGTGGAGGGACGGTCGAGTAGAGGATGTGAATATGGCCCAATATATCGACTGTGAAATTATGCTAATCAATAGGTCAGGCTCATCTCAATGTGACCAAGCTTTACCGTTATTTTAATTTACTTGGTGAATAGAAGTGAGCAGCTAAAATACACTTCCGCTCTCCCTAAATCGATGTAATGGTCAGTGATTTCTGTTTATATTGACATTGCAGAATATCGCGTTAGACTTATACCTCTAGTGTCTAAATTGAAAGGCAATGGTTTATAGACCCATTACGTCTTATATAGGGAAAGTTCCCGCCAAAACCCAATTATGCACCATGTATCATGGGGAACACCAAATTCACATGATAAACATGAAATATCTAAAAGTAAGGCATCGAACATGACCATGCTACATGATAACATAATGATTGTCTTACATAAAGATTAAAAGTGTACTGGAAGACTCAATGATCGACCAGTCTGTTTGTTTAACACATCACTATACTACTGTATGTCAATTATACAATTTAAGGCCAATCAATAAAAGTATTGGTTAATCATAAAAGGTTACAGGTTTAACAATATAGCAGACGAAAACAAGAGCACCGCCATACGGGGCAATATACACCCGAAGGGTTTTGTTTCAGGTTTTGGTATCAAAATTTTGACAGTTGAAGGCAAAAGGACAGCCCTGAACAAAAAATGGAAGAAATCCCCTCAAGAGTGACAGAGTGGAAGGGAAACAAAGTCAAATGACCTTTAACCCCTAAGTGTGACCTTGACCTTAAAGCAACCCCTCCAGAACATGCGCTCTGCACGTCATCTTGATGTGGTGAACATTTGTGTCAGGTTTCTTTAAAATCCTTCAAGAGGTTCAAGAGTGACAGAGCAGAAGGGAAACATAGTCATATGACCTTTAACCCCTAAGTGTGACCTTGACCTTAAAGCGACCCCTCCAGAACATGCGCTCTGCACGTCGTCTTGATGTGGTGAACATTTGTGTCGGGTTTCTTTAAAATCCTTCAAGAGGTTCAAGAGTGACAGAGCAGAAGGGAAACACAGTCATATGACTTTTAACCCCTAAGTGTGACCTTGACCTTAAAGCAACCCCTCCAGAACATGCGCTCTGCACGTTGTCTTGATGTGGTGAACATTTGTGTCAGGTTTCTTTAAAATCCTTCAAGAGGTTCAAGAGTGACAGAGCAGAAAGGAAACAAAGTCATATGACCTTTAACCCCTGAGTGTGACCCTGACCTTAAAGCAACCCCTCCAGAACATGCGCTCTGCACGTCATCTTGATGTGGTGAACATTTGTGTCAGGTTTCTTTAAAATCCTTCAAGAGGTTCAAGAGTGACAGAGCGGAAGGGAAACAAAGTCATATGACCTTTAACCCCTAAGTGTGACCTTGACCTTAAAGCAACTCCTCCAGAACATGCGCTCTGCACGTCGTCTTGAGGTGGTGAACATTTGTGTCAGGTTTCTTTAAAATCCTTCAAGAGGTTCAAGAGTGACAGAGCGGAAGGGAAACAAAGTCATATGACCTTTAACCCCTAAGTGTGACCTTGACCTTGAAGCGGCCCCTCCAGAACATTCGCTCTGCACGTCGTCTTGATGTGGTGAACATTTGTGTCAGGTTTCTTTAAAATCCTTTAAGACGTTCAAGAGTGACAGAGCGGAAGGGAAATTGCTAACGACAGACGGACAGACAGACAGACAGACAGACAGACAGACGGACAGACGGACAGACGGACACAGAGGCCATAACATAATATGGCCCTTCGGGCGTATAATAACCACTCCTGCTACATAACATAGGAATCCTTCCGATCCTTGAACACACTTTAAACGACTATTCAAACTGTTACTTTCATGAACACTCAACGGTGTCCGCAAACTGCTCTGTCCACGTTCTCATTGAATATTAAGCCGTCTTTGCAATGTGCTTCATCTTTACGTAGTCGTTTTTCTCGTGATTTATTGTCCATACTTGTATTAAGAGTTCGATACTCCAGAAGCTTTGTCGCACGAGGACATGGCGTATGTTCGTGTGTACGCACTTACACCGCGCCTGTGCGTTAACCTACACATACGCAGTTCGTTGTGAACCTATGTATCATCTGGATTAAAACTCACAACATTTACAGTTATATGTACCACTATACAACTTCACGATACACTGTAGTGCCTTCAACACACAACTTCACGATACACTGTAGAGCCGTGAACACAACTTCACTATACACTGTAGTGACGTGTACAAACAACTTCACTATACACAGTAGTGACGTGACCTCACAACTTCACTATACACTGTATAGTCGTGAACACACAACTTCACGATACACTGTAGTGTCAAGAACACACAACGTCACTATACACAGTAGTGCCGTGAACACACAACTTCACCATACACAGTAGTGCCTTGAACAAACAACTTCACGATACACAATAGTGCCTTGAACACTTAACTTCACGATACACTGAAGTGCCTTGAACACACAACTTCACTATACACAGTAGTGCCGGGAACACACAACTTCACTGTACACAGGAGTGCCGTGAACACACAACTTCACTATACACTGTAGTGCCGTGAACACACAACTTCACGATACACTGTAGTGTCTAGAACACACAACTTCACGATACACTGTAGTGTCTAGAACACACAACTTTACTATACACAGTAGTGCCGTAAACACATAACTTAACTATACACAATAGTGCCGTGAACACACAACTTCATCATACACCAGAGTGCCGTGTACAAACACCTTCACTATACACTGTAGTGCCGTGTACAAACACCTTCACTATACACAGGAGTGCCGTGTACAAACAACTTCACCATACACTGTAGTGCCTTGAACACACAACTTCATGATACACAGTAGTGCCGTGAACACACAACTTCACGATACACAGTAGTGCCGTGAACACACAACTTCACTATACACTGGAGTGCCGTGTACAAACAACTTCACGATACAATGAAGTGCTGTGACCACATGACTTTACTATACACTGTAGTGCCTTGAACACACAACTTCACAATACACTGTAGTGCCTTGAACAAAGAATTTCACAATACATAGTAGTGCCTTGAACACACACCTTCACTAAACATTGTAGTGCCTTGAACAAATAACTTCACCATTCACTGAATTGCCTTCAACACACAACTTCACGACACACTGTAGTGCCTTGAACACGCAACTTCACCATACACTGTAATGCTTTGAACACGCATTTTTACGATACACTGTAGTGCCGTGAACACACAACTTCACTATACACTGTAGTGACGTGTACAAACAACTTCAAGATACACTGTAGTGCCGTGAACACACAACTTCACTATACACTGTAGTGCCGGGAACACACAACTTCACCATACACTGTAGTTACGTGAACACACAACTTCATTTAACACTGTAGTGCTTCGAACACACAACTTCACTATACACTGGAGTGCCGGGAACACAAAACTTCACTATACACTGGAGTGCCGGGAACACACAACTTCACCATACACTGTAGTGCCTTGAACAAACAACTTCACAATACACAGTAGTGCCTTGAACACACAACTTCACAATACACTGTAGTGCCTTGAACACACAACTTCACAATACACTGTAGTGCCTTGAACACACAACTTCACTATACACAGTAGTGCCTTGAACACACAACTTCACTATACACTGGAGTGCCGGGAACACAAAACTTCACTATACACTGGAGTGCCGGGAACACACAACTTCACTATACACTGTAGTGCCTTGAACAAACAACTTCACAATACACAGTAGTGATGTGACCACATAAATTCACTATACACTGTAGTGCCGTGAACACACAACTTCACCATACACTGTAGTGTCTTGAACACACAACTTCACTATACACAGTAGTGCCGTGAACACACAACTTCACCATACACTGGAGTGCCGGGAACACACAACTTCACCATACACAATAGTGCCGTAAACACATAACTTAACTATACACAGTAGTGCCGTGAACACACAACTTCACCATACACTGGAGTGCCGGGAACACACAACTTCACCATACACAATAGTGCCGTAAACACATAACTTAACTATACACAGTAGTGCCGTGAACACACAACTTCACCATACACAATAGTGCCGTAAACACATAACTTAACTATACACAATAGTGCCGTGAACACACAACTTCATCATACACCAGAGTGCCGTGTACAAACACCTTCACTATACACTGTAGTGCCGTGTACAAACACCTTCACTATACACAGGAGTGCCGTGTACAAACACCTTCACTATACACAGGAGTGCCGTGTACAAACACCTTCACTATACACTGTAGTGCCTTGAACACACAACTTCACCATACACTGTAGAGCCGTGAACACACAACTTCACGATACAATGAAGTGCTGTGACCACATGACTTTACTATACACTGTAGTGCCTTGGAAACACAACTTCACTATACACTGGAGTGCCGTGTACAAACAACTTCACGATACAATGAAGTGCTGTGACCACATGACTTTACTATACACTGTAGTGCCTTGAACACACAACTTCACAATACACTGTAGTGCCTTGAACAAAGAATTTCACAATACATAGTAGTGCCTTGAACACACACCTTCACTAAACACTGTAGTGCCTTGAACAAATAACTTCACCATTCACTGAATTGCCTTCAACACACTACTTCACGACACACTGTAGTGCCGTGAACACGCAACTTCACCATACACTGTAGTGCCTTGGACACACAACTTCACCATACACTGTAGAGCCTTGGACACACAACTTCACTATACACTGGAGTGCCGTGTACAAACAACTTCACTATACAATGAAGAGCTGTGACCACATGACTTTACTATACACAGTAGTGACGTGAACACACAACATCACTATACACAGTAGTGACGTGAACACACAACTTCACTATACACTGTAGTGCCTTGAACACACAACTTCACTGTACACAGTAGTGACGTGTACAAATAACTTCACTATACACTGTAGAGTCGTGAACACACAACTTCACTATACACTGTAGAGCCGTGAACACGCAACTTCACTATACACTGTAGTGACGTGTACAAATAACTTCACTATACACAGTAGTGATGTGACCACATAAATTCACTATACACTGTAGTGACGAGAACACACAACTTCACGATACACTGTAGTGTCTTGAACACACAACTTCACCATACACTGTAGTGCCGTGAACACACAACTTCACCATACACTGTAGTGCCTTGAACACACAACTTCATGATACACAGTAGTGCCGTGAACACACAACTTCACGATACACAGTAGTGCCTTGAACACACAACTTCACCATACACAGTAGTGCCGTGAACACACAACTTCACCATACACTGTAGTGCATTGAACACACAACTTCATGATACACAGTAGTGCCGTGAACACACAACTTCACGATACACAGTAGTGCCTTGAACACACAACTTCACTATACACTGTAGTGCCGTAACCACACAACTTCACTATACACAGTAGTGCCGTGAACACACAACTTCACCATACACAGTAGTGCCGTGAACACACAACTTCACCATACACTGTAGTGCCTTGAACACACAACTTCATGATACACTGTAATGCCTAGTGCATTGTCAAAGACAATGTGTTATGTGTTTATCTAAGCAACCGATTTTGCAACAGTAGGCTAAACCGGTCAATGTTTATAAACATAACATTATCCTGGGCGCACTATAACGGTTATAGATAAGCCATGTTTTTTGAGCCGTGACTCATTGATGCAGGGAGGTTTATTTGCCTTCAAAGGGTATAGGTTTAGGGTATGCATCAAGACTTTTAACTATTATGTGATCAATGAGAGAAACGAACCCATGACTATGGAACGCCTTAACTGTCTTATATTAGCAAACAGATCGATATTATGTCAATATCGTTGAACCTAAATGCATGCGACCACTATATAATGGCAAAATCTCTATACGAGGGTTGTACCAGAATTACGTAGACTTTTGCCATACGTTCCATACCATTCATCATACAAACAAATAATTTTGTGTGAAGTGCAAATAATATTTACTGCGTAAGTACGTGACATTTCAAAGCCGTGTCTTATTTGGATCAAATTCTGCAGCTTCCGGGGATAGATAGGGGTACGGTATGCGGGGCACGTCAACGGAACGTCACGGCATCGACGGAATTTCAAGGATAAGTGTAGCTCCTAACTGTTAACACTGTAGCTATAAAGATGTGTTCAACCGTACACAAAACTTACGGATGTTTGTTTACTACCTTAAATGGGATAAAAGTTCCAATATATTACCAGTAATGTCGCATATAACCCTTATAATAGAACGTCGATCCAGGTCGATGTGGTCAAAGAAAACGCTTGGTGACGGCGCCTTCGCCGTTGGTTTTCGCATGCGGTCCATGTCGTTTTATTCGGATGCGCTTGTGTCGTTTGAAAATCAGGTAACTCGATACAAGAGATCTAGAGTTATTAGGTTCGAACATTTGGAACGTTTGTTCTGGCATCTTCCCGAGGTTCACACAAAACTTCATGTTGATGCGATTTCCAGCGTATTTCGCTAACGTCATATTTTCACTGGTAACGCGCAGCAGCTGTTGCTTGTTTTGTACCATAAATCAGCAACGGTTTATACCTTTATACAGTCGAAGTTTACGGCGTACGTTCCAATAATATTGCGTTTGTATGTCACAAAGTCGCGTAAAAATTAGACTTGATATCTGTGAGGTTTAAGCAGTTGAATAATGCTAAAAATGTTTTTATAATTCGCTGCCCCGCCTACCCAACTGTTGGTTACTATGGCGACAGATTAAATTGCTTTCTAACATTCTGTTTGAAAATATTTTGACCGATTCTCATGAAAAGGGTTCGAAGTTTTTCTACGGCAAATTTGATGATAATACATGCCTGAATAAAAAAGTTATGAAAAAAGTCTACGTAATTCTGGTACACCCCTCGTATATAAATATAACAGATGAATATATAATGACAAAACATTAATATTATATGTTAATAAATGTGTGATTTGATATCAGCCCTGTTAATTGTTCGAGGGCAGTCGTATTGACTTATCGAGGCCGTAGGACAATACGTCTGTCCCGAGGACAAATAACAGGGTTGATATCAAATAAACCATGTATTGACTATTTTATTAAATAAGTATCAATAATATTAAAATTGTCTTCGCATGTAACGTTAGCACATCAAACTAAACCGACATGCAATACTGTGAAAAAATGTGAAAGACATTTTAATTCGGATTTTTGCATCAAAATATAGTCCAAATTGAAGCAAATGATCTAACTAAGAAAATCAATATAGCATGTTTCAGCTTAAAATCTATATCTCTTTTTGACCCTGTCTAATAGCCAATCAGATTGCTTTAATGGCGGGCTAATATTAATATCATTTTTCCGCCAATCAGATTTTATAACGCATTTCAGCCTGGGCCGATAACTCATATAGAAGTTTTGCCCTGATATAGTGTAAGCATGGCTTATATAAGACTAGGTCAATGATGTGTTATAGGGCTATTAATTGATAGTTGTTTAATAAATAAAGATGTAACTTCTTTCCATGTAAATAAAACATTTATATATAAATGCATAACTACTGATATAACGATAAATCATCAATATATAAAGGCATAACTTCTTTATATGTAGATGAAACATTTTTCATATTTATATATAGATATTTTGCCATTATGTAGTGGTCGCATACATTTATGTTCAGCGATATTGACATTATATCGGACTGTTTGCTAATACAAAAATGTATAAGACAGTTACGGCAATCCATACATGGCCCAAAAGGATAAGGCGTTTAACCAGGTATATTCATATACCATGACTGAAAAATGTTACATTCCGTCACGGCTCAAAAAACATGGTTTATCTATAGTGAAATACACTGCTGCACTATGTTTATTTGTTCATTTATATTAACCGCATTACTCACTGACTTTATTCTCTCCCATAGGGGAAGCATGTCTACTTTTAGCACATTTACAGGGCTTATTTTGTTTATGTGATAAAAATAATCTTACATTCGTGTCTAGAGCCTCGTATTTTATCACTTTTATCCAACTCGTTTAATAAATTCAATATGACAAGACACTCATGTAAGATCCTCTATTTATACCATGACATAAATCGCATGCCCTTTAAACAACAGCTACCATCAGAAACACAAAGATGGTAGTTTGTATATTTGCAATTTATCATGCTATGTAGCAATTAGATGTTTTGGCAAATGAATTATTCAGAACTTTCTGGAGCGTAAGTTAAAACAATATCGTTTACAGAAGTTTGCGATAATTGATCTTTTATAGAGCTAGACATTACATGTACTACTGGGAATATTTGTAATATTTAGACAATTGGGTCATAATTCAAACCAAGACGCTTTTATAATCATTCCATTTATGCAATTAAATGATCCTATCTCAGCAATGGATTTGGTATAAAATGTTCCCGATGTAAATATTCTTGAACATAAGCCAAAATATAGATTAATATGTAATACAAAATGTTTAATGTACTTATTATAATTATACTCTGCTACATCAAAAAATCAAAGATACTTATCTACAGTTTATGAGATGTCACTTATTTAAATATGAATTTCAAATAAGCAATTCAGGTATTAAATACTTAAACAGATTGACACTACATATTAGTTTTCCGAAATCATTTTGCTTTAACCATGTGTTTTGTTTTGTGAAAATGATTGTATGTATTGTCTGGTATATCACCCGAAAAATCCTCCGCCTTGCCAGATAAAGTTTTACTTACTTCACAACAACGTCGGACATCTTGATTTTGGTGCCACATTGGTCCAAAGTGCTTCCGGTCGTAGTATGCTAATATAGTTCCTGTTAAAACTTTGATTATGTCTGTTCAAGTACTGTTTTAATGTGGAAACTGTTAATTCACAAGTAAATTGTTGACCAAATTTCATGATTGTTGTTCAAATCACAGGTGGCAGTATCAGTGTGTTGTCCGCAAACGATTAAAAAAAAAAAGTATTTAAAAAAATCCGTTCTGAGGTAATATACTATCAAGGTATAAATCGTACTATATTTCTATATGCCAAATTGCATCTCGTTGTTTCAACATAAAATACGGGCGCTGAAGAAAAAATCGTTATACAAGTCATTCAAATAAACTATAAGATGTTCATTCTTACCGAAAATCTCGTTCAATTGTATCCTATAACTGCGAAACAGTAAAACAGTGTTACTTTCGTTATTTAACCTCGTTCAAGGTCATTTTATTTATGCACTGGTTACCCGCTGCGCTCACAGTATCGTAATTATTGTTGGGAACCAAGCCAATGCGATGTTCAACAATCTTTGGACATAGACATATACTACGCTTTATACCTTATTAGCTCAGTGATGGATTTTTTCTTTTTCTTTTCCAAACACTGATACTGCCACCTATGGTTCAAATATGGCCTGAAAGTCAACATTTAAGAGTATTTAATTGATATTGTTAATGTCTTCATGAGTTGTTCTTTCTTATATGGAGATTAAACATGTATCGGTCGAGTCAGGTTTTGAGGCATGGCTATGTGATAGTGCTAAAACTCATCGTTTATCATGCCATTTTCACTAACTCATTTTGAATGACAGTGGGTGCACATGATGGAAACAGAAACAGAAAATTACTGGCATTGTTAGTATAACCAAGTGAGAGATGTGAAGTTGAGTCGTTTTGCGTTGTTTTCATAGGGAGAAATTTTACCGGTGTGACACCATTACGTCTGGAACAGAATTTCAATCGGGGACTTTAAGAAGAAGTTTGTCACATCACGTGGTGAGGAGACTGATATATGGTGTCGCACCGGTGAATTTTCTGCCATTCACATCTTTGCAAAATGACTCAAATTAGCATCTCTCACTCGGTTATACTAACATTCCGACGACTGATTTTCTGTTGCGCCGTTTCCTTAAAAAGCAGTCATTGTCATCCAAAATACGCTGGGCACAATGCAATAAGCTACTGTCGTATGTAGACTCCGAGGAAAGAGTAAAAACAATACATAAGCTACTGTCGTATGTAGAATCAATGGAAAGAGTAAACACAATACAATAAGCTACTGGCGTATGTAGAATCAATGGAAAGAGTAAACACAATACAATAAGCTACTGTCGTATGTAGACTCCGGGGAAAGAGTAACCACAATACAATAAGCTACAGTCGCATGTAGACTCCGGGGGAAGAGTAAACACAATACAATAAGCTACAGTCGTATGTAGACTCCGGGGAAAGAGTAACCACAATACAATAAGCTACAGTCGCATGTAGACTCCGGGGGAAGAGTAACCACAATACAATAAGCTACAGTCGCATGTAGACTCTGGGGAAAGAGTAAACACAATACAATAAGCTACTATGGAATATAGACCCCATAGAAAGAGAAAACACAATGCAATAAGCTACTGTCGTATGTAGACTTCGGGGAAAGAGTAAACACAATACAATAAGCTGCAGTCGCATGTAGACTCCGGGGAAAGTGTAAACACAACGCAATAAGCTACTGTTGAATGTAGACTCCAGGGAAAGAGTAAAAACAATGCAATAAGCTACTGTCGTATGTAGAATCAATGGAAAGAGTAAACACAATACAATAAGCTACTGTCGTATGAAGACTCCGGGGAAAGAGTAACCACAATACAATAAGCTACAGTCGCATGTAGACTCCGGGGGAAGAGTAAACACAATACAATAAGCTACAGTCGTATGTAGACTCCGGGGAAAGAGTAACCACAATACAATAAGCTACAGTCGCATGTAGACTCCGGGGGAAGAGTAACCACAATACAATAAGCTACAGTCGCATGTAGACTCTGGGGAAAGAGAAAACACAATGCAATAAGCTACTGTCGTATGTAGACTTCGGGGAAAGAGTAAACACAATACAATAAGCTGCAGTCGCATGTAGACTCCGGGGAAAGTGTAAACACAACGCAATAAGCTACTGTTGAATGTAGACTCCAGGGAAAGAGTAAAAACAATGCAATAAGCTACTGTCGTACGTAGACTCCGGGGAAAGAGTAAACACAATACAATAAGCTACTGTCGTATGTACACTCCGGGGAAAGAGAAAACACAATACAATAATCTACTTTCGTATGTAGACTCCAGGGAAAGAGAAAACACAATACAATAATCTACTTTCGTATGTAGACTCCAGGGAAAGAGTAAACACAATCCAATAAGCTACTGTCGTATGTAGACTTCAGGGAAAGAGTAAACACAATACATAAGGAAATTCGTATGTAGACTCCGCGGAAAGTGTAAACACAATACAATAAGCTACTATGGAATATAGATCCCATAGAAAGAGTAAACACAATGCAACAAGCTACTGTCGTAGGTAGACTCCGGGGAAAGAGTAAACACAATACAATAAGCTACTGTCGTATGTAGACTTTGGGAAAGTGTAAACACAATATAATAAGCTACAGTCGCATGTAGACTCCGGGGAAAGAGTAAACAAAATACAATAAGCTACTGTCGTATGTAGACTCCAGGGAAAGAGTAAACAAAATACAATAAGCTACTGTCGTATGTAGACTCCAGGGAAAGAGTGAACACAATACAATAAGCTACAGTCGCATGTAGACTCCGGGGAAAGAGTAAACAAAATACAATAAGCTACTGTCGTATGTAGACTCCAGGGAAAGAGTGAACACAATACAATAAGCTACAGTCGCATGTAGACTCCGGGGAAAGAGTAAACACAATACAATAAGCTATAGTCGCACGTAGACTCCGGGGAAAGAGTAAACACAATACAATAAGCTATAGTCGCACGTAGACTCTGGGGAAAGAGTTACCACAATACAATAAGCTATAGTCGCACGTAGACTCCAGGGAAAGAGTAAACACAATACAATAAGCTACAGTCGCATGTAGACTCCGGGGAAAGAGTAAACACAATACAATAAGCTACTGGCGTATGTAGACTGCGGGGAAAGAGTAAACACAATACAATAAGCTACAGTCGCATGTAGACTCCGGGGAAAGAGTAAACACAATACAATAAGCTACTGTTGAATGTAGACTCCGGGGAAAGAGTAACCACAATACAATAATCTACTTTCGTAGTTAGATTCCAGGGAACGAATAAACACAATACATAAGCTACTGTCGTATGAAGACTCCATGGAAAGAGTAAACACAATAGAATAAGCTACTGGCGTATGTAGACTCCATGGAAAAGTAAACACAATACAATAAGCTACTGTCGTATGTAGACTCAATTGAAAGAGTTAGCACAATGCAATAAGCTACTGTCGTATGTAGACTTTAGGGAAAGTGTAAACACAATACAATAAGCTACTGTCGTATGTAGACTCCAGGGAAAGAGTAAACACAATACAATAAGCTACTGTCGTATGTAGACTCCGGGGAAAGAGTAACCACAATACAATAAGCTACATTCGAATGTAGACAATGATGTCGGCACTAGACTGATACAGTACATAACCTTAATAAAACCACCTAAAACAATGATGTCGGCACTATGCTTATACAGTACATAATCTCAATAAAACCACCTAAAACAATGATGTCGGCACTATGCTTATACAGTACATAATCTCAATAAAACCACCTAAAACAATGATGTCGGCACTATGCTTATACAGTACATAATCTCAATAAAACCACCTAAAACAATGATGTCGGCACTATGCTTATACAGTACATAATCTCAATAAAACCACCTAAAACAATTATGTCGGCACTAGACTGATACAGTACATAATCTCAATAAAACCACCTAAAACAATTATGTCGGCACTAGACTGATACAGTACATAACCTCAATAAAACCACCTAAAACAATTATGTCGGCACTATGCTGATACAGGACATAACCTCAATAAAACCACCTAAACAATGATGTCGGCACTAGATTGATACAGTACATAATCTCAATAAAACCATCTTAAATGCATCACCTTATTGAATAAGAAGCATTCATAGATTGCCATATTTCCGCCAGAAAAGAAGATAATTGTACTACATTGTATGTGTTAAAAATCAACAAAGGGCCGTAGCTCAGTCAAAAATGGTAGAATCCTGACTATGTGCGTAATAGCTCCCCATAGTAATTATTCTGTACAAGTTTCGGTAAAATCCGTAAAGAAATGTCGGAGGAGTTGCACACTGCAGACGGCGGACAAAATGACGTCTACCATTGCCATACCCCCTTCGTCTTCGATGGAGTATAATAAGACTACATAAAATAAGGAACGCTATGTCAGGAAGTTTCTCAATATGAATACCAATGCCATAACATTACCATATTTCAGCGTCATTTAATTAATCTCATCAAGTTGAATTGTTTCCTGTGCAAAGTGTTTTGTAATTTAGAATGTCTGGACAAATATAAGAATCAGACGGAAATAAAGACTCGTTAACAATATTGTGACCTGGTGTCAATACAGTTGTGTAAGTCTAGACGACGATAATGTTTTCAACAGTTGTATGGTATATGAGGTTCTAGAACACACATGATGAACTCTCATTGCTTTACCTTGTTCCGCTCATACGTTTTCATTTATTGTTGTTTGAACTATATTGTACTTAGACGATAAATTCGAGAGACCGGGTCGGTCAGTAACATGTACGTACGCGTTATTCCAAAGACGATATTAAATGCTACAAGTATAACTAATTAAATGAAGGGCAACTTCTTTTTCTCATGACATACACCCACGAGGAGGGATGATTCGATAGTGATTGATATACGGTGTAGAACTTGCTTAAAGATCAAACGAATCTTAGATGTAATGTCTAATAGTCCAGGAGCCAGGTTTCAAAAAGGCCTTAAAATGGATTTTTATTTACCCCATCTGGTAGAAAAGGTCCATTGGTATTTTCGAATAATACATACATTCAGGCTTCAGAAAAAGGTGGATGCCAGATCTGAAAGTGGTGCAGATTTTTTTAACTGGGGCAACAACTCTTGCTTCCGAGCTAATTTACGAATACGAGAGGTGTTCAACTTATTTATGAACAAAACATGAACACCGATTTTGCAATATTGAATAAAAACAATTGAAATATATTTTTTAAACCATGTGAGAAAATGTTTTTTAAGTTGAACATATGATCATCATAGATTGTATATTTCCTTTGGTTAAAGCTTAAAACAACAATTTAGTAGATGATGTTGTTTTTCCTGTTTTGAAGGCAAAATGGCCCTTTTATAAGCATCAAGAAAGTGTAAGTAAATTTTCATTTTGCATTTTTTAATGAGAACATCAGTAATATTTGTCGTAAGAAGTCTTATTAAAGTTCTGTTTCCAGTAATTCTGAAAAGGCACCAAAAATTGAAAATTGCCCAAAACCTACACTTAAACCTAAAATTGGTTTTATGATATCTATGATGAATTCATAAGCAAAACGTGGTACAGTACCACAGAGGGGAGTGTCCATAGCAACTATCAGTGACTTTATTTCGAAACAGTTGAATGCATAGTTCTGGGAAAATGCGAAGTTCCTACGCTGAAAATCAAGACAAACATGCCTCGCAGTCAAAAGTCTTGAAATCTAGAAATGCGAAATAAACAACATTATGAGGAAAAATTGTTTGATTATGGCGAAGCAATGCTGAAATCTTAAAGAATGTAATGATAGATTATGGTATGCTATTTTAGAAATGGTCACAAGGATAGGGAGAAGTTCATGTTTGTCCAGCTTTGTGTGTTCGCGGCCGTTTTCATGGAAAGGCATCGGGTTTCTTATTATGGAAATACGCACATGAAAATCAATATCAAATTGACGAATTTGAAGGCTGTGGTCTATGTACAAACCGTTTCAAATCAGATTTTTAACAAAAAAACGTTACATATCGTTCCTAGTGACTGTTCCAAGAACATAGCGTTTCATCCAGATTCAGCTTCAAGTCACCATATACAACGCCGAATAAAAAACTTAAGAATATAACTTTGACATATATTATAACCAAACAGTGGATGACGAAGTCATTTCATGCTTTAACAATTAAATTTTCTTTCTGGTCGATACTAAAACAACGGTTAAAGAAGGAAAATGTAAACGTAATTATTACGAATTTTGGACCTTCAAAACGCAAATAACAACACCCTCTACCATAATGCTGATTATGATTTAACCATAACGTATTGGCAATTAACAATTATTATATATACTTCTTGAAACACTACTTTACACAATATAAAAGTTTTTATTCAATTTCATTGTTAGAGTTACAAAATATCGATGTTCATTTTCAGTTCATAAATAAGTTGAACACCTCTCGTACACATGGCATTCTTAATTCTGATGTGAATTTTTTGTTTATGTATATATTGCCATATATGTGGGTGGGTATTATTCAATTAATGTTATGCATCAAATGGACATACATACCTGACCAGTTTGATGTCAAGGTCAATGTCATTTCAAGGTCAAAGTGAGAAAAATAGCTAAAAATTGATATTTCACCTCAGTTCTTTCTTCGTATAGCATATGTTTGGAATAAAATTTCATTATTTAAATGATAGACGTGTTGGTAAGTGCATATTCTTTCATTATAAACCATTTGTTTAATATAAATAGTCATTTCTTTGTCATAATGGCCATTCAATACATATGCATGCTGGCCGAGAAGGCATTCTTTCGGCCACCCCTGGTAGTCTATTTACTAATATTTTTAAATTGTTCATGTATATATTGCTACATATTTGCATGGATATTATTTATTTGATTATGAACATCAAATGGACAAATATAATTGACCTTTCTTGGGTCAAAATCAAGGTCAGTTCAAGGTCAAATCGAGAAAAAAAGCAAAAAAATGGACATTTCCATTCTGTGTTTCTTCGTATAGCATTTGATATGAATGTAAGTTGCTTATTAAAATAATAGCTGTGTTGGTTAGTCATATTCGTTCATTATAAGCCATTTGTTCAATAAACAATTGTGTTTTTTTGTGCAAATAGCTTTTTTGCATATGACAGCTTACGAAAACCTTGCACGACAACCCCTGACATTCTATGATATAATGTGATGTATGGGTTTGTGTATGTAGTGAGACATACATGTATATTCAGGGATGCTACCAGTATTCATTGATTATGAACATCAAATGTACAATCATCTTAAATAAGTTTGTGGTCAAGGTCGTTTCAAGATCAAATTTAGAAGAATAGCTTCAAAAATGACATTTTTTGTCTCATATCTGTAGTTCTTTTTCGCATGTATGTTTTAGTGTTATTGGATATAAGTATGAACATTGTAATATCAATATCGTATTGAAAGTTGTTTAAAATACTGACCATTACAAGGTCAGTATCAATGTCCTTTCAAGGTAAAACTGTGTTCTGTAATGATCCAGTAAAAATGTATGTGTTTGCTCATGCAATACGGAACATTTTGTACCTGTGTTTACTTGTAGACTTAATAATTTGGCTGGGTGTGTAATAATGTATTGAAATCCATTCTATTAGCTGCGAGTGTTGTAAGTTTAGTTACAAATTTTCTAGGACTCTTTTCAGCTGTTAGGCCGCCCAAGCACCCTTTGACATTTCAACTTTCCCTTGGGCTACCTATGGAAACCTACACTCGCGTCTCCCTGGGAAGACTATTTCTCTCCTGTGGTTTGGCAGCCAACATCGATCTGTGGCGCCCATAAATAGACACTGTCCTCACAGGTACCATTTAACACCATGGTGGAGTGGAGCATGTGGGTCTTGCTCAGATAGATTAACCAGTGGTCCAGAGGGGTCGAACCCGGGACTTCTCGATCCCGAAGCGCGCGCCCTACCTCTAGGCAACCGCTCCACACATTATGAACATCTTAATGAGAAAGTATGCTTAAAACACACGTTAATCTGTGTGTCGGCCTGTCGGTAGATGAAACGGTTTCCGAGCAAACAGTTTCCGAGCAAACACCTTCCCAATGATTGATCCTACTATCCTTAGTCTTTTGGTAAGTTGGTTGGTATGAAACAGCAGATAGCAATGATCCTGATATCAGCATATCAGGACCACTATTGTCTTCAAATGAATGAACACACCAAGTGGTTTCCGACCAATAAATCCAAAACGATTGGACTTTGGATATTAAGTAGAGTTTGGTCACCATCATTAGATGCCCCATTGATTACAAATTTCTTTGTACCAGGAATAAGGAATGTTATGGATGTACCAAATATGTTAGTCAACCTATATGGACTAGGATGGATATACTGCATGATAGTGAGAACCCCTTAAAGTCGGATATGGATGTGGCGGTACTTGATTGTGGTGTATATTCGATGGAGCATTGGCTGACCGATCTGGCAGATGGTAATGCTTACCTCCTAGGATAAGGATAGCTGCACAAAGTAGCGATTGGTAACCCGCTATGGTCAAGTCTATAATGGTTTACTTGGTGGTGAGCTTTGAATAACTGTACAATACAGTAGTGCTTACCAAATGTGGTATGAGGTAGCTGTACTCAGTGATAGTGGGTACACTCATAGGCCATACTAGTAGGGCCTGTATTTTGCAGTGAAGCATATCAGATAACGCCAGATATGACTGTACTAGTTGAGTATCCATTTGGAATTCAATAAAATAATTTGAAATGACAATGAGGAGTACCGCATATAGTATAACTTGAAAATGGCAGTACACCGCGGAGTGGACCAACCCTTGTGGCCTGGTATGGACATGCAATGTTGTGGTATCTGTTCCCAAGGGTCGGTGGTATCTGTATCCTGTAGCCATGTATATCTATTAGGAATTGGAAGGGTTCTACTTTGTATTAATGGGTATCCTGTAGAACCAGGTATGGCTGAATTATGTGGTGGTGCGTACAGCGTGTGATGCCGTAAGGCTTCTAAAATATTATGTCGTAGTGGATACATGTACGCCATTAGGCCTGAGATGGTAATACACAGTGCTAATACTACTTTGTCTGGGGTGCCTGTATTCCGTTGTGTTAAATGCACGTATCTGTGGCATTATATACTTATGCAGTGCTAAATCACTTTGGTCATTGCAGTGGTGGCTACACTATAGGAGTTATGTTGTACTAGTATTTTCCATAGGACCAGGACTGTCTGCCATTAATGGTTATGAGTAGCACATTAGAATCTAGTGTGGTTCAAAACACTGCCAGTTACAGCTTTCACAGGATCTATGACGTACACATAACTACTAAGTACGGGTATCAGATGTCTATGTTGGTACATACCACTGTAATGAATATACATATCATAACCAATTTAGTACTAGCTACCACAAATGAAATATCTCATCACAGACCGTAATGATACTCAATAGCACCATAGAGTATAGCTCAATATTTTGACTAGGAGTCGATGATGTTGTCAAATTTCCACCAGTCAGGATGCGTCTGTCTAATCCCCATGTGTCCCCGGGCGGGCAGAACATTGACTGGTGCATTATTACGCGAAACAACTACCATCCTATTCCGATGCTGTGCTCATCACCATGTTATTCAGTCATATCATGCCTGATATTTAACTACCACTGGATACACCTGTCATAGGCCGTACGTATTGCTGTATAATGTGTTGGGGGTACGCCATATTGTCCTTGTGAATGTGAACAACGGTTATTGTGCCCTAGAGAGTTACAAAAAGTAGCTCATAATGGGTCTCTCCTGATGGATTTAAAAATGATATGCATATACATGAGAACACTTCTAAGCAGTGCCCCTGTGAAACAACGGCGTATATAAATAGTCCGGACTGGCATAAAAACAGACAGGCATAGTGATTTTGCAAGCATTTATAAGTAATCTTGCATACTTGCTTGAACATAAACAAAATTAATGGTCGTTTAGGCAATATTGTGTACAGTCCATTTAATAAAAAGTGAGACAAATCAAATTTGCAGTTTCCTTATAAAGTTGAATTCAAGCATACGTGAGAATTACAAATACAGAGTGGACAAATCAATTTTTACCTATTTTCTCACTTCGATCCTGAAACGACTTTAATGCCAAAGTGGTTTAGATGCTTGTCCATTTGATGTCCATAATATAATGAATAGTATTCGTGAACATATGACTCATATCATAAATAAACACATAAATCACATTAGATCATAGAATCCCAGGGGCTGTCGTAAAAGTTTTCGTAAACTGTCGCATGCACAAAATGGATATTTGAAAAATGAAAATGAACATTTTCATAAAGCAAATGAGTTATATTGAAGGTATATGAACCAACACATCTATCATTTAAATAAGCAAATTAAATTCATATCATATGATATACGAAAGAAAAAACGAGTGGAAATGTCCATTTTTCCTATTTTTCTCGATATGACCTTGAACTGACCTTGACCCCAGAAGGTCAATTATGTTTGTCCATTTGATGTCCATAATCAAATGAATAATATCCGTGCAAATGTGTAGTAATATATACATGAACATTTAAATTATATTAGATCATAGAATACAATGGGTGGTCGAAAGAATGCCTTCTCGGCCAGCATGCTTATGTATTAAATGGCTATTTTGACAAAGAAATGATTGTTTCTTTAAACAAATGGCTTATAATGAAAGAATATGAACTAACCAACACAGCTATCATTTTAATAAGCAGCTTACATTCATATCAAATGCTATACGAAGAAAAACAGAGTAGAAATGTCCATTTTTTGCTTTTTTCTCGATTTGACCTTGAACTGACCTTGACCCAATAAAGGTCAATTATGTTTGTCCATTTAGTGTCCATAATCAAATGAATAATATTCATGCAAATATGTAGCAATATATACATGAACAATTTAATCATATTAGAACATAGAATACCAGGGGTGGTCGAAAGAATACCTTCTCGGCCAGCATGCATATGTATGAAATGGCTATTTTGACAAAGAAATGATTATTTTCATTAAACAAATGGCTTATTATGAAAGAATATGTACTTACCAACACGGCTATCGTTTGAATAACGAAATTTGATTCCAAACATAAGCTATATGAAGAAAGAACTGAGGTGAAATATCAAATTTTAGCTATTTTTCTCACTTTGACCTTGAAATGACATTGACTTTGACCTCAAACTGGTCAGTTTTGTATGTCCATTTGATGCATAACATTAATTGAATAATATCCACCCACATATATGGCAATATATACATAAACAAAAAATCCACACCAGAATTAAAAATGCCATGTGTATTCGTAAATTAGCTCGGAAGCAAGAGTTGTTGCCCCAGTTAAAAAAATCTGCACCACTTTCAGATCTGGCATCCACCTTTTTCTGAAGCCTGGATGTATGTATTATTCGAAAATACCAATGGACTTTTTCTACCAGATGGGGTAAATAGATTTTGAATTTCTTGCACCAGCTCCTAGACTATAAGACCTTAAATTGACGGTGGTGAATTTACTTACAACCAAATCGACAGTCAATGTATTATAATTACTAATAACTTTATTGTACGAGTACAGTTTTATCAGGAAAAAATATGTATAATCAATGTGATCATATGCACTTATATTTTTGGCAAATCCCTACATTCTGATTGGCTGATACGTGACCTTTACACTCACAGTAAACCTCCGTTTTTTGACGTTTACTCAGGAAATAGATCTTAGTTTTCCGTGATTTATTGGTCAAGCTCACGTTGTAAATAGCGCGGGGGTTGACATTAACGTTAACATTGATATTATTAAAAGACGGTAGTTTCAAAAATCGATTTGGAATTATATATAGGTTGAACGATCATTTGTTGACGTTCACTGATGTGTAAATACCTGAAGAGACACGAAGCCCCTCCAGGATTTTACTCAATGTGTTCTTCAGCTAGTGTTTGTACAGACTGTTTACCATCGCATAACACTGAAATTAGAATACTTAGTACTAGTAAACAACAGTTAATGAATAAATAAGCCCAATGTAACAATCATATAAAAAGCTATTACGATATCGAATAGGTAATGTCAGCACTATATTGCGCAGCTATCCCGACATTACAAATCCATTATGCATATAGATGACAAATATAAGACATGTACTGTGATTAAAGAAAGAAATGTCAGACTGGCGATGCATTAAGCGTATCGTACTTCTTGCTGGTCCAATGTAGTGTTAAGTAATAATCACGAGTCAGACATTCCAAATGCAATGCACAAAGTCCATTAACCTTCTATTATGCAAGTTCAACTCGATTTATCAATGTATCCTAACCAGTCCTACTACATCAAGGAACAAGCAAATTCTGAGCAAAAATGTGTGCAAAATGCCATGACAGTCGTGTGACTTGAACTTATTATATCTTTCTTCTGTAAATTTCTTTTTCCACCCTTGTGCTTTTCTACTTCTGTTGATTACTTCCTTCCCTGTCTGATTCGTTATGATCATTTGAACAATGTATTCAGCAACATTGTACCGCAGTGAATAAATGACGTGTTCTTCTATTTATTTACCGGCTGCACTATTAAGCGTGTTTTGTCCGGCCATTCAAACTATACTAAACGGATTTAAAAACGCGACACCGGGGTATGTTGTATTATAGCAGACAGTTCAAGTTAATGCCTATATTTGAATAATGCAAGTTAAGGGTCAATTTATCGCCGTCATTTTGGTACCAAAATAATAAAAATCAGATGAATATTATTAAATATATGGTACAATCAATAAGCCGATCCAGAAAACGAAAGTCGCATTCTGACCATTTTGCAATAGGTATAGCGCCGATCGATGTATTCAAATTGCACGGGCTTATGTTTGACGGAAGCTCCGACGTAACGCACGGTATTGCGTACGTTTGTGTAACGTCATGTTACGTCAGCATAACTTACTCTGCGTAATACTAGTCTTATGATCTAAACATTACTGTTCAATTCTGCAACTGTTTACTATGTCGAAAACTACAATACATTTATCTGTCAATAACATCGTTTTTAATTAAAAATATTGGGTGTCTTTCGGTAGCAATTTCTCCCGCTTGTTCAATTTAACGCTTATTTACTTGTATCACTCGTTGTCTATCTGACAAGTACCTTACTCACTCACGTATTCAACACCTAATACACTTATCTATGTACTGTTTTATGAAAAACAACACACCACATTGTTCTAGAATATACGGGTACAAAATGCATTGCATGCCTATGCATAATATCGCTCAAAATAATTATTTTGGTTATGTAGTTCGTCCACTATAAAAACTCGCGTTGCATAAAACGTCCAAAACGTCGCAAAATTACGACGTAGGACAATCTTCCTCCACACATTGAATCAAGTGTGTCGGACTTATTTTAAGAGCAATCGTAAAGAATTTTTAAAAGTAAAAATTTCACTCTGATAATATTTCAAATTTTATTTTAATTGTACGTTGTATGACTTATAATAAAATAATTAAGTTTCGAAAATGGTCTGTGCCAAAATGTATCGCTAAAACGAGCGAGTAGGACAATTTTCCTCCACATATTTCATTCTAATAATCTCGATAAGTATTGGCTAGAATGCATTGGGATTGTATTATGTATAATAAAACAAAATTAATATTTTAAAAACGAAATCATAATAATTCTATTTATAAAAATGAAAAAATAATTGCGTACTAATCATGCGTCTTCGGAAATTTTTCAGCATTTTTTTGCAAATTTGCACTTTTTTCGTGTTACCAGTTTATTATTTAACTTTTTTATTTTTTGCACCCGTGATTTTTCACGATAGTATGTTAAAAAACGTCACTGCTGGTGTCACTCAGTGAAGTATCCCACAAATTTAATGACATTTTGAATAAAACGGCTGTTATTTTATGCCGACGATCAATACTTTGTGTTACAAATTGCACATGGATTTTTGTACATCTGTCGGGCATTGTCTCCAATTCTACGGCTACATACAATTCTACATGAACTCAAATTAAAATGACAATGTAGACAATTTTATAATGAATAGTTTGGTATATGATATGTAATGTATCGAGTCAAATAGGAAGAAGTATCAACTACTGTTTTACAGCGAGTGTACGAAATTACGAACGTACTCAGTTGCGTGCGTTACGTCTCCATGGTTAAATTTAATTCAATGTTTTTGTAGCGGTTATTATGTGTGTAGGAAACATCTAAAACCTGTGAGGCCGAATGCATTTATGGGACTATCTGAAGCGACGAATTCGGCTACGCGTCTTCTTAACACATTACAGGACCTCCAAGTTGCGCTACAGACAGAATGGTGACGGATTCATCGGGCATTGATTCTCTAACATAGTGCAGGTCTATGTGACAGCAATGTGTTGTTGTTAGGAACGCTGGTGGAGGACACTGCCTATTTGAACACTGTGATGAACTGTATTAAATACTCATCATGGTGTGAGATGTTAGTGTTACATATGTGTTAATCAGTGATCATTTCATGAAATCAAATGTATTCATTTTTATGGAATAAAATCAATGAAATAAAGCATCCTTAACAACCAATTGCAACATTAGGTCATTTTATTTCTGGGAACATGGTTTGCTTCCTGCTACGATATAGACACATTTTAAATTGGATATACGAGGGATGATCAATATATTCGAGGACTTTTCTTCTTAATTTTGAAATATTGAAACTAGAGTAATGAAATTACATGCGGGTGTATATCAATCAATTATCTCGCGATTTGTTTTTATGGCATCATTTGTGTAACCATTGTGAAGCACGCACGCATCTCAGACGTAACGTTGTTAATGAGAAACGACATTCTATGAAAATTATCGCAAAACTTGTAAAATCCTCGCGATATCTCCAAAATGACTTGACTAACTTGTGCATGGAATATGTGCGCTCTCAATTGGCAATTTTCATATGAGTCCGTTGTTTATGTGAGTTTTGGGTCTCTGCCAAACGGATGGGTCGATGAAATAAGGATAAACAGCAAAAATAACACCACGTTAGCGACACTTTCCGTTAAATTCTGCAAAATGAGACGCACATATCTCAACCAAATGTAACTGGCGAAAACGGAGGCTAGTATAGGCTACAAAACATTAAATCGATGACTCCAAATCAAAAGGGTTATTTCGATATTGCGTCCTAAACCTGATAGGCCGTGCTTCATTCTTAATTGGAATAATCTAATTTTGTAAAGTCAGCCGCCCTTTTCTGAGTTTTGTTTCCAATAACGCATCGATACTCTTTTTATTCCACCTCACATTTCAAAACTGGCTACTAACTACTTATTTCAATAGTAAAAGAAAACCATTCTCAGTCCATAAAGGAGCTATATGCTGCTTCGACGGTGACGCTTGGAATGACGTCACGTCACGCGCCCGTTGTAAGAATCAAATAATTTTATAAGTGCATTCGGTCGGATACAGCTTACTCCAAATGATGTTGAATGGCTCTGAGACTTGTTGCCAATATGAAATTACTAGATGAAACGTCCTCGAATATATTGATCACCCCTCGTATGTCCTTACGTACATGTAGCCTAAACATTCGACTTTATTATTCAGCAGTGCACTCGATACGCCGATAAAGATGTTACTTTCGTTTTCTGGACCAATGTCTTATTCGTGCTATAATTTACTTAATACCTGTTAGATTTTATAACATTTGGTATCAAAATGACACCATTAAATTTACCTTTAGGGAAATACCAAGATATTTGATATAGGAATTCGCTTTCCTTAAATATATCAACGTACCCAAGTGGCGCGTTTTTAAATCCGTTAACCATATTTACACAACGACAAAACATTGTTTCCTGGAATAACCATCCAGACGAGAAAACAACCGCGGTCGCATGTTTTAAAATATGACATTTCGAACAATATAAAAATGTTCAGACCGCACACAACAGGTGTACTTAACTTATTTATGGAAACGCAATTGACAATGATACTTGGTCACGCATCACGGAGAACACATGTAATTCCACTTATACGTCACATTTGTTACTTTTGCAAGTGTTGCCGTTACATGTAAATAGTCTAGTGGAGTTTATGTGTTTCTATGCTGTGTGGTCTTGTTTGCGAACACATGTCACATAAGAGAAAAATTATATCGACAAAACATATAATAAAAAAGTTTTATGTGTACGCTTTTTGAATGTCAAAACACAAAGCCGTATAAAACGATGTGGTCGTCTGCAATTATTGTTTTATTTCATTGAACTTTGTCTATTTTGAGGGATTATCAGATGCTATTCTGCAGTTAGATATAATGTGGAGCAAAAACGCTATCAAAATACAGTTCATAGTGACGTCACGAATAAGCATTATGTTCGAAGAATGGTAAAAGAATCTTTGTTTCATCAAAGTCATGGTTCAACCCTCTGCTGACAAGACACATTCGACAGATTGCTTCGAGCAAAATTCTACATACATTATGCTAAAAGAGAATAATTTCTCATAAATAATTTCCAAATTAAGAGCATGATTTGTGTGCGCTGTATATAAATCTTCGACATGTTAGTTACTTGTTAATATTTTACATCAAAAGGCTACTTTTCGGTCGTAAAAAAGACGTAATTGCATGTTTAGCTGACCTGAGGTGGTGGACACGGTGCTTGTTTTTTGGTCTGGCATAAAAAAGGATATTACCCAAAAAGACAACTTATAACCAGTCGAGCACACCTCCATACAACACCATATAACACAAATACACGACACAATACCCATACTTAACCGAACGCAACCAGTCCTCGAATCAAATGAAGGTTTCGAAATACATTTTGAATCAAATATAAGTTTAGATTAACCACTGGTAACACTGCGTGTTTGCTTATTCAACTGATTCCTTGCTTCATGGGAAACTAAATATTTTGATATGACAATCACGCCGTTTCTACAACTGACAATCGTTTCTATATATGCGTGTCCCAATACACAATTTGTACACGAAATCGCTTTGAAATGCCACAATTGTGATGATAATGTCAATGTTAACTGAATACTTGAAAGCATTTCGCAATGAAATTCATATACCATTGATTAAAACGCTTAGAACGAGACCGTACTACAATAAATTGGCGAAACTTATGTCAATCTGGTAAATGAATTTCTTCGGGTACGAGTGTAAAAACCTGGTTTAATACTGAGTTTCAATCAAGGTAAACACGTTTCTGTATGCCGTCGTTGCACTAATCCTAACCTACTCTGCTTGAATCAGATGCTCAACCAGGCTATCACTGTGTTGACGTTATTGTAATTCTATTTGGCGTAAATTATCAGTACTCAAACTTGACAAAATGCCAATTTCAAACGCAAACCATCAACATCATATTGATCACATTTAAAACTTTCGCTCACAATGTCTTGACACATTGGAATTATATCGCAACACCATTATTTAATCAAATACACTCATTAAATGTTATAAGTACACCAACACAGTGCATAGCGTTACGTGCAAATAGTCGGTTAGTAGACATGCCGAATGTTTTACCAACAATAACTCCAAAATTCATCCTCCACAGACGGTCCGACTCAATTTTAAGGTCATAGGTAATTTGGATCAAAGGTCAAACTCACAATGACCTTTGAACACACATCAATCACTGGTCCACACCATAAGAAATATAGGATCTTACTTTACAGAGAGGTTGCTAATCATCCGATGTAGGCTCCTACTAATTTTAAGGTCAATAGGTCAAAGGTCAAGGTCGTGGTGACCTTAGCTACACTAGGCTATATACTGTCATGAGACGTGTACGTTTCACAAACCTCTCTCTTACGGTGTGTTATCGTAATTCTTCCGGTTTTGTGTTTTCCTGGTGTGGGTATTGACGGACAATGTGTATGTAACATTTTGAGACTTCTTGCGAAAATATATCGATTTGCACGTGCATTTTGCATAATTTGAAAATTCACGGCTCACTGCTCGCAGCGGGCAAATTATAATCATCGAATTATCGGATATTGCTGCTTAACTACTCGCATGAAGATACGAAAAAACGAACATGATATCATGTACCGTTAAAAAGATATACATGTACACATTACATGTTGGTGTACTTTTAACATTTAACAAGTGTATTCAAAAATTGATGTCGACATTTATCCATTTATTTACATACAACTATACTCAGACTGTTTGCTGATGATTGTATCCTTTACAGACAGATCAGGACTGAAGATGACTAAATTCAACTTCAACAAGACTTGGACTCCCTGGCAGCGTGGGAGCTAGAATGGGGCATGGAGTTTCACCCTCAAAAGTGTAGCGTCCTACGAGCATCACGATCCAAGACTCCCAAAGTCTATCCCTACAAGCTGAAAGGTGTTCAATTGACAGAAGATGAGAGCACCAAGTACTTAGGAGTGACCATACAGTCCAACCTTTCATGGAGGCAACATATCAACAGGACAACCCAGAAAGCGAACAATATGCTGGGATTTCTTCGTCGCAACTTGTCTAAAGCCAACGAAGACACTAAGACAAATGCCTATAACTCAATGGTAAGATCCAACCTCGACTACTGCAGTTCAGTCTGGAACCCACATCAGAAAGACCTCATACGACAGATTGAGATAATCCAGCGCAGGGCATCGCGCTTTGTGACGAACCGCTACAGAAACACGAGCAGCGTCACTGACATGTTAGATCAACTGAAGTGGGAGTCCCTCAAGACCAGAAGGGAAAAATCACAACTTACCATGCTGTACAAGGTAGTCCATGATCTTGTGGATATACCAGCCTCCACCTACCTAACACCAGTTACCTCCAGGACTAGGGCTGCACATTCGTACAAGTACCGTCAGTACTCTACATCCTCCGACTCCTTCAAGTACAGCTTCTTTCCACGTACAATACCAACATGGAATAAGCTGCCGGCATCTACAGCTGAGGCTCCCTCCTTGGCACTCTTCAAGAGGGAGCTTTCAACCCGACCCTTCTAGGGGAACTATCCACCAACTGCTGCACTCTGATGAGAGCGAGCTGTGCCGGCGGGATCTAGAATCCTGGTAGCGCTACGCAAGCCGGATTGGTCGCACCAACCCTCTGACAAGTGCAGTAGTTGATCCTATTTGTATTTCTTTCTTTTCTCTTTTGCATTACCACTCATTTTACTGGACCGCTTCTATCTTACACTTTCATGTTTTTTCTGTTTTCTGTTTTCTTGCGCACCGTTGTATAGTGGTCAAGTCTGACAGTACAACGTATAATGTAGATGTAGATGTAGATATAACTGACAAATCTAAGAAACATATCGTGAAGATTATAATAGGCCATACAATAACTGGTATGACAAGCATCCCAAAGACAATACAATCATATCTTATGTTTGAAAATGTGTTTGATAAGTAAGTCAACTTACGATTTATAAGGCAGATACATGTTTGACTGTAACTACTGTTCATTGACAATTACAGATAGCTGACGAAGCAATAAGCCTCAACAATTGGAAGAACTCTGCTGCCTAGATTCACAGTCAGTGTAATGTAACAGTGTTCTACAGATATGCTTAACGGATTTAAAAACGCGCCACTTGGTTATGTTGATATATTTTAGGAAAGCGAATTCCTATACATGTATCAAATATCTTGGTATTTCCGTAAAGATAAATTTAACGGTGTCATTGTGATACCAGGTATTAAATAAATTATCGCACGAATAAGACATTGGTCTAGAAAACGAAAGTAACATCTTTATCGGCGTATCGAGTGCACTGCTTAATAACACAATCGAATGTTTAGGCCACATGTACGTAAGGACAGGCTTAACTTTATACAAACATTCTACATTAAACGGAATAAATGACATATATCCAATTTAAAATGTGTCTTTATCGTAGCAGGAAGCGATCCATGTTCCCAGAAATAAAAATGACCTTATGTTGCAATTGGTTGTTAAGGATGCTTTAACACATGGTGTGATTTCATTGATTTTATTCCATAAAAATGAATACATTTGATTTCATGAAATGATCACTGATTAACACATATGTAACACTAACATGTCACACCATGATGAGTATTTAATACAGTTCATCACAGTGTTCAAATAGGCAGTGTCCTCAACCAGCGTTCCTAACATCAACACATTGCTGTCACATAGACCTGCACTATGTTAGAGAATCAATGCCCGAAGAATCCGTCACCATTATGTCTGTAGCGCAACTTGGAGGTCCTGTAATGTGTTAAGAAGACGCGTAGCCGAATTCGTCGCTTCAGATAGTCCCATAAATGCATTCGGCCTCACAGGTTTTAGATGTTTCCTTCACACATAATAACCGCTACAAAAACATTGAATTAAATTTAACCATGGAGCTTCCGTCAAACATAAGCCCGTGCAATTTGAATACATCGATCGGCGCTATACCTATTGCCAAATGGTCAGAATGCGACTTTCGTTTTCTGGATCGGCTTATTGATTGTACAATAAATTTATTAATACCATATGATTTTTATTATTTTGGTACCAAAATGACGGCGATAAATTGACCCTTAACTTGCATTATTCAAATATAGGCATTAAATTGAACCGTCTGATATAATACGACATACCCCGGTGTCACGTTTTTAAATCCGTTTAGTATACAACATGTATACCAGGAAATGCAAAATCCTTTATTAAACCAGAACAGTGTTAAAGGACAACCATACATTACTAGGACAGCCCCAATAGCAACATAAGCAGTTTACAAAACGAAGCCACGTCGATGTACAAGGCATCGAATTTAAAGAAAGGCACATAAACGTTGAACCTCATACATGTATAAGAGCTTTATCCTTGGTACGGACAGTGATAAAAGTCACTGGGGTGACATTCTTATGTTGTAGCAAACTACAAACATAGACAAACTAATGCCACATGCGGACAGTTTACATATACTATATGATGAATGTTAGCTCGGCCTTATAATGCCATCAAACAAATTATTTGGGTTAGCCCAGTCAGGTATGTCATGTTCCCCAGAACTGTCTTATGTTTGAAATGTTAAAGATTTTATAAATTGCTCTTGTCATTCTCTGCAATCCAGTTGAAGCTGTACTGTAAAGTGCAACATGGATGAAATAACTAATCCGGAGACGTAATTGAGCCTGAACGAGGCCTGCCATTTTCTGAGAATAACATTTCGTCGACAGGGAGTTAAATTGTCTCCACTTTGCCAAGACGTGACATTGGTACAGCTGTATTATGTACATAACATGACGGCTACTCTATGGGACAGCTGTATTATGTGCATAACATGACGGCTACTCTATGAGACAGCTGTATTATGAAAATAACATGACAGCTGCTATATGGGACAGCTGTATTATGTACATAACATGACGGCTACTCTATGGGACAGCTGTATTATTTGCATAACATAACGGCTACTCTATGGGACAGCTGTATTATGTGCATAACATGACGACTACTCTATGGGAAAGCTGTATTATGTACATAATATGACGGCTACTCTATGGGACAGCTGTATTATGAACATAACATGACAGCTGCTCTATGGGACAGCTGTATTATGTACATAACATGACGGCTACTCTATGGGACAGCTGTATTATGAAAATAACATGACGGCTACTCTATGGGACAGCTGTATTATGTACATAACATGACGGCTACTCTATGAGACAGCTGTATTATGAACATAACATGACGGCTACTCTATGGGACAGCTGTATTATGTACATAACATGCAAGCTACTCTATGGGACAGCTGTATTATGAACATAACATGACAGCTGCTCTATGGGAGAGCTGTATTATGAACATAATATGACAGCTGCTCTATGGGACAGCTGTAATATGTACATAACTTGACAGCTTCTCTATGGGACAGCTGTATTATGTACATAACATGACGGCTACTCTATGGGACAGCTGTATTATAAACGTAACATGACAGCTACTCTATGGGACAGCTGTATTATGAACATAACATGACGGCTACTCTATGGGACAGCTGTATTATGTACATAACATGCAAGCTACTCTATGGGACAGCTGTATTATGAACATAACATGACAGCTACTCTATGAGACAGCTGTATTATGAACATAACATGACGGCTACTCTATGGGACAGCTGTATTATGAACATAATATGACAGCTGCTCTATGGGACAGCTGTAATATGTACATAACATGACGGCTACTCTATGGGACAGCTGTATTATGTACGTAACATGACGGTTACTCTATGGGACAGCTGTATTATGAACATAACATGACGGCTACTCTATGGGACAGCTGTATTATGAACATAACATGACGGCTACTATATGGGAGAGCTGTATTATGAACATAACATGACAGCTGCTCTGTGCGATTATACACACATCGTTTCTCTTTATTGGTTACTATAATGACTTATATCAGTTAAACATTGTGATTACCGGTTCCTGACTTTAGACCAAATGAAGGGTGCAAAACTATAATTTGCTTCACACATACTTTGAAGGTAGGGCAATTATGTACAAACATACCTTAAATATAATACAACTATGCACAAACATGTCTTAAAAGTAATGCAAATATGTAAAAACATGTCTTAAAAGTAATACAAATATTTACACACATGTCTTAAAATTAAAGCATATATTATAAGTATAACACGTCTAAAAAATAAGGCAAATACGTACATCCACATTTTTATGTCTGACAAATATGAGATCTGTAATGGCACCCAAAAAGAAGTGAACTAATATATTCAATTTTAGAATAATAAAACGCAAAATGAAATAATCGACGAAACCCTGCTTTAACAATTACTGGATGCACTATTTTGGCTTCCAGTATATCAAATTTCGATACACTAAAATGCTGTCTTAAACGATTAGACATTTTCTTGGTTTCACTGACGTGTGTATTGTCTAGCTCTTGCCACATCTAGTTACGTAATACATACGTGAGAATAATACAAGTACCTACTCCAATAAATTGAGGATGTAATCGCAAGTCTTGATGCCGTGTACATGAATACAGGGAAGATAAGGATAACCCCTCTTATATTTAAGTACTTTTCATACAGAAGTTTATGCGCATCCTTTCTGCGCATGTTCATTATTTAGGCATAGAGGTCGCGTTTTGCACTGCATCGACATATAAATGAAACGAAATGTTTGTAATTATGATAACATATAGGATATATGGTAATATGAACCATTTTGGTTACATAATTAAATCCACAGAGCAAATAACATGATAACACTTTGTCTGAAATTCAGGATGTGTCTTCATTCAGAATGTATCTTTATTCAGGCAGTATCTTTATTCGGACTGTGTCTTCATTCGGACTGTAACTTCATTCAGACTATATCTTCATTCAGACTGTAACTGCATTCAGAATGTATCTTCATTCAGACAGTATCTTCATTTGGACTGTATCTTCATTTAGACTGTGTCTTCATTTAGATTTTATTTCCATTCAGACAGTATCTTCATTCGGACTGTGTCTTCATTCAGACTGTGTCTTCATTCGGTCTCTGTCTTCATTCAGACTGTAACCTAATTTAGGCAGTAACTTCATTCAGACTGTGTCTTCATTCAGACTGTGTCTTCATTAGGACTGTGTCTTCATTCAGACAGTATCTTCATTAAGGCTGTTTCTAAATCCAGACTGTATCTTCATTCAGACTGTGTCTTCATTCAGACTGAAACTTCATTCAGATTGTTTCTTCATCCAGAATGTGTCTTCATTCAGACTGTTTCTACATTCAGACTTTATCTTCATTCAGACAGTAACTTCATTCAGACAGTATCTTCATTCGGACAGTATCTTCATTCAGACAGTATCTTCATTCGGACAGTATCTTCATTCAGACAGTATCTTCATTTAGACAGTATCTTCATTCAGACCATAACTTCATTCAGACTGTGCCTTCATTCAGACAGTATCTTCATTTAGACAGTATCTTCATTTAGACTGTTTCTACATTCAGATTGGGTCTTAATTCAGACTGCATCTTCATTCAGACTGTATCTTCATTCAGACTGTATCTTCATTAAGACTGTGTCTTCATTCGGACTGTATCTTCATTAAGACTGTGTCTACATTCAGATTGGGTCTTCATTCAGACTGTATCTTCATTCAGGTTATATCTTCATTCAGGTTATATCTTCATTCAGACTGTGTCTTCACTCAGACTGTATCTTGTCTGCATTCAGGTTGTATCTTGATCCAGACTGTATCTTCAGGTATTGTATATGAAGCCATGATTGTTCATCACGACAAAACTATTTCCAAATGGTAGCATTCTTTTTCCTTATACAGGACAGGAATCCATCAACTGGATTGTACTAACATGGTATATACGAGAAAAAGTCAAAACGAACAAATTATAATCGTTATTAATTAATTTGCCATTGCAATATATTCTGATACAATTCATTGACTAGTGTGTCGTGAAACTGACAAAATAGACGTATGGAGACGGAAATGGATACACTGACTATTGTGATGGTCGTTCTTCGTCGATTCGGTAAGTAAATCTTGACTTTTCATTGCTTAGTAAGGCGTTTGAAATAAAAACAAGACGACGAAAGTACCCGGCCTGGTTTCTAGTTTGCGACCCATGGTCGTTTTCCCTCCAATGACCTATAATTAAGCAGAACAGTCGTGCAAAGTACGGTTTTGGTTACCTTGACTATCGAATATTTTTTATTTTTAATACTTCCTATTTCTCCAGTTTTTCATGGTTTATTGATTGTTTATGGACCTAAAGAATCCGCTATGATACCATTAACTATAATGCCGATTGGGGGCGAATACTCCTGACTAGTAAGAAATATGGTATGATAAATACAACAATTGACTTGATCATTAACTGAATATTACGCGCAAATGATAAAAATGTACATTGTGAATATAAAATAAGTTTATATGCAAAAGCAGGTTAAAGATTATTTTTGTATTTTCCGAACAGCCATTCGACTGATTAAGTGGTGTTGCTCATGTTGCTTACTAACACATATTACATATACGACCGTGCCTACAAAAGTGGAGTCAATGACTTGACCAAGAATCTGATTACAATACTGTACGAGGGTTGTACCAGAATTACGTAGACTTTTCTCATACGTTCCATACCATTCATCATACAAACAAATAATTTTGTGTGGAGTGCAAAAAAACATTTACTACGTAAGTACGTGAAATTGCAAAGCCGTATCTTAATTGGATCAAATTCTGCAGCTTCCAGGGTTAGATAGGGGTACAGTATGCGGGGCACGTCAACGGAACGTCAAGACGTCGGCGGAATTTTCAGGATAAGTGAAGCTCCTAACTGTGTACATTGTAGCTATAAAGATGGATAAACCGTACACAAAACTTACGAGTGTTTATTTACTACCACAAAGTGATAAAAGTTCCAATATATTACCAGTAATGTCGCATATAACCCTTATAATAGAACGTCTATCCAGGTCGATGTGGTCCTAGAAAACGCTTGGTAACGTCGCATTCGCCGTTGGTTTTCTCCGTCGGTCCATGTCGTTTTATTCAATCTCGACAATGATTGATGCGCTTGTGTCGTTTGAAAATCGAGCAAGTCGATACACGAGATTTAGAGTTAGCAGGTTCCAACATTTAAAACGTTTGTTCTGGCGTCTTCCCGAGGTTCACACAAAAACTTCATGTTGATGCGATTTCCAGCGTATTTCGCTTACGTCGTAATTTCACTTGTGACGCGCAGCAGCTGTTGCTTGTTTTGTACCATAAATCAACAACGGTAACGTTTATAAAGTCGAAATTTACGGCGTACGTTCCACGGATATTGCGCTTGTATGTCACGAAGTCGCGTTAAATTTAGACTTGATATATGTGAGGTATAAGCAGTTGAATAATGCAAAAAATGTTTTTTAAAAATTCGCTGCCCCGCCTATCCAACTATTGGTTACTATGTCGACAGATAAAACGGCTTTCTTACATTTTGTTAGAAACTATTTTTACCGATTCTCGTGAAAAAGGTTTGAAGTTTTTCTACGGCAAATTTGGTGATAATACATGCCTTAATAAAACAGTTATGACAAAAGTCTACGTAATTCTGGTGTACCCCTCTTAAGTACTGCTAAAACCAGTTAATATGTATTATTCAGCATTTCAAATATGATCGAATATGCAAGCGTGATACGTTTTTTCTTAAGTGTTAAGAAATAACAATAAACGGAAAATGGAAGGTAGCATACAAATGATCAGGAAAGCATTCATCATTTTATAATGTAATCGTGCTATCAATAACACTATTGTGTGTGAAAGGTTTTGTTTTATAATGGGAGAACATATTAAGCGTTGTGTCACATCTACAACTTATCGTTCTTCCTTCCTGATTAAGAAAAGGAAATACATTTGATCTGTGGAAATGTACTCACTGAAAAAGGCACCCGTAAGAAAAGTGTTATCATTTTTAAAAAGCTTTCGTCGATTCAGATACTGTTCTTAATGTTGTTTTTTGTTTGGTTGATTTGAAATTAATGATTGTTCAAAATACCCAGATTTTCGACATATATGTCAGAATGATTATTATCATTTTGGTCACGTGATTCCCCACACTGAAGTCCGATAACTTAACTCTTCAAATACATGTAGAATGCAAAAGATACTTTACTTTCTACTTAAGTCTTTTATGGGACATATGCGTAAAACAATTGATTGTTCTTACTTAAATGAGAAGATTGAAGCTTTCTACTAAGATGATTTGTGAATACAAGCATGTATAAGTTTGCTGGACTGTGATATTTTTTCCGTACTATTATTGATCACTGTCATAAACGCTGATAACATTTAGAGGAAGGTAATTCATGAGTGTATGTAATGGCATTGATAATAAAATGAATTACTTGCCCGACTTCGTATTCGAATCCAAATTGCTCAGGAGACACGCACATTTTGTATACACTGCACTTCATATGCTGTCATTTATCATAGAGTTACGATTAGCAATAATGTTTCTTTCTAATGTTTCTTGAACACATTGAACAACTATCAAATAAACTACAATACTTGTAAATATAACGTATATTGATACTGTATTAACATCTAGTACAAATTATCGAATGTGCGCACGAGATAAGTGTTAGGAGTGTGCGTAAGTGTATGAGAACAATACATCTAAGGGATGCAACTTCTTGGTGTATTTTGTTATCAAATTACTTTAAACTTATTTTAAAATCAATGAACTCGATCTTTTTTATTTAAGACCCGTTTAATACACACTAACTACATGACAGTAAACCCGACTTTCATTTAGAACGGTTCGTATCGTATATTATATGTAAAATAAATATAGCAACAATACTAAAACTTTGAAAATCTTAAATTCGTCAGAATATTTTAAGGATAATGATGTTACAATTCTGTATTAAATGAACAGTCTTCCCTTCAAACGAAACCAGTTTAATCACACCGATATGCCCCTGGGAACATTTAAGGAAAACGGCACCTTAATAAGGAGGCTGCGTACTGGTCTCTTAAATTGCTTCAAATTGCCGTTGAATGTATTAAGCGTTGGTCAGTTAATTAAAAACCGGTGAAAAAGTTCGAATAATTTAGAAAAGGAATACGAGGAGTAGGGACGTAAAACCAACATCATTGTGCTGACGGTATGCTGTATTTTGAAACCCCTATTCGGGTGGTTTCGCATACTATGGTGTTATTTCAAGTTCAACAATCAACACAACGGGGTCGTAGCGAGGGTTGTCTACTGCCGGCGCTTCGGTACGCTCAGAAACAACGTCCAGAATTGATTATCTCGACAATAAATTGACGTGACGACGTAACCGTTTATTGTCATCACAAAGATCTGCGGGAACTTTTCTTTTAACATCTAGGGTATGTGTAACAATGTCTAATATCCGGAAATGGTCTAACTAAGGTCATGTTTGTCACCAATGTTCTCACGTTGGTGTGACGTTGACGTACGCAATCGAGAGCAACGTCACGTCAGAGATTGGTTCAACCTGAATTGCACACGACAATAATCACACGAATCCATTACACACGTACAGTCGATCAGCTGTTACGTAGTCCATTCCTATTACGCAAAATTTTAAAAATCGTTAATCAATTAAAGATAATTTATGAGCAAAAAATTAAGACCTTAAATGACTATTTGTTTTATTTATAACTATTCATTGCGAGATTTCTACACTAAAAATTCAGTCGATTAGGGCTGACCAAATTTTGAATGGGCTAAAACCTCGCGGGCCGATGAATCCCCTAATAATGTTTCTGTAGCCTTAAACAGTTGTACTACAACTGTTGTATTTGTTGCCTCCCGTGTTAATAGCTGTGGTAATTGTACATTGATCTGAAATGAAATTATTACCTTTCAGTACAAGTCATGTTATTATATCTTAAATAACATGAATTGTGTACTTTTAATTGCTCTTTTAAGATATAATTATGAAACATAATTTGCGCATTACGTTATTTCGCCGCAGTCTTTTTTGTCAACAAAGTATATTTATCCATTTTAAGATAGGACAAAACACTATCCTCTTTAAATTACAATGGAAAGTATAATATACATATTCTGTATAAATATTTAATTTAAGGGGATATGTATGAAACGGACGTTATTCTATTTACATATTTATAAGATAAAGAACACAGCCTTACGGAATCAGGCTATGGAGAATATGCGGGATACGCAAGGACAAAATGACCGTTTTGTTGAGAGTGGCAATGGAGCCTGAATTTATTCAGAATTTCAGATACTAGTATAGTATTTTTTATAATATTGCACATACTTTATCCGTTGTTATATAGCTAGTTTGCGATAGAAAAAAATCGTGTTTTTTTAACGTTTCTGAAAATCTATTCATCAGATTTTGGTAAAAAATACACAGAACTACAAAAACTTCCTACCTACTCCCATTCCGAATTTCATATTTTTTAGTCACTTATTAAAAGACATTTATTCTATATTATATATTGAAATTACATGCACATGGATAGTTTAGCGCAGGGAGGCAATCTGGTATTCTATTGATGATTTATTATCAATTATTTAACCGTTACAATCCGTGATCGACGGGATTGATATTACTGTTATGAAGGCGAGACTTAGGAGGCCCGTATGATTCGGGTTATTAAGTTGTGTCGCTTGTAAACAATGTACAGCAATCACATGGACTTCGTGAGGTGCTCAGACGGGCCTCGCGTGTGTTAAATTCAGTAGGTTGCAAATACGTAAATATACCGTTAGACGTATCACATGACCGTTAAATTGGCTGTTGCATGTATCAAGTCTTCTAACTTGATATTTCATACAAAACTACAAATATGTTACATAGAACTTATGAACAAAAGTTTTTTAACTGAATTCAGATGTTGCTGAAATTTCAGTGTGTATTAGGTAGATATATTTCATCTATTCGTGCAAAATGTCGTACATGTAGGTTTAGTAATTACAGAGAAATGTTTAAAAAAACACGATTTTTTTTCTATCGCAAACTTGCTATACCGAGTGTACTCTTCTTTAGGTACATTATTTTGTAATGACGTTACGCACAAAACTGGTACATAAAACGTTTCGTCAAAAACGTCAACTTTTACGGGTCGACGACGTTTTCTACAAATGCGTAAAGTTACTTACATGACTTAAAAGTTGATTACATTTTCAAATTCATATACAAGTTCTTATTTTGATATAATGTTAGATAAGGCGAAAATAGTTTTCTTGGGGAAAAATAACACCAATTGTTCTTCGTGTGACCACTTTGTAGAGACAAGTACATTGATATTGATAGGATTATAAAGAGTCTGCATTTTAATCAAATTTACACTTATGAAAATGATAAGACTTAAAAACTCATTTACACTTATTCAAAACTAAGTAATTCAAATGTAAAAATGTCATTCTAAGTGGAAATATCCAATTTACCCTGACATTTACGCGTAGTTGATGAAAAAGTGACGTTAAAATTGGCACCCGGACATTTACACTGGGCAATGTCCACAACCCGGATCTTAATCTATATGTGGCTTCTTTGTTTTGGACTATCCGAAATCGCTAATGTACCATACAATGCTAATATACACAATGTATCTCCAGAGAAACACTGAAAGGCAATTTTAAAAGATCAGTTTGCAGAAATTTGTGGACATTTTAATGAACACTTCTAAAGAATAAGATGACAGACAGACAGAAATTGTGAAAACGTCGTTAATTACGTTAAAATGATGTTGGTGTCAAAATTAGGTATTTTTAGGAAATTGACATTTTAAAAAAAAAATTATTATGTCGAGTTACAATTTTCAAACTGGTTCAGAAAAAAACTTACATCGTTTGTCGTACTCGTGTGTGCACGTTTTCTTTGCGATAGCAGAACGTAGAACAGATATATCCCGAAAATTCTTTTTTTTTCTACTTAAGTCCGGTCGTTTATAATAACAGACATGCTTATTATAAATTGTTAACCGTGATGTATAAATGTTATAACATGCTTACATAATATAAATATACCATTTGTTCTTCAGCGAAATATGCGTTTAGTTTGACATAAATGAGGCGTCGTATTAAGTCAGCATCGAAAGTTGTCAGTTTTGGACAATATAATTATATTTAACATAAAAGCAGAGCTGTCTCTAAGCGCCTTCATCAACTAAACCATTCTGAGAATGTGTCATTGCAATCTATTTTCATACATCCCTGCAACTCAATATGTCACTAAAACGACAGTATATCATTTTTCGACACTATAAATGGATATGTAAATCGTTTTAAAATATTTGGAACTGATATATTCTATCAATCATAAGGAATTTGTTTTCCTTAAAGCTAATTGATGTGTTTAAATCTGTTTATATCTGTTTATGGTCTCGATGGTGGTGTTTAGTTTTGTTAAACGTCCAGAAAGCTATCAATCAAATTTATATTTTCTATTTCATTCCGATATTACTCATCTGATCACCAACATATTCGTCGCATGAACACATTACGGTACTGTTTTACTAGCATTGCGTAAAAACCGCATTAATCTCCGTTCAATTACATAAACCTTTTCAATGAAAGTTGGGTACGACACGAACATTCTACAACCTGATTCTTCGTTGAAAAAAACACCTCGAACTGCTTTAGATCAAAAAGACTCTTTAGACAGTTCCTAATACTTTGAAAGATCATAATACTTTAAGAAACAGTATTCACATGAAAAGCTGTCTGATACAGTTTCTATAATCACTTTGACATCAGATATAGAAATAGTCGTCGCATAATGATGCATACATGGACAAAGGTGTTATTTATAAACAGTGTCTGAATCACAAATCGTTTTGCAAGGTTGAATACCCAATCCATGTAAAGATGATTAGTTTGTATCACGTTATTGGCACATGTACATTGAACTTTTTCAAGGATTAAATCTCCCATTGATGTGACTTTACAAATGAGCTCTGCTGTGCGATTTTCAACCTGATGTCAAAATTTTACATCTTCACATTTTGGTAGGATTGTGTAGAGTAATGTTTAAGGATTCCAAAAAGGTAAACCTGTTCAAAATCGTCCAACAAAGTGACATGCCATGACAAAATGAAAACTAGAGGCATGCAATTACAACCTACGTTCAAAATGGCGTTATTGACGTCACAAAAAATAAACAAATACGGCAACGTCATATTATTAGAACAGGTCCTATAAGAAGCGCCCTATAAGAACAATACAACTTACATTCTGACCATATTTCATTAAGATTGGATTTAAACGGCAACCTCAGCAGTATACACAAGGTTTTCTAAGATTTGACCTAGTAACCTAGTTTTTTACCCCACATGATCCCGTTTCAAACTTGGCCTAGATTTAATGGACAGCAACATACTGATGAAGTTTCATGAAGATTGGATCGAAACCGCGACCTCTGGAGAGAGCACAAGGTTATTCTAAGATTTAACGTAGTGACTACGTTTTTGACCCAACATTACCCAGTTTCAACTTTGGCCTATATTTCACGCAGAACAACATTCTGACTAAGTTTTATAAATATTGGATCAAAACGGTGACCTCTGGAGTGCACACAATGTTTTCTAAGATTTGACCTAGTGACCTAGTTTTTGACCCCACATGACTATGTTTCAAACTTGGTCTAGATTTCATGGAGAAACATTCTGACTAAGTTTCATGAAGATTGGATCAAATTTGTGACATCTAGAGTGAACACAAGGTTTTTCTCAGATTTGACCTAGTGGCCTAGTTTTTTATCCCAAATGACCCAGTTTCAAACTTGACCTAGATTTCATGGAAAACAACATTCTGACCAAGTTTCATGAAGATTGGATCGAAACCGCGACCTCTTTAATAATGTGTTAAAGAGGTTAAACGTGTTCGCTTTAATGTATACTAAGCAAAACAGCTAACCGAACACTTGGGTTTTTTATAAATATTTATAGAACTATCCATAGGAATTTTCTGAAACTTAGACTGAAGTATAATCCATACATTAAAAGGCTGATGGTAAAATTTCGTCGAAATATTTAATTTGCATTTGCATAATATGTATTTGATAACATCACCCATCAACATGAAATTCACAAATGTACAATTGACATATTTTATAAATGTGCAGCGGTTTTGACTGTATAACTTTTTCATTTATTAATATTTTTGCATGAACATTTGAGTACTTGGTTTTTACGATCTTGAGGTGCGATTTAAGTAGTTTTATTTTCAACAATGCAAAACGGAGTTTCAAGGAACCAGGAAATAACAGAACCAGACATATAAACTTGAAATTCATGAAAAAGCGTTAAATAACAAAATCAATAAAACAAATAGACAAACTTGATATAATGCGATTTGATCACAAAAACATGGAATTTTTAATCTTCAAAATTATGATTTTATTTTTCAATGGTCAAGGGGAGGTAATTTGGTCTAATATCTTTTGTGAGGATAAATGAGTGTAATTATTGTCTTAATTTTGGTTTTATTCTTAGTATTTTAATATTTATTTTTGTTTCCGTTATCAGAATATACACCTAAAACTAACTTTATTACCAAAGCGGGCATATACGAGGGGTGATCAATATATTCGAGGTCTTTTCCTCTAGCAATTTCATATTGGCAGCAATGATCAAAGCCATTTAACATCATTTGGAGTAAGATGTCTCTGACCGAAAGCACTAATAAAATTATTTGATTTATATAAGGAGCGCGTGGCGTTGGACGTCACGCGACGTCATTCCAAGCGTCACCGTCGGAGCAGCATATAGCTCCTTTCTTAACTGATACCCCGTCCCATGTATGAGTCTGGTTTTCTTTTACTACTGAAATAAGTAGTTAATAGCCAATTATGGAATGTGAGATGGAATAAAAATAGTATTTATGCGTTACGGGAAACAAAACTCGGAAAAGGTCTGTTGAATTTACAAAATTAGATTATTCCAATTAAGAATGAAGCACGACCTAACAGGTTTAGGACGCAATATCGAAATAACCCTTTTGATTTGGAGTCAACGATATAATGTTTTGTAGCCTATACAAGTCTTCGTTTTCGCCAGTTACATTTAGTTGAGATCTGTGCGTCTTATTTCGCAGAATTGAACGGAAAATGTCCCTAACGCAGTGTTATTTTTGCTGTTTATCCTGACTTTATCGACTCAACCCTTTGACAGAGACCCAACAATTACATAAACATCGGAATCACATAAAAATGGCCAATTGGGAGCGCACAGAGTCCATGCACAATTTAGTCAAGCCATTTTGGAGATGTCGCGTGGATTTTACAAGTTTAGCGGATTTTACAAGTTTAGCGTAAATTATCATAGCATGTCGTTTCTCAGAAATAACGCGACGTCCGAGATGCTCGACGGTGCGTGCTTCACCATGGTTACAAAAAGTGACGTCATCAAGTATATAATGCCGTTATCATAAAGTAAATTAAATAGACCGCGAGATAATTGATTGATCGACATCAGCGTGTAATTTCATTACTCTAGTTTCAATATTTCAAAATTGAGAAGGAACGTCCTCGAATATATTGATCACCCCTCGTAGATGCATTAACAATTTGTCGAACACCTGATAAACGCACTTCAAAAGTGTCATTTATACTGAATGGAGAGAAAACACGTTTTTTCAAACACACACAAAAAAGCCATTAGGACTAATATGTATTCACTTATAAAGTCAACGTGTTTCACGAATGCATGACAATGCAATTTTATCGGAAAATGTTGTAAATGAACTTAAAAAGAAGTAAAATTATGCAAGAGTTATCCCACATGAATTTACTATTTTTCTTTGCTCCTGTGATTCCCGGCATACTGATTTAGGTCTTTTTATGTACATTGGTATACACACACACACACACACACACGTGAAATAAAAGAAACTTATGTTTGTGATAATTTAAATCTGTGTTAAACTGATCTGTCTGATTGATACCCTCCAGGGAGCGTAATGGCCGCTCTTTCGCGTCCTACCTGTGACAACTGCGCCATTTTTTTTACAAAATATTTTGTTTTTCCAACTTACAAATACCCATGCTACACAATATACACACCAAACTCATGCAACTTGAGAGAAATCGATCACAACGTGCTAAAATGTTATTTGAAGCTTTTTAGTCATGTATGAATGATTTTGGCATGCTTTTTCATGGGGTAAGCTGCATTAGGTGCACAATCAATATTGAAATAAATATGCAAAATTTGGGCTTTGAAACCTTACAGGTTACTGAAATTTTCAAATTCAAAAAGTGTTCGGTTGGCTGTTTTGCTCAGTAAACAAACTTTTGACAAACCGTTAGCATTAACAATGCCATTTTCCCCTATATATACCGGGCTTAAAAATATAACCGACCCGCTTAGCTCAGTCGGCAGAGCGCGAGACTAGTAGTCACTACTGATCTCGGGGTTGTGGGTTCGAATCCCGGGCTGGCAAACTAAAATTACTAATATTCTTTCGGATGAGACTTAAAACCGAGGTCCCATGTATGGAGCTATACACTGGGATGTAAAAGAACCAGGGATGCTTCTGGAATTGGGACATATTCTGTATCATGCACTATCCCCCAAAAACTAAAAATACTAAAACTCTTCTGGGGGCCTCGCCCATATGGATTATCCGGTGGCGAGGATAAAGAAACTCATTAAATAACTATCTGTCAATTCAAAATGACATCGCAATCTATAGCTTAGCAAATTCTGGCAGAGCAATCTGGTGAAGGACCTGGTAACGGGGGGATAGCTGGATCAGTTACTGGTGGGAAGGGTATGAAAAGGCAGAAGGAGAGTAAATCAATTGAAGAAAAATACGCAGCAATATTAGAATGTGAAAAGGGATTAAAATCTAAAACAGAGATATCACGTCAGTTTAATGTTGCGCCAAGCACATTGTCAACTTTGAAAAACAAAGACTCCAACAAAGATGGCTACCAAAACTTTGGACCAAAACGAAAATCCATGAAAGTAGGGGCTCATGATGAACTTGAAGAAGTTTTGATAACCTGGCTCAAACAACATTCCAGTTTCGGGACCTTTACTGCAAGTTAAAATAGAAGAATTATCACAGAATTCATTTCACGCATCAAATGGTTGGTTAGACAGGTTTAAGGAGAGACACAGCATTTCATTTAAAAAAGTCTGTGGTGAATCGAACTCTGTAAATTCAACCTCAGACGACATGAATGCTTGGCTTTCCAAATTAAAGTTACTATTGAGCAAATATGGGCCTGATGATGTATTCCACGCTGATGAGACTGGTCTGTTATATCAATTGACACCAGATAAGACCCTATAATTTAAAAATGTTCAATGTCATGGGGGTAAAAAAAGTAAAGAACGGCTCACTGTTCTTGTGTGTGCCAACATGTCGGGCTCAGTAAAAACGCCACTGTTAGTGCTAGGCAAATCTGCCAAACCACGTTGCTTTAAGAATGTCAAGTCTCTACCAGTGGAATACCAAGCAAATAAAAAAGCTTGGATGACAAGTGACATTTTTGAATCGTGGATTCGAAAAATTGATAGACAAATGTCAACACAAGGTAGAAAGATAGCCTTGATTGTTGACAATTGTCCTGCACATCCTGCTGTAAAAGGTTTGCAGGCTGTAGAATTGATATTTCTTCCTCCTAACACTACGTCCAAAACATATGTGTATATATTTTCATATTAACGTTGGGTCAATGTCCTTGGTGTTTTAAACTAGGTCAGGAGGTGCCTCATTTGTTCGCAGTTTTGGCACGGGTTTGTGCAGTTGGGTCGGCGTGCAGAGGGGCCTTGGAGAACTTGGTCGAGTATTGACTACGTTTCATTCGGTCTCATGTAATAACCGCTATTATATAATTTCTATGTAAAACTGGGTCATCCAGCATTTTTTCGGCGGGGACTTGGATTTTTATTTGTTTCTTCGGCTTATGTCAGTGCTCAGTGTAGTTTCTAGGAATATGTAATATTATTTCCCTTCCCATTTCTACCTTGCCCATTATTTTAAACTAGGCCAAGTCGTAGTTGTGCCTCTTTAGGTCGCATAACGTTATGTAACAGTCCTTAATGTTTTGAACTTTGTCACGCCCGGGGTTCTTGTGCCTCATTTGGTCGTCGTTTTGGTATGAGTTTGTGTGAGCATTGCTCAGGGTAGTTGTGTTCTGATGTTTCTGATTTCTGTGCTCGGCTGGTTAGGTTGAGTGCTACCTTCCCTGTCGAATTTTCTCATACCTTTTTTAGCTCACCTGAGCACAAAGTGCTCAAGGTGAGTTATTGTGATCACTCACCGTCCGTCGTCCGTCCGTCCGTCCGTCTGTACGTCCGTCCGTCCGTCCGTCCACACTTTCAAACGACATCTCCTCTGAAACCATTTGGCCAATTTTGATGAAATTTTGCCAGGATGTACGTGGCATTGGGGGATTTAGTAATTGTTCAAATATGGCCCTGGGGTCAAAATTGGCCCCGCCCCGGGGGTCACCGTTTTACATAGACTTATATAGGCAAAACATATTAAAATCTTCTTCTCTAAAACTACAATGCCTAGAGCTTTGATATTTGGTATGTAGCATCATCTAGTGGTCCCCTACCAAGATTGTTCAAATAATGCGCCTGGGGTCAAAATTGGCCCCGCCCTGGGGGTCACCGTTTTACATAGACTTATATAGGGAAAACATATAAAAATCTTCTTCTCTAAAACTACAATGCCTAGAGCTTTGATATTTGGTATGTAGCATCATCTAGTGGTCCCCTACCAAGATTGTTCAAATTGTGCCCCTGGGATCAAAATTGGCCCCGCCCCGGGGGTCACCGTTTTACATAGACTTATATAGGGAAAACATATAAAAATCTTCTTCTCTAAAACTACAATGCCTAGAGCTTTGATATTTGGTATGTAGCATCGTCTAGTGGTCCCTTACCAAGATTGTTCAAATTATGCCCCTGGGGTCAAAATTGGCCCCGCCCCGGGGGTCACCGTTTTACATAGACTTATATAGGCAAAACATATAAAAATCTTCTTCTCTAAAACTACAATGCCTAGAGCTTTGATATTTGGTATGTAGCATCATCTAGTGGTCCCCTACCAAGATTGTTCATATTATGCCCATGGGGTCAAAATTGACCCTGCCCCGGGGGTCACCAGATTTACATAGACTTATATAGGGAAAACGTATATAAATCTTCTTCTCTAAAACTACAATGCCTAGAGCTTTGATATTTGGTATGTAGCATCATCTAGTGGTCCGCTACCAAGATTGTTCAAATTATGCCCCTGGGGTCAAAATTGACCCTGCCCCGGGGGTCACCAGTTTTACATAGACTTATATAGGGAAGACATATAAAAATCTTCTTCTCTAAAACTACAATGCCTAGAGCTTTGATATTTGGTATGTAGCATCATCTAGTGGTCCCCTACCAAGATTGTTCAAATTATGCCCCTGGGGTCAAAATTGGCCCCGCCCCGGGGGTCACCAGTTTTAAATAGACTTATATAGGGAAGACATATAAAAATCTTCTTCTGTTAAAACACAATGCCTAGAGCTTTGATATTTGGTATGTAGCATCATCTAGTGGTCCCCTACCAAGATTGTTCAAATTATGCCCCTTGGGTCAAAATTGACCCTGCCCCAGGGGTTACCAGTTTCTATATTTACGCTCTACCTTTGTTAGTCTAAATTGTGCAGGGCTTCATTTATAATCAGGTGAGCGATATAGGGCCATCATGGCCCTCTTGTTTAGTAATAATAACGCTTCAACATAGACCCAAGAAATTATTTACCACCCCCAGCTTTTTGACTCTGGATACGGCCCTGTAAATGTTTACATGTAGAGGTATACGTCACGAGACGCGCTGACGTCATAACCAATTAAATGTTAATTATCATGTGCTGCATTAAATGACATATCACAATTACGTTAAATGGGCTGAGAACCTGCTAGAACACACGGTATAACCAGATGCATCCTCGGTCTAGTAATCCGTCCCGGCCGAGATATATACTGATGACGGGTAAAAAGGGGGGTTATATTTCTTACCAGAACTTATCGATTTCGATATTTCTTTTGGATCTAGCAATTTGTGAATGACCACGAACGTTTAAATGTACTATTCACACAGCCTCGCATGCTATCTTTCCAAAATAAATCTGATCGAGCCTGTTTACACACGACACGCAGAAAATAATGCTCAATTCTCACATACATTGCCCGAAATTAAACAGTTTGAGCTTGTATTGAACTATTTAACTGACAGATCCGACTAAACTTCATCTATGAACAATTCTGTAAAGTGACAACTCTGTCCGTGCCCTAAAACCAACGATTGACCCTTTCAAAGAGACCCTAGTATGCGCCATAATGATGACGTTTACGGCCGAGGAGATTTTGTGATGATGACGTTTACGACCGAGGACGAAGAATATGGATGACGTTTACGGCCGAGGAAATACTTACTTATAACTGTCATCTTTCGCAGTTTCAATGGTTTTCTCACCGGTAAAGTATGGACTATTCGCAAGTGTACAATCCATCGAACATATGTTTGCCCTTTGCCAGAAAATGTTGCGTTCGTCGTGATCGCCGCTCCTGATTTTCTCAAAATGAAAATTTTTAATTCTTGCGCCCGCAACAGATAAAACCACGCGCATGTGATTTTTTCCTATTTTTAAACAGGGTTGCTAAGCAACCGCTGTTTTTAGTAGACGAAAATTTTGAGTCTCGCAACTTGATTTTTAGCACACACTCAAAGTAGGCTTACATACAAAGAAACAGTTCCGCGATAGTGCTTCATTGCACATTTCTCTGCAGATGGGAACTCAAAATAAAACCAAAAATTACTATGTCTTCATTACGATGAATAATATTTTTGCAGTTATTCAAAAATTATGCTTATACTTGTAAATATTACTACACGGTGCCTTTTCAATAGTTCCATGTTCTATTTATAACACAGCTAATATTTGTACCGCCGCATATTGTTATACATGGGAAAACAATAATTACAAACATTAAAGTATTGAAAATGTATCATTTTTACAAGAAATTATTATTATTAAGTTCGTTTTCACCCAAACAATGTTTTAAGTCGGCAAACGTTTATCCGGCGGCCAGTTTGTTTAAATTGCAGGGTCACTATAAATTCAAGGGAAACAACTCGTATAATCATGGCAGTTTAATAACACTCAACTTGCAGCGGCTTCGCAACTAGGGCGACAGGAGCGAGAATCGCCGCCACAATATTTGGGACAACATAGGTAAGATTTTGTGACAATAGGTATAAATTATGATTTTCTAGGATTTTCTAAATTGTGAATTGGAGCAGCAAAAACGGCAGTTCATGACCGGTGGTTTCTAAGGCGATGTAATGACACATGTTAATGTAATCCAATCAAGCATGAAAATGTGTTGTATGATCTAGTTCACACTTGTTAATTGAATGCCCTTCTGTACATATACATTTTGTCAATTTTACCAGTATGTGAAGGATTATTTTCTTCATGTAGGTGTAAATCCGTTACGCTGTACTATGTAATAGAAAAGTTCTCCGTTATGGTTGAAATACTTTGTGTACAACATTTAAAGGGTATGCTCGGGCATATTGTAGATTCTTTTTATCCTACGTATTGGAAGCCTTAAAATCCTGTTTTCGTAGTGCTATCAGCGCTTTGATTTAATTATAATTTTACCGTACAGTCCAGTAAGGATAAAAATCCAGTGACGCAGTGGAACAATCCACTAGTACGGTGTAAAATACAAGTATAAAGGATTATACTAAAAGTTCATTACCAAACTAAACTCTACCTATTTAAGCAATGGTTTTAATCTTTAAACTATGACGTCACTGCAGATTACCCTAGCTGGACTATACGCATCAATATTTAGGTCACAATCCACCAAATAGAGTTGTTCTTTAACTCAATGTAAAGTGACCTATGTCAGCCAAAAAATGTCAACTTTTTGTCCATGTGGCCCTCTCAAAATCTTTTAATCAATAGAAATAGCATCCAGCTTGAAGAAAATGAAAAAAAAGGGGGTCATGTATCATATAAGAAAAATTTGGTTCGTCAAACGCGGTGAACAGATTTTCTCACATGTACGGATTAACGGACTGTCCGTTAGCCCAAACCTTACTTTCACTTTAATATTTAAGCCAGAATACAAAATATTTCTGAATAACACCATTTCACTACATCACATACATGCATACAAAGCATTTAACACCAATTTCATGATTCTGATGCCGATTTGTCAAGACATACCCCCATTTCCAGTCACTTTAAAAAAATTTATCGGACTATACTGTATCTGGATTTGGTCCGCGTAGGCATGTAATGGTTATTGACCGAGTATGAGGTATTCCTTAATATGAACAACTCGCGCACGTGAAAACGTGAACACCGAGAACGCGAAGCGTTCGAGGTGTTTAAGTTTTCACGTGCGCGAGTTGTTTATATTAAGGAATACCGAAATACGAGGTCTATAACTGACTTACACAACTGTGTATAACAATGCACACGTCATGATGTGTGATAAAAAGATCGATGCGAATTTGATACAGGCTCTTATATTTTGGATGAGCATAAAGTCACTAAATAAAATAGACGTCCAGAAGGAAGGATGTTTACAGTGCGTCTGCATGTATCCAGGTAAAATCGTTATTTCATAAAATTGCATAACTGTGACCAAATAATAATTATGTGATTGTATTAAAGTTAAAACCTAAAATGAACATTGTAATTTTACTGTTTGTGATATGTAACTGGACTTTCCTGGATCATTTCTCCGAGTTCTTTGAAATAATGCTTTGTGTGATTTGTATACGTACGTTAAGAACAGTCTTATATTAGTAAGTACAGAAAAATCATTTTGTAGGCAGGTTCTTTGAGTGGGGAACGATTGTCTATGATAGGTTGCTGACTTTAAGGTTCGATTCTCACCGGAGCATTCGTTTTAAATTTCTCTGAACATTAACGACTAAATATTCCATTTACATTTGCGACAGCCGAGGAGCGACTATATGATTTTTGTGTGGAGAGGTTGGCACCGTACAGTCTGGTGAACTGGCACATGTCTGAAAAAACCTTTAATTTAGTATAATTATACTTTGATCGCAATTATCCAGTTAAACTGTCTATAAACACCACCTATGCAACAGCACAATATTTTAGTTTAGGTAGGTTTTTATTGACAGGTGGTCTTTTATGGATGGGCTATAACACGGATTTGAATGTTAAGATGTTTTGTCTATAAACAATGTTTTTGTTTTATTTTATTTTCAATGAACGACTGCTGTTGTGACAGTGTGTATTGAACATAAATTCCTTTTACCATAATCTTTTCAGCCTTTATGTAAACATCTATTATACAGATGTTTAAATATGTCAGCTCGTGGAGTTCTATACTCGCTCGGGTTTGAACAACTGGCGCACGAGCGCGGGTTAGTAAGTTGACATGAACAACTTGTGCACGTGCGCGGGTTAGTAAGTAAGATGAACAACCTACCTACGGGTTGTTCATAAGGGTTATTAACCTGGGTTAAACAAAGAAACAGTTGTGTAATTAATGGTTATTTACCTTTACCAATAACGAAAAATAAAGCCAACTTGTTTATGATTTCGGACACTGTTACTAAGAAATATGTTCTGGGAAAGAGCGCTCTACTGAGGATGTTAGTTACTCGATTAATTTTAGCTGTGTAAAATGTTACACACAAAAATCGTGTACGATCACTCAAGCGCAGTATGCAAGCGTCTGAAGAAATGCTATCTGTGAATGTTCTATCCTTTACAAAAACACGCGTAAGTGTATACACGTAGTAAAAAGAGAAGAGTTGCGATTGCAACATCAAGGGTATCTAGTTATGTTTGTATTCATTATTATTACAAGTATACCGTACTACCGACGAAATCATAAATTGTCACCCATTTTCCCGACGGTGTCTCGTATGTCCATGTTACGTGCTATTTACAGTTGTGTGCGTCACGGACACGAAACGCACCAGTAAATAAGTGTTCAAACTTTAATGTACATTATTTTATCGGCATGCCATTTCATCAGGGATTATTAATACAGTAACTGTACATAGAGAAGTCCTGGTTTCATAAAAAAGTTCCGCAAATTGGATAAAACATATTTTGCTCTAATTATTGTGCCAACTGTTCTACTTTTCAATCACTTGCTAAAACTCCAGCTATTTCATCTGGACGAATCCCAGCTTATGCTGCAGTTCGCAATAACCGTCTATAACATTTTACCATAGATACAAATACAATGCAACAGTTTATTTCGGCATTAAACAATACTTAGTTTCTAGCCACTAAATTCTACATACATACATGTTATTATTTGATAGGTAAAAGTTTTTGTAAGTTAAACAGAGGCATGATAAAAAGGGTGAATACAACAAGCAATATATCATTTGTTGAACAATTAACAAAATTTCGGAGCATTTTTGATAAAAATTCTATGAACCGTAGTAGAAAAGAATTCCATTCATGGAAATGGTGCTCGTTTTTCACGTGGAAGTGTAGCGATCTTTATACTTTAGTCACGTGACACTTGTATATTGCAAATATACAATATCACGTGACCGAAGCATACCGATGGGTGTGTTCGTAACTGCAGTGCAGAACACTGTTCCTGTTCCAAGTACTAACGAACAAAATAAAACTGTTCCGAACAGTGTTCCACTCCTAACGACTTACGAACAAAACGGAACAGGAACAGAACAGGAAGTGACAACAATATAAATAATATTAAAGAAATAATATTAAGACATAAAACTTTTAAGGTGGTCGATATTGTTTGTTTCAGTCGTTATATTTGTGGACGAAAAATGCCGCTAGAAAATTGCCCATTGTAAAAGTTCGGTCATTTCCGTTTTACCCCGTTGACATACAATTGCCAAGGTGACCAGAATAACACATTTCGTGAAGTTTCCGGTTGTCTTGTTGTTGTTGTTATCACGTAAACTGCTCTATCTGCACCACCTTTTATTTGGGAACAGATAGAACAAGTCCGGAACACTGTTCCGGCCTGCTCGTAAGACTGTTCTCAGTTCCGTCAGTTCCGGAACAGAGAAAAAGGACGTTTCGAACACAGCCGATAATAACGATAATATTAAGGGGATTTAAACGTGCTAGATGTTTGTATTCTGTGCTAAATATTAATTAATTATTAATTGCCCACATGGTGATTTTTGATGAGGAATAGTCCAACTAGGGTAATCTGACAGTGACGTCATAGTTAAAAGATTAAAACCATTGCTTAAATAGGTAGAGTTTACTTTGGTATTGAACTTTTAGTATAATCCTTTAAACTTGTTTTTACACTGTACTAGTGGATTGTTCCACTGCGTCACTGGATTTTTTTATCCTAACTGGACTGTAAGTGGTTTTTAGGCTGGCGATTTGCGCCAGATTATTACAATCCTAAAAAATGAAATCCACTAACTTAAAGATGAATTTACTCCCGAAACTGACAACACAGAATCTATACACCCAATGCAAATAGTTCCTCCTCGTTAATCAGTTTTGCAAGATAAGAACATTCAACTTTCCTTGTTTCATTTATTCTGTTCGATTGTTATATTGAAATGGAAGGAAATTGTATGAAATTAAAAGAAAAGGTGTTTAAAGGCGTTGATAATTATTACTACGCGTTCGTATACTACGCGTTACGAACGCGATATAGCGCGCGCATAAATGATTTTATTATGCTAAATTATTTAGGTCATTATTCTCCAACGAGATCGTGGTCGAGTGGATGAGCAACTCGCTTAGTAATTTTCTGATGCTAAGGTCCAGCGATCGAATCACGGCGGCTCCAAAATTTTAATTTTTTTAATTTGTTTTTTTTTTGAGTCCAGCACTTACCTCTCTTTCGACTTAGAAAACCACTTTATGTTATATTACTTTCAGTACTTTGATTGTCCATGTTAAGTGAAGACTGTGTTTATGTTGTAGTTAATATTAATATCATGGTAACAAAATGTACATTAACTGGAAGTGTGAGTTGGTTTATAAGTGAGGAGACCTTAGTCACGTCCCTTTTATATAAAGTATTAATATATTACAATGCTTGGAAGAAGAACATATAAATAAGAAAAAATAGATTACCTTTCTTTAACCGGTTCAGTAATAGGTGTATCAAAGGTACATTTAGAGGATCAAATATAAGTCACGTTTATGTTTCCTAGTTGAATTTGTGTGGTTCATTCTATGCCGCCAGGAGGCGGCATAGAGTATGAAAGGGTGCAAGCAGATGTCCCAGGAGGATACAAGATTTGATTGGTTATAACGCTGTTGGACTCGCCCGTCAGGGGTAAAATAGGATGATAAATGTTCGGTAGGTACTAAAGTCCAAGTCCCAGGAGGATACAAGATTTGATTGGTTATAACGCTGTTGGACTCGCCCGTCAGGGGTAAAATAGGATGATAAATGTTCGGTAGGTACTAAAGTCCAAATCAGTTCGGAACGGGTGTTTATATAACGGCTACATATGTTGCAATTTGCGGGTCTTAGCAGGGGCTATTAAAAAGTAAAAAAAAAACTATTTGCGCGGAGCGGCGATTTTCCTTTCGAACTTTTATGGAACATGTTAAATACTTTCATGTCTGTCAGATATTTTTTAGTTATGATTTTCGATTTTTTCCAGTTCTTAGGTTTTGTCTTAATCTAAATTTGATAAATGCAAGTGTTTTTTTAATCTCTATGTTTCTTTATTTATGTATGTCAGAATAGTTTGTTTTGCCAAAATTTAAACGGGTAAATATAGCTTGCCAACATTGAACTGACACTTCTTATTTACAAAATATTCATATGCGCTCCTATACTGCTGCCAAATGGAACTAGTTCTATGCATATTTTAAACTATGTTGAACGTATTAATTCGCAATAAATTTACTTATCAAGCTCACAAACCACGAAATAACAATGTCCTTTAGTGTCAGTTTCACGTTGTCAGGCTATACCACGTTATTGGAATACACTTTGTTATTTTATGAAACATGCTAAATGCCATCTGTGAAGCATTAATCAATATTATAATGGTGCTCATATTTCTAAAACATGTTATGTTCATTTGAATAAATATTTCAATAGAAAATAGAATGTTTTCATGTTTTCTATTCTTTCCTGGTGTTTCACTGCCTTCAAGTTTTTAACCAGGTTTTCCAAAGGAAAACTCTGGTTATTAGATTGCTGAATGTCGGCGGGCCTTAACAATTTCTTCTGTGCACAACTCCTCCTACATTTCTTCATAGATTTCAACCAAACTTTCAGAGAATGATTGTCATCATGTGACCTGGTGCATATTATCAGGGTTTTTTGATTCAACCAATTTTGACGGAGTTATGGCCCTTGAAACAGAAAAAATTGGCCGCTTTCCTTATGTCGCACGGTACTCAAAGTACACGACATAGAGTCATGAAACCTTCACAGAAATGGTCAGGATGTTTTCTCTACACCTGGGGTTTCACTCCCCTTTCAGTTTAGTACATCCAGAGTTATTAGCCATTGAAATGGTGTAAAATAGCCATTTTTGACTTGTTTCACATGCTACTCAAAAAGTATTTGACCTAGGATCATGAAACCTTTATAGAAATGTTTGACAGCATGTACTCTAGTGCACCTGGGGTTTCACTCCCCTTTCAATTTAGTACAACCAGAGTTATTGCCCTTGAATTAGTGAAAAATACCCATTTTCAGCAATCTTAAGTTTTTGCAGCGTACACTCAACACATGAGAATAACTTCCCTTGTGCATCACACATCACGCCGGAATTTTAGTTTGTTTACAAGTTTCTACCAATACCTTTTACTAAATAAAAAGATTTACTTAAAAAGAACTAGCGGCATCTTTGATGCCCAGCATCAACATTTCACTTGTTTCAAGTGGTGTCTGTAATTGTTTTGTACAATGTATTGGGTGAATACCTATTCACAGTAAACGAGTCCAATCCTACAGGGTGTCCCAAAAAAACGGGGACCTAGGATAAACAATTGTAACTTTTTTCTCAATTATAGATATCACATTATTAATATGTTAAAACAGTAAGGGAAGAACACAGTTTAGAATACTAGCATCAATATCGTGATTATTTCGTTCAATATCCAGAGTTACCTCCCATGCTTACAATTGCATGTTTCAGTAAAATACCATAAACTGAAGCTGGGATTTCAGAATTCAATGAGATATATTTCCATGCTCACCTCAATCATCTTCTCATGTGCTCTAAATCATTGTTTATGGTTCGTGAAACATTAGTTCATTATGTATAGCAAACAAGTTCACTATTGGGATCAAGTTTGAGTAATTTAAGGTCATATGGCCTGTGATATGAGGTAAGATGTCAGTATTATTTCGCCAAAGATCCTGATTTTGCTGTTGATATACTGCAAGTACAGTTTTCTGCTGACATATGGTACTATTTTATAATTTCTGACATGATAACAAATACTCCAAAATATATCTATGAACTGTTCGTGTGGATAAAACTTTACTTTTTGCTCATTTCTATAGTCTAAGCTTTTTTGGTAATAGTCCTTGAAAAGATTTATGTTTTTAATCATTGAATGATTGTTGATGCTATTTTGGAAGGTTTTCTACTTCCCTTCTGGTCAGTAAACTCGCTACGTTTTCCTCTGTTTTGCTATTTCTTGTCATATTTGTTTTATTTTTACAAGATTTTTGATCACCCCTTTGACTTTAAATGTTGTTTTCTAACAATAAATGTGCTGACACAAATGCCCTTTTCTTATAATGCCCCATTTTCAGGTGATTAAGCAAAAATAACGTGAAATGTTGCCATAGTGAAAATGATGACGTCACTTCCTGTTTTGAAGCACCATATTTAAACAAGTACCCTTTTTAGCAGTGGGGATCCCTTACATACACTTTCACAAAATATCAGCTTAATTCATCAAAATATTAATGAGTAATAAGGGTTTAAGGTTGGTCCCCGTTTTTTTTTGGGACACCCTGTATGTACACAATATAGAAACAAAGTGGAATAATCAAAACAAAAACAAAATAACAAAAATACCAACAGAAAATAATAAAGTATCCATACAAATATACTCAGTGAATCAATAAATATTAGCAATGACAGACAGTTACATTATTGAGTTGTTTTTTTCATAGCGACATAGATGAATTTTGATAAATTTATTTGTGTGCGTTTGGATTCTGAACACATGATTTTTTCAAATTTATTTAGTGTTGGCCAATGGCAATTTAACTTAGTGAGATATCTATTTCTTATTTCTCTGTAAAAGGGACAGACTAAGAGAAAATGATATTCTGTTTCAACGGTATTCATTGTACAATCAGTACATGTGGTATATTGTCGTCACGACCGGTGGTATATTGTCGTGACGACCGGTGGTATATTGTCGTGACGACCGGTGGTATATTGTCGTGACGACCGGTGGTATATTGTCGTGACGACCGGTGGTGACGACCGGTTTCAATCGCGAGACTATGAGAGGAGACTCGAAATTTCGATAATGCTATTCTATTTTTAGATATTTGTATATTATTAAGGTATAAGTTGTCAAAACAGAAATCGTGTTTAAATAAACAATATGTTGCGAGTTTATTCGAATTATTAATATTAGTGTACTTGTCATTGTTGATAGTACATGTCATATATTTTTTTGTTTAATAATGTTCATAATGTTGTTATCTGCGGATTGATTCAGCCATATGTCGTTTAGGCCGTGTTCTTGAAGAATTGATTTTATTTGAGAAACCCAATTGTTTCCATGATATGTTCTCGAATTGTCTGCATCTTGTTTTAGCATATTATGAGTACTCCGAATTAAGCTATACTCAGGTGAGTTTAATATATTTTCCAATATTTGATCATTTTTGTTTTTCGTATGATAATTAATGACACTCTACCTAGTTATCCATACAAAGCTGTCACATTGGTAGAACGTTTAACGAGTAATACTCTCCGCATGATCTTTTTATTAACGAGTTCGAGGTCGGAGCAAGTATAGGTTCCGATTATTTCTCCGCCGAAATGTAAGATAGATGAAACCAGGGTGTCAAACATGTGACATTTTTTGGGATTCGGTAACTTAATACTTTTTAAAATTACAAATAAACTATTTAAGGTGCGAGATGCATGTTGCGCTATGTGTTTTTGGCTGCGATGCTAGTTTCCATTTTTGCAGAAGTTTATGCCTAGGTACTTGAAATTTTTAACGGTTTCTAGTTTGGTACTTTATAAATAAAACACATCTTTTTCAAATATCATGACTTTAGTTTTTTCTGAGTTTATTTTCAGTCTCCATGTGTTGCAATAACTTTCAATATCATGTAATAGCGTTTGAAAGTGTTTTTTTCGGTTTCGCGAACACAGCTTGATCATCTGCATAAAGTAACATAAATGATTTAAGTTCATTAAAATGGAGAAAATGTCCTCTAGATCAGTATCTATATGATTGATAATATCGTTAACGAAGAACATAAATAGTAACGGTGAGGTTGGATCACCTTGTTTTAAGCCTATTAGCGAGTCATAGAAATCTGAGTATGATTTTTTATATCGGACACACGATCTGACAGATGTACACATTGCCTTCAGCGCTGTTGCCATTTTGCTATGAATATTTTCTGATAATAATTTCTGCCAAAGGGAGTGTCGGTCAATCGTACCGAAACCTCGTTCATAGTCAATGAAAGCACAATATAGTTTATCACCAGCATCAAGGACTTTGTTTATAACGGAGCTTAAAATAAATATACAATCATTGATCGATTTACCCTTTTGGAAACCAAGTTGATTATGTGATAACTTATCATGTTTGACAGTCCATGCATTTAATCTATTAAGTAAAATTTGAGAATATTTTTTTCCTAAAATTGGTATTAAGGATATACCACGATAATTAGCAGCCTGGTCATGAGCAGGGCCGCCTTTTTTAAAGATTAGGACAATTATGCTTTCTTCACATGCGGTAGGATACTCCCTTTTTATACAATTCGTTATATAATGTCAGTAAGAAAGGGGAAAATAAGTCAGTACACGTTTTGAATATTTCAGCAGGTAAGTTATCTATACCTGGTGATTTGTTATTATTTTGGGTGCTAATAGCACGTCTTATTTCACCTGCGCTTATTTATATATCAAAATCTTCCGCGTATAAGGTTGTGTCATTTTCATTCTGTTCTTGGTAATTTATTTCGTGTTCGTTTATATCGTTTCGGTTTCCGAGCGATAAGTTTTTAAAGTGTTCATGTAAATCTTCTATTTTAAGATTTTCTGAGTTGTCTTTATTTTTATTTATTGGTTGTTTTATGTTTTCCAAAATTTTCGTGGTTCAGTTTTCGCTAAATTATTTATACGTTGACCTCCTATTCTTGTTTCGCCTTAGATTTAATTTTGTTGTACTTATTTCGAGCGTTAATAAAGTTCGCGCGATTTATCTCCGTTTTTTACGCGAGAAAATATTTCGTGCTAATTTACAGTCACGTTTAGCTTCGAAGCAGTCCGCATTGAACCATTTATTATGGGCACGAGGTTTACTACGATTACCTTTTGCAGGTATTACTCTAACGCGATATTCTGCAATGTCAATATAAACAGAACTCACTGACCATTACATCGATTTAGGGAGAGCTGAAGTTTATTTTACCTGCTCACTTTTATTCCCCAAGTAAATTAAAATTACGGTACACATTGAAAAGATAATCACTTTTCAAATATCATTATGTTGTTTTACCTGATTTACCCGTTTACTTTAGGTGACACAGGTCCCAATACCGCGTTAGAGTTATATAGTAAATTTATCACGTGATTTTTCATATACCAAATTTGTCAACCGTGTGACTACATCATCGACTGATCCGCCAATACGCATGGTCGATAGCTGGGCGATTGCCTCGCTTTCGTTTTCAATAGCCGCGCGCAACTCTGGTGCACTGGATTTTTCCCACGTTATATTTTTGGGCGAGCCTGATTAATTTTGCGTATCCTGTTCTGATTGCTCAGTTTGTAACAAATTTAAGCAAAAAATATAGGCGTATGGTCTTAAAATTCAGTGTGATCTAGTATCTCAAATTCTGATACATAATTAAAATTATGCAAGTATGTCAATAAATAATCTACAGTGCTGACACCCCCTTGAGAACAGAAAGTGACCAGTCCATCGATGTCATTCTGTACACGCCCATTTACAATCAGTAAACCTGTAGTACGACAAAGGTCGAGTAATTTTCGACCATATGTGTCAATGACATTGTCCGAGTTTTTACGTAGTGGGATGTCAACACTGTTTACAGAAAATAAATCATTATCAACATATTTTTCAAAATGAATATAATCAAGTTGGTCTGCAGTTCTACTATTGAAGTCTCCTGTAACATAAACATTTCCTATATCATTATATTTGATGCAACCAATTTCAATCAATTCGAACATATCAATATCTTGGACGTTTAATACCTCTGATAAACTTGGTGGTATGTAAGTATGACATATGTAAGTATCCGACTGGGAATGTAACATATTATAAGACAGTTTTCTCCACATTATGCCCGCCTGCAAAGTTTCAACCACATTTATATGATTTTTAAATATGTTTTTAAAGTATATTGATAAACCGCCACTGTATCTGCCTTTGTTTGTGTTTCTCGATTTATTACCACATAAATGTTTACTTGTATATCCATTTATTTCAAGATTTGATTTCTCTTTTTCAGATACTAGTATCCACGTTTCATTTAGAAGCACAATATCAAACTTTCCAATATAATCTAAAAGTCATTGTCTGTCAGTTTGCGTTTTAATCCATTCATGTTCCATGAAAAAATGCTGAGTTGCCTCGGTTGACTTCCCTAGTTTGCAGAGTAAGTTTTAACTTCGACATATTCTTCTTTTTTACGAACAGTTTGTCTGCAACAAGTCGTACGTCTCTCGCGCCCCGTGTCCTCAGATCGACCGTGATGGGTATAAGCTTCTTACGCTTCTCTCGTACCGCGAATGGATACTGTACTGTCTCGGTCAGCATCCTTTAGTTGGTCTTTGAATTCGTACGACAATTCCCTGATCCCGTCGCGATCACTATAATCGTGGAACTTAACACATATCGGACGATTCTTGTTCCGAATGAATTTACCTTATCTGTGTGCACGATCGAACTTGATGAAGGTAGCATCCTCCTCGGATAGACCTAGGATAGCTTTGAAGAATTCGTTTTTGAAGATATGTTCACAGTTTTCCTTTTCCCAATATTTGAGTTCTTGTTTACCATAGAACAATAGGTTTTCTCTCATTTGTCTCATTTGTAGATCTGTTAATTGATTCTCAAGTGTTTCACATTTTTTGTGCATCGCTTTTATATCTTCTTTAGCATCCGACAGTTTTCTAGTTTGGTTGTCATTTGCATCAATAATGAATTGACACGTTTTCTCAGTATCAGTGATTCTGTGTTCTAGAGATCTCATATTGATCTCAAGATCTGAGATTTTTGCGCTTATGATGTTCACAGTTTTCTCTACATGATCTATTTTTGTTACCTTTTCCTTAATGACTTTAACGTCGTCTATCAGTTGTTTAGCACATAGCGGTATCTTCGAGCTAGTTGGCTGTACTGCATGTGTGGGGGGTGGGGTACCCGCTGACTTGCTCGAGTATGTAAATGGATTTGTCTAAGTTCTATGTAACATATTTGTAGTTTTGTATGAAAAACCAAGTTAGAAGACTTGATACTGGCAACGGCCAATTTTACGGTCACGTGATACGCATAACGGTATATTAACGTATTTGCAACCTACTTAATTTAACACATGCGAGGCCCGTCTGTGAATATAACGAAGTACATGATATTGTTGTACATTGTTTATAGGCGTCAAATCTAAATAAACCGAATCACAAGGGCCTCCTAAGTCTTGTCTTTATAACAGCAATCTCAATCCCGCCGATCACGGATTGTAACAGTTAAATAATTGATAGTAAATCATCAATGGAATACCAGATTACCTCCCTGCGTTAAACTGTAAATACGCATGTTATGTCAATATGTAAAAAAGAATAAATGTGTGACTAAAAATTATGAAATTCAGAATGGGAGTAGGTAGGAAGTTATTGTAGTTCTGTGTAATTTTTTACCAAAATCTGTTGAATAGATTTTCAAAAATCTTTAAAAAACACGATTTTTTTCTATCGCAAACTAGCTATACCGTGATATAAAAAAACCATCATGTCCATTTGTCATAATATGATAATGTTTTGTCATTTTATGATGTCCGTTTACCATAATATGATTATCATTTGATGTGCATTTGTCATTATATGATGAACATGTGTCATTATTATGATGTCCGTTTGTCATTTAAATATATGGTGTAATTTGTCCTTATACGATGAACATTTTTCATAAGACCTGCCGTCCACTAGGACCCCGAAGAGTTCCCGAAGCTGAAATTCACCTGATCTGGAAGGATCAGGATGGTTCGGCATGTCTTCGGGGTGTTCTGGAACCCTTCCACATCATTTCGCAGCGCTTCGGGACCGAAAAATCTTCGGCATCGAAATTTTAAGAGTTTTAAAATTTGGCCGCCGAAGGTTTTGTTCCGAAGTGCTTCGGGAGAGCTTCGGGGTAATCGGGAAACCATCGACATCCACTCCGCATCATCGGGACGCCTTCTGCAAGGCTTCGTAATCATTTAGCTATCCCGAACGGTTCCCGAAGGAAAGCCGAATCGATGCCGAAAGCTCCCCGATAACGCCGAAGGGATGAGTTCTACACACGGAAGCTATGCCGATGATGTTAAGAACACATGCCGAACAGTTGCCGAAGGCAACAGTTGATCGCCGAAGGGATGCCGAGTCGTCCCAGTATATCCCGAATGCCAGCGGAAGCGATGCCGTCAGTTTGCCGACAAGTTGAGATAGTAGTTCGGCATCGCATATATACATCGGTAACCTTTCGGCGATCTATCGGCATCCATTCGTAAACCCTTCCGCATACTCCGCAACGTTACCGCGTCCTTTCCGCACGATCGGGAAACATTCGGGACTAACTCCTGAACTGTCGGTGTGTAGTCGGGATACATTCGGCTACTTAAGATAGGCTTCGGCATGTATTCCGCGTGTATTCCGCAACCACTCGTATACCTATCCCCGAATGCTTTCCGAACAAGCACCTAGACAAAGATCCGCCAATTTTTATTGATAAATGATCCCGAAGGGTTCCCGAATCGAGCAGATAGTAATCGGCATTCCTTCCGCATAGCATCTGTGTCTAGTGGACGGCAGGTCTAAAAGAATTTTAAAATTACGAAGGTATTCGAATTCCCTAAAGATCGTGGGTTCAAACCCCACTGGAGCCGATATTTTTCGTTTTAAGACGTGTGTTTTGGCTGCAATCATGACTTCATAGCGTAATTTGGAGAAACATATTTTTTTTGAAAACAATCTTTTAGATTACTAGTATTGGAATTTACACGTGAGAAATCGAGTATAACTTTAGCCCCGTTCTCACTGTCCCGGTGTAGGTCACTGTACCGCCGGCGAGAGTACAGGGAGAATTAGACCGTCAAATCTTCACAATTTGGTGGCAATAATACTACATAATCGACTCCTAGTCCCGGTGAATTTACTTTGGTTCGGTTCCAAGGCCCGCGATTTACTAAATGATTGTGTGTACCAATCCCGGAGATTAAGACCGTCAGCTCTGGCTGTAGGGCGGGGATTTAGACATCAAACAATTGTGCGTTAACAGCAAAAGCGGTCATAGAACCGCAGAAACAGTCGGACTTTCGGCACGGCCACTGTTAACAACAAAAGCGGTCCTAGCCCGTGATAGGAAGAGTCGATGACGGTATTTAAACATTTCCTTCTGTATACCCTATATATACAGGATTAAAAAACGCTTACCATCAGTTCAGAATGAAGATTTTTCTTTCCCTACTCCAAGCATAAAAAACATACATTTTTTTTGTACCGCCAAAACAAATAAAGGAAAATACGAACATGGGGTCAAAAACTAGGTCACTATGTCAAATCTTAGAAAAACATTGTGTTCACTCCAGGGGTCACTGTTTTAACCCAATCTTCATGATGGTCAGAATGTAGGTTGTACTGATACCTAGACCAATGTGCAACAGGTGAGCCACATTCAGGCCCTCTTGTTTAATGTTTGATATTTTGTTTAGTTCCAGTTGACAGTCAGCATGTGAAAAGCTATTGTATTGCAACTGGAACACATACCTTTATTATCACAAGTCAACCCTACTAGACAAGTGGCATAACTTGACACATTATTTGATTTCATCAACAATACCAGACATGTGGAATACTCTAAGGACAATCATGTTTTTTTAATCTTAGACATTTGCAAATGGATAAAGTTTATTTCAAACATCAAATATTTTGTTTACTAATACTATCAATGCTATTGTAGTGAAACTTGGCACACATACTATAAATTATAATAAGTCAGTGGAAATTGATACTAGACATGGGGCATAACTCAATAATGATTGTGTAAGATGTTATGTCCCTTTTCAATATTGACATTTTGGTACATTTTTAAAAAAAGCTCAATAGTTGACTGTTATAGTGTAATGTAATCTGTTTACTGTATGGTGATTTGTAGTGAGTTATTTCCCTTTTAAGTGCATACTATGTTAGGTGAGCGACTTTCAAATTCAAATAATACTTCTAGAGTTACTGCCCTTGGTATAAATTTTTTTTTGATTGTGTCCATAACTTGAAAAGTTATTCTGCTACAGTCATCAAACACCTTAGATATTATATTCAGCATGTGTTGCCAACACCTGTATATTTTGTCTGATCTGCAGAGCTATGAATCTTGAAATTATGATATTTTTGGATTTAGCTGTGTGTTTAAACAAGTCTTCAAAATTTGCAGGAATATTTGTCAGTATGAGTCTGACAGTTGCCCATCTAATTATTTTATTTTGGATCTGACTTGTTATAGCAGAGTTGCTGCCCTTGAAAAAACTTATTTTGGTTTTGTTTCTTATGACTTGTATAAGTATGTGTGATGCAGTCATCAGACTGTCCAATAATGTTAGTCAGTATGTTCATTTTAGTTGCGACCCTTGATGTAGATAAAAAGTTGATCCCACGATTTTATTCATTACATGCTACACTATAATATTTTATGATCAGCCAGTCTTTGGTACCAATGTATCACTGAAAATTGTTTAAAATCGTTAATTTTCAATTTTACGTTACCCCACCCACTTTGTTTTTATATGGTTACTCTATAGAATCTATCGTCAGTTGTATCTACGGTCTTCACTCTTGGGTATGGGTGTGGAATTTTACTTTCGGGTTGTCAAAACCACCGCAATTCCCCCACCCTGCAGGGAATAGCTGATGGTAAAATCTCCAGTATTCCCTGACCTCTGTCAGCTAAACACTGTACCCGGGATATTGGTTCGGACATTCAATCCTCCACGTTTCTCCGGCGAGGAAAGCTGGGAGGTAAAACACGGCTATTCTCGCCTATACATTGCCCATCCCCGGGGATATGGGCCGTCGTAGTTGCAACTGACTGGTGCACATTTCTGTAAAATATGATAAACAAAGGAATGTGTGTAAGATAGTGTCATTTTCTGTATGCTGACTGACGTTCTTCGTTGAGATCATGTAGACTGTTAAAAAAAAGTTCAAACAAACAAATACCTGTCTTGTAAAGTCATAGATCTCTAAAGTGACGTTTTATATATATAGGAATAAAATAAGTGTAAGGCAATCCTATCCAACATTTTCTGGTAAAGAAATGTTCATATTCATATGATGAATCGATTAAGAAATAAAACAAATATTACGTTAAATTTAAATCGTTCTAGCGCGTTTACTCTGTGAATTGGTCACGCTTTGTAAATATATTATGTCACCGGTTGATAAGAGTAGCTCCCATTTGTTTTTATTTGATTTTCGAGCGTTGTTGTATAATAGTTCTATTGATTTTACACCATTTTTGTTATACTTTTTTATTAACAAGCCTACAACATATCCAATAATTTGATAATTGCATTACTATCTTTAACCAGTTACATGTTTATTGGTATTCTCGCCCTTTGATCAAATATGCGCGAGTGTTAAGTATTTCGATAAAAGTTCTAAAATAAAAGGAAAACGCACGGCATCACTTAGCAGCAACAGCAACGCAAAAGTTAAGTGTGAAAGATCTGGAAAGTATTCATCAATTTAGAATATAATTATGCACTCCACAACGATATTGTGAGTTTACGTTGTATAATTGCAGACAGTTGTATTAAACAACGTGTGTGTTATTGTTCTTGCTGATTAGACAAAGATAGGCATCCCAGTCAATAAATCCATTGTAATAGTCATCCGTTATGTTACCATGTTTTATTTTCCTCAAAAGCATTTGGTGCATCTGTTTTGTTCCGATAAAGTCGTTAGGATTTTTTTATTGTTTGACTGATTTGAAATTAATGCCTGTGTATATTGAGTCTACTTCAACTGTCGTAGTGCGTTGTCATTCAATGTTATCCCAGACCTTCTTGATTGATCAATGAACCCAGTATGCTCTTCCACTAGCTCTTTATAATAGAGTCATTGGTTCGGATAGAATATATCTAGTAAATGCTAAACATCGTCATTAGAAAGAAGGACGTAACAAAAGCAAGAGCTGTCACCGGACAGTGCGCTCAACTATTCTTAGTCACATCCTTTGAAAGTGTAAAATTTATTTCTATTTTCTAAGTCAAAAGGGGCATACTTTGATCAAAATGCTTGATAGGGCTACTAAAGGTTGGGGTCATAAAAGGGTCACAAGTGTGCCAAGTTTTGAACCAGTATGTCCATGAACTTTGAAAATAGTTGAGGTGGTACTTATTTTAACTTTTTTTTTTAAGTTGAAAAGGGGCATAATTTTGTCAAAATGCTTGATAAGAATTATCTTCTCTTAGATAAAGGTTGGGATTATGATGATGAACAAGTGTCAAGTTTGAAAACAATATGTCAATGGACTTGAGGTGGTATGTAAACTTTAACATAACAATTACGCAGACGCTCGGGAGACTGCAATAGCTCCCATATTTTTTCAAATGTATATATATACCGTCAAGGACAGACAGCGTCTCATGTCAGTTTAAAACATACATTTGGGAATTTGATCTCGTAATCACCCATGCTCCGTAAATCATGTAACTCGATAGACGGACAGAGAATTTGAAACGTGTCTGATGCGTTGAGTCAATATTATAACAGACATGTGACACATGGTGCTCTTTTGTTTGGTCGGACCAGATCGACACCTACATAAGGAAATAGTCTGAATCGTAATACAAATTAAATAAATATTCCCCACACGAACTTTGTAAAATAAGTATTTGACCCTGTTTAGTACATCTATTGTTTGTATCGTCCTCAGAATGCAGAGGTTTACATCTTTCAACAGGCACATTTGAATAACCTAATGAAGTATTGTATTGAAATCGACAAGTACCGTACTGACTGAGTATACACGTTGTATGTTTTGACCAATAGTGTGGTATAGCTAACGAGGTTTCTACCATATCGTAGATACATTATTTCAAAACCTGCTATATACGAGGGTCATTCAATATATTCGTAGACAACCTTTCTCATTTTATTATATTTATGTTTAAATAGTAATTTCTTATATCATTATAAACATTTATCTATTACCTACCGTAGATACAAATTTATCTTTGATTATGCAACACAGTATCATGTCATCAGCAGTTGTATTACCATAGTAACGCGCTACCACCCCCGACCGACGTAACGTACCCTTTTCACTAGTTCAACTAGCCATAAATTCCGAATTAATTAAGTTATTGCTAGTTTGCGATAGAAAAAAATCGTGTTTTTTAAATATTTGTCTGTTATTACTACCCCTACAAGTATGAAAGTTTGCACGAATAAATGAAATATATCTACCTAATACACACTGAAATTTCAGCAAGATCAGGAATGAGTTAAAAAAGTTTTGTTCATAAGTTCTATGTAACATTTTTGTAGTTTTGTATGAAAAATCAAGTTAGAAGACTTGATACTTGCAACAGCCAATTTACGGTCACGTGATACGCGTAACGGTATATTTACGTATTTGCAAACTACTTAATTTAACACATGCGAGGCCAGTCTGTGAATATGACGAAGTACATGTTATTGTTGTACATTGTTTACAAGCGACACGCCTAAATAAACCGAATCACAAGGGCCTCCTAAGTATTGTCTTTTTAACAGCAATCTCAATCCCGCTGATCACGGATTGTAACGGTTAAATAATTGATAGTACATCATCAATGGAATACCACATTACCTCCCTGCGTTAAACTGTAAATACGCATGTAATTTCAATATGTAATAAAGAATAAATGCCTTTTAATTGGCGACTAAAAATTATGAAATTCAAAATGAGACTAGGTAGGAAGTTATTGTAGTTCTGTGTAATTTTTTACCCAAATCCGATTAATAGATTTTCAGGAATCTTTAAAAAACACGATTTTTTTCTATCGCAAACTAGCTATACATTCCTATTTCTTTGCCAGATTATTGCAGAATATTATCATAATAATTTCTGAAACTATTAAGTTATTTGGACGTTTGAGTTTGAATTAAGAAGTTTTTGATCTATGCCTATCACGTTTTCAATCACGTCGAAATGCCGATGAATTTACGCAGGGAAATTCATGCAACTATTAAATCGTGCACTTGTCTTGGAAATACACAACAAAAACACATACCCTGCTAATGAAAGCAAGCGGAGAACATATAGTATTCAGTGTCACTGTGTTTAAGTGGTAAAATCAAATTTCTGAAGAACAGCATGGTATTTAGATTATACATGGATCGAACGAAATTTGCAAACGTATGGACGTTTGAGGAAACGCCAGTCAAAATTATCGAGGCATTTCACTTTAGCATACAACCATTAAGTCTAGCTTAATCCTTTTACTTTAAATACACAAAATGTTGTGGTAGATCTTTTTAATAATAGACCACTTAAATATTTATGTTTAATACTATATGAATGAAATAATTCAATTTCGGGTTTACCATTTGAGAAATAGCAAAACGTCAATAACGTCGCTGACGTCAGAATATATTTGCGTTGTGTGGTGGTTGTGGTAAAGTGATAGTTTTGTTTTAGCCATAATTTCTTAAAAAATGTGTCGTTTAATGCAATATTTTCTTCACTTGTGTCGGAAAGGCTGTAGTTTAGTGTGATATAATTAGTTATTCTCTGTATCCATGTGTGTTAAAATGACGAGTCCAGTCCACGAATTTATTGAATGACCCTCGTATGTTGAACTAACATTTACTAGTAGTCCTATCCGGCAGTATGCACAAACGAAAGTTTCTTTTAAAAAGATATGAGGAAATCGGACAGCGAATGCAGCACTCAACCCAACCCACCGAGCACAGAATGCAGTAACGCCACATCACAACCACACAGAGCAATGCCCTTATCTTAAAGTTATGTTATTCAATTGACTGACAAACTGCTCTATAACGTTTATCGTATGTTCAAATTACACTTAACTTGGAATCTAAATATAACAATTCATTATACGTAATGTACCATGAATCAAACGCTTGAGGGTGTGTAGTACAAAATTGCACTGCTGCCATAGTAACGTCCGTAATGGCTACCCGGGGCAAAGTTGACGTCACGTCGTAGAAATCGTCAAACTAACCAACACATTGACACACAAACCAAACAGCTACCAATTAACTACGACCTAACAGTACTGCATGGAACATTTGCACAGGGCGATGTAACATTATTTTGATCAATTTATGCCATAGTTTGAATAGTCCCATTGTTGTGTTCAGGTTAATTTGTCGCCGTATTAGAATCGCCCGTCAAATGTCAGTAAATCATTGGAATTTGACCAGTTTATGTCTTTTGGCAGGAATATTAAGGCTTGAAAAAGCAGATTTTATAAATACTGTTAAGAGCGTTGCATGTTACTGGGTAGGATGCATGAATGATGTGAGCGCTTCCTGACAGGCAGTGGTACTGCTGCAGATGATCAAGGGAAGGTACGACCAGTTGTGAATCAGACGCTACACGTTGCATTTGACGTTTCTGTTTGATTTCGTGAAACTTTCGAATGCGTAGCATAGGGACCCCTGGGAGAGCGTACCTTGAAGCGAGGCACATTTTGAGAATATAAAGCATTGTTGTTGTTGTAACCGGTGAATTATGTCTTTCACTTGACCGACTGAGTGATTTTAGTCGGAACTTGTTAATGAGGTTTGACCAGAGATAACGTTCTCCCGAGTAGCCATTGTTGACGTTACTATGGCAGCCATGCTATTTTGTACGACATACCCTCATGCGCTCGATTCATCGAACACTATGTACTATGAATTGTTATACTTAAATGCAAAGTTAGCCGATGTTCTCCCAAGTATAGGCATCTTTGGATACTTGGTATACATGTACAATGCTCCTTTTTATTAATGGTAAATGAAGGAGTAGGTTGGAATATAAATTCAACAATCAGAATATGTTGCAACTTTGCTGCCAACTCAATTATATTGCGTTTTACATTTCAGATGAACAGAACTCAAGTTTCGTAGTCAGATGTGGATAACATCAGTAACAAACAATGTAGAGAACACCTGGCTAAACCATATAACTGAATGTTGTAATGACCTTCTATCGGGCGGAATATGTCATTCTCATTCTGTAGCGTGATGTAAGTCGAAATATTTTATAAATCCCATTCTTTTATACGCACCTATTTTACTTTATACAGTCTCGTCCAGCTTAACAACGTAATACGCCCTTCACTTGTATTATACGTATAGTTCATAATAGAACTGTAGGTCGTAAGTAATCATCTTGCCACACAGTGTGCCAAGTTTAATTAACTGATGTCTTGCTTTTATTACGGTCCATATAATATGTTAGTCTATCACGGAGATATGTACTCCATTATTCACATTTTACGAACATTATGAATATGCCATATATCGCACTTATCCACCATTAACCACAGTACATATCGCTTATACACGATTTATTAGCCTTTTTGGCTTACATCGAACTACTCACATACAATGTTAATGACACCACACTGTTAGGCATTGAAATCATGCCCTGGTCGTGTTCTGTAAATGCATTATTATTCGTGAATAGGGTTTAATTTTTTACTAGATCTACAGTACTTTGCAACTTCTCAACGACTAAAGTTATCGCAAAATACATTGCACGCGATGCCTTCTTTGAATAAAACACGTTTTTTTCCAAAACTTTTTCTTTTGTTTTTTATCTACCAAAAACAAAACAAAAAAACATATCCCCAACAAATAAGAACAATTCAACAACCCTAACTGTAGAAAAAATCAGATATAATCATTATGAATGTGTTTGTATATAATAATGATGGGTATAACTATGGTCTGTATGTCCTTACACTAATGTATCATTGACCAGACCACTCTTGTACGCGGAAATTACCAAAATAATGTAGGTCATGTCGTCATTAACATTGTTACCATATCCGTAAATCTTATCATATTCTCACAGATTACAAACTGTATATCATCATCTTCCAATTATAGTGTCATGTGGCTTGCCAACTCCCATAACCATATTGATAGCTGATACACGTGTTTTCGTGTCAATGAAAGATAACGTGAGCGAACAGTTTAAGTTTGTTTCCGAGTAACATTGTAAATAGCAACGAGTCATATCATAAAAATATTCCCTACCAAATATATGAAATTCTGCGTTGGTTAATAATTTGATTGTTGGACAAGAATTCGTTTATTTTATAGCTTTATGTTACATCAGAGCATTATATGTTGTACTGTTATCTTACCTACACGCAGTGTTCCTAGAAATTATGGAGAATCAAACATTGCACTGTTACAATTATCTGAATAGGTAAAATATGTTAAATCGGTACATTATCTATTGACGTAACGCGCGGTATTGCGTACGTTTGTGTAACGTCATGTTACGTCAGCATAACTTACTCTGCGTATTTAATAGTCTTATGATCTAAACATTACTGTTTAATTCTGCAAATGTTTTACTTTACAATGTAGAAAACTACAATACATTTATCTGTCAATAACATCGTTTTTTAACTAAAAATATTGGGTGTCTTTCGGTAGCAATTTCTCCCGATTGTTCAATTTAACGCTTATTCACTTGTATCACTCGTTGTCTATCTGACAAGTACCTTACTCACTCACGTATTCGACCCCTAATACACTTATCTATGTACTGTTTTATGAAAAACAAAACACTACATTGTTCTAGAATATACAGGTACAAAATGCATTGCATGTCTATGCATAATATCGCTCAAAATAATTATTTTGGTCATGTAGTTCGTCCACTATAAAAACTCGCGTTGAATAAAACGTCCAAAACGTCGCAAAATTGCCCCGTAGGACAACCTTCCTCCACACATTGAATCAAGTGTGTCGGACTTATTTTAAGAGTAATCGTAAAGAATTTTTAAAAGTAAAAATTTCACTCTGATAATATTACAAATTTTATTTTAATTGCACGTTGTATGAATTATAATAAAATTATTAAGTTTCGAAAATGGTCTGTGCCACAATGTATCGCTAAAACGAGCGAGTAGGACAATTTTCCTCCACACATTTCATTCTAATAATCTCGATAAGTATTGGCTAGAATGCATTGGGATTTTATTATGTATAATAAAACAAAAATAATATTTTATAAACGAAATCATAATAATTTTATTTATAAAAATGAAAAAATAATTGCGTACTAATCATGCGTCTTCGGAAAATTTTCAGCAATTTTTTGCAAATTTGCACTTTTTTCGTGTTACCAGTTTATTATTTAACTTTTTTATTTTTTGCACCCGTGATTTTTCACGATAGTATGTTAAAACACGTCACTTCTGGTGTCACTCAGTGAAGTATCCCACAAATTTAATGACATTTTGAATAAAACGACTGTTATTTTATGCCGACGACCAATATTTTGTGTTACAAATTGCACACGGATTTTTGTACATCTGTCGGGCATTGTCTCCAATTCTACGGCTACATACAATTCTACATGAACTCCAATTAAAATGACAATGTAGACAATTTTATAATGAATAGTTTGGTATATGATATGTAATGTATCGAGTGAAATAGAAAGAAGTATCAACTACTGTTTTACAGCGAGTGTACGAAATTACGAACGTACTCAGTTACTATATCGAACCTTAGAATATTAGTAAACACATAATAAGTAAGTTATGGCTGAAATATTTTTCATGCTAGGTCATGAAGGTCGCCATTTGGATCGTCGAAAAAAATTGCCTCAAAGTATAGAAAGGAGGTATGGTTTTAAGATGTATTTATTACTTGCGCAAGCTCAAGGAATATTAATCGTATTAGTAGTAATCCGCAGCACCCCTGGTACAATTTTCAGCTCCAGTTCGTTTAGAACATACTCATTTTCGTTGAGTTTGCATTTTTTTGTCAATTAATTGGTTCAAGTGTCAATTATGAATTATCTCTAAATTATTTCTAGTTAAATAAATGGTCTGAATTAGGCATTGTATATAAAACTTGAAAATTTTACGACTTGTGGGTTACAATTGCCGTTGCCATTACAAACATTGCCTTGTGTAAACTAAAACCAAGAATATAAGTTCATTTTATCAAACGGTGCAACGAAATACGTAAGTTTTACGTAGGATCTTAACAACTAGTTTAGTTACAATAAATTATGTTATTTAGTGGATTAGATATAATATCAAAGCGCCATCAGCGCTACGAAAACAGGGTTTAAGGCTTCCAATATGTAGGATAAAAAGAATATACAATATACGAGTCAAAAATGCCGACGTTGTGTTGATTTCGCATTTAAAACGCTACTTTCTCATTATTTAGGATTCAGTAAGTCACCCGAACACATACGTTCGACTTGCTAAGCTTTTCAGTAGTGATGCAATATGCTATAACAAGGATAATATCGCATGTAAATGCAATTTTTATAGCAGTTATTGTTCTATTAGTGTCTAGCATCCAACAGGCCCTGAATCTACAACCTTTTATGTTGATTACTTTAGGTCTCCCGGGCCCCTGATCATCACGTGGTGATGTTCTGTCATCGTGGAACTGTTTATTTCATATATAAACAAGGATCCGCATTTACGATAATTTATTGTCTAAATGCTTTTTCTAAAGGAGAATCTTAAGTTTTACATGTATATGACTAATATTTTCATAAAGTTGTTTCATTGTCCGTTTTCTCTAACCAAATCCGATTTTTTTGCGGTAATCATAGAAGTTGGCTCATTAAAACGTAAAACGATATACTTAATTGACATCAAATTATATATTACACCACCTATATGCATACATAGTGTTGTCTGGTGATTTCTGCTAAAAACAAGCGACAATACCACAACCCCTACCTAACTAACACTCAACATACCACTGCACAATTGGGTTGGGCCGAGTAGTCGTTCGTGGAGTTACTATAGTAATTATGTCCAGGCTGTAAAAAGAACTGTTAATCAAGGAGAACCTTCTGCACAGCTGTGCACCACTGGATACACTATAGGTGTGAACAACTACCTGAATCTGAAATAGCGTATAATGAAAATGGAACAATAAAAATAAACCATATGAGTGCAAACGTTGCGCATCGTCCTAGCTTGCATTGTGTCCACCTTCTCCCCGTGTCGTAACTAGTGTTCTGGATAGTTCAGATGACGAGATTTGTGATTACTGTGTAGCGTGTGATGCACTCATTCTAGATGGCTATGAGACATGTGACAGCTGTTCTGGTGTTTGTCATATGGCATGTGTTTACGATAATGGTGGAAGTTTAGTATACAATCTATGTGCTGCAAACCAAATACAGATTGACATATCAAATAATACCTATATAGATAGTAACGTTTCAACTGTCACTGCGACCCCTTCCAGTAATAACGCTTGTAATACCAATACCGTCTTATCTCCTCAGAGCAGACAGGTCAGTCAACCCACCAAGGAAGTTCTCCACCTACTATGACCCTCCCTCCCCGCAAGGATGGAAGTCTACATTGAAGACCAGACATGCCCCTCCCCAGGACTGTGATAAGTGCCTAAAATCTAATAAAATCCGTACTGAGATAGCGAGGCTTACGAAATGGGAGGATAATCTCAAAGTGAAGCAAAAGAAACTTGATTTACTCCAGAAAGACAAAACCAAATTAGTCATTTGTGAAAAAGCTTGAGAGTAAAAACACTGAGTTTGAGTTGACGGTCAAAACTTTGAACGCAAAAATCACTCTTCTTGAAACAGACTCTCTTCTAGATTATGCTGACTCTGGTCATTTGCATCGAACTCCAGCTAGTTTAAATGATAATGATAATGGTATCAACCATAATGTATCTACTGAAATATTAAGCAAATTCATGAATTACTGTCAGAAATTACATGACGATATTGCAGATATAGTGTTTGTTAGAATGCAAAGGAAAATTAGAACCCCGATCGTTTTGCACAGAATTCTACAAATGATTGCTTAGCTCTTATTTTGCAACAACCACTGCTCAGTAGTTTTGATAGTGTGCGGTCCATTCGTAGTGTCTCTTGTAAACCGCCAGTCTATAATGGTAATCTCAACTCAAGTATTCACCCAGATAGTAGTGTCTCATGTTAACCACTGGATGATATTAGTTCTTCGGATACAAGTGTTTAGCTGGTTGGTAGTGTCTCATGTAAACCACCAGTTTATAATGGTTATCTCAACTCCAGTGTTCACCCAGATAGTAGTGTCTCATGTTAACCACTGGATGATATTAGTTCTTCGGATACAAGTGTTTAGCTGGTTGGTAGTGTCTCATGTAAACCACCAGTTTATAATGGTTATCTCAACTCAAGTATTCACCCAGATAGTAGTGTCTCATGTTAACCACTGGATGATATTAGTTCTTCGGATACAAGTGTTTAGCTGGTTGGTAATGTCTCATGTAAACCACCAGTTTATAATGGTTATCTCAACTCCAATGTTCACCCAGATGTTAGTGTCATGTTTAGCACTGGATGATATTAGTTCCTCGAATACAATTATTAAGCTGGTTTGTAGTGTCTCTGGTCAACCACTGGGTGAAAATGCTCCGAGGATCCAAATATTTAGTCAAATGGTATTGTCAACTCAAAACCTTTGCTTTTGAGCAAAACTTGAAACTAGATAAAAGCTCTCAAACGCCAAATTTGCTTTCTTCGTCCGTAAATTTTCGGGGAATAGCCTCAAACAAACTGACGTTTTAACCAAGCATGATCACACGTTATTGTTTCTATTAATTGCATAAACGTGAAATCTTCAACACACTCTATTATTGATATATTTAAAATATGTAGTATTCTCTTTAGTATTCTCTTACTCCAAGAACACTGGCTATACCAAGTACAGATTTCCCTCCTGGGTGAAATTTCGGAGAAAATTGCGACTATAAGAACCCTTTGTTGCCAATTCGATTGCCATGCGGATATGCAGGTGTTGCCGTGTTGTGGAGAAAGACCCTTAGCAGTTTTATAACCCCCCTTTCAGATGGACAAGGGCGTATTAAGTGTGTTGAAATAGGCGACAAAAAATGTTAACAAAAAACCTTGATTGTATCAGTATACATGCCATGTAGGGGAAACCATAGTGTCTTCGAGAATTCTGTGAAACTATCGATGAACTCTTCGAAATCGTATCTAAATTTAGATCTTCCCACAACATACTCGTCGGTGGTGACATTAATACGGACATTTGCAGTCCACATCCAGATACAAGAGTGTCGTATGTTGGTGACTTTGTAAATTCAGTCAACCGGGTCGACTTATTTCCACCCTAGTGGTAACTGCGAATCTGAAATAGACTACTTTCTCACATCACGTGATAAGATCCTTGTCGTTAGAACGAAAGAAGTCCTGTATATCGACTCAAATACGTCAGATCATGTCCCGATCTTACTAACTGTAACACTTCCACTTCATGTAAACAATTCACCTGAGTCCAATCGTGACAAGCATCCTACTATGAATCGTGTGAAATGGGATATATTGGACAAACAGCTTTATACAGAAACTTTAACTAATAAACTTCTTAACAAAAACCCAAATCTAGGTGAAAGTGTCGAGACATCAGCCTCCGAGATCTGCAAAATAATGTGTGATGCTGCACAGTTGACACAGGGGACTAAACGAAATTCCCGGAACACTAGACCAAAACTGCAGGTGTGGAATCCTGAAATATCCCAAGCCCTAATGAGATGTAGACTTGCTAAATAAGAGATGGAATAAGGCCGTAAAAACTAATGACAACCAATCCAATATTCTTGGAACGAAAGCAGTGTAAACGAGAATTCCGGCGTACATGTCGTGTTAGTGTTGCAAGACAATTGAACCATGATAAGCAAGAAATCCTTAATTAAAAACTCTTTTTCAAACTCATAAATAAGCAAAGAGGGTCGCTAAAACACTCAATTAATGATCTTTATGTTGGCGATACATGTTTTTCTGGAACAGATGAAATTCTGGAGGGTTTTAGAACCCACTTTAAAAAAAACTAGAAAAAAAAAGAATCCGTAAGCACAGAGTTTGATGAACGTTATCACGCGCAAGTTAAAAGTGAGATATAACACATGGAAGACATAGTATCAGATTCCCAAATAAATCCAGTGACACTATCTGAACTTCTAAAATCGTTCAAAACCACCAACAAAAGGAAAGCAGCAGATATATATGGACCAGAACTGCTTCATTCTCACATGATGTGTATCATAAATAAAATCTTCGAGTTAGGAAAAACATTCCACCAGTCCTGAAGAGAGGTATTCTGTCCCCTGTTTTCAAAAATAAAGGTATTAAGACTGAGGTTCGAAATTACAGAGGTATTACTGTGCTGCCTATATTATGTAAAATTGTTGAACCGGTTATCCGGAACAGAATACAAGCTCAAGTTATCAAAGTACAAAATCTAGTGCAGATGGGCTTTACATCTGGTTCCTCACCCCTTAATGCTGCTTTTATTCTTGAGGAGTTCTATCGTGAACGTCCAGATCTGAAGTAACCAGCCCATGTGGTACTACTGGACGCCACATCCGCCTTTGATGTATTTGACCATTCCCACCTCTTACGTCGATTGTACCATGCCGGCATTAGCGATGGCCACTGGCTACTATTGGAATCTTTACATGAGAGATCCTCAAGTGTAATCAAATACCAAAACAGGTTTAGTGCCTCTACAAGGTGTGAGACAAGGCGGTATTTTGTCTACAGACCGTAACAAGATATACGTTAACACTCTACTCGATCGTTTAACTAGTTCAGGATGCGGAGGTCGGATTGGAACTGTAGTAGCGAATAGCTCTGCTTGTGCAGATGATGTTTGCATCATGGGTAAAAGCTATTCTGACACTCAACTCATGATTGACATGTCCATGACGTTTGCTTGTGAAGAACGTTATCTTCTACAGCCTAATAAAACTGTTGCTCTTCAAGTGAAATATTCAGATAGAGCCAAAGATGTAATACACGAGAACTTTACAATGGGAGACCAATTACTCAATGACGTTGACTTGTCAGTTCACCTTGGTATAACCAGAACCACCTCTGTGCCAGAAACTGCCAGGGTTATTGTTGAAGGAAACATCAAGAAGGCCAGGCGTGTGCTGTACAGTCTAATGGGAGCGGGTTTACATGGACATAATGGGCTAGATCACGAATCGATCCTAAATCTATATAAATCATTTGTGTTACCTGTACTTACTTAGAAATGGAAATATTTACTCCTAAAGATTCACTTATTGAAAAGATGGAACTATATTCCAAAAGAAAACTATCAAACAAATCCTACCCTTACCTACACATGCAGCAGATTCCTGTGTATACATTATGACTGGGCTTCTTCCATTTTTTTCATAATTGTGAAATCCGACAAGTCATGTACAGGGGTCAACTCGGTATCACCACTGTTACCTAATACAAGCTTGGAGATATAGAAGACTTCCTCCAAACCCCGCTCAATAAATCCCAATTGAAAAGTTCGGTACATCGGAAAGTGGTTATGTACTGGAAAGCTCATGTTGAATATAGGGCATTATCATACTCTACCCTCAAGTTCATGAACACTGATTATGTCCCGTGAAAACCCCACCCTATACTCCGTGTAGGCTGCCCCTCTGCCCTTGAAGTGACGCGATTACCGGTAAGATTTAGAGTTCTTACCGGTACATAAGTACTTCAAGTCAACCGTAACAGGTTCAACAAAACCGAAATCAACAAAACCTGTCCCATTTGTGTATCGGGAGACGAAACAATGGAACACTTCATACTGGTTTGTCCTGCCCTCCAACATGTTAGGGACCCGATCATGAGTGATCTATGGACTGTCCTGGTGTCAGCTGTGCTAGAACACGTGGGCAGTAGTGCCCGTATATGTACCAAATCGAACTTTTGTATTATTGTTCTCTTATGTATTTTCACTATTATTGAATGTTGTAATTTCATTTATAACTGAGCATGTTTTGTGGTAGTGGGTTATTCACTGTATTAATGATTGTATCGAGCTTTCCCAGCATATATGCTGGGGTTCGCCATTTCTGGCGGTAAAGATAATAATAACAATAATAATATAGTAACCATAGTTTGTGTTCGATTGGATAAAACTAGTTCATGTTCTGCCAAATATTTTAGTGACAAAGTCTTATTAAACGAAATTTTACTTCAATCGTATGTTCCAATCGGATCGTCCGGGTAATACATTATCAACCCTCGTACAGCATACCCTTAATACTTTGTACATAAAGACGTAACGATAAAATGGTGAGACACGCAAGTGTAAAATTTTTCGACGTCGAACAGCCTTTTGTTAAAACACCAGCAGTATCAGTAATAAGGACGCTGGATAAGCACCAAAATTAAATTGTAAGGTGTGTATATCTAGATACTCCACTGAACATACCAAGGTCATATGGGCTCTTTAACGGAATCCATATTCTTACTCGAGCAATAATTCGAGTAAATGTAAAAAGGAAGTTTGTCAGAATAACCGTCGCGTCTTAATTTGGACTAATTTGCCGTCGTTGGACATTTCTGTAGACGCAAGGAAAAAAGAAGTATCTTTTTTATTTATCATTCACTCCGTTTGGAAATCGCTATGTTTTTTTATACGGTAAAAAGTATTTTTTGTGTATTTGGATCGAACAAATTTGCAAATGTTTAAAAGTTGAATTGTTTTTAAAGTCACTTCTTTGTGTATCATTGAACATTTTTGTAGACGCAACCTCATCTTCAAAAAAGCATTCATATTTTGTGGTATAAAAACATTTTTTAACAAACTAATCTACGGAAAATGTATTTTTAGTATAAACGGACTCGCGTACACAAACATATTTAAGTTATTGACTTAAAAACGACAGAAAATTAAAAATTACATCACAAAAATACAAAAGTCTCGCATTTTTGTCGTTGTCATTTTTTCGCTCAATTTTTAATTATATCGTCGGAAATGAACGAAAATAACATGACAATATGTTTCAAGCACACTCAAGATGAAACAGATGAGGGTGTTTCCCTTTGCATCCGTTCAGTAGTTCTTCGTATGTAAGCTTATTTAGTGTGTGCTAAACATCAAATTGCGAGACTCAAAATATCCGTCTACTCAAAACAGCGATTGCTTAGCAAGCCTGTTTAAAAACTACAAACATTTTTTCTAATGATCTCTAGTTGGTAGATGTAACATGGTTGGTCTTATGCAAGAGTTATAGCTATTTTGTATGTTTCAAGTATAGTTTATTGTAATCCTGATATTATTGATTTTAAGCAAATAGTTTCGGCTCTAATTACTTACCTGTTCTACATACATGGACTACTGGACCCAAGTGATGTTACAGAAATCTCAAAGAACAAAAACCGTCAATGAAACACATGAAAAGTTGTTTTCTTTATTCTTTACTGTTGTCAGTGAAAATAGTTATGTTTTGAACATGATTACTGCGTTGTACGAGTATATAGTCCACTTGATTGTCACCCAATAGATCCATGTGTCCAGAATATCGCTGCATTAAAACAACAATGTCCTGTTTTATTTGAGAAATCAAGTTAATCTATCTGAAAGAATACTATTTTCTTTGCTGTATGCTGTAGCTTGGATTGTACATTTATTGAATTGGTTAAAAACGTTGAAAAGTACTCGACCGGAATACATTACGAAGATAAATGAATTGTGTTTCTATTGCCTGTACATAGCAACATGTTTCATGGCGATAACTTTGCCCCTTCCACGTAAAAAGCGGACACAAACTCCATCGATCTGGTATAGAACATTAACTACGTCTCGTGCAGACGACACGACGCATTAACAAGGGTAAATTACTATTTCTGCATTTGTAAACTTTGTCCGGTCAGTAATAATAACAGAGAGGTCTAATTGAAAATGTCATCCTCAGACATTGGCGGCATTACAAGTGAACATATCCTCAGACATTGGCGGCTTTACAAGTGAACATATTCGTTAGCACTGCACCTTCGCTGTATATATACATGTTTATTATCTCAAATCATTTAAGAGTGTAAACAACATTGCACAACATATTTTGGGTACATACAATATAAATTCCAATCAATGAAACAAGTATAAGAATTTCTAGAGAGCAAATTAATTAGGAGAATCTCCCATTTGTCGTTATTGCGTCGCTGTGCTTTATCGTAAGGAGTAGCTGTTATACGAGGGGCGTTTCAAAAGTTCCAGGAAAAGTGCTCTATAGTGTTTATCGTATGTTTAAATTACTTCATTCAAACTATGCATTTAAATAGAACAATTCATGATACATATTGTACCATGAATCAAGCGCATGAGGAAATGTCATGCAAAATGGCACTGCTGTCATAGTAACGTCAGTAATGGCTACCCGGGGCAAATTTGACGTTACGTTGTAAAAATGGTCAAACTAACCAGAACATTTCCCCCAACCAAACAGCTACCAATCAACTACGACATAAAATTACTGCATGAAACATTTTCGAAGGGCGGTATAACATCAGTTTGGTCAATTTATGCCAAAGTTTAAATATAACTACTGTTTCCTTCAGGTGTATTTGTCGCCGTAATAGAATCACGCGTTAAATGTCAGTAAATAATTGGAATTTGACCAGTTTTTGTCTTTTGGCAGGAAAATTAAGACTTGAAACAGTAGAATTTATAACCACTGCCAATTAAGAATGTTACATGTCACTGGATAGGATGTATGAATAGTATGAACGCTTCCAGACTGTCAGTGATACTGCTACAGATGATCACAGGAAGGTATGGCCTGTTGTGAATCAGACGCCAGACGTTGCGTTTGACGTTTCTGCTTGATTTTCTGAAACTTTCGAATGCTTTGCAAACGGACCCTGGAAGTGTATACCTTGAAGCGAGGCATTTTGTAGAACATAAAGCATTTATGTTATTGTATCAGGTGAATTGTGTGTGCCCTTTGGCTGACTGAGTGAGATTTAGTCAGAATATGTTAATAACGTACGGTCAGAGAAAACGTTGCCCCGGGTAGCCATAACTGACATTACTATGGAAGCCGTGTAAATTTGTATGACATATCCTCATGCATTTAATTCAAAGTACAATATGTATCATGAATTATTCTATTTAAATGCAAAATTTGTAGTAATTTGACGGTAAATAAAAATTATAGAGCACTTTTCCTTGAACTTTTGAAACACCCTACGTATGGTCAAATGCAGCGATGTCGGTTTTCCTTATACTGAACATTCATTTAATGTTATAAGTACACCAACGTAGTACATAGCGATCAGTGCAAATAGTGCATTTAATATTGTTTCTAACTTGAAAAGTAACAAAATATAGAACTGTGATATAACATTCATAATTTATCATGTTTGAACATCTTAATATTTGTGAGTAATTACGTTTTTATGACTGGTTAATTTCAACGTCATTTGCTTCAGAGGTCAAAATCACCGGAACCTTTGAATACACATCCGTTTCTGGTCTACACCATAAGGAATATAAGTTATAATATATACAGTAATATTTCACAGAGAAGTCGCCGATCATCAGCAGTAGTTTCCTGTCAATTTTGAGGTCAAACGGCCATGGGTCAAGGTTGTGATGACCTTAATAACACTTGATCATTTTACTGCCATGATTTGTGTATGATTCACAAACCACTCTTGTACTTTCTGTCATCGGGATTCTTCAGGTTTTGTGTTGTTCTGGTGTGGGTATTGTTGGACAATGTGTAGACAACATTTTGAAACTTCGTGCGACAAACATTTGTTATATACGTGCATTTTTCATAATTTAAAAAGTTCACGGTTTACTGCATGTAGCTGGCAGATTAGAGTTATCGAATTATCGGATATTGCTGCTAAACTACTCACATGAAGAATGCAAAAATGAACATAATGCCATGTTAAATAAAAAAAAGATAATACTCATTCCTAGTTGGTGTACTTATAACATTTAACAAGTGTGTATCTACTATAACTGACTTAATTTTCCATAAGCAGGTACATTTTGTTTTAAGGTTAAAAGAACCTAATACAGAATCTACATATGAAGAGTACTTAAGGTGAGTAATTTTATGATCAATCGACATTTTCTAAAGATCGTGGGTTCAAATCCACGGGAGAAACAACATTTTTTCTTTATTTTTTATTCTTTTATAGATAAGGTTTTGGCTTCAAAGAAATACTTTGTAAGACTTTATAATGTAACTTGGAAACAATATTCATTGTTCAAATTTTCATTTAGTTTATAGGAATTGCCATCGGATACAAGGTAAATAGATGAAAATCGTGAAATCAGCGTATTTCTGAAACGTATATTTTCAAATCCGGACGGTAAAACCTTTCAATTTTTAGTAACGACATTACACATACATTGGCGTTAATTTTAAAAAAGTTCAGACCTGTCAATGGTTTAGTTCTTATTTTGTTGGCATTTATCAACATAATACTTTTTGGTAATATACACAGCTCTTGGCTTTATTTCACGAGAGTATTTGTTTTCTACTGAATAACATCATTTATACAACTTTAAATGACTAGATGGTAATTTATATTATATTTAAACACATTATCGTATTTATTGTGTCATCTACTGGAGCGTTATTTTAATCAACATGCAGTTGCCTTCATTTGTTTTTGCAGTACGTTTTGACACTGGGGTAGGGGAAATAAAATTGGTCATTACTCTCTTAATTGAACCGAATTGTTTTAAATACGAGGGTTGTCCCAATAAATCGTGTACTTTTCTCATTGCACAAAAAGTATTGAAACATTCCAATTTTTTTACTCGTAAAAGTATTGTATTGTATAATAAACAAACTATACCTTACTTTACCTTTATTCTTGTCTCTCACGCCTTCGTTTCAGAGGCTATTGAAGTTTTATTATCAACTGTGTAGTTTACAGCGCGATGCCCTGCGATTTCTTTGTCATTCTGTAATTCATTGAATGTGCTGAAGCTGTCATGTGAATCTGAAGTTTCTTTAATTTAGGAATTTCCCAAGGGATTAGACGCCAACATTTTTACTATTAATGAACATTTAGTGATGTTCTTAGTGTAAACTTTTGTGGGTAAAATAATTTGTATAATTTGATACAAAATTCATTATTTCTTGTGAGCATTTTCATTTATAGCAGTTCAATAAGGATAATGTAGTGAAGCAACATTACATACTAGTAGTACCAAGTAAAGCTTGCATATTTGTATTTTACGTGTACTTATTTTAAAACGCCAGCTCAAGGAATTAGCAGACAAATCAGAGAATAATATCTTCAAGACATCAATACGTGCCCACATTATGAAAAACATCAAGCAGCTAAAAATTGCTTCATCTAAGACAAGTAATAATTATGAAAATATTAATAAGCAATCATAAATACCAATCGTTAATCAGTACACTAACAAGTTTAAATTTTCATTAAATTTTGTAATTCCACCAAGATACTTTAAAAACGCTCCACTTTTTAACACTTATTTTGTTTTCTAAAACCTAATTGAGTTAACCAATGTTCCCTCGATAGAAACGTCTTTAACACTAACGACTATTATGTTTGCTACAAGAATCGACGAAATTAAAAAAAATAATGGTTAATGCTGGTTACGCTTGAGCTAGTTTGGTCTTTTTTGCACGTGGTTCAGAAAGTTATGCGTGTTCTCCAACAAAAACTTGATTTATTTGTACCATTCAGATCGACATTTATGAAAAACACAAAAAGTTGCTGATAATTTCATCGGTCACGGTGCCGCGCGTGTCCAAACATTAAGACCCAGAGGCTCTAGGTATATTCAACGCCGGATGTAGAGTATCGGATATGGTTTGTCATAACAATGTCACACAGTGCAACTTTTCGTCTTTGTGAACGATTCCACGCCACAGAACGTGAAAACAATTTGTCTTAACCAGGACAGACCCGAATAATAACGCATCAACATCATACTAACATTCACGAACTGCACAGACATTTCCACTTCCGGTACACCAACCAGAGTGAACAATTAGTATCCGATTACAAGTTTTTTACCACTTTTAAAACTATGTTTGTACTTGAACGCATGTAAATGTCCATCGGAGTTAGAACAATTTAATAACATGTGTATTTGCGGCGTTCCATACTCATGCAATAACTATGAGACGAATGGTGTGTATGTTTGTTTACAACTTTCGTGGACAAACTAAGAGCTATATTGATGTCGATAGGCATAATGTGGACGGATTATCTCGCTACAGATCGGCATCCTTGCATAAGTCAAGTCATTTTTACCCTCGGTATTGAGGTTTTCTTCGAAATCGTTTGCAAGCCCATAACACAACCCCTAAAACGTCAATTAGACCTCTCAATCACTAATTCGGAAATGGAGTAATAGGTCGCAATACGACATAACACATATTGTTCTCCCAATGTGGCTGAGGTGGAATGTGCACACCGTTTCTGGTTGGAATAATCATTTTAATATATTTTGCGAATTTGATTTTTGGGGCGTGCCTCTTTGGAACCAGATTATTTCGTTACTAATTATTGTTATGCCATAAAATTTTCGGATATGATTGAGAAAGCATAAATGTCTATTGTTGCCAATTTTCATGAACATATACGAATGTTAACTAAATTTTTCAATCATTTAAAATTTGTTGCGTTTTGAAGTCTCTCGCTGTAAGTTCCTGGCGAAATATTATAAGTATGTCACCGTTTACAACCACTCATGTCAAGGTCATCCATGTGAAACAACTCTCCGACAGGACCAGTAACTCCACATGTACCATCTCTAGGCAAAGTTCACAACTGGTTCATACACTTCGTATCAATTTGTTGGACGTCATGCATATGTAATCAATCAATAATTAGTCAATATTTTATCTTTTAACTTAGAACAACGATTCTGAAACAAAATAGGATTTTACCAATTTGTGTTCCGTTACTTTTTAGCCGCACTATACACACAAGCATTGTTTAATTGCATCGATAACACTGCATGAAAACAATGTTACAGTTGCATTGTTCATGAAATAAAATGTCAGCAAGTAAATACAGTTTGGTTGCCAATCATACAAAGTTTGAAAAGTGTTGACAGAAACCCCAGTGTTGCGTTTCTAGATGTACTCAGTATATATCCTCTTGGGGAGGCTTCCTGTGGCTGAAGCACTCAAAGGACTTATCCTTGCTGAGGACATCTAAGTCCTAGGAGATTACCGTATATGGGTCGCTACCCCTAATTGGCTCGGTATTCACGCCACCTCCTCGTGCCTTGTGGAAATGGTAATGACTCACGTGCCTAGAGAACTGCGCCTCAGTAGCGCACCTGAAAAGGCAGTCAGGGCAGCTCGGTCCAGGGCCAGATGGTACTTAAATGTGTGGGCTTCCTCCCTGTATCTTTCCGCTATGAAGTCTTTCTTCTCCTGTTTGTCGCAAAATCGACACTTGTAGGCATGACCTCGTCGGTTAGCTGAGGAATACATCTACAATAGAAGACCATGGAATACTTAATATAATGAAGCAGCATTTAGCAAAAATAGGAGCCTAGTGTTGCTGGTATGCGATAGACGAAACATCCCTTGTCTTCTGGATCTTCTTCTCAATCTGTCCACTTAAAAATAAAATGGCAGTCATGCGCGATATAATCTTGCGATACGGTTCTTCTTAGCCAATACGAACAAAACGTCCGTGCTGCGCGACACTATATTGCCGTGCAGTTTCCTTCTTTGTTTGCGGGTTGATTCCTGCGAAAAAACCATCCAGTTGCATGGTGTCTGTCCGTCTGCGGCATTTCTTGCATGGCCCACATTTTAATGGTTCTTTAGTGTCAGCCTCTTCACATTGGCAGTCTTTAGGATTCTCACAACAAAAGAGTGCATATCTTTCATATCTCTGGCTCGGCTGATTAGTAACTTCCGTAACTCTCTCAGCGTATCTGCCTGCTCCCTCATTTCTTTCCTGGCAGCGTCCAAATCTGACCTCTTCGTCTTTACTGGTCCCCTATCCCTACCAGAGTTATTTACTTTCTCCTTCTGAGGTAGTCGTTAAGCTCTCTCAGCGATCTCTGAGTCACTTTCCTCGTTTTCCACATCAGATTCTTCCCTCACAAGCCTTGTCCCGTTCCTGTTCCTTCTATCACTGTAATCATCATACACCTTGCTTCCCTTGGTATGGATAAAGTTTACAGCATGGTATACCGCCTCGTCTATATTATTTGACTCCTTATGGTACTCTACGTTGAATGCTTACAAGAGCTAGTGTCTTGCTTGACCCATGCGCCTAAGTAGGCTTTAGCTATACATTTTTAGCTCACCTGTCACAAAGTGACAGAGTGAGCTTTTGTGATCACTCTTCGTCCGTCGTCCGTCCGTCCGTCCGTCCGTCTGTCCGTCAACAATTGGGTTGTGTCCTCTCTAGCGGTCACAATTTTGGCCTAATCTTTATGAAACTTGGTCACAATGATCATCTTAACAAAATCTAGGTCAAGTTCGATATTGGGTCATCTGAGGTCAAAAATTAGGCTACTAGGTCAAGTAATAGAAAAACCTTGTTTTTCATTCTATCAAAGGGAGTGTACTCTGTAATTATACTGGTTGTGATCATGTAAGAGTTGTCTCTCTTACTATATTTTAGTTGTAGAACTACAAATGTGTACTTGTTAGCAGCTTTGAGGCTTTAATTTAAATTAAATGCAGAATGTGGATATTAGGGTTATCATCGTTTACAGTGATTGTATGTTTACAAACTATTAAACAATTATTAAGCTGTAATTATAGTCTTATGCAACCTTACTAATCGTTTTACATAGACTTATATAGGGAAAACATATAAAAATCTTCTTCTCTAAAACTACAATGCCTACAGCTTTGATATTTGGTATGTAGCATCATCTAGTGGTCCTTTACCAAGATTGTTCAAATTATGGCTCTGGGGTCAAAATTGGCCCCGCCCCGGGGGTCACCGTTTTACATAGACTTATATAGGGAAAACATATAAAAATCTTCTCCTCTAAAACTACAATGCCTACAGCTTTGATATTTGGTATGTAGCATCATCTAGTGGTCCCCTACCAAGATTGCTCAAATTATGGCCCTGGGGTCAAAATTGGCCCCGGCCCGGGGGTCACCGTTTTACATAGACTTATATAGGGAAAACATATAAAAATCTTCTTCTCTAAAACTACAATGCCTACAGCTTTGATATTTGGTATGTAGCATCATCTAGTGGTCCCCTACCAAGATTGTTTATATTATGCCCCTGGGGTCAAAATTGGTCCCGCCCCGGGGGTCACCGTTTTACATAGACTTATATAGGGAAAACATATAAAAATCTTCTACTCTAAAACTACAATGCCTAGAGCTTTGATATTTGATATGTAGCATCATCTAGTGGTCCCCTACCAAGATTGTTCATATTATGCCCCTGAGGTCAAAATTGGCCCCGCCCCGGGGGTTACCGTTTTACATAGACTTATATAGGGAAAACATATAAAAATCTTCTTCTCTATAACTACAATGCCTAGAGCTTTGATATATGGTATGTAGCACCATCTAGTGGTCCCCTACCAAGATTGTTCAAATTATGCCCCTGAGGTCAAAATTGACCCCGCCCCGGGGGTCACCAGTTTCTATATTTACGCTCTACCTTTGTTAGTCTAAATTGTGCAGGGCTTCATTTATAATCAGGTGAGCGATATAGGGCCATCATGGCCCTCTTGTAAATATATTTATATCATGCTTATGTGCCACTTGGGAATTTCGAAACGGCGACGTAGAAGTCAAAAATGTTTCTTCCGATGGCTCCCGGGAACCGCGATAATTCCCCGACGCATCTAACTGATAATGGGAGTACATCCCCGAATCAGTGGGACAAACATTGAAACATCGGAATACATCGGGAATACTCCCAACTTATCCCCGAAAATATCGGCGAATATGCAGGGATTAAATCCAGTGACCGCGAATGTTTCGCCGAAATATCCCTAAGGTTTGCGAAACATCACCGATGCTTTGGGTGATCGGTGATGCCTAGTCTGGATTATCTCCCCAAGATCACTATGTCACTAAAACACTGTAGTATAACAGGTAACCAGACTACGGTGATGCCTTGTGGATAACGTTTTATTGCGGAAGTCGCCTCAATCATTACACATGTTATGTGTGCTTCGGTGATGCCACTCGATCTATTCCCGAAAATCGGTAATGTCTCCCCGAGATATTTCCGACATGAAATCGTGAGTACATCGAGTAAATTCAAGACAAGCATTGAAATATCCCGATGTGTTCGCGACGTTATAAAATGTCTCAAATTTTCCCGAAGTTTCGCCGATGTATCGGGGAGCTTCCCTAAGACATCGGGGACCAACTAATTTCCATCGGAAGTACTCCCAAATGCAGTTGGACGACGCATAAGTTCGGGAACACATCGGGAGTTCTCCCGATTGATCACGGTTTAATGACTTCCCCGAGGGTCCCCCTAGAACCTGTCCCGATTCCGATGATTTTTAATGAGAACATTCTCACGTTAGTACAGTCTAATTAAAAAATATATATTTGGTGAAAATAACGCAATATGAACAGTCTTAAATTGAACTCGAACCTTAAGACTGATGGAAACTGGCTGTTGACGAGCTAAATGACAGCCACTTTATCAGCATAATACTTTTTATCAAAATCGAACGCTGCATGATGACTTTGCTGCCGCCACCACTGCTTCATTGTCCAGCAATCTTGTTATCAAATATCGTATAACTGTAACTTGTGTTAAGAGTCAATTCTAAAACTCGACTGTTCAATCGCATTATACACGTTAACTAGTGTATATCCATTTCATTTTGAAATATAAATACCACTTTTGTGTCCGCCCTTTTGTAGAGCTAGTAATACAATTTTGTTGTAATATTATTTGCTTTATTTTTTTCTGTTTTATGTTATATATTTATGTTATTGGGTATATATGATTACTTGTGTTTTCCTATTATTCTATGTGATACACGTATTGTTATAGTGTGCTATTTGTTGTGATACACCATTCCAAGCAGGGTGTACCGGTAATATGAGCAGTATTTCAAATAAATTAGTTTACAAGTAACATTTTCGACGGTCAATTGTGTTTTTGTTTTTCCTCGTCACACTGTAAGGAATAACAAACACACGGGAAATGCATTTCACACTTAATGTACAGGAAATTTTATTTATTAACGCTGTACTTTTTAATTTTAGGCCATTTTATAGCTCGAGACAATTAAAATTGTCACATAAATAAAACAAAACTTCTTATAAATGACAAATGCGCATACGGACGTGCATATTTTGGCGAAACGGTCGATTTTAGCACATAACACTACTCTCTATCGTCCGAATTTGTTGGAAAATTCCTCGACTCGAATTCTGTGACCAGCATTCCGAGAAAACTACGAGGCTGTTGAAGAATCTACTTATACCGGAATATGAAGAATAGTGTTGAGCAGGTTTACTAAGCTACATCACAGTTTCCACAATTGCTTCATAAAAAATATATTGGCAAAAACGTACCTTTTTTGGCGTGACGGTCATCTTTTTGTTTTGATAGCCGTGGTATTTTAAGAGAAAGTCCGCGTATCTGTCCATTCCTGAGAAATAATTAATACTCGATCCTTCGGTCCTCGTCTCCACTATGACTTAAGAAAGGACAGATACTTGGACTTTTTCCTTAACATAATGTTGTATCCTCTAATAGTGATATGAATACCTACAATGTCTCCTTTTCGCGCTTGATTGCTACATAGTTTGGCATGACATTAAACTGGGACCATTTATTCCTTAAAGCTCGTACTAAGTTGCGATAATTGTGATAACCAAGGAATTAGGATGACAATTTAAACGCGTGTAGCTTATACGTAACCACTTGAGATTGCCATACGTATTGTACGACGTCTTGATTTAGTTTTACCTTTCTTTACCGTTTGTTATCCCCTTCGCCTTTATGTTAATGGTAGGCGTCATTTCGTCCGTCTGTCCGAACTTCTGTGTGTAACTCCTCCCACATTTCTTAAAGGAATTCGACGAAACTTTCACAGAATAACTGCTATGATGTCCCCCAGCACATATTGTCAGGCTTTTTTTATTTGACCATTTTTGACAGAGTTATTGCCCTTTCTTGTTTTTTTACATATAAAGTCTTCTGTGTGCAACTCCTCCTACATTTCTTAAGGGAATTCGACAAAACTTTCGCAGAATAACTGCTATGATGTCCCCCAGCGCATAGTGTCAGGATTTTTTTATTCGACCATTTTTGACAGAGTTAAAGCCCTTTGTTAATTTTTTACATATTTCTCATGGAATTTTGTCAAAACTTTTACAGAAGTGCAATAATGAGGTGCACTAGCGGATATCGTCCGGGTCTGTAATAGATGTGTCCAACCATTACTGAATTGTGAATAGCGGATAAAATTATGTTCAATACAAAACATTCTTCATGTATGTACACTATATATAATCTTGCATCATCAACAACAATTCAACTGTAGTGGTCATCTTTATGAAGCTTTCGTGATAATATTTGTCGTTTACCTCAATTTTTCCTTCGGCGGGGGATATGGCTGTCAGTGACATTATAATTGAATAATAAAGCATTTAAACTTGTGGAACATAACGTTTAGCATGCCTCCTCAGCAATATTGAAATATGGCCCATTTATTTAATTTTCCGGAAAATACAAAAGTCAGCAATTAATGCATATCTATCTGTCATTATATTTAGGTATATTTTTAAAAAATTTGTCCAGTCTCTGAGCCAGTTATTGTTGGCGGCAGCAAACTTATCAAAGTGCCTACTATGTGACCATTGTAAACATACAGTCACAACTGATAATTACTGTGTTATGATAGGACCATCGCTGCATATAAGTAAGTCGAAACACAAAACTCGATTGAACGATAATGAAAACACGAAACAACGAAAAAAAACGATAATCAAAAGTCGATAAAATTTCGTTAAGTCGACCATTTACTAGCAATAAGTGTTAAATTGCTTCTATATAATCTTGAAAGTGATCTCAGTCTGAACAGAAGGCACAAATATTTCTCATCGAGGAAAAAGCACATCAAAATAATTAAGCCCTGGCTAATTAAACACCAACGCTCATGAGTACCCACTGTTGAAACGACACAGAGCGAAATTATCAAGTCGTAAGGAAAACATACTAAGTATTAAATCGTATTTCAGCATCAGATTAGGGAAGGTGACCAATCAAACTTTATCGCAGGAGTTAATTGGTCTGTGTTATAAGACCTGTCTGGCATCTCCTGTTAATCATTGTTACTGAAGGAATAAGCTTTCAGGAATAATGTATGGTCTGTTATTAACCTTACATGTGGTATTATAAATACTGTCTGGTATATCATTTGGCGAAAGTGCTTGTATTCGAACTTTAGGAAGAACTTGACTCACAAACTGAATTGAAGAGTTTTACTTCAATGTTTCTATGACAATCAGCTACATGTATATGCTTAAATGTCTGAGAGGAAAATTGATCAGAAAAGTCTAATGAAATATCCATTGTTTATGAATAAAACTCAAATTATGTTGCATGTAAGACTTATTCATATCAAATTATGACACTTTTAGGTTGAAGGCGTCGTTTTGCAAATAAATGCGTACAAATATAAATAATTATGTGGTCACAAAACAACTGCAAACATTTTAAGTTTGCATTTTTGACCTTTGTGACATCATGGCTAGAAAAATTACGCATAGGTTATTTATGTTTAAGTCAAACCAACCTAACTAAAAAGGAGAACGTAATGTACTTGTCGAAATCATGAAAATATTGAAAGTTTAATTAACACATTATGAAATCATATCATAACGTGTTCAGTGAAATCAGTCTTTTGCAGGTAGTTTTGATCGGCAAATAATTAAAATGACGTGAAATATAGTTGCTGTCACGTCCCTGTGTTGAAATTTGGTGGATAAAACTAATTCAATGAATGGTCCAAGCTGCCGAATATTGTGCAATGGTAAATTATGATACATGTATCTTATATGACGTTTTGGTGACATTCTCCGCCATGTTGTGTCTTATTTGGTGTATCATTATTAAATAGTTAACGTAAATGCGGGCCATATTACTAGCATGGTGAATGTATGGCCTTTTTATATAAAATATAATATACTATATATGTACGAGTATATTTATATATATATACGCTTTTTACACGCATTATACAAATTATATTGAGTGTTTTGTTTAACACATTACCAAGAAACAAATTAAAGTGTTTTCATTGTTGTACCTCGGTCATAAAAGGCTTTATTCAGAATAAGGATAGACACCTAACATTCTACATTTTGACAAAATAGCACTTATAAACGTCTTATACGGTCTTATACACCCTTTCAATTAAGACCGTAATTAAATTGTCTCCCTTTGATGACGTCAAACGAGGGCTCAAAGCGAATACACGAGCCGATTACCGTTAGCGTGTAAAGGAAATAAAAAATGTGTCAACTTTAAACCGCTGTAAATCACGTTTTACTCTGTCGATTTTTAAAAGATGAACACTTACGAAAACAAGACCGTATAGACTTTTTAATAATGTAACTTTTGTTAATGTATTTTGAATAATAAAACATAAAAAGCCATGTTTTCGGAACAAAAATTTCAAGGGCGAGAAAATGTAAAAATAAAGAACTGAATTCAATACTTAACAATTGGCATTTAACTTGCTCAAAATGTTTATTATTTGCAGTTTTAGGAACTGTGTAGACAAAGCTTTCCAACAATTATATTATTAAAAGATATTATTAAAGTTTTAAAAGGAGAGCCATGCTTTTCGAACCTAAATACCATGCATCACGCGCGCACAATCCACTCATTGAAACCTGACTTACATTTATACTAGCATAAAGAAATTGTGTATTTTAATAATTCATCACACATCATAAAAGTATAGAATATTAGCTATATCATTTCAAAAGTACGACTATCCAGCCAGAAATTAAAACGTTAATTTACACAGGAGGAAATTTCTTTCTAGATATAGTTTGTACTAAAATCCGGGCGGCATGATTTTACATGTCCGCATGTGCTTACTTGTTTAGTGTTATACCGAGTACATTGATGTGTTGTTTACTGCAATCAAAGAAAGTAAGGAATCACCGGAAAAGTTCACACGACGAATAACTTAAAATCAGAATCAATTCTATGTAAAATTTTGTTGTATGTAGGTAAAACTAAATTGTTTGGCAATACAATGTAGTCTGTATCAAATGTTACTCTTCCATCACGAAACCTTTGTTTATTTGAAATTCATATACAAGTAAATGAGAAAAGTGCTTTATTTATTTTAAATGGACCAGGTGTCTACGTGTAATAATATTGCAATACAATATATTTGAAACATCAAAATGAGCATTGTAGCACAAGTCATACAGGTGCATGTCCATTAATTTACACTTTTTGTTCGGACGCGGAATTAGAGAGACCTCCGTGGTTTGGATAAACATAATTTATACTTTTTTATAAAAGTAACCCAAACGTTGATTTAAAAGTATCAATCAATGTCAATCATTTAAAGTAAAACACTGATCAATATACTGTACATGTATATTAAGATGACAGATGGTGACAACATAGTATTGATTGATTGTATATTAGTACCCTGCTGTGAAACTAATTTAGAGTATGGTATTGGTGGCTTATCTTGATATTAGGGGATCTATGCTGTTTATTGTAAATCATTATATAATTATACAGCACCTAGAATTTATTTATGCGTTAGGGTTTTAGCACCTTATCATCTGACAAGATTTTATTTATGCATTAGGGTTTTAGCTAAATTATCTGTCTCACTTTAATTTGTTATGTTTTTCCCATCCCTCGAATTGCAGTTCAGGTCACTTTTTGTGAATTAAGATTTACAATTCTTATATTAAAAACAAAATATTGTTAATTGTGATGTTAGTTTGAGGAGCAGTTGTATATAAATAATTTATTTTTTAATTAATTTATAACAATTAACTGATATCATAATCGTCATTTATACAGCTTTTTAAGCCGAATTTGCCCGAAATGACACGTATGTAACCAGATAGGACATTCCAATAAATAGTTGTGGCTCTAATATACGTGTAGTTTTATTCAAAGGCCTAAATAATTATGTCTTTGTTTTATTACAATCCATAATAAACAACACATAACTTGTGAATTGTATTGATAAAAAGAAATGAGACATAGCAATGATCCAGAGTTAACTAGGTCTAATGGCGGTAATGATGTAGTAGTACTTATTGAAAGAACCAGGTGAAAATACTTGCGCTTTATATTCCCGGCAAAATATACATTTATCAAAGTACAAATATACACTGTATCTTACCACTAACGCTCAATTTAATGTACGAAATGTGCATGACAATCAACCGAATTACAAAACAACATTAATACAACTACAGATCTTTTTGGAAATTAACGCCCGATAATTGACCATTGTTGATAGAAAAAAATCCGAGAAATCACACGTTTCCTCCACATCCATAACATGTAACATATTATACATACATTGTTAGTACATTATAAACATCTTTATTGAAAAAACAACAGCTACAAAACATGCAATTAATGAAAAAAGCGATTAAATAATCTCTTCGCTACTGCGTTTATAGTGTCGTTAATTTGTAGAGCCCTCGTTTGACGTCACATCCGGTTACGGGAGGTAACTCTGTACATACGATTATCGCTTAATTGAAAGGGTCTATAAACGTCGTACCAAAATGATGAATTTCCTTCAAACACGAGAAACTTTAGCGTTTTCTTGTCCTGGACAAACCGCGAACTTAAATCGCGCGAAATAGTTTCTAGGTTTGTAGTAGTCGTATTTCTAAAACGAACTTCTGAAACATGTTTTAAAACCCCCAATGTATATATACAACGTACGCTACGTCATTACTAGGATAGTTGAAAGACCGTGTGCGTATTACGATAATACAAATCTGATATATCCTTTAATTTGTCAAAATCTAAGGTGCCGTACATCATATCTGCGCACTAATTGGTCTAATGGTCATAATAATATGTTTCCTAATAGAGTCTTTTGCCCGATCAATTTGAATATATTTTATTAATACCAAACTATGTCATTCTATACACGTTTTGAAATACTTGAAATATGAACAGTGACATGTCTATCAAACGTAAAGTGAAATTGTGTGAGTGTATGCGTACATGTTTGACTTAGTGAGGCTACAGGTTGTCATTGTAAATGGACACTGTATGTTGTCGTGCTCGTGTTGCTGTTTATAGTTTCATTGATTTCGTATTCAATTTTAGTTGCCCTGGTGACTTGAAGACGCATTTGTTTCGAATGTGTTGTACCCTTTGTGTCTTGCTGTTGTGAAAGAGGGTGCCTTTCATTTCCAACCCCATTGTTTCGGATTTCAACATTAGTTATTTAAGATACATAATTTTTATATAATATATGTATTTGAAGTACTTAATAATTACGCCTGTTGTGAAATATCCAAATCAAGCTACGATTTCAAATCGTTTACATAAAATGTACATACGAGTAATGTCGCTTTCGTAAGGGAGCCATCAATTATTTAAACGTCAAATATCCAACGCTATTATTGGCTTAATGGATTTTTACATGGACGTCTGCTAAAGTTCCAATAAACCCGTTATAAAATGATTTTTAGATTGTTTGCAGTACCGTATGTTATCCTCAGATATAACAATGTATTGAACATCTTCTCAGTGTTTGAATCTAGTAAGAAAACAACTGAATGAAACACTATTATGTTGAATAAATGACAAACACACACGTTCTTACATGTATTACAACACCATTACCGAACCGACATGCTTTTGTTTGAATGGAAGTTGTCTGCAAAGAGAATACGCTAAAACTTTACTCAAACCAGTCATATGAACATCTTAAAACCGAAGTAGCGATATTTGACCAATCTAATTAATTGTTTTACAATAGTGACAAATTTAATGTTCGACAGTGATAAATACAGGAGACATGTTACAATATTTAATTCTTGATTACTGTATTTTGAACTTGTTCGTATTTGTGTCTATCCATATTAATTGATTAAACTCGCCGGATAAAATTGATAAAATACTCGGCAAAGCCTCGTATACAATCACTTTTATCCCACTCGATAATTTTTATCCAATGACATTTATCCAATTTAAAATACATTCAATATGAAAAGACACTCTTGTAAGATCCTCTATATACGTGTATCATATGATATACATGTATTCTAAAAGTAAATAATATGCTGTGTTATTTGTATATTCCACACTTTAATCCATCGATTTCCGAAAATAAATCAGCTGTGGCACCAAGGAATAGATACTACCCTCATAGGTACCATTCTACACCATGGTGGAGTGGAGCATATGGTTCTTGCTCAGAGAAATTAACCAGTGGTCCAGAGGGGGGTCGAACCCGGGACCTCTCGATCCTGAAGCGCGCGCCCTACCTCTAGGCCACCGCTCCCCGAAATGTTTATATGCATGTGCGCCTTATCACAAATAAACTACTGCAGCAAGGCTTCCGCTTCCATAACCTCCGTAAAACTTTTGCAAAATTTTACAGGCGCAATAGTGACCTAATTTCTATATACGACACTAATTTAAAGACTCTCCTGTAACAAGGCTTGACGCAGCCTGAATTTTATGGTGATGTGCTTTATAAATTTCGTAAGATTCTGGGTCATGACCACTTTCATGATGTGTTTATCAAGACCGTTTAACGTTTTATTGGTAGAGGTTACAACCCTTTATTTTTGCAACGGAATGCATGCTTGGTGATGGACCCATTCACAGTTCGCCATTATGTTCCCTTTTTCATTGTGTGATGACCGGATAATATTCAGACTCTATGAATATGCCTAACATTAAACCTTTTCGGACGGTAGGTGTTGATGCTTGTCTGTTACATTATCCTGTCGTGCCCTTATATGCTTTGCTCCCTTGTTGCTCTGACTATGGATAGGTCATTGAGTACTTTCTGTGCTACTAAACGGGGGTTGTTAATATAATGGTCCATGTTTACATCTTTTTATTACCTGTCATTGTGGCCTTTTTGTTAGGGGGCATTGCATGGCGGGAAACTTTTATTTACACTGTCATGTTCTATAAGGTTGTCGATGAGGTAAGTGTGAGGTTTGGTGAACCATAAACTAGTTTAAACCCCTAGTGACAATTGTCGCTGTCCGTTCCAAGGCGGAAGCCTCATTGACAACCTTGCTTTATGGACGTATTTTCCATTTATAGTACTAGTGTGGTTTATACTCTTTACCACACTAGTGTAAACTAATTCCTGTGGAATTTTATCAGAGATACAATAGAAAACTGGATTTCGGGTTTGTGTAATTTGTATACCTGCTGTCTTCAAGTTGTACTCTGTTATAGCAGTGTCCATGTCCCCCTCCCCCTCCTATTTACAGCACTGTGTAGTGTCGGTGTTTTGTTGGTTTCCACTTGTCGTTGGATTTATCCTTGCCCTCCTTTTAAGGTCCACCCCCCCCCCCCTTTTTCATCAGTTGTATCTTGCGGAGATGCTGGATGAGATACTTTTTAATTAGGTCACTGTGCTGTTTTGTCACTATAATAAACGTAAGGTCACTGTCCTTGGTGTTTTAAACTAGGTCGCCGTTTTGGTACGGGTTTGTGCGGTTGGTTCGCCGTGCTGTGGGGCCTTGGGAACTTAGTCGAGTATTGGCTGCGTTTCATTTGGCACCGCTATTATATAATTTCTTTGTGAAAGTGGGTCATCCTGCAATTTTTCGCCGGGGACTTGGATTTTTAATTGTTTCTTCGGCTTATGTGTGGGCAATGCTCAGTGTAGTTGCAAGGAATATGTAATATTATTTCCCACCCCATTCCTACCTTGCCTATTATTTTAACTAGGTCAATTAGTAGTTGTGCCTTTTCAGGTCGAATAACGTTAGGTTGCTGTCCTTAGTGTTTTAAACTAGGTTACGCCCCGGGGGTTGCTGTGCCTCTTTGATCGCCGTTTTGGCATTGGTTTGTGTGGGCATTGCTCAGGGAAGTTGTGTCGTGTTCTTTTCTGATTTCTGTGTTCGGATGGTTAGGTTGAGTGCTACCTTCCCTGTCGGATTTTCTCATACCCTTTTTGTGTTAAGCTTGCAATAGTCTCCTACTTGGTATGAATGTGTTCCTTGTCGATTGGCTTTTCTGAAAGAACTTTGCTAAAATGTGTCACGCGGAACGCACACAGGACGTCAGATGCATTCATAGATTTATCATATTTCTGGTTCACCACGTGTTTGTATTAGAAAAAATAGTTTTGGAAGAATACAAATAATTGTATTAACCCGATGATGTCTATTGATAGGAAACGAGTTTCTCGCAGTAATTTGAGCTAAAATTCACGTTATTATGAATATCGCATTTTGCAATATGACACTGGTTTTGGGTGCCGGTACTCGTCATTCTGAATTATTCATTTTCACCTGTATTTATCTTTTTCTTTAGCCAATCGACGGAGAATACATTCCTACCAAGTAAGAAGAGCAGACATGTCGGACACGTGGATGACGTGCATATAAGCTATGTAGCACCAACCGTTGGATTATTTTGTATATGCATGAGTGATATAGTTCTTGAAATCCATAGATAATTGCATTGAATGAACATGGTCACAATTTTAGAAATATTGACGCAGAATATATAATATTTCATTTGGTAATAAGTTAGAAATTCGACCGAGTGTACTTAAATATAATCTTAAGTTATGCTTGGTTGAAATTTAGATAAATACTGTACAACTCCCAAGTTTTTCCCTCGTGGCGGCGATTAAGGATTGATGACACATTGTTAATTGTAATTTTAGTTGACCAGATGACACCTGGACACGTTCTTTATTAGACAGGATAAACAATGATTTTTTTTCTGAGTACTCGAATACTGATTTTACTATTCGATAATCGGACCTTTGAACGACTACTCGAGTACTCAGGTACTCGTTGCCATCCCTAGTAAATACTCAAAATGTTAAGTTAACACACGAGTTTGTATGACCGCGACATACGAGTCCCTCGTAATGTTGCTTCCTTGTTTGAAGAAATAATTCACCGTCACTGATTGGCTTCATTTAATATTGAACAAACACTCATTGACAACGTGATTCCGATATTCTCTTTTATATGAACTATTATCTGAGATATCTTGAACGATTTACTCAGATGTTACGGCTTATACCGTCACATTGCTAATTACGACACCGGTGGTACCACATCCAAGTCAGATCTGTGTCTGTCGTCTGGTGATCGATTATTTATCTTGATTATATCAACCTGGTCATCTGTAAGATCTTGACATCGACAAATTAAGACGTATTGGTATGTTGTAGGCTTAGACGGATATCACTTTGTGAAATACTCAGTCTTAGACCACAGCTTACTGTAAGTGACCAATCAACGAGCAGAAAGTGTTGAATAAATCCCGTATACAACACTTTTCTGTGGTATGTAGAAATCAAAGTACTGAAAGTACTGACAGGCTGGCGAACTGCTAAGGAACAATAGCTTTTCAAGTAATATAACATCAAGTGGTTTTCTAAGTCGAAAGAGAGGTAAGTGCTGGACTTAACAAAAAATAAAAAATATATTTTTTTAAAAATATTAAAAATTTGGAGCGGCCGTGATTCGATCGCTGGACGTTAGCATCAGAAAATTACTAAGCGAGTTGCTGAACCACTCGACCACGATCTCGTTGACCTAAGTAATTTACCATAATAAAATCATTGTTGCGCGCGCTATATCGCGATAGTATATAACGCGTAGTAATAATTATCAACGCATTTAAACACCTATTCTTTTAATTTCATACAATTTCCTTCCATTACAAGAAGAAACTAATATATTACAATCTAACAGTTCTGTCAGAATAAATGAAACAAGGAAAGTTGAATGTTCTTATCTTGCAAAACTGACTAACCAGGAGGAACTATTTGCATCGAGTGTATAGATTCTGTGTTGTCAGTTTTGGGAGTAAATTCATCTTAGTGGATTTCATTTTTTAGGATTGTAATAGTCTGGCGCGAAATCGCCAGCCTAAAAAGTGTTGTATATAAACTTACATTGATTTATCCAATACTATTTAGGCCAAGCAAAATAATCCATCACGTCAGGAATGTATAGCTTTATTGTAAACATAATCTATCGACAAGTGTGATTGTAACAAAGAAGTTAAGCATTGACAATCACTAAACATGCATAATATATCAAATACAAACATCAAACATAGAGTTTGAAGAGGATGTAGCGTCGTCTTCAATGACTTAATTTTTTATGTAACTATATACATGTATCTATATTTTGTGTAACTAGAGTAAAGTATCATTAAAATACAGAATAATTTATTGCTGAAGCAGAAAGAATTACAATACAAATGTAGTATTGATTATCAAAATATACATGCACTTAAATACTATTTAAGCAGTTAAGTATATCTAAAAATTAAATCATTGTTAATTAGTGAACTATTCAGTTATAACGTAAGAGTTGTCTGCTCTTTTACAAAATCGGTATGCCAAAAATGAAGAAAAACGTGCAGTGAAATAACATTTTTACATTTTTCTGCTGCTTACACAAATGTTTTGACTGGCGATTTTACAGTGTAATCGACATCTTTTTGCCGCCCCTTTGAAAAACTATAATAGCAGCTATACAGTCATGTACTTCTATCACAATAGCATTTGGTTCTGGCAAGCCAGCAGTCTCGGCCTTGATAACCGTTGCTGAGAGGACTAGTTGAGCTGTTAAATTTCGTATTTAAGCCCGATGCCAATAACGCTACAACAGTTTGTGTTTTAATTCATTAAATGTAACATGTTGAAACATTTTCGAAGGACGACTATGTGATGATAACATTACGTGACTCACTATACTAGAACGAGTACATTGTGTATATCACATGACCAGAGCTGTGTTTTGGTGTTAAGAAAAATGGCTACACGGACCCGAAAATGAAGGCCACCATCTTGAAAGAACAATTTATCCGTGGGTTCACTAAAGAAAACAATTCAACATTACCAAATATTGATACACCACCAGCACCAAACATTGACGTATCCATCATCGACTCCGAATCGTTGGGAAATTACTCAAAGATCTAGATTCATATAAGGCACAAGGACCAGGCAATATACCAACAAGGTTCCTAAAAAGGAAGTTCTACTGAACTCGTCCCAGCCATTACAGTCTTGTTCAATGTATCATAGAGCAAATGTTACTCCACTGTTAAAGAGGGATGACCGAACATCTGCTGCTAACTACAGGCCCATCTCTCTTACATCAGTGTGTTGTAAGCTTATGGAGCACGTTATCCGCAGTAAAGTGATGCGGCACCTAGACAAACACAAGCTGTTGTCCGACAGCCCGTAGGGCTTCATAAAGCGCAGGAGTTGCGAGACTCAATAGGGTAGAGAACAGACTGATGCTATATTGCTCGATTTCAGCAAAACCTTTGATAAAGTGCCTCATTAACGCTGAGATCCTACTAGAAGACCTCCATAGATTAGAACAGTGGGAGAAAGACAGGATGGTGGAGTTTAACCTGTCCAAATCTCCACCCTCTATACCAGCCATGGGCTCACGCTGAATGTAGTTCGACTTCAGCCTATCCTGACGTGTAATAAATTGGCGATGTTACAATCCAAGGGGTATAACCTAAAGCATGGAGAATGGTGGTTTAAGTAAGACTTTCCATGGAGATTGGTGCCAATGGCCGATATTTTGATGTTTTTGTCACTTGGCGGACACATTTTTACCAAAGTAAGTTCGTTTTCTTGTTTTATATGTGGTGTGTATGCGATAACCACCTAGCCATAAGTTTGAGCCACCTATCGGCGGTCTGTTTTAGTCCGTCAGTGCAGCGATAAAAGCCTGAAAGAAGGGATGGTGACATCGGGTGTCCGTAGTCTGCATTGGTTTTTATTAATTCTGACGTATCTGGGGCATTCTGGGTGGTTTTACTGTGTTTGCTAGGTACTTCATGCATGATTTTATTGTTTAAATACTGTTTCTGCTTATTTAGGAGGCTCCATGTGCATATTTTTAACGTTTAAGACGATTTCACGGAGACTCGTCAACTTTAAGACCCTCTCCATGGAGACTTGTTATTATTTTGTAAACCATATGTACTGGTATCATAAACATGGAAGTAATCTCTATTTTGTACCAATGTCAGGGCTACCGTCTTACAGAGGGTCTTGGCTTGGCGAGTAACATATAATTTGAACCAACTACAGTGACAACACTACCTGGCTGCAACAATTGTTGTGATTTTCTTATTTGTACTCCAAAGATATGCATATAATAATAAAGGATGTTTTTTTATAATTTTGTGCTCTGCTCATTATGCACCAGTCAAATCAAACCCTGACTCCCCAAACCCGGGGTATAGTCACGAGTTTTTAACGTTTGATGTCCCCACACTGCCGAATGAGAGCAGGACTTTTGCTCCGCACCTACATGCGTAGATGTGAAATGCAGCCGGGAATAACTTTCACTGATAAGGGTGGGAGTGTTACCTTTTGTAAGGCCATCAGGAAGGGATTTTACCATGGTTTAAAAAGTCAACCCGTCCCTTCCCCGTGCTAAGGGTTTCAATTGACTGGTGCATTGTGTATCTGTAATGATATTCAGTTGAACTGACAAAAGGCCTAGTAGTAGCCGTCTTCTCTACTAGATGGATATTATCTTCTTCGGAAAGGTGTGCTACAGGCCACATCAGTTTGGTAGATTGTGGTTTCAAATATATTTGAAACACCCACCATTTTCTTCATCCCATTTATAATATAGAGGATTTGTAATCAGTTTTCTGATCAGTATTCTTTCAAGCACTTGCTTACAATCCACAAGCAACCAACAACTTCTCAACATGTGGAGTAAAACCAGCATTGACAAATTGAAGCTACTGGGAATCAAACCAAGATTGCTTGTTACAAACACTGCGCGTTAACCATTGCAGCAGTTTTATAAGTGGCAGTATATTGTACGTCAATGTTCAAAACATCACAATGAACCCTCACTTACCCGACCACCCTTATTTATTTTAAAACATACTTATCCTATCTGTTTAAATAATAATAAAGGCTTTTTTAAGAGTTGGTTATATTATAAATCAAACTTTTACTGTTTGTTACATTCATAAGAGTGAAATTCAATAGTCGCTCTCGTCTCTATAATGCATTCATCTTCTTAAATGCATCGTACCATTGACACTTATTTCAAATGGGTCCTGTGTTTTTGTTAAAGAGGCCGCAAGTAGAGAGCACATTATGGTGTTTTCATGTATATGGGCGCACTGCCCTATAGACATTGGTTCTTTAACGCACCTGGTGTACAGCACTGATACATGCGAGACTAGCTTTGGGTTACCTTCCAAATATACCATGTCTAGTTGGGTGGGAAACTCGGAAAATCGTTCCATGAATAAGTGCAACGGCCGAGGTTCGAACCAGGGACCTATTGATCGGTAGTCAAGCGGGCTTTCCGCTCGTAATAAAGGGGTCATTGCCGAGAGGTCATGGTAGACCAATGTCACTTTTTGTGCAATCAATGTAGTAATTATTACGCAAATTTGTTTGATGTTTTTATTTACAAATTGTAGTTTTAAAGGTTCATTAGCGAAGATGGTCAATTTTATAAAGGCAGTGTGATCTGATGCTTTGTGAACCAAAATGTTCCAGGCAGTAGCTTAACAAAGAATACAGCCAGAATCTGTGCTATTTGACCTTTCCAACAAAACAAAAAAAAACATCATTTCATGTTATTTTATAGAATCATAACCTTAAACATGTATTAAAATACGTGAATAAAATATTATCATGAGACTTTACTCAATATTTATTTTCTGGCTTTTCACTTGGGTTCTTCGGGTCGATACAAATGACAAGGTGGTGCTGAAGTTAATCGTTTTCTTTTTTAAGACGAATATCTAAATAGTTATAGCGTATTAAGTGTTTAATTTGCGACACAAAGCTTACTAGTTACACTTTTATTAGGCAATGAGATTTCATTAAAATTTCTCTTTCATTTTCTTTTCTGCCACTTCCTCCTTGAATGCAGTAACGTCTTTTTGGTACGTATTCTTCAAACTAGGTGTCTGAAAAATAAATAAGAACTACATTTTTAGTCAATGAAAGTAACACACTATGCTGCAAAACAATACAAATTCTCCACAGTTCGGGTCTTAAAGTTGACGATTCTCCATGAAATCGTCTTAAACGTTAAAAATATGCACATGGAGCCTCCTAAATAAGCTGAAACAGTATTTTAACCATAAAATCATACATGAAGTACCTAGCAAACACAGTAAAACCACCCAGAATGCCCCAGATACGTCAGAATTAATAAAAACCAATGCAGACTACGGACATCCGATGTCACCATCCCTTCTTTCAGGCTTTTATCGCTGCACTGACGGACTATAACAGACCGCCGATAGGTGGCTTAAACTTATGGCTAGGTGGTTATCGCATACACACCACATATAAAACAAGAAAATGAACTTACTTTGGTGGAAATGTGTCCGCAAAGTGACAAAAAACATCAAAATATCGGCCATTGGCACCAATCTCCATGGAAAGTCTTACTTAAACCACTATTCTCCATGCTTTAGGTACATGTACTTTTTATTTTATTTTTTTAATTTTATTTTTTCATTTATTGATTTGTATTTGTGTCTTTTATTTGTAATGAATTGTGTTTATATATGTAAATTAGAAGGCCATGTTGTAAATAAGTTTATGCATGAACTGTATTAACTTAATGTGTATAACCTTCGTTAAATAAAGTTATTATTATTATTATTATTATTATACCCCTTGCAATCGAAATAATTAATAAAGCAGTGCTTTGTTGCGTGATAAAATAAAGGCAATCGTGCTTTGCCCTAGTGATCATCCATACAAATTATATTTTATTACGCAATAAATCACAGCTTCATATTCATTATTTCGTAATTAAAATATAAATAACCATGTACTCTACAAAGTTAATATGGACTGGGGATGAATATCAGGCGAATTACTGTACACAGATAATAGGGACAGAGAATGAACATCGACGAGGAACTCTACACAGATAATAGGGACAGGGGGTATACATCAAGCGAGGTACTGTACCCAGATGATAGAGACAGGGGGGTGAACATGAGGCGAGTTGCTCTACACAGATAATAGGGGCACAGGGGGGTGAACTTCAGGCAAGTTACTCTACACATATAATAGGGACAGAGGATGAACATCAGGCGAGTTGCTCTACACAGATAATAGGGGCACAGGGGATGAACTTCAGGCGAGTTACTCTACACAGATAATAGGGACAGGGGATGAACTTCAGGCGAGTTACTCTACACAGATAATAGGGGGACAGGGGGTGAACTTCAGGCGAGTTACTCTACACAGATAATAGGGGGACAGGGGGTGAACTTCAGGCGAGTTACTCTACACAGATAATAGGGACAGGGGATGAACATCAGGCGAGTTACTCTACACAGATAATAGGGACAGGGGATGAACTTCAGGCGAGTTACTCTACACAGATAATAGGGACAGGGGATGAACTTCAGGCGAGTTACTCTACACAGATAATAGGGGGACAGGGTATGAACATGAGGCGAGTTACTCTACACAGATAATAGGGACAGGGGATGAACTTCAGGCGAGTTACTCTACACAGATAATAGGGGGACAGGGGGTGAACATCAGGCGAGTTACTCTACACAGATAATAGGGGGACAGGGTATGAACATCAGGTGAGTTACTATACACAGATAATAGGGGGACAGGGGGTGAACTTCAGGCGAGTTACTCTACACAGATAATAGGTACAGGGGATGAACTTCAGGCGAATTACTCTACCCAGATAATAGGGGCACAGGGGCTGAACTTCAGGCGAGTTACTCTACACATATAATAGGGACAGAGGGGTGAACTTCGGGCGAGTTACTGTACACAGATAATAGGGACAGGGGGATGAACATCAGGCGAGTTACTGTACACAGATAAAAGGGACAGGGGTGAACAGCGGGCTAGTTACTCTACACAAATACTAGGGGGACAGGGGGTGAACATCAGGCGAGTTACTCTACACAGATAATAGGGGTACAGGGGATGAACATCAGGCGAGTTACTCTACACAGATAATAGGGACAGGGGATGAACTTCAGGCGAGTTACTCTACACAGATAATAGGTACAGGGGATGAACTTCAGGCGAATTACTCTACACAGATAATAGGGGCACAGGGGCTGAACTTCAGGCGAGTTACTCTACACATATAATAGGGACAGAGGGGTGAACTTCGGGCGAGTTACTGTACACAGATAATAGGGACAGGGGGATGAACATCAGGCGAGTTACTGTACACAGATAAAACGGACAGGGGGTGAACAGCGGGCTAGTTACTCTACACAAATACTAGGGGGACAGGGGGTGAACATCAGGCGAGTTACTCTACACAGATAATAGGGGTACAGGGGATGAACATCAGGCGAGTTACTCTACACAGATAATAGGGACAGGGGATGAACATCAGGCGAGTTACTCTACACAGATAATAGGGGTACAGGGGGTGAACATCAGGCGAGTTACTCTACACAGATAATAGGGGTACAGGGGGTGAACATCAGGCGAGTTACTCTACACAGATGATAGGGACAGGGGGTGAACTTCAGGCGAGTTACTCTACACAGATAATAGGGACAGGGGATGAACTTCAGGCGAGTTGTTTATCCAAATACTGGATGAGGTGGGTATGGGTGAGTTGACGGTGGTATGAGTTGATTTTAACAGAATAGTTCGTATTTATTGTAAGAATATCGTGGTTCATCTTAATGTCAAAAAGCAGCTCCGTCTGAGCTAAGCCTTTCTGAATTGTGTTCCTTACCAAACACAGAACTTAAAGTACCTTGTTTTTGAAAATCTCAAATTGTAATAGGAATATTTAACGTGTTTTAACCAATTTTCTCACGCCACTCAATATTATATGCTTTCAACAGTCTCATACTTAAAGAGTGCACAATTGATCAAACAATGCAATGTTTGTTTTACTTTCATTATGCCACATTCACACACAAGCTATCCGACTTTATCAACCACTATAATGGTTGTTTTACTTACATTATGCCACATTCACACACAAGCTATCCGACTTGATCAACCAATGTTATGGTTGTTGTACTTTCATTATGCCACATTCACACACAAGCTATCCGACTTGATCAACCAATGTAATGGTTGTTTTACTTACATTATGCCACATTCACACACAAGCTATCCGACTTGATCAACCACTGTAATGGTTGTTTTACTTTCATTATGCCACATTCACACACAAGCTATCCGACTTTATCAACCACTGTAATGGTTGTTTTACTTACATTATGCCACATTCACACACAAGCTATCCGACTTGATCGACCAATGTTATGGTTGTTGTACTTTCATTATGCCACATTCACACACAAGCTATCCGACTTGATCAACCAATGTAATGGTTGTTTTACTTACATTATACCACATTCAAACACAAGCTATCCGACTACTTGATCAACCACTGTAATGGTTGTTTTACTAACATTATGCCACATTCACACACAAGCTATACGACTTGATCAACCAATGCAATTGGTTGTTTTACTTACATTATGCCACATTCACACACAAGCTATCCGACTTGATCAACCAATGCAATGGTTGTTTTACTTACATTATGCCACATTCACACACAAGCTATACGACTTGATCAACCAATGCAATGGTTGTTTAACTTACATTATGCCACATTCACACACAAGCTATACGACTTGATCAACCAATGCAATGGTTGTTTTACTTACATTATGCCACATTCACACACAAGCTATACGACTTGATCAACCACTGTAATGGTTGTTTTACTTACATTATACCACATTCAAACACAAGCTATCCGACTTGATCAACCAATGTTATGGTTGTTGTACTTTCATTATGCCACATTCACACACAAGCTATCCGACTTGATCAACCAATGTTATGGTTGTTGTACTTTCATTATGCCACATTCACACACAAGCTATCCGACTTGATCAACCACTGTAATGGTTGCTTTACTTACTTTATGCCACATTCACACGCAAGCTATCCGACTTGATCAACCACTGTAATGGTTGTTTAACTTACATTATACCACATTCAAACACAAGCTATCCGACTACTTGATCAACCACTGTAATGGTTGTTTAACTTACATTATGCCACATTCACACACAAGCTATACGACTTGATCAACCACTGTAATGGTTGCTTTACTTACATTATACCACATTCACACACAAGCTATCCGACTACTTGATTAACCAATGTTATGGTTGTTTTACTTACATTATGCCACATTCACACACAAGCTATCCGACTTGATCAACCACTGTAATGGTTGTTTTACTTTCATTATGCCACATTCACACACAAGCTATCCGACTACTTGATCAACCACTGTTATGGTTGTTTTACTTACATTATGCCACATTCACACACAAGCTATCCGACTACTTGATCAACCAATGTTATGGTTGTTTTACTTACATTATGCAACATTCACACAAAAGCTATCCGACTTGATCAACCAATGCAATCGTTGTTTTACTTACATTATACCACATTCAAACACAAGCTATCCGACTTGATCAACCAATATAATGGTTGTTTTACTTACATTATACCACATTCACACACAAGCTATCCGACTTGATCAACCAATGTAATGGTTGTTTCACTTACATTTTGCCACATTCACACACAAGCTATCCGACTACTTGATCAACCACTGTTATGGTTGTTTTACTTACATTATGCAACATTCACACAAAAGCTATCCGACTTGATCAACCAATGCAATGGTTGTTTTACTTACATTATGCCACATTCACACACAAGCTATCCGACTTGATCAACCACTGTCATGGTTGTTTTACATACGTTATACCACATTCACACACAGGCTATCCGACTACTTGATCAACCACTGTAATGGTTGTTTAACTTACATTATGCCAGATTCACACACAAGCTATCCGACTTGATCAACCAATGTAATGGTTGTTTTACTTACATTATACCACATTCACACACAAGCTATCCGACTTGATCAACCACTGTAATGGTTGTTTTACTTACATTATGTCACATTCTCACACAAGCTATCCGACTTGATCAACCACTGTAATGGTTGTTTTACTTACATTATGCCACATTCACACACAAGCTATCAGACTACTTGATCAACCACTGTAATGGTTGTTTTACTTACATTATACCACATTCACACACAAGCTATCCGACTACTTGATCAACCACTGTAATGGTTGTTTTACTTACATTATGCCACATTCACACACAAGCTATCCGACTTGATCAACCACTGTAATGGTTGTTTTACTTACATTATACCAGATTCACACACAAGCTATCCGACTTGATCAACCACTGTAATGGTTGTTTTACTTACATTATACCACATTCACACACAAGCTATCCGACTTGATCAACCACTGTAATGGTTGTTGTACTTACATTATGCCACATTCACACACAAGCTATCCGACTTGATCAACCAATGTAATGGTTGTTGTACTTACATTATACCACATTCACACACAAGCTATCCGACTTGATCAACCAATGTAATGGTTGTTGTACTTACATTATACCACATTCACACACAAGCTATCCGACTTGATCAACCAATGTAATGGTTGTTTTACTTACATTATGCCACATTCACACACAAGCTATCCGACTTGATCAACCACTGTAATGGTTGTTTTACTTACATTATGTCACCTTCACACACAAGCTATCCGACTTGATCAACCAATGTAATGGTTGTTTTACTTACATTATACCACATTCACACACAAGCTATCCGACTTGATCAACCACTGTAATGGTTGTTTTACTTACATTATACCACATTCACACACAAGCTATCCGACTTGATCAACCAATGTAATGGTTGTTTTACTTACATTATGCAACATTCACACACAAGCTATCCGACTTGATCAACCAATGTAATGGTTGTTTTACTTACATTATACCACCTTCACACACAAGCTATCCGACTACTTGATCAACCAATGTAATGGTTGTTTTACTTACATTATAACGTTACCACATTCACACACAAGCTTTCCGACTTGATCAACCACTGTAATGGTTGTTTTACTTATATTATGCCACATTCACAAACAAGCTTTAGCAAACGGCATTTTATATGATATACGTATGAAGTTATAAACTTAATTCCAGTCACTTTGACCTATAGTCTACGACATTAATATTGTCAGTGTTTCCAGACGTCGTAATGTTATATTTATTATCTCTCCGTATCCCCACATATCCTAGATAATACAATCACATTTTATGAGCATAGTTCGTCAAAAGGCACCGCAATGTCCAACACTGGTTTGTTGTGAGATAAATAATTGGGCAGATTTTTGGTATGAAATGTAGCATTTTCTTGATACAGTCAATATTGGCTTCATCCTTCTTCTGTCCTTAACGTTGATTAAATGACTTCATATTTAGTGTGTATATTATTTATGATGCGATATATCTCCTATATAGACAAATGACTCGAGTTGTATACTGGTGGTTGTTCTCCAGTTTATGCAGTATTTAGTCGTACAATGGCGAACAATGGCCGAACAAGTTTGTATTGGAATAACTTATCAACCAGTATAAGTCTAACGCGATATTCTGCAATGTCAATATAAACAGAAATCACTGACCATTACATCCATTTAGGGAGAGCGGAAGTGTAATTTACCTGCTCACTTTTATTCACCAAGTAAATTAAAATAACGGTAAAGCTTGTTCACATTGAGATGAGCCTGACCTATTGATTAGCATAATTTAACAGTCGATATATTGTCTACGATTACAACACCGAGTGTATGTTTTCATAATCGGCGAGTATCACGAAGACGCTCAAGATGTAATACAAACACAAATCTGAAATACCGATATTGTACGATTTGCTGGCGGAAATTGATATAATCAAAGCAAAAATCTTGTAATATATTCTTGCATAAAGGTCAGGATCAGGTAACAATAGCCAAGCTATACACATTGAAAAAGATAATCCCTTTTCCAATATCCTTATATGTTGTTGTACCTGATCTGCCTGTTTACTTTAAGTGGCTCAGGTCCCAATACCGCGTTAGAGTTATACTAGACATATTTATTCTTCAAATGTCATTGAATAACACTGTCAGTTGGTGGACATAGCTCACCGAACCTATCGTTTGATATCTGACTGAAAATACGTTAACATAATGGTTTCGAAAATGGTAATCTTGTACAGACTCATTACTTCAAACGCGCAATTTACTTTAACTTTATGGCATTTACTGCTTGAGTTAGCACTGTCAATGTTTGTGTGTACATGTACTTTCTGAGACAATCATCATTCCATTACATTACCTGATAATGTTGTCTTGCATCTGTAAACTTGATGTATGAAGATACAAGAAGAAAACAGACAAAGTAAAACTTTAACATCTTGTCAGTAAGAAGTGTTTCTTATTTTGTAACACACATTTAAACGTAACGTGTCTAAGCATTAATTCGAATGGATGACACTATAATTATATTTCAAAGTCGATCGACGTGATATTGTTCATTGCTTCAGTTGAGGGTTGTTTATGCAGTGTAATCCATATAACGTAATACATATTTCACTTTATGAGCTGTCAATTCAAAAATAAGTACTTTTTCAATTTTATATAGTCGAGTCTTGACAATTTGAGTTTTGCTTGATTGATTGGACTACAGTAACTGTTGTTTCCGGATATGTCTGTATCTTTCTTAATATTTGTTATCGGTTTTGCTTTTATCATATCTTTCAATAGTCGCTACGCCAGTTGTCAATCAATACCCTTTTAATAAATTCCTGTTCCTGAATTGCTTGTCATTAAAGCGTTTGTATTGCGTTTTATTCATACTTGTTTTTAAATGCAAGAACTGTCATCATGAAACACGTTTAGCTGTATAAGTTTGTGATCAATCATTTTATGAACACGCCTAGTTGATTGTTACTTACTTTTTTGCAATCTTGTTTTTATTTGAGCCACTTCTGTTTATACAATTGTAGGGTATGGTAATTGTAATAAGATTTACACTTTAATTTGAAAGTTGGGAAATTGGAAACATATTTTCGTAATTCATTACGCCAAAGTACATATTTTGACAACAACTGTTGGTAATATTTGTACACAGATACCAATGAACTGCTGAATAGTCACCTAGACAACTATGTTCTACGAGTACGAGAGGTGTTCAACTCATTTGTGACCAGAAAATAAACATCAATATTTTGTTATTTTAATAATGAAATCGAATAAAAACTATTATATTTTGTAAATCAGTGTACCAAGAAGTATATATAATCATTGTAAATTGACAATACGTTACGGCTATATCATAATCATCATTGTAGTAGATGGTCTTCTTATTAACGTTTTGAAGGTCCAAACTCGAAATAATTATGTTTACATTTTCTTCCTTTAATCGATCTTTTAATATCAATCAATCAATATAATTATATTGTTAAAGCATTAGAAGACTTCGGTATCCACTGTTTGGTTCTAATATACATCAATGCTTTTGTTTGGCGTTGTTTATGGTGACTTGAAGCTGAATCTAGATGAAATACTATGTTCTTGGAACAATCGCTAGTAAGATGCATAACACTTATTTGTCAAACACTGATTTGAAATGGTTTGTACATAGACCTAAGCCTTCAATGTCGTCAATTTGATGTTTGATACATCCGTCTTTAACACTAACGGCTATCATGTTTACCAAAAGAATTGCCGAAATTATAATAAATGGTTACGCTGGTTACGCTTGGGCTATTTTAAAATTAGTCCTTTTTGCACGTGATTCAGAAACTTATGCGTGTACACAATGAAACCTTGATTTGTTTGTACTATATTTGGATCGCCATATATGAGAAACACAAAAAGTTGCTAATAATTAAATCGGTAATGGTGTCGCCCTTGTCTAAACATGAAGTCACATTGGCTCTTGGCATACTCAAAGCCGGTTGTAGAGTACCGAATATGGTGTGATAGAAAAATGGTACACAGTGTACAATAGTTCGTCTTTTTGAACGATCCCACGCCTCAGACTGTGAAAACAATCTGTCTCAACCAGGACAAACCCGAATAATGAAGCGTTAATAACATGCTAACATTCACGAAATGCACAGATATTTCCACTTCCGGTACACCAACATGAGTGAAAAACGAATTATTAGTATCCGATAACAAGTTTTTGACCATTTTTAATTTAAAGAAAATGTGGATTTCCGGCGTTCCATACTCATGCAATTATATGAGACAAATGGTGTGTTTTGTATTTTAACAACTTGTCTGGGACCAACAAATAGATATATTGTCGCGGATAGACATAATGGGGACTACTAATCTCGATCCAAATTAGCATCTTTACGCAATCCTGGTCATTTTTACCCTGGACATTGATCATTTCTTCGAGGAGCTTCGTTTGCAAGCCCATGAACACAACCCCTAAAACGTCAATGAGACCTCTCAATCGCTAATTAGGGAACAGAGCCATATGTCGCAACACCGCATAACACATATTGTTTTCCAATGTAGCTGAGGTGTAACACACACAGCATTTGCATTGAAATTATCACTTGTGAATTTCATTTTTGGGGTGTGCTTCTTTGGAACCAGACAATTTTGCTACAAACTATATTTATGTCATAGAATTTTTAACTATGATTGAGAAAGCATAAATGTTTATTGTTGCCACTTTCATGAAAATATCGAATGTTAAATAACTTTTTCAATCATTTAAAAACTTTAAAGACTCTCACTGTAGTTCCAAACGGGAGGTACCTCGGAGTCGCACTGAACAAGAAACTGTCCTGGAACAGCCACATCGACTCAGCGGTCAAGAAGGCTTACAATAGTCTGGCCTTTCTATGCACACTGTCCGTCCGAGATCAAGGCACAGTGCTAAAAGACACTCGTCAGGCCTATACTTGAGAATGCTTCCCTCATATGGGACCTTCATACTAGCAATAACGTCGATAAGCTAGAAGCGGTCCAACGCCGAGCAGCCCGGTTCGTATATGGCGACTACTGAAGAACTAGTAGCACCAGTGAAATGACTACAATAGCCTTCACTAGAACAGCGCTGCCAGGTTATGATGTAATCATCCCACCTGAAGTCTACCTCCATACCATCATATCTGCAACTTTGGGCCACACGTCCAGAGTGCTAATGTAAGCAATGCCATAACTGTAATCTCATCAAACCAAAACAGCATCAATGTCAACATTTTCTGTTTTTATAGAAGACACAAGACAAATAGAAAATTAGTTTTCCAACAGGCCCGGATCCACCGGGGGGCACAGGGGGGCCGTGCCCCCCCCCCCCCAGCTGGCCTCGGAGTGACCATTTTTTACATCACTTTAATGTTAAAATCCTTAAAATATTTTTTTTAAAATACCAATCGATATGGCTATGGATCGATATTTTGTGACAATAACCCTGTATATTACATATTTCGGAAGCGAGGGCAATAAAATGTGCCCACCTGTTGTGTTATCTTCAGGTCCAGATTACACTTGATCTAATCATCCAGATGTATGTTTTACTGCGTCTGAATGATCGGGGTCAAGGTGTCTGTGCCCCTTGATCAATGTCACTAAAGCGTTTGAATTAACAGATTAAAAAGTTTGACATTAACTTGAAGAAAGTAAATTTTCTTATGGGTATGTTTATTTGTTATACAGATTATGTAACACTACAATTTTGATAATTTTAAGCCTGTCTGCTTGTCAAAGAAACACGTTAAAAAATGATTTTAATTCAAAATTGAGAAAAAATCTTGATAAGGGGCACATTTAAATGGTCTATTTGCAAGTTGGCAATGGATATAGCCGGGGAAACGACCGTACATGTTTTTGCCTTCCAGCTTTCCCCCACTGCCGTGGAAAGGTTTGGTATTTTTCTAGGAACCCATTCCTCGGGAACAGTATTTAGGTGTTAGGGGCGGGGAAATACTGGAGATTTTATTATCAGCTGTCCCCGCAGGGCCGTGGAAGGACGGGGTTTTTGACAACTCAAAAGTAAAAATCCCGACCCATCCCGGAGTATGGGGTGGATGCAACTGACTGGGGCATAATTATATCACGACTGGTCTTCAAAGTTCAAGTATTATTTATGGGTAGTCTGGAAGATTTTTTTAAAGAATATTGTGTAATTCATGTATGTTTTTTATAATGTAGCATTTCAAATTTTATACGTTTACTTTTGATTTTGAAAGCTTAAAGTGCAGGAAATTGCATGATTTTAATTCAAAAAGTGAAAAATTCGTCACCCCCACACCCACCCCAACTTAGCCTTACAAAAAGTCGTGTGCCCCCTAGTCCAAAATTTCTGGATCCGGGCCTGCAATATGTAAGCTTTGCATCAGCGGTCGTGAGAAGTGAAGCCTAGTGGTTTTCAGAGAAAATGTGAAAGTCAGCGTAATATCTGATTATTCGACTGGGCCCATTTATCGTTTATTAAAAATAATACACGTTTTGGAATAGATGCCGCGTTTCGCATTCCATTGTCATAAATTGGTCAAAATGTTCGTTATGATACCACCTAGGAAATATTGGAATATGGATCATTTGTGTTAAATCGTTATGTCACAAGGCAGAACACATGAAATGAAACACTATGCCTGAACTAAAGAAATTAGGAATTATTACCTTTACCTATTTAGAATGTGTGTTTATTCTATCTAGGATTACCATGAGTCCCTATTATAGCTTGACCACATATAACTGAGTCTCTTTGCATAATTCGTTAAAATCCGGAAAATCCGAAGTTGTGAAACATATACTTACATTTATAGCTGGCCTTATACGGAGATAAACGGTATACAGTAAATAAACATACGAATCGAATAGAGCCGAATATAGCAGGACTTTGATGAGTCTCAGTTTAACCTGGTCAAGCTATAGTAATAATTTTTTTTTTAAAAATAGGGACTGTTTTCATAATATCTTGACTCAACAAGTGAGAAGTATTTAGGTGAGCGATTTAGAGCACATACGTATCTATAGTCCGCCGATGATAACTCTAGCCTTTGTTTAAAAATGAAAATGGCAATTAAATGCTTTTCCGATGTCCACTTTTGTTCAATCTGGAGTGTAATAACTTATAATACATGCACCCATTCAATCTACACTAAAAAAACAAGCATTCAGTCGACCGTGGTGTGTTGATATAGCTTGACCAGATTTAGTAGGCACTCCGGACATATTCCGTGCATATTTCGGACAAAGTCGGTGCAAAAATAAACAAATATTTCCGATAGGTACCGACTATGCTTACGGAAAATAATACATCTATATACTAGTAGTCCAGTAAGGGTAAGATGACAGTGACGCAGAGGTATAGATAAACCATGTTTTTTGAGCCGTGACTAATTAATGCAGGGAGGTTTATTTGCCCTCAAAGGGACGTATAGGTATAGGGTATGCATTAAGACTTAAGGTGTTTCACCTGTGTTGGATTTTTCTGTTGACGCTATATAAACCTGTTACAATTTACATTTTTTAAAAAACATTTAACTGACTTATATTAGCAAACGGTTCGATAGTATGTCAATATCGCAGAACATAATGCATACGACCACTATATAATGGCAAAATTTCCATAAATAAATATTAAAGATGAATATATAATGAGAAAACATTCATATTGTATGTTAATAAATGGGTGATTTGATATTAGCCCTGTTATTTGTTCGAGGGCAGTCGTATTGGCATGAGGCCGTAGGCCGAGGACAAATAACAGGGCTAACATAAAATAACCCATTTATTGACAATTTTATTTAATAAGTATAAATTATTTTAAAATTTTCTTCATATGTAACGTAAGCACATCAAATTAACTGGACCGGCATAAAAGACGGCGAAAAATTTCAGATTTTTGCATCCAAATAAGTCCAAATTGTAGCAAATGATCTAACTAAGAAAATGAATACCCATATGGCATGTGTCCGTTCAGTAATAAAAAAGTTATATACATTTTAGTGAGTAAAAATCGATTTTCCATAATTTCAGCTGAAAATCTATATCACTTTTTGACCCTGTCTATTAGCCAATCAGATTGGTTTATAGGCCGGCCAATATTAATATCACTTTTCGGCCCTGTCTATTAGCCAATCAGATTTTATAACACATTTCGGCCCGGGTCGATAACTGATATAGATTTTTTGCCCTGATATAGTGGAAGCATGGCTTTTATTAGGCTAGGTCAATGATGTGTTAACGGGCTAATAATTGATAGTTGTTTAATAAATAAAGATATAAGTTCTTTACATGTGGATAAAACATCAATATATAAAGGCATAACTTCCTCATATCAAGATAAAACATCAAAATATAAAGGCATAACTTCTTTATATGTAGATAAAACATTTTTTTATATTTAGAGATTTTGCCATTATAAAATGGTCGCATGCATTTATGTTCAGCGATATTGACATTATATCGAACTGTTTGCTAATTTAAGACAGTAAAGGCGTTCCATACATGTCCCAATAGTAGGTATATACACATACCATGACTGGAAAATGTGATATCACGGTGGGGGATCCAACAGTTTATTAATAGTACTTGTCTGTTTGAGCGTCGATGAATTCTTGTTGAAATTAGTCGAAGAATCAAGATAACATATAACTGATGGGGTTTTTTTTAAAAAAAGATGAAGAACACTTGGTATCTACACATCCTTGTGGTGTTATTAAGGTCAAAATTTAAATCGCATACCTCGTTTTTATCACTGATTATCTCTTGTAAAAACTTCCTGACTGACGCTGTATCGACCAACGCCAGGTTATCTTACTCAGCGTCATGCATAATCAGATTGATATACAAAAACTTCTATTTCAATGCATTCCAGTAGATTCATACCAAATCGGACTATCACAATTACCTGTCTTTCTAAGAACTAAGTTGTCATTTTTACTGCAAACACCTCCTGATATGTAGTGTTACCTTAATTGGCTCAAAGTTCAAAATAAAGTCATTCAAATGTATCAGTCAATGTATCGCACTAATGCATTGACCTTGAATTTGAGTTAAAACAATGAGTTACCTAACGGCAATCAACATTTTTATTCTTGGAAGAAACGTGAAAAAAAATCAGAATTTTACATAGAAAATATCACCAATATGTAGCCGATTGTCTAATTAAGAAAATTAGTATCAACATGATATGCTTCATTTTTATAACCAAGAAGTTACGTACAATTCAGCGATCAATCTGCCGTCAGTAGATCCATTTAAAGTGTATAGAGCTATATCGGAAGATATTTTTTTTTAAAGTTTCATAATCTGAAAAACAATTATGCTTTCATATCCATTAGATCATTTTTCGCTTCAGTTTTAACAGAATTTCTTTCTGTGATTTAGTGGACATGCAAACTGTCCATTTTCATACGAAAGTGTTCTAGAACACCCTATGAAACTATAAGAATCGTATATTTTTCGACGAATGAATCAAAGTACACTGAACCCATCCAAAGTTTTAATTTGCAATTAAGGTAGTCTAGTATCATACTTAAAAAAATGCAAGTAATTATTTTGACATTGAATGACTGTTAGAATATAGCTCTATACACTTTAAGTTTGATGATAGGACTGCTCAAACTCTTCATTCCTATATTTCGGGCCACCGATTACTGAACGTGTTTTGCCTAATTAGTGTATTCGTAAGTGTGTAGTTTTAACGAAAAAGGAACTGCATAAATATACATAACAGGTCTAGTCTGCAATTAGCAAACATTTTGATTAGTTAGATATGCAGACGTTTGCTGACATGAAAATACATGTAAGTGCGTAAATAAGTTGGTGTAACGAATACGAAATGATATGAAGATAACTTAAACAGATTTGAGTTTGTGTTTTTTCAGGAAATATATTTAAACTCAATATAAAAGCGACAAATTAAACATTTTCAATCCAACATATGGAAAACACGTACAACATATGAAGAGCATGCTGTTTTTTTACAATAAATATTTTTCTAGCCAACAAATCGCCGTTAAATTTGAAACATGTGTGTAATGAAAGGTATGTTATATTTCTATAACAAAAATCAAACAACTGAAGTGAAAATATAAAAGATTTTCTCGTGTTGGTCAAACTGTCGCGAATTTTCAGTCACACCTCCTGATGGAGAATCAGTTTTTCTTAGTCATTGCTGCACGTACAGATAAAATAACTACATGTACATGTTTGGAAATGTATAAAGGGTGGCACTGCATTGAGATATTTGGGCAAATTAATTTGATTGTAACATAAATCGATAACAAATAAGACTTTCGTATTTTTTTCGTCAAAATGTGTACAACATATGTACACCATGAAGTTCGACATATGAAATTATGCATAACCCATTTTGGTATCGATATGTTGGATCCCCCACCGTGGATATTCTGTCACGGCTAAAAAAACATGGTTTATCTATAGAATCCACTATTACGGTGTAAACCAATTATAAAGGCTTATACAAAGTTAACATGTTTGTGTTATTTTAATGCTAAACTAAACTCTACCTGTTCTGGCAATGGTTGTAATCTTTTGGGTACACATAAACAGCTACGTCATTGGAAAAATATCCTTACTGGACTGTACATCTAAAACATAACGCGACTTACTGCAAAATTGATCAAAACGAAACGTACTCATTGTTTAGAAACCTACATGTAATAAACTCAAGGAGAAAAGAAACGCAAAACTTTTCGGGGGTCATAGTTTCCTAAATAAATGCGATATATTGTTTTCGTTTAATGTAAACGATACATGGGTTACAACCGGGTTACAACCTAGAAATTTCAGCACTTTTGTACATAATTAAATGTGTTTAACCGGTTTTTACCAGTTTAGTGTACATGTCAAATCCAATTTCCGCACATAGAGCAAGCCCGAAATCGCAAAGCGGAACATTTCTAATGCCGAATGGCAGGGTGTCAATAACACTTATGAAAACTCATCAAATAACAACATATACTGAGTACATCTAGAAACGCAACACTGGGGTTACTGTCAACACCATTTCAAACTTATAATAAAACAAAAAATAATTGACAACCAAACTGTATTTACTTGATGGTATTTTATTCCATGAACAATGTAACTGTAACAATACTTTTACAAAGTGGTATCGATGTGATTGAACAGTGCTTGTGTGTATAGTGCGGCTAAAAGTAACGTATATATGGTACATGTGGAGTTACTGGTCATGTTGGAGTGTTGTTTCACATGGATGCCTTGGATATGGGTGGGTGTAAATGGTGCAAACGTGCTAATACTGTGTCTCCATATAAAACATTGTTGGTAAATGATAATTTAGCCATAGTGAAACCTCCCATTCGACGTCCCCGTCATAGGCATCCGAATCGCCTGATTTCGCTCATGTTCGGGCTATCCTGACATTTTTATTCCGAAGCCTAGTACTTTTATTTTGTGATTTTCTCTCCATAGACAAACCTTACAAAGGATTCGAAGCAAGTAACACCAACATTGATCATGCCTAAATGATGCACGTGGAATTCGTGCGTTTTGTGATTTTCTTGACGCACGGAAGTTACGTAACCCGATCGATAAAATTTGCACATAAGACAAGTTCCTACACGATTTTACAATATTATTACACAAAATTAAAAGATGTATGAACAATGAAAGTAAGAAAAAACCAACGATGAAAACGTTGCGTTTCTAGATATACTGAGCATAAAATAAAAGTGTTTGCCTGAGCACACACGGTCGGAAGCAGTCGGACTGCTCCAAATGGGTTTGAGTCCTTCTGATGTTTTCGGGCAATTTCATTACCAACCTTCAATCGTTGCATGGCTACATGAACGATACCAGGTCTCTGGAACGATCACACATGGAGATTAAGGAGAACCACTCGACGAGACGGGACCATACGCATACTATATTGCAGGAACCACTTTCGGCCAGAATTACTTCTATAATACGTAGGAGCCCACGGGTTGGCAAAACTACAACGTATATGAAGAAAAAAGAAAAATAAAGTTCCTTTTTCAAAATATCATTTTTATTAATTTTCTTTTCATTTTACATTAAAGACGATAACTATACACTTCAAAGTCGCCTATGTTTAACCTCCTAAATAGTTTACCAGTAGTATCATAAACACTGACTAAATTCATCTACATGTATTATTAACATATGTACGTGTTTTCCAATTACTAACGTTAGTACATTTTTCCAACTACCGAAATCATTAACATGGATGTACAGAACTTTGAGTAGTTCGCAATTGGTAGGTAATAAACAATCAATTTATATTAACAATGATTTGAAACTCCGTCTATGTTTTTCTTGGCTTTACAGCACATGGGAGGCCTTTATTCGTAAATGAAACATTATCCCACAACTATACATCACAATTGTTATATCATGGAAGAGGCGTGGATGTTTGAAGTGCATTCGTGTTGTGGTACTTACACCAGATGAGTCATTATTTATTTTTGCAACATTGCTTGTCTTTTTGCAATATTTGTTAAACCGTAACAAAAATGTCATAACAAGCTATTTTGGTTGGTTGCACATAACTTGTTTATCAATGTCAGATAGATTTTTATGCATTATTCCAATCAGAAATGACATGTCTACATCATGGAAGTAGTAAATTGTGCTGTTTTGGGCTGTCATCAGACCAGAACACTTGTGTGTATATGCTAGTAACTAACGATAGGGATCAAACTATGGTAACAAAACCATACATTCATCAAATACACATTTCGTCTGCCTAATAATACATCCACAGCGAAATTTAACGATAGTTTTCTTCCGAATAATTGTATTAAAAAATTGTACCCAGCGTTTGCGTCTATCGTGTAACATTTGTACACACATATATAATAATATCATTTCCCTGTGGTTTGGGAAATTATTTTACCGTCTTTGTGAAGAGCCAACCTTCCAGGATAAGCATTCATGTGTGTCATTAAGTAAATATTTTAACAAATTGGATAAAACAGAAATTGAAGGTTGGTTGGTAGAGGCGTATATTTGTATATGTCTTTACTGTAACGGGATTGTTTCATTTCTTAAAATATGATTAGCTACAATGTTTGGTATACGTTGGACACATACTGTTGTACTGTGCACAAGACATATATTTCAACCTGATTCGTCCACAGTTTGTTTCATACCAACATATTTAGTCGGAATAATTACTCCATGTAACGGTTCTTCCTGTACGGGCTATTTTGTTACAGGCACACTGTCTGACCAATTGCCAAAATATCGACTGACATAGTGCTGGTCCGCCAATGACCCACTACTAAGATAATGTTAGTATAATATCAACCCAATTGGCAGACAATAAAATGACTGATGTCAACAAGCTGTTTAAACAAAGACGTAGTACTACATGCTGCTGCCCCAATACTGGCATACTGAGAATACACTGATTGACACTCAGTCGACATATTAACTGACATACTAAATGTACATCTACTGACATATTTCCAGTTTGCTAGGAACCCACTGATTAACATACTTGTACTGACTAACACACTGACTGTTATGTGGATATGAACTGATCCACTGATTGTGGTAAGTTTTCAAAACAATGTGGATGCAAATGTCACTGTTGTCAAACCATAAATATTCATTTTTCTAACAAATCACAGCATTTATGATGAAACGAGTTCCTTTGCTAATAGGTCTACATCGGAGTTCGTTGTGATTGATTGAAAACACATTGATCAATCTTTTAAATGCTTCATTAAATTATTAACGTAAATAATGACAATAATGTAATGCTGTTAAAAGAAAAACATGTTTAAAACTGCATTCATTGCATTAAATGTATTTTGAAGATACATTATCACTTCATTTGAATAAATCAAAATTATCAAATAGAACCCTTCAAGTGCATTGGTTTATGTCAATGATGCAAAATATACTTACTCTAATATTTTTTCATGTAACATGTCATGAATTGTCTAATTTCCAGTGGTGATACTCGTGGCTATGATAGTCATTGATTGGAAGCACAACTGTGTATGCTTAACACTTTATTGTTTTGCTTCATATTCAATGAAAAGTTACAAAAAAATAAAATACCCATCGCCCATCACATGGTATGTCCTTCCTGTAACACCATGTCCCTAATGTTGCACCATGTGTTAAGTTTATTACATGTTTCTATACCAGTGATTTTGATGAAGAAAAGCTGTCTTTTATACCGATAGATCTTAACAGACACAACAGAAAAGTTTCTTTTACCATCTGATTAGAATTAAAAAGACCACGATAACTTAATAACGATCAAATTGCATATTTTCAAAGACGTTTCTCCAAAAATGCCATATGTTTTTTACCGTTTCATGTTTATTAAATACAAATGCACTTTTGTGTTATATGAGTCGAGTTCTTTTCAAATAACAAGAACATTTCTACCTTTGTATATTAGTGTTTAATATATTGCATGATACAAAGGCGTTACAGGAAGGACATTTTAACAAACCACGTCAAACAAATTACAGCATCCTTGTGAAATATTGATTATTTGATGTGGAAATTGTGTTCTACAGCATAGGTTATACATCAATACATCGTTTAAACAAGAAAAATATCATATATTAATACTTTTTTTAAAGGAAAAATATTATTCAATTACAGAAATGAATAAAATTTTGAAGTATGCCTCATTCTAAAATATTTCACCAATGATTGTGTACTACACACGGAATTAGATTTTTATGAATTTATTTATGATTTTAGGTTTGTATGGTATTTACTATTTAGCCAACATCCCCGGACGATATTATTTCCCAATGTTATTCCCCACGCGTATGCCAACCGAAGTATCATAATGTACATTATAACGGACTTTGTACTAGAATGACACTCCGGCAACATTTCCTGTACAACTGTATCAATTTAATGAATCGGATATGTCAGGATGTCATTCGGGCATATGGTGGTCATGTCAGATATTGATGTGCGACTTCGTTGTTGACTTCAATGAAATAAATGGCCATTTTTAATAAGTTGTTATTATAGTTCAGAGTGGTAGTTTTTAGTGCATATGATAGAAAACAGTTTTCTGATTCCTATGGTATATTCCGTTCACTTATCGGTGTTATACTCTTTGACGATGATTTTAACAGCGAGTCAAAGTTATAACCAGTGGTTTGGACCTTATAAAACAACCAAGAGAGTCCGATTGTAAAAATGTAACGGTTTAGTTCCCACGGTCCTTCTCAATGAACTGGTCCCACAACCTCATTTTCGATTCAAGATCTGCAGTTTTTGAGAAGGAGGACACGTGGTACCAGTCTACTAATCAATGAACCACACAGTTCTAAACATAGTAACAACACACGGTGAATCAAGAGAGGGAGGGAGGAAGAGACCCACACTTTTTGAATGTGTAGACCTTCAAGATTGCTTATCCTGTATGTTTCTTCCTAAATTTCGTGTTCTTGTGAGACTGTGATAATGATGGTGTTTTTATTTAGTTATGATTACTTTGAGCACTTGGGCTAGTATTCAACTGCTTTAAGTTTAGTTTTTTGTGTAGTAAATTTTATTTACATTTAGCCCCCCTTCCCATTATTTGGAGGGGCAAAACAGAGCAAAAATGTACAGTTACTGTGTGTTTTATTATTTTATATTGATGTCCCCACTTGTTTCCAATGCTCTTCGAAAATGTTTCGAGTATAAAAACTAGCAAAAGTTTATTGCATTTGCCTATGACACGTTTCTCCTATGGATTCATAGAACAGTGGTTGGCGTGTTGGATTACAGTGCGTGTCAAAATGTTGCATCTCTGTTTACCACCCTTTTAAAAATGTTAACATACGAGTAGTTCACTCCCCTTAATCATTGCCTCCTACAACCTGTAAACCTTAAAATTATGTAGATGTACATCGATGCCCTTATATTTATCCTTTTCAAAAGCATCGTCCCACCACCAGTGCTTTGATTAAAATTACGAACATTCGACTAGTGTAGTATAAATATACAGGCTCTGTGGAAATACTTCCCAAAGTCGTACTGAACACGAACGTGGTCTTGATATTGATTTGATACCTAGCCTTGTCAGTTATAGTATACGTTCATGTTTCGTTTGATTGACAGTATGGTTTCTTATCACCAAATAGCAGAGCACAAATAACATATTTACAAAAAACAACACTCCACAAGCATTGATCTTAAACATTTTCGAACTCATCACAAAGCCGCTGTGCACCCAAGTAGAAGTTAAGATAATAGTTCAAGAACCCAAATAATTGTCTTCTACGGCCTTTTATATATTATCAGTAAACGCTTCAATCACTTACATAGCATTACTTTTTTGTTTAATCATATCTGAGTTTGGATGATTTGTTTTGCGTATTGTTCGAGGTTATTTTGATGTGTATAGCTAGTTTGTGTTTTTTTAAACATTTCTCTGTAATTACGAAACATACATGTATGAAATTTTGCACGAATAGATGAAATATATCTGTACTATTATGGAAATCCCATAAATCAATTTTCTGTGCAATTTGTCGTATAATAGCGATTATGACCTCATCTAGCCCGTATGAGTGTAACTATACACCTTCTCATCGAGTTAACGTAACGCTGAATCAGTTGATGAGGCATGTGATTCCATTCCGTCGTGAGGGCATTCACCAAGTCACCGGCGTTATTGAGGTTGTAATTGCGTCGAGCACGTCTCCCTAACTTATTCCATACATGTTCTATGGGACTCGTATCGGGAGACATGGCTGGACATAACGTGACCCTCGCTACATGTGGACGGGCATTGTCCTGTTGCAGTGTAGAAGGGGCATGTCTTTGAAGGAATGGAATGGCTTCCGGTACTAACACCTCATTGATATGCCGTTGGGCATTCATGTTTCCATGAATAACAATGAGTCTTGTCTTTCGCCCGCCAAACCATCAGGGCGCAGCCAAATATGTTATGATTCCTTACACAAACTTGGGCGAATCTTTCCCCTCGACGACGGTATACTCGCTGTCGACCGTCGGCAAAGCTTAGGTTGTACCTAGACTCGTCAGTAAAAAGTACGGAGTTACACTCCTGGCGACACCAGTGACGGTGTATATGGACGCCGGGCTATAATAGGGCGATTCTGTGCCCGCAACCTGTTCCGCACAGTCTGTGGGTGGACGTTAAAGTATCGGGCTGTCCGAGTTGTGGACAAAACCTGTCACGTAAGTGACGTAAGACGGTCGTCCCGTTGGCTAGTTGCTCTTGGTCTACCTGACCTGGGACGATCATGTATAGTGCCAGTCTGTCGCAGACGTCTTGATAATTCCAAAATCATATTCCTGCTGCTGTTAAACATACGGCTAACGTCGACCCAGACACTCCAGCATGCAACATCCCAACCGCTCTGTTTCTCTCTGCTTCGGAAAGCCTAGGCATTATTTCTTTTTTGAGTATGTGTTGTATGGGCATGATGTACACGTGACAAAGCGTACATCCTCGACTTATACACCAAAACTTACTGTGTGTACGCACCTTTATAATCTTTTGTATTTTTAAAGGTGCTTACACACAGTAAGTTTTGGTGTATAAGTCGAGGACGTACATTTTACCACGTGTACATCATGCCCATACATTTCCCTCATACCACTTGGTAACAGCGAAGGTGTACATCTCGAGAAAATGCAAGGTAGACGGTAACTACACTGTACATATGAACGTATAGGGCAAGATGTATACATCAAAACTTACTATGCGTACGTACCTTAACGAGGAACCGGTCATAAAGCCCACAAGTGAAATGAAATATAGCAATGTATAGATTCATTTATTATGTATTTGCATGTATACTCAAAGACAAAAGTTCTGCACGGTATTCATATCCCGACAAGGGCAAAACATTAGCATTTTTCTTAACATGTATTGAACTTATATTTATTGGATTTCATTTTATCCGTTAAATAGAGATCTTATACACGTTTTGGAACAGTAATTCTAAATTTATTAAATATCAAATAAAAAATAATACGGCATCAAATTAGTGTCAAAACATTGACGCCTTTGACATTCTACACTTTCCCAAAGACGCCGTCAATTGGTGCGGGTTTTTACACATCGACGTGTTCAAGCACGCTTTTCCAGACAAAATATTATGAAACTGTAAAACACTACCATAAAAGGGACGCAACAAGTTTACCATCCCACTGAAATGTGGATTCACATGGAGATCACGTTCCTGTATGCTCGAGAAATATGACAGTTGTACCAAAACATCGACTTACACGTCTGGTGGTTTGCTATCGGCCACCATGCAACATTTAACCTGCAGCGCGATGATTTAAATGTCATTTTCCTTTAATTGAAATGCTTTCCTTATTAAGCCCCGTTTCCATGAAGCGTAAAACTAACGCGTTTTCGGCGTGTATTTTATTCGGCACGTAATACGCGCTGAATAAATATAATTCGCTTCAGTCTATAATGCGTGTTGTCGTTTTAATTGATGCGTTTTTCGGCGCATTATTTATTTTACGCAAGGACGCGCGTAAAATGATATTTTAGGTATAAATTGACTTGATCTCCTCGATTTTATAGTGTATGATCGACACCACTCATATTAAATAACATTGTCTGAAAATAGGTTTGCAGTATCTAAACCTCCTGGTCAGTTAAATGGGTTAGCTAAACATGCAATAGCGTCTTTTTTACGGCCTGGACGTAGCATTTTGTTATAAAATAACAATAAAAGTTATGCGTTTTCATCCAAAATACGCGTCTGTTTGCAGCTTCATGGAAACAATTTTTCAGCACGTAATCGGCACGTAAATATTCGGCGGTAAACATGATACCTGAGCATGATTATGAATACATATTAACCACACAGTAACACAAGACATCGAGTATGAAATCGAGTATTTTATTATTATACAGCTGGCCGATATATCGACGAATGTAATATCGGACTTGGCTAGTGGATAATGGGGGGACGCAGTAAGTACTAAGTATTAGACCGACTCAGACAATGCATTACATGTCATTATCTAAGATGCCGGTTTAATTCGATTTCTTAATGTATCATAACATAATTACTTCCAAAAGGAACAAGCAAATTATCTGCAAAATGTGGAATAAATCGTGATGACTGGCTATGCTGGAGTGGGGCTTCAAGAGTTTGTAACTTTAACCGTTTCTGTTTATTCTTGTACATTTTTTATAATGTATTTTGACTTTTGTTTGAGATATGTTTTTTTTTTATTATTTTGATCTCTATATTCGCACGTTGTTATCTCGGTTGAGTATTACGTGTTATAGTCTATTATCATCATCTTATCTTAAACGGGTATTCCCTTTTTCCAGCATATTATTACTCCCTATCGCATTTAATGACATAAATGAACATAAAACACTGAATCGTTTTAACATGTAGGAAGAATATGTGCCGAAATATGTCTCCATAATGATAAAAATATATTTTTTGTAATTATTGAAATAATAAATCGCTTCGAGCCTTTTATTCGACAACAACAACTTCACGGAAACAACGGAACGGTATGATTAAAATCCAAAAGTACATAGTTCAACGAAACGGACGGAACGGGGATGACAAAATACGTGAATTTCTTCGGTTTTACATATAATCTGAAATAAATAAATACAATGTTCTAGTTTGTTCTTGAAAAAGTCGAATATTATCTAATAAATAGATCAACACCAACACAATTATTTCAAAACGCCATTTTAGTCACTGTCGTCCGATTCGTAGAAAAAATGGCTTTTCTTGTTTTAATCGTACAGTACTAAAGTCTAAGGGTTTGGCGACTCAATCCACTCAATCCACTAGTTATGGAAATATATTTTTATTAATTTTTTGATTACTGTTGAATTGTTTTGGGAAATTTTTTTTTTTTTTTGCAGCATTCGCAATCCTGATGAATGTCTAGTATGTTTTAAATTAGAACGGTCGAAGTTATATGATATGCCTCTTTAACAAAGAGTTCAGCAGCATAGTACTGCAATAAATAAAGAACTTGTATGGCAATAAATATTCACCAACTGAATTGCAGTCGGTCGTTCAAACCATAAAAACAAGAACAAACTTGTTTCCAAGAATAACCCACCAGACGAGAAATCAACTGTTTTTGCATGTTAAGCTGACATTTCAAGCAAAATAAAAAGGTTTTGGTACACGCAATTAGTGCATTTCATTCATTTATCAAAAGGCAAATGAAAACGATGTCTTGACATTAAACACGAAGAACACATACCAGAGATAACATTGTTACGTTGGCATGTGTTGCTGTTAAAAGTAGACAGTCTGATGAAATTAATGTGTTTGTACGGTATGTGGTCTTTTTACGGACAAACGCCACATGATGGAAAATTGTTCTTAGGCGAAAGATACATGTTCGTTTTTAACAAACAGTCATACAGAAGACGTAATCGTGGACGTTTACTAATTTAAATTATTATTTGATAGAAATAAGTTAATTTTGAGGAACATTTCTAATGCTATCATACCCCCAGTAGTAACTATAGATAGTCCGCTGTCGTAATACATGTCATAGTGACGTCATATAAAATCCAAACCATCTTTTTTAAGTCTAAAACATGTATTGGTTCCAATAAATGATAAAACCACCAGGTAAATTACTTGAAGTTAGTTTTGTATCGTTAACAGCCATGGTTCAAGCTTCTGCTGACTTAATAAACAAGTTCGACATACATGTATTGTTTCAACAATGTAAAATATATTATACTACCAGAGAATACTTCCTCATCAATAATTTCCATTAATGGTCATTCAAAATTGAAACTGAGAGCGCGTTTTGTATGTATAGTATAACACGCGTAGACATAACTACATAATCAATAAGCTAATATGAATAAAAAGCAACTTCCGTTCAGACATCATTTTACCTACTTCATTAGCCCTACTTCACGACAACATTGGATCAGTGCGCATATTTCGTTTATATTATCAGAAGACCAGACTGCATCTGATTAATCCATTGTTAGCTAGTATGCTTTGGCATTGACTGACGGTCTGCTGATTTGTCTTTCACCATATTTAGATAAAACAATCATTCAAGATGTCAAGACGAATGAATATTTCTACATCACAAAGCGCTATAGTATAGTTTATATCAAGGAATGCAATAAGCGATAAATGGCTGGAATTGTATTAACAGCCATTATGCTATCCATTTACGAAGGAAAGTAATCACATCCGAACCCATGTCACACAATTTCCTGAAATTTTATACATTTTACCATGTTTTATTAGTTCAAGTGTAGCACCCTAATACATACCTATGTGCTTCTGTGTTTATGGAAAACAAACCTCATAAAATGTAATTAGGTTGTATGCTCGAGGCTATTTTGAAGAATTGGAACAGAGCTTATGTCTTTTCTGTTATTGTTAATCTTGAATTTAATGTTTGTACATAAGGGACAATTAGTACTCCGTGAATGTCCAACAAGGGACAATTAGTACTCCGTGAATGTCCCACAAAAGACAACGAGTACTCCGTGAATGTCCCACATGGGACAATTAGTACTTCGTGAATGTCCCACAAGGGACAATTAGTTCTCCATGAATGTCCAACAAGGGACAACGAGTACTCCGTGAATGTCCCACAAGGGACAATTAGTACTCCGTGAATGTCCAACAAGGGACAATTAGTACTCCGTGAATGTCCAACAAGGGACAATTAGTACTCAGTGAACGTCCATTAAGTACTCCGTGAATGTCCAACAAGGGACAATTAGTACTTTGTGAACGTACAATAAGTACTCCGTTAATGTCCAACAAGGGACAATTAGTACTCAGTGAACGTCCAATAAGTACTCCGTGAATGTCCAACATGGGACAATTAGTACTCAGTGAACGTCCAATAAGTACTCCGTGAATGTCCAACAAGGGACAATTAGTACTCAGTGAACGTCCAATAAGTACTCCGTGAATGTCCAACAAGGGACAATTAGTACTCAGTGAACGTCCAATAAGTACTCCGTGAATGTCCAACAAGGGACAATTAGTACTTCAAAACAGTCAAAAACATTTCGTTTGCAATTTGTTCGAGGTGAAGCCTCTATGCTGACTGGACTAAGTGCATACATAACAGAATGTTGACTGCAGGCTTTCAGATTATGTACGGACTGTGATAAATGTTGATGAGAGCTAAACTTAAGATTGTACGCTAACCAAACCACATACTTACCGCTCAAACAACGTACCGGAACACTGTAAATAAAATACTATAGTAACACATTATTTAAATAAAGAAAATTTTATTTTAGGAATACGAGATTAAAAAATGCATAGCAATAAATATTTTATTCTTGTACACCAAAAGATACATAGGATACATAATTGCAGATTGAAAGAGACAGTTCCAACCACCCAATACACCAAACAATATTCTAAATCCCAATACAATATACTAAATGAAGTTGCTATAATGAATCACACGGTCAGTTATTTCAATGATACTTGGAATGACATTGCCTGTCTTTTCACTTGAGTATAGATAAGTCACCTACTCGTATATTGCAAAAATAAATAACATACATATATACCACAAAGCAGAACCAGGACACTATTAGATATTAAGAAACTTTGGCATTTGTTTATTATATTTTGTTTACCATGAAACGGAGGTGAGTGGTTGTTTATTTGAAATATATATATATATCAATCGTCTTCATGTACAATATATAAATTTAATGTTAACAACGCACATGTTTAGAATTGTCAAAAAAGTATATGACAATCATTCATATTAGATATTGCATATATCACTTATATTTATTATTTTTTATATATTAACATGGGAACTAACCATAACTACTACTAACTACGACATTGCAATATGTGTACTGGGGTGCCCTCGACCCAGGCACACCTATTGACGAGGAAAATAACTTTTACCACCACCTCAAAAAAAACACTGTAAATAAATCTTTGTCGTCATTTACAAATGTGTGCAATGTTTGCTAACTTATTTAGAATAGCCCAATAGAAATATCGATAGGTCTTACGTTTGAAGTGTTATTTAATTCGTAATGTTGAGCAGGAAATAGACACTAGTATCTCAGTGTGAACAGCTGTCACAATTACATTAGACGGGATCAATCCAAAGCTGTACTGCAATGTGCGATATAGATGAACAGATAAGATACTTTTTCCTGCACTGCAATTTTCTGAGACGCACATTTCGTCGGCGGGAGGGAAATAAAATGTAATTCCACTTTGCAAACACATAATATCGGTTCGACAGTTTATGTACATAGCATAACTGCTATTAATCCTAAAAGTAAGGTGATAATGTGCAACCATATCATCATTTCAGGAACATATAAGATCAATAATGGCAATAAAATAAAACATATCGATTCAATTTTGGGAAAATATAACTCAAGATGAATAATCGACGAAACCCTGCTTTGACCAAAATTATGGTTTTCCGTAAGCGTGGCAGATTATTGCAGTCCGAACGTTAGACTTATAATGACCAGCCATTAGAAGTTATTAATGATTATAATTATTCAATTGAATTACACTGGTAGTTTTAATCTGAACCAAGAATATTTAGCTGGGAATGGATTGAAAGCCCTGAATGTATTATTTATTAAGTGTAAAGAGTTTGATTTAAAACCCCGAACATTTTGTCAATTATTTGATGCGTTTGGTAATTCTATTATAAGTTATGGGTCTGAAGTTTGGAGCTATACAAAATCTAAAGAAATAGAAATACTGCATTTAAAGTTTTTAAAGAGGTTGTTAAATGTTAATCAATCGACATGTAATGCATTTGTGTATTAGGACGTTACCCATTATTTGTAAATAGATATGTAAGTATCATAAAATATTGGTTGAAAATTCGTTCTAGTGACAATATTTTATTAAGGTATGTATATAAACAAGCTGTAGACAATTGTAATAAAGGTTGTATAAACTGGGTATATAATGTTAACAAAATGTTAACTGATTATGATTTTACTGATATGTTTGATAATGTGAATAATATTAATAATAAGTCTTTCCCTTTAGTTTTTAAGATGAGGATTATTGAATCATATAAACAAGAGTGGTCGAATATAGTTAATAGAAGTACCATGATGGATCTTTATAAAAAATTTAAACCAGCTTTTGGTTATGAAACGTATCTCGACATTTTACCAAAATCATTTAGAATAGATTTTTGTAGACTACGCATGTCTGTTCATCCATTACGGATACAGACAGGTAGATTTGCTAATGATAACAAACCACGAAATGAAAGACACTGTATTTATTGTCATTCTAATGATATTGAAGATGAGTATCATTTTATGTGTATATGCCCTTGTTATTCGGAAATCAGGCATAAATATATCCAAAAAATATACTATGTTAAACCTTCTGTACAGAAATATTTGCAATTATTAAGCAATGTTGATAAATCAGAGTTAATTAATATAATAATGCCGAGCATAGCCTTTATTTGCTTTATTTCTACTGAAACATGACAGGCATATATATATATATATATATATATATATATATATATATTAATATATCATTGTATGTTAAAAATGCACTGAAAATTCGTTCTAGTATTATTTATGCCGAAAGATAAATTCTGTTCATCTCCATTACCTATATAATCATATTTGTGCAACATGTGAATGATTCTTTGTTTAAAAATGTTATGTTCAATTTATTTCATTTTATTGTTTAATTGCAAATTACGTTGACAGCTTATGTTTGCATTTATGTATGTAGACGATGTACCTTGTACACGTCTCAATAAAATATATGTCTGTCTGTTTGAAATTAATTGATGTATTATATTAGCTTTCAGTATATCAAATTTCGATACACTAAAATGCTGTCTCAAACGATCAGACATTTTCTTGGTTTCACTGACGTGCGGATTGTCTAGCTCTTGCCACATCTAGTTACGTAATACATACGTGAGAATAATACAAGTACCTACTCCAATAAATTGAGGATGTAATCGCAAGTCTTGATGCCGTATATACTGGATAAATAGAATTCAATATCTGATTGACCGATGTATCAAGGATAGAACTACTCCTAATAACTGTGCTTTTAATCATCACATCAAGTGCATAGAGCTATATCTGACGATATTTTTAAAAAAAATTAAAAACTAAAAAACAATTATGCTTTCATATCCATTAGATCATTTTTCGCTTCAGCTTCAACAGGTACTCTCTCTCTCTCTCTGTGATTTATTGGACATTCGAATTGTCCGTTTTCATACGAAAGTGTTCTAGAACACCCTAAGTTGACGGTTGAAGTTATAAGAAGTGTCTATTTTTTCCACGATTGAATCAATATATAATCTTATCTAAATCATCACACTCGTTGTTAGTTAACGATATGGTCTCTGTGAGGAATATTTGGTCTAAAGTAAATCATCATTAATCCTGACTGAACAGATATAAGTCACGGACAACTTTGTCAGTATACTTCCTATATAGTAATATTTTACAGACAGAGGTTCATATCACTCAATCAACAAGATCCAGTATTGCTCATATCCTAAGTAAAAATGTCACCGGCTGGTATCTGATTTAGTATTGCTCACATCTTAAGTAAAAATGTCACCGGCTGGTACATGTATCTGATCTAGTATTGCTCACATCTTAAGTAAAAATGTCACCGGCTGGTATCTGATACAGCATTGCTCACATCCTATGTAGGCGATCCATGTATTGTTTAAAACTGTTACGATTTCCATTATTATTATCTATCATCTTTTTATTGACATTACTTCTCCATGAAAGGCATTATTAACCTGCGGCCTTGAGCCGCAGGTTATATTTGTAAGCAGCAAGAAAAAAATCCATAGAGGGACACGTGACCTGTTCTCGATGGTTTACCATTTCAAAAAAATAAATCCAAAAAAATAAGCATTTTTTAAGAATGTCGTGAACCAGACTAAGGAGGGACACGTGACCTGTTCTGGATGGTTTACCATTTCAAAAAAAAAAAAAAAAAAAATAAGCATTTTTTAAGAACGTCGTGAACCAGACTAACACCATTATTTTTTTCTATTTGTATATTTTAAAATAAAGTAATGTACGTTAATTACCATAATTATTTCTTTTACCCCTTTAAGAAATTAAAAATAAGAAAAAAACGTGTTTCGATATGTGTTTTGACGTGCACCTGTAGTCTGGTTTACCTCCCCTAGGTCACTACGTTAACTAGGTCAGGCCTACGCGGCAGCAAGAAACACCCAAATATACCCAAATAGTAACGTTTTTACCCAAATACTTATATTTAACTAACAATATGGGGTTGATTAACTATATTACGTATTTTAAGGACCAGTGATGACTAAATAAACGTAAACTAGCAAGTTTTTCGGCAAGACTCGGCCCAGTATCATTTCGAACCGGCGTTGCCATAATATTTGCACGTCAAATGTACTCAAGTATGAACATTTGTTTACGCAAATACTTGTATTTAATAAACTATTTGTCGTAAAGAAACTATATTACGCATGTGAATACTAATAATGAAAATAACACCATTTTTCGGAAAATACTAAATAAATATACCCAAACACACATAAGCCCACTAAATCAGAGAGGTTTGTAAAATTCCGCATTTTTCGGCGGGGACTTGGACTTTTTAATTGTTTCTTTGACTTACGTGAAGGCATTGCTCATTGTACATGAGTTGTGATGTTACTGATGCGAGTCTTTGCTCAGCTGGTAAAGTGTGCTGCCTCCCCTGTCCGATTTCTTCATACCTTTTTTTAGCCTTATTAACACTTTAAAAAGTTCTAGTTTCTAAAATGATAAAAAAATGTCTCTCACAATACAGGTCTGTAAAACAATTGGCCGCAGGAACTATTTAACTTGTATTATATTTATAGGGGATTTAATAGCCCTGCGCGGGCTATCGAAAATACCCAGACCGGTAACAGGCGAACTGAGTCTCTGCAGGTACTACATTTGTAATGCTTTCAAAAAAGTTAGTTCCGGTCACAAATTTCAGGCAGTTTTCCAAGGTGAATGGTCCTTGGAATATAAAAAAATAGTAAGCTGTAAACGGTTGAGCCAATCGTTCTCTTTCGATTAAATATCATTTTTAAAAAATGTGTAATAAAAAAAAACTATTTTGAAAAAACAAAGGGAAGTAAGAAATACGCTCGACCGTGGACCGCGTCACTAGCCAATTAAATTGATTGCAAGCGTTTGCGAGATTTCCATGCGTCCGTTGCACATGGAAGATGTTTTAAGAATCATCAAAAATAAAGGTGGACTTTTCATTTAAATAGCCGATTTATCGTGACAGTACTCGATCTCCGAGGAAATTGGTCTTCAATAGACATTTTACGTGGTTTTACACTGATATCAACACTCAGATCATACCAGATGCTTGAACGTAAGTAGGCTACAATTCGTTCCATGTCAACAATGCAAATCAACAATTCTATGTCTCAATGTATAGCTTGTCAAAGCAATGTTTATGAGATTATTTTGTTACTGTCAATGTGTATAAGACTTATGTACCAGTTTGTTTCATCCACAGCACCCCAGCCCCGGGGGAAGGGCGCTCCGGGAGTTTAAGTTGTCAAAATCAACAGCCCTTCTACGGCCTGCGGGGGAAGCTGATGGTAAAATCCGTAGCCTCCGTAGCTCAGTTGTTAGTGCGCTTGCCGTCTAATCTGGCGATCCGGGTTCAAATCCGGGTGGAGGTACATATATATGCCTGCCATGTTTCAGTAGAAATAAAGCAACTAAAGGCTATGCTCGGCATAATTCATTTTTTTTTAAAAAAGCTGATGGTAAAATCTCCCGCTTGTCCCCTGACATCTACCGGTAAATATTGTCTCTAGGCTATTGGTTTTCGCAGAAAAAAATCCTAAATTTCCCCTGCCTTGCGGGGGAAGTTGGATGGTTTTTAATCGTGGCCGTCTCCCGGGCTATCCGCCATGGATCCCTGTGGTCGAGGGATAGGGGACTGTGGATGCAACTGACTGGTGCATTATTTATTTGTGGTGGACAAACTTGTGTACTAGGACGGTCCATACTTATGTAATATCTTCGATTTTCTAAGCGGATAAGGACGAAAAACAAACATGGCAGGCTGTAAATTATCTATATTCGGAATATAAAATAAACCATCTTATAGTAGGCCTGCAATACTACAGTACAGCATGACAAGGTAGTCTTTGATTTTATTGAATTGGAATAAAATTATGACAATTTGATTGATTGGCTTGTGTGCTGTATAAAGATTACAATCTACAAGGATTGCATGCCTTTGTTATCTCCCTTGGATAATGCATATCAACTGGGGCCCGTGTCTATATCTACAAATATAGCCTAGCGTTTATCTAATATAAATTTATTAAATACCCATATAGGCAATGCCTTAGTTCATATTATGTGTAACATGCATTATGTATACTCATGTGTCGTAATTACGTTAATAAAAGGTTTGTTCCGTTCTGTTCTGTTCTGTTCAGTAAGTTGTTTGAAAAAATGTACACAGGTATTAAGTTCCAAGTATGAAACACCTAACTCTTACTACGAATTCGTAATATTTACAAAATTGATGAGTGCATTAAATCAATAGACTTGGCATTGTAAAATGTAAACAATTAAACGCTGACAAATGATGGTTTAAGTTGTCTGCGCTAAACAATTGTCGTTCACAATCAGTTACAAGTACTGAAGTACTGATAGGCTGGCCAATATAGTCCGGCAGTTTGGTACATATTTTTAGTCGAATTGTGGGTTTGATGATAAAAGCATGAAACTTTGCATGATGGTAGTTGAATGTATTTCAGTCAAAATTAGATATGGACCCACTTTCAAAAATATCCAATATGGCCGCCATTTTCAAAATGGCCACCATTACGAAAATTACAATATAGTGTACCTTGAAAATGTGAATTGCAATGCCATCAAAATGTAAACAAAGTTATATTGTGCTTAAAAGCAATCAAAGATAACACATGAACATTTTAATATCCATAGGGCAAGTATTTTTAGCAAAAATCATTTTTTAAAAAACAAATGGGGGGGGGAACAAGTCAAAATAAACAGAGTGATATCTTACGAACAAGAAAAGAGCCATTTTAACCATATATTTATAGCAAATCGGCATATAAATATACCTTTAGCCATTTGCAAGAAAAGAGCAAAGAAGTTTGTTAAGTAAAGAATACAATTTTACTTGGTTGTAGTGTATTGTAATGCCAGCAATATTATATATGAATCCAATTTGTCAAGTATCATAATTGCGCCATTTTTCAAGATGGCCACCATTTTCCAGTTTGTGACATGCATCTACGTTTGTATTTACTTAAGTTCAAAATATGCAAATCTACCTTTTATTTTGTCTTGGTATTGCATAAATATTCAATATATCATAGAAGATGATTTAGAGTATAATGAACCCAATACGTTCAATAAAAATGGTGACAATGCTTTAAATATGGCCGCCCTTTGTCCGGTAGTTAGAAACACAGGCATTGTGTACATTTGTGTATCCGGAGTGTACCACAGAATGCATTTTAGTATAAGGGTATATACACATTGTTAATAACAATGTTTGTCAACAATAAATTCGGATATGTCATACTCGTATGATTAATCGATTTATAATTTGGTGCACTTTGAAAGATGTACCTATATAGATAATATTGCTAAATTATGGCCGTGAATGGATTGCTATAACTTTACAAAACTTAATTAATTGATAATAGAATGTATAAACAAGATTTAAGACCTTAATTTACCAGATATGATAAGCTAACCTTTACGAGAACCTTTTTTCATTTCAAGGTACTTATATAGTATTGGCATTTGACAGGCATTTATATTTTCGAATACACGATCATAGTATAAAGCTATATGGCACATAACATCGCCAGGCACAAGTTTAAATGGGGAGCGGTATCCTAGAGTTGGGCGCGCGCTTGGTGATCGATAGGTCCTGGGTTTAACCCGTCTGGACCACTGGTTAATTTGTCTCAGCAAGAATAACCCACATGTTCCACTCCACCAAGGTGTAAATTGGTACATGTGAGTATTGGGCGCTGCAGATCGATGTTGGCTGCCAAACCAACAGGTGAGAAAAAGTCTCCCTATGGAGATACGAACGTAGGTTTCCATAGGTAGATAGTGACCACCATCAAATACACATATGCAGTAATTTCTGACCAAGTGGTACATTTACTAACAACCATCAGGTACTATGGTCTATCTTGTACTCATTGTACTGCCATTATTTGTCCTATTTGGTACATGCACTTACTACTACTAGGTAATTTTATAATCATAATCAGTCTAACAGGATACCCACAGCCACCAGTCACAGCTGTCCCTGATCCTGTCTAGACCCTATACTGCCAAAAGCAAAACCATTCGAGGTTGTATTGGATAGCTATGAATTTTCAATCTGATCGGAGTTTGGTACATACCATAGTAAGTCACACCTAGTAGTAATTCCTGATGACATTTGCAAATCCACACCAATGGCAGTAATTCCTCTTGCCCTGGTACTGTCGTGAACTCAAGTTTATCTGTTCAAGCCATTCCTGATCACCACCTACGGTAGTTCTTGGTCGTAATAGCAACCATCAAGTGCAAACATTGCAGGTAACCTTTGGTACTCACAACCACCATGTACATGCATTCCAGATCTTGGTAGTTATTCGTAACCCAACGTCTTATCAATCCCGATTCTCAAAACGTGCAGGTCAGTCAATCCCTGGTCCTATTGATTACACACAATCACCAGATAGAGGTATGGCCTGTCCTCTTTTGTCATTCTTGTTCACCAGGCATAGACAGACACAGTCATTTCTATTCTAACGTGGTACAAACCACCACAAGGTGCTGATACTACTGAATTCTTGTAGTCATTCCTAGTTCATATTAGGTACATAATTACTACACACATCCGTTCTTGTATGATTCTTGTTCCCCAGACATAGACAGACACAGTCATTTCTATTCTAACGTGGTACAAACCACCACATGGTGCTGATACTACATAATTACTACACACACCCGTTCTTGATTCTACCGAAGACTTCTTACCATGAGGTTAAACCAAACTGGTCCGTGTGGATCGCCGAAATCAGCAGGCGACTGTCTATGTGTACTAACGGCATTTTGGTTCAGGATCCAGTTGTCTTTACTGGGTACTCACAACTGTCATGTACAGACATTCCTATACCAATATTCCAACCTACTTAAGCCTCTTCGGGATGGTTTGCTCCTAAGGTCATCATTAAAGCACGACAATGACTTCTATCCGCTTGTAATCGCTCCACTTGACCGCATGCTCAGCCTTTCTCGGCCATTTCTCAATTTGTTGATCTTCGCCACGTTTCCCTTGGTATCCCCCTATTTTTCTTCCATGTTGGTGTCCATCTCATAGCTACCCGTGTGATAGAGTCTGGCTTCATTTGTCTGACGTGTCATATCCATCTTCGTCTTCGTCTCTGGATTTCTGTTGGGATCGGAATAGTGTTTGTTCTTCGATAACGATATCTGTTTGAGATGGTTTTTGGCTATACATTTGTAATATTTGAAAGATTCAAATGTTTCCGAATATAATTCACTTAGAAATAAAACAATCTCAATTGTTCTATTAGATATTTCTATAATGATCGATGATCATAGCTATATGCAAAAATAAATTTCAATAGATAAAAGCGAATCCCACTGCCTATTCGTTTTGTGATTACGATTTTCCCAGTCGTATTATATACTAGTACATGTAACCATGTACAGGGTACTTGCAATTACCAAATACATACATTCCTTGCTTACGATAATTGTCTGATTGGGTACATACAGTCACCAGACAAAGCTTTCCTATCATCAGGAATACGAGAGGTGTTCAACTTATTCATGAACAAAACATGAACACCGATTGTGCAATATTGAATGAAAATAATTGAAATATCTTTTTTAGACCATGCGAGAAAATGTTTTAAGTTGAACATATGATCATCATACATTGTATATTTCATTTGGTTAAAGCTAAAAACAACAATTTAGTAGATGATGTTGTTTTTCCTGTTTTAAGGCAAAATGGCCCTTTTATAAGCATCAAGAAAGTGTTGGTAATTTTTTATTTTGCATTTTTAATGAGAACATCAGTAATATTTGTGGCAAGATGCGTTATTAAAGTTCTGTTTCCAGAAATTGTGAAATGGCACCAAAAATTGAAAATTGCCCAACATTGCCAAAACCTACACTATAAAGTTAACTTGATTTTATGATATCTATGATGAATCCATTAGCAAAACGTGGAATAGTACCACAGATGGGAGTGTCCATAGAAACTATCAGTGACATTATTTCGAAACAGTTTAATGCATAGTTCTGGGAAAATGCGAAGTTCCTACGCTGAAAATCAAGAAAAACATGTCTCGCAGCCAAAAGTCTTGGAATCTAGAAATGAGAAATAAACAACAATATGTGGAAAAATTGTTTCATTATAGGGAAGCAATGCTAAATCTTAAATAATGTTATGATAGATTATGGTATGCTATTTTAGAAAAGGTCACAGGGATAGGGAGAAGTTCATGTTTGTCCAGCATTGTGTGTTCGCGGCCATTTTCGTGGAAAGGCATTGGGTTTGTTGTTATGGAAATACGCACACCAAAATCAATATCAAATTGACGAAATTGAAAGCTGTGGTCTATGTACGAACCGTTTCAAATCAGGTTTTCAACAAAAAAGTGTTACGTATCGTTCCTAGTGACTGTTCCAAGAACATAGTGTTTCGTCCGGATTCAGCTTCAAATCACCATAAACAACACCAAATAATTTTTTTTAAGAATATAACTTTGATATATATTATAACCAAATAGTGGATGTCGAAGTCTTCTCATGCTTTAACAATATAATTTTCCATCAGGTTGATACGAAAACAACGATTAAAGAAGGAAAATGTAAACGTAATTATTACGTGTTTTGGACCTTCAAAACGCAAATAACAACACCCTCTACTCTAATGTCTATTATGATTTAACCGTAACGTATTGTCAATTTACAATTGTTATATATACTTTTTGATACACTACTTTACACAATATAAAAGTTTTTATTCAATTTCATTGTTAGAGTAACAAAATATCGATGTTCATTTTCTGTTCATAAATAAGTTGAACACCTCTCGTATGCACAAACACCAGTTACAGTTACACATTGTACCTGTTTTATTTGGTAGTTACAACAGCTATACAACCATTGGTGAACACCAAATTTAGTACACACGCAATAGGGTTCATAACATCAAAAGGTAAAAGCCAGGGTACCTTTCTTGTGACTACGTCTGGAAGCTTGTTTCTACATCCTATTATCAATTTGCATAAAGTAATAGCAATTCATTGTCATTATAGGTAAAGAATATACAAATGTAGGCTGTGTAATGACATATATTACATTGTTTTGCAAAATACCAGGACAATGGCGGCCATCTTGAAAGCATTGTCGCTGTTTAGACTGACCTTATTGTGGTTGTTTTCACCTAAAACATCATCTATGATATTGAATAATAATAATAACGTATTTATACAACATCAGGGCATACTAAAAAGAACATTAACATGTTTCGAACCTTAGTAAACACTAACTGGAAAATGGCAGCCATCTTTGAAAATGGCGCTATTTTGATAGAACAAATTGGGTTCATATCTAATATTGTGGTTTTATCATACATAACATCCAAGTCAAGCTGTATTCTTTTCTCAACAAACATATTTACTCTTTTCTTGTTTGTAAGATCTAAGTCCGTTAGATTTTGACAGTTCCCCCCCATTTTAAAAAAAAATGCCAATTTCGTAAAAATTACTTGCCAGATGGATATCAAAATGTTCATGGCATCTCTTTGATTGGTTTTTAGCACATTATAGACCTGTTATAATTGTAATGTCATTGCAAATAACATTTTTAAGATACACTATATTGTAATTTTCTCAATGGCGGCCATTTTGAAAATGGCGGCCATATTGGATATTTTTGAAAGTGGGTCCATATCTAATTTTGACTAAAATACAATTAACTACCATCATGCAAAGTTTCATGCTTTTATCATCAATCCCCCAATTTTTTCACCAAACTGCATGACTAATAGCTTTTCAAGTAAAATAACATCAAGTGGTTTTCTAAGTCGAAAGAGAGGTAACTGCTGGACGAAAAATTAAATTTAAAAAAAAACTATAACAAATTTGGAGCCATCGTGATACGATCGCTGGACCTTAGCATCAGAAAATTACTAAGCGAGTTGCTTAACCACTCGGCCACGATCTCGTTAGAGAATATTGAACTAAATAATTTATTAATTTTCTTTTAATTTCATACAATTTCCTTCCATTACAAGAAGAAACTAATATATTACAATCGAACAGATTAAATGAAACAAGGAAAGTTTAATGTTCTAATCTTGCAAAACTGATTAACGAGGAGGAACTATTTTCATTGAGTGTATATATTCTGTGCTGTCAGTTCCGAAAGTAAATTCATCTTAGTGAAATTCATTTTTTGGCATGTAATAGATCTGGCGACATCGCCAGCCTAAGAATGGGAATGTCTTAAAACCAGATCAACTAAAATGTTCTCATATATTCTGCTAAAACCTAACCCATGCGATGTGTTAATATCTGATACAAATGATCGAATGTGATTTTGTTTTTAAAAATCTGAACAGCAGAAACAGCTGCGAGAAAAATTAAGTCTAAGCAATCAGGAACGTATTCATCATTTGAGATGGTTATCCTACAATCAACAACTGAATGCTTATGTTTTGTAATAGCGGAAAGAATTAAGTCTCGTGTTACCTCTACGGGTCACAGTTCGAGATTGCTGACGTGGAAAAATGATAGGCATCGGTACTAATGCATCTACTGTAATACCAATCCATTATAAGATCAGAGAGTGTATTAGTTTAGCAGGACTATTGGTTGGTACTGTATAACACTAGAGAGGATCAGGCAGGGTATTAGTTTTGCAGGAATATTGGTTGTTACTGTGTATCACTAGAGAGGATCAGTCAGGGTATTGCAGGAATATCGGTTGGTACTGCATATCCCTAGAGACGATCAGTCAGGGTATTGCAGGAATATCGGTTGGTACTGCATATCCCTAGAGACGATCAGTCAGGGTATTGCAGGAATATTGGTTGGTACTATAGATCACTAGAGAGGATCAGTGATGGTATTACAGGAATATTGGTTGGTACTATATATCACTAGAGAGGATCAGTCAGGGTATTGCAGGTATATTGGATGGTACTGTATATCACTAGAGAGGATCAGTCAGGGTATTGCAGGAATATTGGTTGGTACTGTATATCACTAGAGAGGATCAGTCAGGGTATTGCAGGAATATTGGTTGGTACTGTATATCACTAGAGAGGATCAGTGAGGGTATTGCAGGAATATTGGTTGGTACTGTATATCACTAGAGAGGATCAGTCAGGGTATTGCAGGTATATTGGTTGGTACTGTATATCACTACAGAGGATCAGTCAGGGTATTGCAGGTATATTGGTTGGTACTGTATATCACTAGAGAGGATCAGTGAGGGTATTGCAGGAATATTGGTTGGTACTGTATATCAATAGAGAGGATCAGTCAGGGTATTGCAGGTATATTGGTTGGTACTGTATATCACTAGAGAGGATCAGTGAGGGTATTGCAGGAATATTGGTTGGTACTGTATATCCCTAGAGAGGATCAGTCAGGGTATTGCAGGAATATTGGTTGGTACTGTATATCACAAGAGAGGATCAGTGAGGGTATTGCAGGAAAATTGGTTGGTACTATATATCACTAGAGAGGATCAGTGAGGGTATTGCAGGAATATTGGTTGGTACTATATATCACTAGAGAGGATCAGTGAGGGTATTGCAGGAATATTGGTTGGTACTATATATCACTAGAGAGGATCAGTCAGGGTATTGCAGGTATATTGGTTGGTACTGTTTATCACTAGAGAGGATCAGTGAGGGTATTGCAGGAGTATTGGTTGGTACTATATATCACTAGAGGATCAGTCAGGGTATTGCAGGAGTATTGGTTGGTACTATATATCACTAGAGAGGATCAGTCAGGGTATTGCAGGAATATTGGTTGGTACTGTATATCCCTAGAGGGGATCAGTCAGGGTATTGCAGGAATATTGGTTGGTACTATATATCACTAGAGAGGATCAGTCAGGGTATTGCAGGAGTATTGGTTGGTACTATTTATCACTAGAGAGGATCAGTCAGGGTATTGCAGGAGTATTGGTTGGTACTATATATCACTAGAAAGGATCAGTCAGGGTATTGCAGGAGTATTGGTTGGTACTATATATCACTAGAGAGGATCAGTCAGGGTATTGCAGGAGTATTGGTTGGTACTGTATATCCCTAGAGAGGATCAGTCAGGGTATTGCAGGAGTATTGGTTGGTACTATATATCACTAGAGAGGATCAGTCAGGGTATTGCAGGAATATTGGTTGGTACTATATATCACTAGAGAGGATCAGTCAGGGTATTGCAGGAATATTGGTTGGTACTATATATCACTAGAGAAGATCAGTCAGGGTATTACAGGAATATTGGTTGGTACTGTATATCACTAGAGAGGATCAGTCAGGGTATTACAGGAATATTGGTTGGTATTGTATATCCCTAGAGAGGACCAGTGAGGGTATTGCAGGAATATTGGTTGGTACTGCTTATCCCTAGAGAGGAACAGTCAGGGTATTGCAGGAATATTGGTTGGTACTGTATATCACTAGAGAGGATCAGTGATGGTATTACAGGGATATTGGTTGGTACTATATATCACTAGAGAGGATCAGTCAGGGTATTGCAGGAATATTGGTTGGTACTTTATATCACTAGAGAGGATCAGTCAGGGTATTACAGGAATATTGGTTGGTATTGTATATAATTAGAGGAGAGGATCAGTGAGGGTATTGCAGGAATATTGGTTGGTACGATATATCACTAGAGAGGATCAGTCAGGGTATTACAGGAATATTGGTTGGTATTGTATATCACTAGAGAGGATCAGTGATGGTATTACAGGAATATTGGTTGGTACTATATATCACTAGAGAGGATCAGTCAGGGTATTGCAGGAATATTGGTTGGTACTATATATCACTAGAGAGGATCAGTGAAGGTATTGCAGGAATATTGGTTGGTATTGTATATCACTAGAGAGGATCAGTGAGGGTATTGCAGGAATATTGGTTGGTATTGTATATCACTAGAGAGGATCAGTGATGGTATTACAGGAATATTGGTTGGTACTGTATATCACTAGAAGAGAGGATCAGTGAGGGTATTACAGGAATATTGGTTGGTATTGTATATCATTAGAGGAGAGGATCAGTGATGGTATTACAGGAATATTGGTTGGTATTGTATATCATTAGAGGAGAGGATCAGTCAGGGTATTGCAGGAATATTGGTTGGTATTGTATATCACTAGAGAGGATCAGTGAGGGTATTGCAGGAATATTGGTTGGTACTGTATATCACTAGATAGGATCAGTCAGGGTACTGCAGGAATATTGGTTGGTACTGTATATCACTAGAGAGGATCAGTGAGGGTATTGCAGGAATATTGGTTGGTATTGTATATAATTAGAGGAGAGGATCAGTCAGGGTATTACAGGAATATTGGTTGGTATTGTATATCACTAGAGAGGATCAGTCAGGGTATTACAGGAATATTGGTTGGTATTGTATATCATTAGAGGAGAGGATCAGTGAGGGTATTGCAGGAATATAGGTTGGTATTGTATATAATTAGAGGAGAGGATCAGTCAGGGTATTACAGGAATATTGGTTGGTATTGTATATAATTAGAGGAGAGGATCAGTCAGGGTATTACAGGAATATTGGTTGGTATTGTATATCATTAGAGGAGAGGATCAGTGAGGGTATTGCAGGAATATTGGTTTGTATTGTATATCACTAGAGAGGATCAGTGAGGGTATTACAGGAATATTGGTTGGTATTGTATATAATTAGAGGAGAGGATCAGTCAGGGTATTACAGGAATATTGGTTGGTATTGTATATAATTAGAGAAGAGGATCAGTGAGGGTATTGCAGGAATATTGGTTGGTATTGTATATCACTAGAGAGGATCAGTGAGGGTATAACAGGAATATTGGTTGGTACTGTATATCACTAGAGAGGATCAGTGAGGGTATTACAGGAATATTGGTTGGTATTGTATATCACAAGAGAGGATCAGTGAGGGTATTACAGGAATATTGGTTGGTACTGTATATCACTAGAGAGGATCAGTGAGGGTATTACAGGAATATTGGTTGGTATTGTATATCACTAGAGAGGATCAGTCAGGGTATTACAGGAATGTTGGTTGGTATTGTATATCACTAGAGAGGATCAGTGAGGGTATTACAGGAATATTGGTTGGTACTGTATATCACTAGATAGGATCAGTCAGGGTATTACAGGAATATTGGTTGGTAGTGTATATCACTATAGAGGACCAGTGAGGGTATTGCAGGAGTATTGGTTGGTACTATATATCATTAGAGGAGAGGATCAGTGAGGGTATTGCAGAAATATTGGTTGGTACTATATATCACTAGAGAGGATCAGTGAGGGTATTGCAGGAGTATTGGTTGGTACTGTATATCACTAGAGAGGATCAGTGAGGGTATTGCAGGAATATTGGTCGGTACTATATATCACTAGAGAGGATCAGTCAGGGTACTGCAGGAATATTGGTTGGTACTATATATCACTAGAGAGGATCAGTGAGGGTATTGCAGGAATATTGGTTGGTACTGTATATCACTAGAGAGGATCAGTCAGGGTATTGCAGGAGTATTGGTTGGTACTATATATCACTAGAGAGGATCAGTGAGGGTATTGCAGGAGTATTGGTTGGTACTGTATATCACTAGAGAGGATCAGTGAGGGTATTGCAGGAATATTGGTTGGTACTATATATCACTAGAGAGGATCAGTGAGGGTATTGCAGGAGTATTGGTTGGTACTGTATATCACTAGAGAGGATCAGTGAGGGTATTGCAGGAATATTGGTTGGTACTGTATATCACTAGAGAGGATCAGTGAGGGTATTGCAGGAGTATTGGTTGGTACTATATATCACTAGAGAGGATCAGTGAGGGTATTGCAGGAGTATTGGTTGGTACTGTATATCACTAGAGAGGATCAGTGAGGGTATTGCAGGAGTATTGGTTGGTACTATATATCACTAGAGAGGATCAGTCAGGGTATTGCAGGAATATTGGTTGGTACTGTATATCACTAGAGAGGATCAGTGATGGTATTACAGGAGTATTGGTTGGTACTGTATATCACTAGAGAGGATCAGTCAGGGTATTGCAGGAATATTTGTTGGTATTGTATATCACTAGAGAGGATCAGTGAGGGTATTGCAGGAATATTGGTTGGTATTGTATATCACTAGAGAGGATCAGTGAGGGTATTGCAGGAGTATTGGTTGGTACTATATATCACTAGAGAGGACCAGTCAGGGTATTACAGGAGTATTGGTTGGTACTGTATATCACTAGAGAGGATCAGTCAGGGTATTGGAGGAATATTGGTTGGTACTATATATCACTAGAGAGGATCAGTGAGGGTATTGCAGGAGTATTGGTTGGTACTATATATCACTAGAGAGGATCAAGTCAGGGTATTGCAGGAATATTGGTTGGTACTGTATATCACTAGAGAGGATCAGTCAGGGTACTGCAGGAATATTGGTTGGTACTATATATCACTAGAGAGGATCAGTGAGGGTATTGCAGGAATATTGGTTGGTACTGTATATCACTAGAGAGGATCAGTCAGGGTATTGCAGGAGTATTGGTTGGTACTATATATCACTAGAGAGGATCAGTGAGGGTATTGCAGGAGTATTGGTTGGTACTGTATATCACTAGAGAGGATCAGTGAGGGTATTGCAGGAATATTGGTTGGTACTATATATCACTAGAGAGGATCAGTGAGGGTATTGCAGGAGTATTGGTTGGTACTGTATATCACTAGAGAGGATCAGTGAGGGTATTGCAGGAATATTGGTTGGTACTGTATATCACTAGAGAGGATCAGTGAGGGTATTGCAGGAGTATTGGTTGGTACTATATATCACTAGAGAGGATCAGTGAGGGTATTGCAGGAGTATTGGTTGGTACTGTATATCACTAGAGAGGATCAGTGAGGGTATTGCAGGAGTATTGGTTGGTACTATATATCACTAGAGAGGATCAGTCAGGGTATTGCAGGAATATTGGTTGGTACTGTATATCACTAGAGAGGATCAGTGATGGTATTACAGGAGTATTGGTTGGTACTGTATATCACTAGAGAGGATCAGTCAGGGTATTGCAGGAATATTTGTTGGTATTGTATATCACTAGAGAGGATCAGTGAGGGTATTGCAGGAATATTGGTTGGTATTGTATATCACTAGAGAGGATCAGTGAGGGTATTGCAGGAGTATTGGTTGGTACTATATATCACTAGAGAGGACCAGTCAGGGTATTACAGGAGTATTGGTTGGTACTGTATATCACTAGAGAGGATCAGTCAGGGTATTGGAGGAATATTGGTTGGTACTATATATCACTAGAGAGGATCAGTGAGGGTATTGCAGGAGTATTGGTTGGTACTATATATCACTAGAGAGGATCAAGTCAGGGTATTGCAGGAATATTGGTTGGTACTGTATATCACTAGAGAGGATCAGTGAGGGTATTGCAGGAATATTGGTTGGTATTGTATATCACTAGAGAGGATCAGTGATGGTATTACAGGACTATTGGTTGGTACTGTATATCCCTAGAGAGGACCAGTGAGGGTATTACAGGAATATTGGTTGGTACTGTATATCACTAGAGAGGATCAGTGAGGGTATTACAGGAATATTGGTTGGTACTGTATATCCCTAGAGAGGACCAGTGAGGGTATTACAGGAATATTGGTTGGTACTGTATATCCATAGAGAGGACCAGTGAGGGTATTACAGGAATATTGGTTGGTACTGTATATCACTAGAGAGGATCAGTGAGGGTATTGCAGGAATATTGGTTGGTACTGTATATCACTAGAGAGGATCAGTCAGGGTATTGCAGGTATATTGATTGGTACTATATATCACTAGAGAGGATCAGTGAGGGTATTGCAGGAATATTGGTTGGTATTGTATATCATTAGAGGAGAGGATCAGTGAGGGTATTACAGGAATATTGGTACGTACTGTATATCCCTAGAGGGGACCAGTCAGGGTATTGCAGGAATATTGGTTGGTACTGTATATCCCTGGAGAGGACCAGTCAGGGTATTACAGGAATATTGGTTGGTATTGTATATCATAAGAGGAGAGGATCAGTGAGGGTATTACAGGAATATTGGTAGGTACTGTATATCCCTAGAGGGGACCAGTCAGGGTATTGCAGGAATATTGGTTGGTACTGTATATCCCTAGAGAGGACCAGTCAGGGTATTACAGGAATATTGGTTGGTACTGTATATCCCTAGAGAGGACCAGTCAGGGTATAACAGGAATATTGGTAGGTACTGTATATCACTAGAGAAGATCAGTGAGGGTATTACAGGAATATTGGTAGGTACTGTATATCCCTAGAGGGGACCAGTCAGGGTATTGCAGGAATATTGGTTGGTACTGTATATCCCTAGAGAGGACCAGTCAGGGTATTACAGGAATATTGGTTGGTACTGTATATCCCTAGAGGGGACCAGTCAGGGTATTACATGAATATTGGTAGGTACTGTATATCACTAGAGAGGACCAGTCAGGGTATTACAGGAGTATTGGTAGGTACTGTATATCACTTGAGAGGACCAGTCAGGGTATTACAGGAATATTGGTTGTTACTGTATATCACTAGAGAGGAACAGTCAGGGTATTACAGGAATATTGGTTGGTACTGTATATCACTAGAGAGGACCAGTCAGGGTATTACAGGAATATTGGTAGGTACTGTATATCCGGATTTGGTCTCTCCTCGCGACGGTGAAAATATGTTCACCGGTTTGAACGTGCAAATTTTTTTCTTTTATCATATATGACCCCCTGTTTTTTTATTTTCTTATAGTTGGCAGCCCCTGCTTTTCATTGATATATGTCTGCCACCTGGCCGTAGACTTTAACATGTTTCAACCTGGGACTTACTATTGTAACTTTACATTGAGTAAAGAACATATTTATTTAGTGGTTTGTGAACTGTATATCACAAGACAGGATCAGTGAGTGTATTGGTTTTGCAGGAATATTGGTGGTACTGTATATCACAAGGGAGTATCAGTCAGGGTATTAGTTTTGCAGGAATATTTGTTGGTATTGTATATCACAAGAAAGTATCAGTCAGGGTTTTAGTTTTGCGGGAATATTTGTTGGTACTGTATATCACTAAAGAGGATGAGTGAGAGTATTGCAGGAATATTGGTTAGTACTGTGTATCACTAGAGAGGAACAGATGGGTATGACTATGAACAATGTCATGCGACCGTAAACCTGTCCGACTACGTGTTTGAATTCTCTTATCTTCTACATACATCGCACGCATTATTCTGCCTTATATATCCTGGAATTGACGAAATGATGAAAAGGTTGTGCTTTTTAACCCGTTGAACTCATAAAGTAAAGACAATAATAGTAAATTAAACCTTTATTGAAACAAACTCGGGATCCTCTATGAAGCATTTCGAATAATCAGACCATCCAACAGTAATGTTTGTATCCGGATCCTTTGTGACAGCTGAGACTTTGCTATTTCATTTATCTTGATGGTATGTGTTGACAAGATGAGTACTGTCTTTCCTTTACGATGTTCTCGTGAATATGGGAAGGGTAATGTTCTACCATGACATCTATATTATTCAGCTTTACGACTATGTCGTCATAGTTGCCAGTGATTGGTTGAAATGCAAGTTAGTATTGGCTAAGTATTAATTTCGGGGAAGCTGCTCTGAAGGTCGTTTTCAAAAGATGCTAATCACGTCGAAATTGGTGTCCCTCTGATCATGTATGAATGGATGTTATATAAGCATAGACATATTGATGAAACATACTGTCATGTTTTTGTCATTTCATTATGATATTGTTTGATATAACCTTGCTCACGTCAATATACATAGTGTTACAACGCTATACAATGTACTACACAATGGTTGCAAAGTTCAACGTTGATTAACTATTGATCGGAGTGCCGGAAACCTAAACTTACTGCTAAAGCTAGACTGCTGATCGAGAGGTCCCGGGTTCGATTCTCGGCCGGGACACTTGGTCATTTCAAAAACGCTATTTAGTGTTTCCCACCCAACTAGAGATGATCCTGGTTGGTAACCCAGGGGTAGTCTCGCGTGTATCGGTGCTTTACACCGGGCACGTTCAAGAACTAAGGAATCTATTCGAAACGAGCTAGGGTATCGCACCCGGATTCCTTGTATCTCACCTCTGTCTCTTATATTTACGATAATGCCCCAGAGTGGGCCTTGTAAATTAAATGGAAGAAAGAAAGAAAGAAAAGCAGTTGCAGCATTTTGGGCAAATAGTTTTGCACACTGATATCCACTTGCTTGGAAAGTGTTCTGACTGTTATCCGCTTTGGTGCCTCGATACAATCGGTCAACGAAACAAACGTACGCCTGTTTTTAACTTTGAGTTGATCACTTTTCTCTTGTGACCTTAGTAAAATATTATGTCAAATACCACATTCGTACGTCCACAGTGCTCATGGTTTTTAACCATACATGCAGTGTAGTGGATCACACAAGCGTGTTAGAATTTGATCGGTGTACACGTTGTAAGTGCAGTACGTGACATGTAGTGTTTTATTGTCATATCTTGTTCAGGCTGAAAGCTGTCGTCCCTGTCTCTTATATTCATCTAATGGAATGTTAGCTTATGACAAATGAGTCACAGAGTGACAGTAAAGCACGACAGACAAAATGAGCAATTCGACATTTAATTCTCTGAACTCACAAATGACAATCAATGTAAACAGAGTGGACCAATCTTTTGAAGTATCTCAATCTGATCTTAGTCTAAGCTAAAAACTAACAATGCAGTTTTATGCCCGACCGAATTGAAAGTTGGAGCATGTCTTGAGTTGAATACAGTATTTTATCAAAAGGCCCAATCTATAAAGCCGTCTCTCAATCTCAAGCATCTTAGTCATGTGATCTCGCTGATATTCGTAACTTCAGTTGTGTCTGGAAATCGGAACCGATCGGAGATGGATTAGTTTTATTTTGTTTGTTGAATTCGTGAAACCACGTTAAATGTAGAATGTTTCTCATCGAGGGTGATTTATAATGCGTTAGATCCTGGTTAAATATCTGATTAAAATGGAAGGTACTGTAAAATCATTTACTTAGTAATTTCGATGGAACGAATTTCGTAGTTTTGGTAAAAATGACTATTTCGATGGGACGACAATTTGTGGATTTTGCATTTCATGTATAAAATACAAGTGTCGAAATAATTGTTTGATGGGATTTGATTTCGTGATTGAAGGTGAACCACGAATTCCATGAAATTTAATCCCTACAAAAAATAATGATTTTACAGTATTTCCATTATTTGCCACTGACCATGCAAATGCGCTCAACCTGTGTGGAAGTTTGCAGTTAGTTGACAGCACAAATATACAAAACAATGTTAATGAAAACACTAGCGCGATAGCTATAACATAAACATTCCAAGTAAAAATACAACAAACGATGTGAATTGTTTATTTGAGTCGTTTATACAGAGTGTGCACAAAGTAACCTTGTCTTCTATGTACCAATGTACATGTACAATGTATATACTTGTGCAGAATATTTCAATTTTCGAAAGGAAGTCGTGTAACATCGCCGGTTTAGATAAGTGTATACTCAGTGTGTACAAATTCGTAATATATAAAACAAAGACTGAATGTAAATTACATTGTATTAAACAATAAATCAAATATTACATTATTGAGAATGTTCGAGGAGCAGGCATTTGTGCGCACTATTCTAGAAAATGTATCAATATCGTTTGTTTTTGTAAAAAAGAAATACACACTTCAGTATTCACATGTAGGTGACCTGGTACTCCGAACACTAATATTTTAATGGTATTATTACTATGACCTGTAATTTTCACTTGAAAGTACATTTAGCAAACTTGTTATTTAACGAGGACAGATGTACACAATAACGTGACTTATACTCCGTCATGCCCACTGACTTTATTCATAAAGTGTACAATATTTCTGTAAATGTACACTTTTGTGAGACATTTTCTCAGAAAATGATTGGTCAATTTAAACTTCAAACTATTTCAGATTTGCATAACCACATACACAGTTAAATAAATGTCACTACTGGTTGCCTGAAGACTAAAAATTGTAAAACACACAACGAGGGATTAACATGACTGTGCTACTGTAAACTTATCACATTTGCAGCATTACATTTTAATAAGTTATGTATTTTGTGAAACTTAAAAATAAAACAAAGAAATGTAGCGTTAATTTTTTATATTATATTTTAGTCTTGGTTGAACTAAATACTAAAACAAAATAATCACAATTTATCCACACCCCAACAATTATAGGGCAATGGTTAATCCTTTAATATTGCTGTCCACAAAGTTGAAAGCAAATTACATCAAAATTGAATATTACGTTATTGATTATCAGGAGGAATACAACAAACCTATAAACAATGTATAAAAAAATTAATATACATTGTGCAACCGACAAGAATCCTGAATTATTATTATACAATGATCGAAAGCAGTTATAACTTTCTATTTGTCTTCATGAACACACGTGATACCACTTAGAATCACTGGAATACAACATTATATTGTAGTTAGTAATCATTAGATTATGTAGCCCTATGAAACTGAATGGCGCTCTTATAATACAAACATTTTTTTAATATCTATAAAATTAAACACACTGTCTTAACATCAACTGAGCAGTTTTAGATATATATAAGAATCGGCTAACATGATCCTGTTTGAAAATGAACATTAATTTTATAAATAATTCCATGACAAACATCTATTTTTAAAAAAACAACAAATGAAAACAAATAATATGCTATTTACCTTTGTGCATCAAGCCTTAATCCATGAATGTGGAAAATAATTGCTTGTGTTCTTCTAGCAAATCGTTTACTGAACTGGAAACATTCTTACTTGGAGATTTTAATACAAATGTTTTATCTCCAAAGTCATGTCCTCTTTTGAATAAACTGAAATCCTTCATGAACATGTATAATTTTAAGCAATTAATTAGTGATTTTACTAGAATATGTGATAGAAGTGCTACTGTAATTGATTTGATTATTGTCTCTGACCCAGAAAAGGTATCTCAGTCTGGTGTTATCAGTACATGTTTTAGTGATCATTGTGTTATTTACTGTACCAGAAAGATTCCCAAAATTTCGTTGAATAGTCACAATACAGTCAAATTGCGTACTTTGAAAAACTACAATAAAGATGATTTTCAGTCAAGTCTGCTAGCTGCTGACTGGAGCTCTGTTTTACTTTCTGAAAATGTCTGTGAAGCTTGGGATAATTTTAAATTAATGTTCTTGTCCATCATTGATAATATCGCTCCTGTTAAAGAGGTCAGAATCAAGCAGAGATCAGAACCTTGGATGACGTCTGATATTCTTTCATTGATAAAAGAAAGAAACAAATCTTTACATCATTACAAAGCTGATAAAACTGAATCTAATTTCAATGCTTTTAAATCAATGAGAAATAAAACACAGTGTGCAATCGATGAAGCCAAAACAAGTTATTTTAGTGACACAATTAAAGAACACAAAAATGATTCAAAATCTTTATGGAAAACTCTAAAAATGTTAGGATTACCATCCAAGAAAGGTGCGTCCTCTTCACAGTCTAACATAAGTCTAAAAATCAATGAAACTATATGCTTTGATAAGAAGCCAATTGCTGAGCATTTTAATTCTTTAACTGTAGCCTCAAAACTTGTAGAAAAGCTCCCCTCAACTGTGCATACTTTTGGAAAAGATTTTGTGACCAAATTCTATTCAGATAAAGGTGTGTCTCAGAATAGTTATTTTTTTCCCTAGTTTCTGATAACAAAATAGTGAAATATCTATCAAGCCTAAGTGCCAATAAGGCCACTGGTTTAGATGAAATCCCGTCTCGTTTTGTCAAAGATGGTGCTTCCATCATAGCTGGCCCACTTGCTCATATTATAAATCTCTCCTTAATACAGGGTGTAGTTCCTGACGATCTGAAATCTGCCCGTGTAGTCCCTATCTTTAAGAAAAATGATAAAACCAATGTTGGTAATTATCGACCCGTTTCTATTTTAAGTATCATGTCCAAAATGTTTGAAAGGGTTGTGTATGACCAGGTTGAAACTTATTTTAAAGAAAATAAATTGTTTTATGAATTTCAGTCAGGATTTAGAAGTAGGTTTTCCACCAATACTTGTTTGGTCCATTTAACTGATTACATAAGACTGGAAATGGATAAAGGTAATTATATAGGCATGATTCTGTTAGATCTACAAAAAGCATTCGACACTGTTGATCATTCTATTCTTATCATGAAACTTCAAGCAGCTGGTCTTGGTGATGACATCATAAAGTGGTTCACATCATACTTGTCTGATAGAAAACAACTAGTTGATGTTTCTGGCACGTTTTCAACTTGTCAATCTGTAACATGTGGAGTACCACAAGGATCAATCCTTGGCCCTCTGTTATTTTTAATTTATGTAAATGACATGTCTGCTGTCGTTAAAAACAAACTTTTACTGTATGTCGATGATTCCGGTATTTTAGTATCTGGAAAAAACAAATCTCAAATTAAGACCTCTTTGTCAGATGACTTAAACACTGTTAGTCAGTGGCTTATCAATAATAAACTATCTCTACATCTTGGTAAAACTGAATCCATCCTATTTGGTTCTAAGCACAAATTGAAATCTAACCCCAATCTACATATTTCCTGTAATGGTTGCAATATTGAATCAAAGTCATCTGTTAAATATCTTGGTGTCACATTGGACCAATCCCTCTCCTTTTCTGATATGGCAACTTCAATACTCAAGAAAGCCAATGCTAAGCTTAAATTTCTATATCGTAAACAAAACTATTTGACTCTAGATACCAAAAAGCTCCTTATAATGTCTTTAGTGCAGTGTCATTTTGACTATGCATGTTCAGTTTGGTATAATAGCTTAACTAAAGTATTCCAAAATAAATTCCAAACTACCCAAAATAAAATGATAAGATTCGCTTTGGACTTAGATTATAACACGCATATTGATAAGCAACATTTTAAATATTTAGGATGGCTTCCTGTACAGAAACGTGTCGAACAAATTATAATAAGTCAAGTTTTTAATATAAATAATGGGTCAGCTCCCAAATACATGAACGAACACTTTAAATCACAACTCTCAGTACATACATATAATACACGATTTAGAGAGAAAGGTGCGTTTGCCATACCTAAAGTCAAGAGCTTTGGATCCAAATCGTTTTGCTTCAACGGTTGTACCCTGTGGAATAGGCTTCCTTTTAGTATAACATTAATTGCAGATTATCCAGGTTTCAAAAAAGCGCTGAAATCACATCTTTTTGACAATATTTAATTGATTATTAGTATTTTTATTTAGTTTATTTTACATCACACAATCTAAGACGTATGGTTTTATTTCTTTAAATTTTGTCATACTAATTTCGGTTTAGGTCTATTTAGTTAGATTTTTCTTTTTATCTGCTTTCATTGAGGCTAATTGTGATTGAGAATAATTTACTGTAGTGATAATTCATTGTGATAATATTTATAATTATTCTTACTATAACCTATTAACTATCTCACTGTGATATATATATTTATTTGTATGCAATAATTCTGTGATATCCTTATTTTATTTGTATTCTTATTTATCCATTATAGACAGTAAATTACTTTTGCCTCTCTATGTCATGACATTAACTCAAGGACCACAATGGAAATAAGAGTTTTCTCTTTTTTGTGTAATCCTTGGTGTTGGTGTGCATGACATGGTTATTAATAATCATGCTATAATTTATTTTTAATTATATCCATGTTTGTTTTATTATAACCATGTATATGTACAACCTTTACCGAAATAAATCTATCTATCTATCTGTGTAATCTTAGCTTTTATATGTTGTATTAATAGTTGCTTGATTTTTACTCAATCTATATGACAGTTAATCACGTAGATGTGTTAGGCCAAGGTTATTATGTTACATAGAGTCATATTTTCTAAAATTCAATATGTGTTCTGCTCATGAATTGTGCCAGAATTGATTGTGCCAATCATTGTCTCTCTGGAGATCATTTACATTTTGCCGGAGTATAAGTAAGATAAAGTACAATTTTTTTTATCAAAAGTGTCCTCTTACAAGCGTTATAGGATAGTTTTGTATGGACGAACAACAAATTATCCTCGGCTTCGCCTCGGACAATTTCTTGTTAGTCCTTACAAAGCTATCCTATAACGGTTGTAAGAGGACACTTTTGATCAAAAACTAGTACTGTATCTATTACACCTTTGAACATACGTGGGTGAATAAAAAAGTTCGTAGAATTTTGCCATAACTTTTTTATTTTCATAGTTATTTTCGTCATATCTATGTTGAATGAAAACATGATAAATAATGTTTCAATCGACATTTACATAACCGCACTATATCGAAATACCCGCGTAAAACAGGGCTACCGGAATTTACGGAACCACGGACTGCGATCAAAATCTGCGTAAAACCGGAATATACGTACGGTATTAGAGACAATACATGGTTTGAAAGGTGTAGATATATATCCTGAAATAAATATACATCGATTTATAAGTGGAATTAGTGCTTTCGTGTAGGACACCAGAAGGTGACAACCGAATACAATACATCCGATATTGATGACGTTGGTTCGCAACGTCGTCGAAGAGGACCGGCGCTGTATAATAGCGGATATAGCAAAACACTTAGATTAATCTTATGGGACAGCGGAAACGATATTAAACAATAATTGAAAATGTGGAAACTGTTATCACGATGGTTATCCAAAAATACCTACATTTTAGTCACTCGAGAAGCGAAAATGAGTCAAACCGTTAACGTAAGTATTGACAAAAGTGGCATAAGTTTGACGTCGTCCATCAAATGACACTGACGTGCTCCGGTATGCTGTTACAGCATGTGTACGTTTCAATGTAAAAATCATGTAGTTTTGACTAATTCATTGGAATTTGACAAATTGTTTTGTTATACTTATGATCACATTATATCATAATTTAAAAGCAATTGAAGCTGTGGTTTGTGAGTTATGATATTTTTCTACGAACTTTTTGATTCACCCACGTACGTCTGACTTACATGGGGAAATAAAAATTGAAATGAAGCTCGTAACATACAGCACGCAAAATCATTTTATGTTACATTACTATCCTTTCCATCACTGAACACATTTTATGTTACATTACTATCCTTTCCATCACTGAACACATTTTATACGTCTGAGACTGAAAACACAATGTCGCTCTGTTCCGAGTATGTTGCTGTCGAAATAGAGAGCATGAACAGCTACAACAATCCAAACTATTTCAGTGATATTCCTTCCCTATTCTTCCAAAAGTGTTTCCATTTTATCAATGTCGCCAGGAGACGTGAATCTATCATCACTACCCAAGTTATGCCCATTTCTATTTAAACTGTTCGTAACATTCAACTTTGTCCGCAAACTGCTCTGTTCTGTGGGCTCCTTGAATGTTAGGAGTTTGAACTGTGCTTCATTTTTAGTTGTAGTTCTCGTTTTTGGCTGTGCGTAAGAGGAGTTCGATACCCCAGAAGCTTTGTTGTACGAGGACATGGCGTATGTTCGTGTGTACATACTTTCACCGCGTCTGTGCGTAGACCAACACCTACGCAGTTCGTTGTGAACCTGGAAATAGATTTATGAGTCTTTTGTTTTACTTTAATTAATCATCTGAATAAACACATACCACTGAATAAACTACAGCACTGTTTTAAGAAACAACACAGTTCATACTCAATGTACCATATTTGGAGATTTTGTTAATTATATTACCTCCAGTGTTCTGTCGATTACCATTTTAATATATACTTATAGGACAAAAGTTCTGCACGGTATTCAAATCCCGACAAATGCATAGCATTGGCATTTTTCTTAACTTGTATTTAATTTATTTATCTTGGATTTCATTTTATCCGTAATATAGGGATCTAATACACGTTCTAGAACAGTAATACCAAATTTATTTAATATCAAATAAAAATAACATGGAATCAAATAAGTCTAAAATCATTGACCTCTTTGACGTTCTACACTTTCCCAAAAACGTCACCAATTGGTGCGGGTTTTTACACATCAGCGTGTTCACTTGTCTTCCAGACAAAAGGTTGTGAAACTTTGAAACACGAACGTAAAAGGGACGCATCAAGTTTTCCATCCCACTGAAATGTGGATTCTGACGGACGTCATGTTCCGGTGTGCCGGAGGAGATTTGTCGGTTGTACCATAATATCGAATGTCCATTAATTGTAATGCTTTCCTTATTAGACGTCCAATCCTGACGTCAACGTCAAGCAAAACATAAAATAAAGTTGGCGTTTATGTGACTGGCGTTTAAGACGCATTGCAAGCGTTTTTACGAAGAAAAGTTAACGGACCCATTGACTGTTCACTCTTTATGTAATTTTCTCGACGCCATGGCCAATCTAACAATATGACTCCACATAGCTTTAAAGTTATATTGGCCACGCGTCACGTAGGCTCAAATACGAAATAAAACAAATTTGGTTGAAATTGTTCGAATATTAAAAAAGTTATTAAGATTCAAAAACCCGTGCAAAACTTTTGTCTTTAAGTATATATAGAGGCTCTATCAGTTGTCAATTGATATTAATTTATATCAAATGATTTTCCGTCAGAGGCTCGCTTAATGAAATTTCCAAAACTCGTTTAATATAAATTTATATCAATTGACAACTCATGATAGATCCTCTATATATTAAAAGAGTTTTGAAATTTTTTATTAAGCGAGCATTCAGTGAGCTTAATAATATTTCCTGAACGACTTTAATATAAATATATCAATTGAGAAAGAGTGATATATTCTTTATCATATGAGACTAAACACGCAAATAACGCATCAAATTATTGCAAATACGTTCACGCTCATGTAGTACAACCTTATATTACCCATGTTACATGCTATACTAACCCGGATAATAGGAAATTCATGTGATATAAAACAGTAACTACTGATAATAAGCACATGTCCACAGGCCCAGTGTATTTGCTTGAATGCATTCGACATAAAAAATTTCATAATAAAAGAGAATACACTGAGGTGTTCTATAAATCATAGTCCAGTCAGGTCAGGTCAGGTCAAATTATATATTGGCATAAACATGTACAAAATTAAATCCCCCGTCAACTGAACATACATTTTTACTATACTGAGTACATCTAGAAACGCAACCCTTGGGTTACTGTCAACATTTTTCAAACTTATTATGATTGACAACCAAACTGTATTTACTGGATGATATTTTATTCCATCAACAATACACCTGTAAAAATTTTCATACATTGCTACCGATGCGATTGAACAGTGATTATGTGTAAAGTGCGGCTTAAAAGTAACGAAACACAAATTTGTAATATCCAACATTTTCAGAATCGCGTTGTTCTAAGTGAATAGTTCAAATATTGATCAATTTGTGATTGATGCATACGCATGACGTCCAACAAGTTGTTTAGCAGTGTATGAATCAGTTGTGAACTTTGCCTAGTGATGGTACATAAGGAGTTACTAGTCCTGTCGGAGAGTCGTTTCACATGGTTGACCTGGGCATGGGTGGTTGTAAACGGTTTCAAAGTGCTGGTAGCATGTCTCCAGATGAGAAATTGTCGGTGCATGACAATTTAACCATAGTGCACCCCACCCAATTGACGTCCTGTCACAGGCATCCGAATGGCCTGATTTCGCCCATTTTCGGATAACCTGGCATTTTCATTCTTAAGCCTAGAACTTTTCTTTTGTGATTTTCTTTCCATTAGCAATCTTTACAAATAAGTCGATGCAATTCACACCAAATTTATCATGCATGAATGGTGCACGTTGAATTCGTGCGTTTTGTGATTTTCTTGACAATAGTCATGTTTCTACGCGATTATACAATATTATTAGACAAAATGCAAAACTGTTTGAACAATGAAAGTAATAAAAATTCAACGATGAAAACGGTGCGTTTCTAGATATACTTAGCATATTATGAGCATGCCCAACCAGTTCGGCTACAACCATGTTACTATGGTTTACAAGCAATGCGGATAATACAATTCAATTGAACTGGTCAAACGACAAAATATAATAAGATCACTATATATAATATCGTGAAAGAAGAAAGCATACTCACTTCTTCATTAAGGAAGCAGAATAATACAGCCAGTAAAAATCCCTGAAAGAAACATTTACGTTCATTTCATCATTAAGACGAGCCATAGAAACAATACACTTTGTTGTATTTTTATAACAAAGACTCTCTGTTCTTAACCTGCCTTTTATTCGCTCTCTTGAGACCATTGCTATTTGTAATTAATTTCTTTGTAAAATTGGGTCATCCTAATTTTTTGCGGCGGGGATTTGAACTAATTTCTTTGGGCTGTGTCAGGGCATTACTCCGTGTAGTTGTATAGTGGGGTTACTGCTTTGTGTGCTCCATACGAGACCGGCTATTAAATTTCATGAACAGACAAATATATGTCAAAAGCAAAAATGTCGGAATCACCAAATACTTAGCTCAAATTATAAGCTTTCATTTCTGTAAATGGACGGATAAAAGAGCTATATAACATGAATATGATAATACATCATGTGGCATTATAATGTACTAGCGTATGATTATAAACAATGCGGCATTATAATGTACTGGTGTATGATAATACACCATGCGGCATTATAATGTACCAGTGTATGATAATACACCATGCGGCATTATAATGTACTAGCGTATGATTATACACCATGCGGCATTATAATGTACTAGTGTATGATAATACACCATGCGGCATTATAATGTACTAGTGTATGATAATACACCATGCGGCATTATAATGTACTAGTGTATTACAATACACCATGCGGCATTATAATGTACTAGTGTATGATAATACACCGCGCGGCATTATAATGTACTAGTGTATTACAATACACCATGCGGCATTATAATGTACAAGTGTTTGGTAATACACACTGCAGCATTATAATGTACTAGTGTATTATTAGACACCATGTGGCAATATAATGTACTAGCGTATGATAATACATCATGCGGCATTATAATGTACTAGTGTATGATAATACACCATGCGGCATTATAATGTGCTAGTGTATGATAATACATCATGCGGCATTATAATGTACTAGTGTATGATTATACACCATGTGGCATTATAATGTACTAGTGTATGATAATACATCATGCGGCATTATAATGTACTAGTGTATGATTATACACCATGTGGCATTATAATGTAATAGTGTATGATAATACACCATGCGGCATTATAATGTACTAGTGTATGATAATACACCATGCGGCATTATAATGAACTAGTGTATGATAATACACCATGCGGCATTATAATGTACCAGTGTATGATGAAACTCAATGCGGCATGATTATGTACAAGCGTATGATTATACACCATGCGGCATTATAATGTACTAGTGTATGATGATACTAAAGCGGCATTATAATGTACTAGTGTATGATGATACTCAAGCGGCATTATAATGTACAAGTGTATGATAATGTGTATGATAATACACCATGCGGCATTATAATGTACTAGTGTATGATAATACATCATGCGGCATTATAATGTACTAGTGTATGATGATACTCAAGCGGCATTTTAATGTACTAGTGTATGATAATGTGTATGATAATACACCATGCGGCATTATAATGTACTAGTGTATGATAATACACCATGAGGCATTATAATGTACTAGTGTATGATAATACACCATGAGGCATTATAATGTACTAGTGTATGATAATACACCATGAGGCATTATAATGTACCAGTGTATGATAATACACCATGAGGCATTATAATGTACTAGTGTATGATAATACACCATGAGGCATTATAATGTACTAGTGTATGATTATACACCATGAGGCATTATAATGTACTAGTGTATGATAATACACCATGAGGCATTATAATGTACCAGTGTATGATAATACACCATGAGGCATTATAATGTACCAGTGTATGATAATACACCATGAGGCATTATAATGTACTAGTGTATGATAATACACCATGAGGCATTATAATGTACCAGTGGATGATAATACACCATGAGGCATTATAATGTACTAGTGTATGATAATACACCATGAGGCATTATAATGTACTAGTGTATGATGATACACCATGAGGCATTATAATGTACTAGTGTATGATAATACACCATGAGGCATTATAATGTACCAGTATATGATAATACACCATGAGGCATTATAATGAACTAGTGTATGATAATACACAATGCGGCATTATAATATACTAGTGTATGATAATACACCATGCGGCATTATAATGTACTAGTATATGATAATACACCATGCGGCATTATAATGTACTAGTGTATGACAATACACCATGCGGCATTATAATGTACTAGCGTATGATTATACACCATGCTGCATTATAATATACTAGTGTATGATGATACTCAAGCGGCATTATAATGTACTGGAGTGTGATAATACACCATGCGGCATTATAATGTACTAGTGTATGATAATACACCATGCGGCATTATAATGTACTAGTGTATGATAATACATCATGCGGCATTATAATGTGCCAGTGTATGATAATACACCATGCGGCATTATAATGTACTAGTGTATGATAATACACCATGCGGCATTATAATGTACTAGTGTATGATAATACATCATGCGGCATTATAATGTATTGGTGTATGATGATACATCATGTGGCATTATAATGTACTAGTGTATGATGATACACCATGCGGCATTATAATGTACTGGTGTATGATGATACATCATGCGGCATTATAATGTACTAGTGTATGATAATACACCATGCAGCATTATAATGTACTAGTGTATGATAATACACCATGCGGCATTATAATGTACTGGTGTATGATAAAACATCATGCCGCATTATAATGTACTAGTGTATGATAATACACCATGCAGCATTATAATGTACTGGTGTATGATAATACACCGTGCGGCATTATAATGTACTAGTGTATGATAATACACCATGCGGCATTATAATGTACCAGTGTATGATAATACTCAATGCGGCATTATAATGAACTAGCATATGATAATACATTATGCGGCATTATAATATACTAGCATATGATGATACTCAATGCGGCATTATAATGTTCTAGTGTATGATGATACTCAATGCGGCTCTATAATGTACAAATGTTTGATAATACACCATGCGGCATTATAATGTACTAGTGTATGATAATACACCATGCGGCATTATAATGTACTAGTGTATGATGATACATCATGCAGCATTATAATGTACTAGTGTATGATGATACATCATGCAGTATTATAATGCACTAGTGTATGATAATACATTATGCGGCATTATAATGTACTAGTATATGATTATACACCATGCGGCATTATAATGTACTAGTGTATGATAATACACCATGCGACATTATAATGTACTAGTGTATGATAATACACCATGCGGAATTATAATGTACTAGTGTATGATAATACATCATGCGGCATTATAATGTACTAGTGCATGATAATACATCATGTGGCATTATAATGTATTAATGTATGAAAATACACCATGCGGTATTATAATGTACTAGTGTATGATAATACACCATGCGGCATTATAATGTACTAGTGTATGATAATACACCATGCGGCATTATAATGTACTAGTGTATGATAATACATCATGTGGCATTATAATGTATTAATGTATGAAAATACACCATGCGGTATTATAATGTACTAGTGTATGATAATACACCATGAGGCATTATAATGTACTAGTGTATGACAATACATCATGCGGCATTATAATGTAGTAGTGTATGATAATACTCAATGCGGCATTATATATACTAGAGTATGATTATACATCATGCGGCATTAAAATGTACTAGTGTATGATAATACACCATGCGGCATTATAATTTACTAGTGTATAATTATAAACCATGCGGCATTATAATGTACTAGTATATGATAATACACCATGCGGCATTATAATGTACTAGTATATGATAGTACACCATGCGGCATTATAATGTACTAGTGTATGATAATACATCATGCGGCATTATAATGTACTAGTGTATGATTATACATCATGCGGCATTATAATGTATTAGTGTATGATTATACATCATGCAACATTATAATGTACTAGCGTATGATAATACATCATGCGGCATTATAATGTACTAGTGAATGATAATACACCATGCGGCATTATAATGTACCAGTGTATGATAATACTCAATGCGGCATTATAATGAACTAGCATATGATAATACATTATGCGGCATTATAATATACTAGCATATGATGATACTCAATGCGGCATTATAATGTTCTAGTGTATGATGATACTCAATGCGGCTCTATAATGTACAAATGTTTGATAATACACCATGCGGCATTATAATGTACTAGTGTATGATAATACACCATGCGGCATTATAATGTACTAGTGTATGATGATACATCATGCAGCATTATAATGTACTAGTGTATGATGATACATCATGCAGTATTATAATGCACTAGTGTATGATAATACATTATGCGGCATTATAATGTACTAGTATATGATTATACACCATGCGGCATTATAATGTACTAGTGTATGATAATACACCATGCGACATTATAATGTACTAGTGTATGATAATACACCATGCGGAATTATAATGTACTAGTGTATGATAATACATCATGCGGCATTATAATGTACTAGTGCATGATAATACATCATGTGGCATTATAATGTATTAATGTATGAAAATACACCATGCGGTATTATAATGTACTAGTGTATGATAATACACCATGCGGCATTATAATGTACTAGTGTATGATAATACACCATGCGGCATTATAATGTACTAGTGTATGATAATACATCATGTGGCATTATAATGTATTAATGTATGAAAATACACCATGCGGTATTATAATGTACTAGTGTATGATAATACACCATGAGGCATTATAATGTACTAGTGTATGACAATACATCATGCGGCATTATAATGTAGTAGTGTATGATAATACTCAATGCGGCATTATATATACTAGAGTATGATTATACATCATGCGGCATTAAAATGTACTAGTGTATGATAATACACCATGCGGCATTATAATTTACTAGTGTATAATTATAAACCATGCGGCATTATAATGTACTAGTATATGATAATACACCATGCGGCATTATAATGTACTAGTATATGATAGTACACCATGCGGCATTATAATGTACTAGTGTATGATAATACATCATGCGGCATTATAATGTACTAGTGTATGATTATACATCATGCGGCATTATAATGTATTAGTGTATGATTATACATCATGCAACATTATAATGTACTAGCGTATGATAATACATCATGCGGCATTATAATGTACTAGTGAATGATAGTACACCATGCGGCATTATGATGTATTAGTGTATGATAATACATCATGCGGCATTATAATGTATTAGTGTATGATTATACATCATGCGCCATTATAATGTACTAGTGTATGATAATAAACCATGCGGCATTATAATATACTAGTGTATGATTATACATCATGCGGCATTATAATGTACTAGTGTATGATAATACATCATGCGGCATTATAATGCACTAGTGTATAATTATAAACCATGCGGCATTTTAATGTACTACTATATGATAATACACCATGCGGCATTATAATGTACTAGTGTATGATAATACACCATGCGGCATTATAATGTACTACTATATGATAATACACCATGCGGCATTATAATGTACTAGTGTATGATTATACACCATGCGGCATTATAATGTACTAGTATATGATAATACACCATGCGGCATTATAATGTACAAGTGTTTGATAATACACCATGCGGCATTATAATGTACTAGTGTATGATAATACACCATGCGGCATTATAATGTACAAGTGTTTGATAATACACCATGCGGCATTATAATGTACTAGTGTATGATAATACACCATGCGGCATTATAATGTAATAGTGTATGATAATACATCATGCGGCATTATAATGTACTAGTGTATGATTATACACCATGCGGCATTATAATGTACTAGTGTATGATGATACATCATGCGGCATTATAATGTACTAGTGTATGATTATACACCATGCGGCATTATAATGTACTAGTGTATGATGATACATCATGCGGCATTATAATGTACTAGTGTATGATTATACACCATGCGGCATTATAATGTACTAGTGTATTATAATACATCATGCGGCATTATAATGTACTAGTGTATGATAATACACCATGCGGCATTATAATGTACTAGTATATGATAATACACCATGCTGCATTATAATGTACTAGTGTATGATAATACACCATGCGGCATTATAATGTACTAGTATATGATAGTACACCATGCGGCATTATAATGTAATAGTGTATGATAATACATCATGCGGCATTATAATGTGCTAGTGTATGATAATACACCATGCGGCATTATAATGTAATAGTGTATGATAATACATCATGCGGCATTATAATGTACTAGTGTATGATAATACACCATGCGGCATTATAATGTAATAGTGTATGATAATACACCATGCGGCATTATAATGTACTAGTATATGATAATACATCATGCGGCATTATAATGTACTAGCGTATGATAATACACCATGCGGCATTATAATGTACTAGCGTATGATAATACATCATGCGGCATTATAATGCACTAGTGTATAATTATAAACCATGCGGCATTATAATGTACTACATGTAGTGTATGATAATACACCATGCGGCATTATAATGTACTATTGCATGATAATACACCATGCGGCATTATAATGTACTAGTGTATGACAATACACCATGCGGCATTATAATGTACTAGTGTATGATAATACACCATGCGGCATTATAATGTACTTGTGTATGATAATACACCATGCGGCATTATAATGTAATAGTGTATGATAATACCTCATGCGGCATTATAATGTACTTGTGTATGATAATACACCATGCGGCATTATAATGTACTAGTGTATGATAGTACACCATGCGGCATTATAATGTACTATTGCATGATAATACACCATGCGGCATTATAATGTACTAGTGTATGATGATACATCATGCGGCATTATAATATACTAGTGTATGATTATACATCATGTGGCTCTATAATGTACAAATGTATGATAATACACCATGCGGCATTATAATGTACTAGTGTATGATAATACACCATGCGGCATTATAATGTACTAGTGTATGATAATACACCATGCGGCATTATAATGTACTAGTGTATGATAATACACCATGCGGCATTATAATGTAATAGTGTATGATAATACACCATGCGGCATTATAATGTACTAGTGTATGATAATGCACCATGCGGCATTATAATGTACTACTATATGATAATACACCATGCGGCATTATAATGTACTAGTATATGATAATACACCATGCGGCATTATAATGTACTACATGTAGTGTATGATAATACACCGCGCGGCATTATAATGTGCTAGTGTATGATAATACTCAATGCGGCATTATAATGTACTAGTGTATGATGATACATCATGCGGCATTATAATGTACTAGTGTATGATGATACATCATGCGGCTCTATAATGTACAAATGTATGATAATACTCAATGCGGCATTATAATGTACTAGTGTATGATAATACACCATGCAGCATTATAATGTACTAGTGTATGATAATACATCATGCGGCATTATAATGTGCTAGTGTATGATAATACACCATGCGGCATTATAATGTTCTAGTGTATGATAATACATCATGCGGCATTATAATGTGCTAGTGTATGATAACCTTATTTTGATTTTAAGTCGCTGGTAAAAGAATGTTTTACCTTGAGATATTCTTCGCCATGCGCGTACGATATAGCATAATACAAAATGCTGTTTGAATACTTAGTATACAGTAATAAACAAAGAACTTCTATGCTAAGCACTAAAGGAAATACACGAGCTTCCCATATCGTTACATGTTTAACCTTTCATTTTGGTCACCCGAATGCTTTCTGCATACAGAACAATGATCAAGTTGGATATGTTAATAGTTTCTAGCTCAATGCAGTTGTTTTGTTCTATTTCAAAATTCATTGCAACTTAGAATTCTTGGAAGAAAATGTAGAATGTGTAATTAGCTATCAATTTCAACAGATAGACCTGGTCTGGAACATTAATTCTATGAGCTATGTGTGTATACAATGTATGCATGAATCAATGTAATACATATCGATGATCACGTTTATTTGTGGCGACGTAAAATAGTATATTACCTGAAAGGAGTTGTAGAACATTTCACAGTATAGATAGATCATATCAGCTCTGATGTCCACACCAGGAGGGTACGCTGATGTCACGATATATAACACACCAAATAACGGTATCAACACTAGAGAAAACTTAGCCAATTTCCTGAAAAAATGATACATCATGGAATGAAAGCGTGACATTATTCCCTAGGGATATGTTGGTCTCCTTATAGTAATGTAATGGTAAAGAGTAATGTATATATATATCGCATGCTTTCCTCTTATTTACCGAGTGTCTTTGACATTCCCATGTAACGTTAATTGAATGATTGCATGGGTACGCGATTTCCATTCAGAAAGATTCTAAGGCATCATAGAATATTCATGGGATTATAACAATATAACTAGGTCATTTTTGCATGAATCAGGCAGTAAATGTAGAATGGTGTAGTAAGTATCTTTAGAACTTTGTTCTGTGAATCCAGTTTATAGTGCGGCCGAGATATTATGGCATAATAACATTGACAATACGTCACCGGTTGGATCTGTCCATATGGAACAGCGGGTATGTTCATGAATCTTTTTCGGTTATTTCAAATATTTCAATGTAGTGTAGTGGATGCACTAAAGACTTTAATACAGACAGTCTTGGTTCGAATGTAGGCAGAATGTGTTTTCATTTTTTTCTTTTAAGCATGATTTTCACGATATTCATGCATTTGTAGGAGGGTAACAAACATATCAAGATTGTGAACCTCACATTGTTCGAAAGAAATTTATTCGATTGATTTTAATTAAGTTTAGACCTTAAGCTATGTTGATATTATTTTCTTGTAGTATTAATATGTTGGTATGTGTTTTGTTAATAACGTCATGGACATGTGTATAGAATTAAAGACAACAAGATTGTCATCGTATAATGTGATTTATAAACAATCAATGTATTAGAGCTAAATAAGTCTTGTCATTATCAAAATAGAATGATAACGAGACTCGAACAAGCACCTGTAACTTTTTGTAATTTGTAGTTCTGAGACTCGAACAAGCACCTGTAACTTGTTGTAATTTGTAGTTCTGAGACTCGAACAAGCACATGTAACTTGTTGTAATTTGTAGTTCTGAGGCTCGAACAAGCACTTGTAACTTGTTGTAATTGTAGTTTTGAGACTCGAACAAGCACTTGTACTTTGTTGTAATTGTTGTTCTGAGACTCGAACAAGCACTTGTACTTTGTTGTAATTTGTAGTTCTGAGACTCGAACAAGCACTTGTAACTTGTTGTAATTTGTAGTTTTGAGACTCGAACAAGCACTTGTAACTTGTTGTAATTTGTAGTTCTGAGACTCGAACAAGCATTTGTAACTTGTTGTAATTGTAGTTCGACGACTTTACCACCTGTGCTACAACGGTACATGTACACTTGTTAAATGTTATAAGTACACCAACTTGAAATTCGTATATCTTTTATATTAAAAAAGGTAGCATGTTCATTTTTGCATGTCTTCATGTGAATATTAAAGCAGCAATATCCGATAATTCAATATTTGTTATTTGCTCGCCCCAAGCAGTTTACCGTGAACTTTTCAAATTATAAAAAAAATGCACTTGCAAAACAAATGTTTTTCGCACGAAGTCTCAAAATGTTACCTACACATTGTCCATCAATACCCCGATCAGAAAAAACACAAAACCTGAAGAATCTCGATGACAGAAAGTACAAGAGGTGGTTTGTTAATCACACACGCCTCATGACAGAAAATTAATCAAGTTTTATTAAGGTCACCATGACCTATGACCAATTGACCTAAAAAAATTGTAGGAATCTACTGCTGATGATCAGCAACCTCTCTGTAAAATGTTACTCTCTTAGAACCTATATGTCTTATGTTGTGGGCCAGAAAGTGGTATGTATTCAAAGGTCACGGTGATGTTGACCTCTAAACCAAATGACCTTGAAGTTGAGTCGGAGTCGTCTGTGGATGATGGGCAATCTCTACGTAAAATTTTAGAATCCTAGTTCCACTCGTTATGGAGTTATTGCTGGAAAACCATTCGGCATGTCGACCGACCAATCATAAAATCTTAAATACATGTACTTAGAAATATCAAATTGTTTAAACATAATAAGTCATGAATGTAATATAGACTAATATTACAGTTCTATATTTTGTCAATGTTCAAGTTTTAACCAATATTAAAGCACTATTTACACTTATCGCTATGTAATGTGTTGGTGTACTTATAACATTTAATGAGTGTATTACTTAGTTTGTATAATTGTTCTTGTTTTTGAAATCTCATACTAACCAAGCGTCTATTGGTCCATATTGACCCTGGCCACAAATGATCGACCCTTCATATACGAAATGAAATAAATCGTCGCCTCATTAACATGTGTTAACGTTATTGTGTCATCATATCCCAGTCGCATTATACAGTAAATAAAGGAGTAAGTGGAACCACACGACTAAACAATGAAGGAGTTTATCATTTTATTAGAATAACATTCTATGTACAAAAACATTCAAGCTTAATATACACTGAACCGAATTTCTAATTGGCCACCCTTATATCATATCATCTGATATATTATATCAATAAATCTTAGGCTGTGTTATTTGTTTATTCTGCGCATTAATATATCGACTTTCGGAAAGAAATGGCGTATTCATGTACAAAATCATCCATGCGTAACGGTTGGTGCGAAATTGTTTTTTTGCACGTTGGCCTCATGCATAGCTTGGAATACCATATTAATTAACGTATTCAACACATACCTTAATTGTTGGTTGTTGTTGCTTCCTTTCATATTTCTGTGGCTTTTCATTCTCATACACAGTACACGAACAATGTTGATGAAGAATACAAAGTTAATCTGAAGTAGAACATATAAGCTCGTAACAGTAAGTATTATGTTTTATAATATACGCATTTTACCAAATGTTCTTGCATGAACACAATACGTACGAGTATTGCTAAACGATGCCTTTAATGACTTTGTCTCAGTTGAGTATAGAACTTATTGTTCTATACCCAACACTATAATATCTTAGCTAAGAAATAAACTGAATATAGTCCATGTCCCACGAAAATTGACAATCCATTACCAAAGAGGTGAACAGATCCAAAATGATTTTCGCTTAGCTTGATATCTGAGACGTCCGAAATCAGTTGATGGACTTGCGAGTCATTTTGCCAAATGACCTTTTAGCGGCCATCTTTAGTTTTCTGTTAGGCAATATGTTGTAATTGAAAAATCTAAATTATGCCTCTTTGAACATTTTGTAAAAATCAAGATGGCGTCCAAGATGGCCACCAAAATTAGAAGAAAAAAAACAATTAGAGGCACCAAAAATTAGTAACAAATTGCTTTTTTGCCGATTGGTTGTAGTTCAAATGTTTTAACATATTCATCTATAAATATTTAATATTATTTAATGATTAAGTGAATTAAATAAGGCACCCGTGATGGCTGGAATCAAAATTTCGGCTCAAATTGTTGTTTTGGAAATTGCTTGGAAAATAATTGGTTTTAATCGCATTATTAGTACACGTGGTGTGAAAATAAACATTTATACTGTTAAACTGTAAAATGATAATTATTTGATTTTAAATTAGTGATCCATTAGCGAATTTAAAATCGCATTCAATATGGCTACCCAAATCAAATACGCTATTGTGGGAGTAGTCCAAAGAAGTTACAAATTGATATTTTTTGTGATCGATAGGAGTGTTAGTTGTGCAAACAGGTATGTCAAACTGGAAAATTGCATTTATAACATGCATCGTAATTGAATTTGTAAATATGAACAGAACTATAGGTCACAATTTAGTTTGTTCAGTTTATTTGAATTGACTTCCAAGATGGTTGCCCAACATGTACAATTCTTTTATGTTCGACCCGGGAGTAATCAGAGTAAATATTCACAACAGTCTCGATGTTGAGATATGCGGAGCTACTGAAACATCATTTTAAGCCTTTGTATGCTATTTGATCATGGTAGTTAGATGCTTTAGTAATGTTTATGGTACTGCGACTTTTAAACTTCCACACAATTGAAAAGGTAGCAATACCCTTTAATTGCGCATGGTTATATCGTTGTGCTACTATTTGATCTCTCGATTTCAATTATTTTGCATCGATTAAGACACCACATTTAATAAATTTCGAACAAAGTTTTCCGCAATGGATCGGATGTCTAGCAGGAGAATCCAGTCGGGGTTGAACCCAATATCTCAAATATTCCAAACACGTGCCCTAATTCTAGGCCACAGCTCCCCATGCCCACAGGGTGTTTCATAATATCTGTCTCCATTACAAACTAATGTCATGAGAACGTGCTTGATCTCATCATAAAATCTTCATATAACATTGGGAAGCCAACATTTCACCATTTTGACATGACAATTTTGCTATCATAACAACCCAGAAAATAAGATTTTTGCAAAATGTCACTTTTTGATAAGTGTTAAATGACGTTCAAAATGATTTTTATCCAAAATTCACAGCATAGCTTGTAAAGTTTGAATGACGTAACAGGTTTAATAATGTTTATTACCCAAGTAACAAGGTGATTTCAAATTTTAGATTACATACAACAAGTTCAGATAAATTAGTGGTACAGTTATTTTCGGTTTCTAGTTGTTGCGCTAAGCAATGAAAGAACTTAACCCCACAGATACATTCTCACTTGTAGTCAAGTGTCAGGTGACTGGTTTTCGACGAATATTTTTTCCAAATGAATGTGATAAATTCACAAACAGTCGTATTGAGTCGACAATACTACCATTAAAAGCAGTTTTTTACTTTAAAAACAGGATTTAAAAAGCGAAACAACCAAAGATCAGAAAGTTGGTTACCGGTCGAGAACGTAGCGTTTTAGAGCAACTTCTAGCAGTTCTAGCAACTGGTAAACAAAACAACTGTAATACTCATAAGTGTTAAAATTATCACACTTGAATAAAACTTTCACATACATATAATATTTATTTTTTAAACTGGTTATATCATGCAATACTTCAAAACAAACATAGCATTCGACTTAGGGAAACAAATTAAATGTGGACGTCATTTTGACATTTATCGAAAAAATGTCTTTTTGTGGGAATCTTAATTCCTATCTTGCAATTATAGTAACATTGTTATGTTATGTACAGAATAAAATGGTGAAATGTTGGCTTTTTATTGGTATGTAAATACGTCAGATGAAATCAAGCATGTTCTCATGGCAAAAGTGTGTAATGGTGACAGATATTATGAATATATACGAGAGTAACTTAAGATCCACAAAACAACAAAATATTTACCATGATTGTTAGAATAATTGGACTTTTGATAATCCACAAGAAGCCATGGATATCCGTATTCCAACAACTGAAAAATATCCATATTATAATTATTATCGTTTGTGCTGCAGTCTTCCAATGCATATAATATAATGTTTCAAAAAGTCTGTATGTACGCTAGTCGAATGTTCTAAGTACACACTTTGTAATATTATTTTTTCTGAAAAAGTATCATACCGATAAATGAACCGAATATACCATTGGAATCAGGAAAGTGTTTTCTATCATATGCAGTAAACTATCACTGTAATATATGATAACAATGTTAAAAAACATGACCATTTATTTCATTGCTCAAAACAACAAAGTCGCACATCAATATCTGACATGACCACCATATGCCGATGCATTAGATTGATACATTTGTACAGGAATTGTTGCCGGAGTGCCATTCTAGTAAAAAGTCCGTTAAAATGTACATTATGATACTTCGGTTAGTATACACGTTGGGAATAAAACGGGGAAAGAATATCGTCCGGGAGTTTGGCTAAATACCCGGCAAACCTGAAATTATAAATAGATTCATAAAAATCAAAGTCCGCGTGATAACAGCATGTTGGTGTCAATCAACAGACATAAACGCATGGGAAAGTTTATTTCGGGACCCCTTAGTAATATAAACATCAGTCGGAAATTGTAACAAACTTATCCGTTTTATTGACATGCCTGTTTTGAGCATTCTTATCTCACGTGCGCGGTCTTCAATTAACATTCGCGCAGTTATATATAATAATATATGCAATATTTTTATGGCTTTATGTTTGGCGGTTGAATGTTAATCGTGTATGAAATAATTTAAATCAAAATACATATATGTAAGTAGTTTGTACGAGAAAAGTAGGAATTTGTCATTTACGCCATGCATCAATGTTTTCCGAGTAAATCCACAGGTAACAGTATCGTTGAAAAAGAAATTGAAAAAAAAAAATTGAAAAAATTTTTTTTCTCGAAATTTAGGTATTATATACAAGGTATATTTGCCCTAAAAACACAGATTTTCAAAGTATCACAAAACAAAAATTAGCTTTCGATACATTCAATAACTAATTATATTCTTACGCAACATTGTTAAAACTACTCGCATGCAAAATTCCATCGAAATTGGTCAACTTATTAAAAAGTTATGCCATAAAGTTTAGATCCCTGTGTCCAGCCGGTTCGAAAGGTGCATTCCAATAAAACCAAAAATACAAATTTCGAGGATAAAAACCTTCATATTTTGTATTTATCGTCATGAATAAGCATAATAATGCGGTAGAATTGAAGGACGCAACAGTTTGAACAAATTTACCGTGGTGAAATATGCGAGCTTCCGTATTAGCCGCGAAACAAATCGTCTGCACATTTTATTTAGTCAAAATGTTTTTATTTTCACCATGTTTGTCCGAAAGTTGCGAATGATTTCCATTTTGTGACAACGACTTTCATTGGTTATAAAAATACATTCGGAATATCTCTAGTCGTCGGACACTCTAAAAACCACACCGGCCGTCCTTGCAGCGTAATTCGAATTACGCCACCGAGTGTTAAAATAAAAGTTTAAACGATGCATTTGATCGTTTTGAGGTAAATGTAAAGCATGATTTCAAATGTTTGCAAGGCATTATGATGTATTTGTCCCCCACACAGCCTTTTTGAACATGATCAACTTACGTAAATGCCGTAGTCTATGAAAACAAATTGCACCCTTTCGATTTTGCTCTCAATTTCCTTGCAAATATACCTTGTATATAATACCTAAATTTCGAGAAAAAAAAATTTTTTCAATTTTTTTTTTAATTTCTTTTTCAACGATACTGTTACCTGTGAGTAAATCTAGATGTTTCATTTTTCATGTTAAAGGCAATCGCCCAAATATGTTATCAATAAGTACTTTTTAGTTATTCCTGATGTATTCTAGCTCTAAAAGTGAGTACTTAAGTGAGGATTATGTTTGTGTTGTATTTCGGATTTGTTTGAAATTCTTATGCAAGAACAAGGGTTTTGTAATATATTTTCTTAATATAAATCACTCAGCTTATTTGCTTATCGTATCGTGCTTATCGTCGTTTTTGAACTATTATTTAAACAGTAATATCCGGCCATAGCTTTATCTAACCTTTGCAGAAATTTCAAACATATCTACCAGTAGTAACTCGTTGTTCTGTAATTGGAAATTTCTCCATACGTGGCAGAAAACTGACGATAGCCATTGTTAGGAAATAAAAGCTACGGAATAACATAATCAACTCGATCCAGATCTCAAAAAGGGATTACTTGAATGTGTAAAAAATTAGATGAGTTTTCTTGCCGAGATACTGCCTTTGGACGTGTGTTATTTTTCCTCCGATGGAATAAATCAATTTATTTATGGCTGCATTGTTTATGATTGTTGAACCAGTCGCCAAATAAGATCCTACCTAAGTCAACATTTCCCTGGCTTAAAATGAGAAGATCGAAATCGGAACTTGTCATGTTGACCAAATGAATTTATAAAAGCTTGTTGTAAAGAATCAATTTCAGACAGTGTTTTCTCAAAAAACTAAATGTATACTCAATGACAAAAGTTCTGCACAGTATTCAAATCCCGACAAGGCCAAAACATTAGCATTTTTCTTAACATGTATTGAAATTATATACTAGTATTTTGGATTTCATTTTATCCGTAAAATGGGGACCTAATACACGTTTTGAAACAATAATTCTAAATTTATTCAATATCAAATAAAAAATAATACGGTATCAAATTAATGCCAAACATTGACGTCTTTGACGTTCTACACTTTCCCAAAGACGCCGCCAATGTGTGCGGGTTTTTACACATCAATGTGGTCGAGCACGCGTGTTCCAGACAAAATGTTGTGGAACTGTGAAACACTAACGTAAAAGGGACACAACAAGTTTTCCATCCCACTGAAATGAGGATTCACATTGACGCTATGTTCCAGTGTGCCGGAGGAGATTTATTGGTTGTACTAGACGTCTGGTGGTTTGTTATCGACCACCACATCATCACTTAACCTGCATCGCGATGATTTGAATTTAATTTCCTTTAATTAAAATTCTATCCTTATTAGACGTCCACCATAAAGCAAAACGTCAAACAAATGTTGGCGTTTTATTGGACTGGTGTTGTAGCAGGCTATTAAGCGTTATTTACGAAGGAAAATTAACGAACCCATTGACAGTTTATTGTTTATGTAAATTTCGTGACGACACGACCAATCGAACAATATGACGCCACCTAGCTTTAAAATTATACTGGTCATACGCCGCATAGGCCCAACTACAAAACAAAATAAAACAAATTTGGTTAAAATTGGTCGAATATTAAAAAAGTTATTTAGATTCAAAAACCCGTGCAAGACTTTTGTCTTTTAGTATACGTACGAGCTTCTCATTCAAGCAAGCGATTTGTTTTAATCACCTGCTTGGAAGTATTATATCACAGAATCATATTGATACACATATATTGTACTCACAATGTATTGTCCATAAACATTCTTACAACTATCCATGGCATCACGTACAGAAACGGAGATACTGAAAATATTTATATACACTATTTTGTTTCAATATTAATGCAAGAGCCAGAAACAAAATTAATGCAAATGACAAACTCCGTAGCAGGCTAACCAATAGCGTGTTAGTTGTAAGTATTAAATTATTATGGCATCATTGTTCATCGTGTACCCTATTATGTAAAAAGAGCGATGTATTTGGATTTATATTACTATATCTGCAGAGGACAGAAGCCAACGACAACGTCATTGTGTACTTATATCATGTAACTTTAAACGGATGGAAGGACTTCTCATCTCCAATCCACCGAATGGCGTTTTAAAGGCAATGTATTGGAACCTCGAATGAATAACGAAACAATGACGCCCTTATTATTGTTATCGCATGGGTATCATTGATGTCATATAGAGAAATTGCACGGACAAATGTACATGGGCCAGTCATTCAACTACTGTAACCAACATATCAACCTACCATCCATGTATTTCTTATCATGTTATAACGACCAATGTGAAAGATGTACATGTTGTGTATATACTTACGCCAACCAATAACGACGTACATTCGTATTCCTGTTCTCTCAGTGAACAATGTTTTATATACCAGCATATGTAAGTATAACCCCTCCATGAATATCCACATCATACTTGCAGCAACAGCGTACATGAAGATAGCAACAAGCAGTTTACATTCCCAATGCTGAAATAGAAAATAACATAATGTTACACTGTTACACACTCAAACATGTGCGTTTGTTAACTAAGTTTGACGATTCTTTATATTCCTTTGACAAAAGCAACCTTACATATTAAATAACATCACCATCGAATTACCTCACCTCGTTTAAAATGCTACCTCAGTTTTTGAAAAGTGTCGATATACTACATATTCGAATTAAAAAAGCATAACATAACTTGTACTAATCTACCAAAACCTGGATTAGCATTAAGTTTTCGTCGTTACAAATGGCTCAATTAATAATCGTCATACACATAATACTGCATATACATGTGTTAGTATTTAAATAAGGATATTTCATTCAATTATAACATAAAGACGTTTATAATAATGCCTTTGTTAGATTTCTTGATCTGTTTTTAAGTTTAAACCACGCGTTAATTACTTACAAATAAGCACATCATCAAAGTTCTTGAAATGATTTAAGGTGCCCCGCGCGCGTCTTTGATCTAATGATCGAATTTTCTCCAAACCCCTTTAAAATGACAGACAAATTATGATGAACATCATAAGAACATTGACATCGAGATGCGTGGTTTTCAAAGGACCTACCATCTTATTTTGCTCATTTAAGCTATTTCGTGCAAATATCATACTCGTGTGAAGATTTTTATAATATTACTTCATTTATAAGCAATCCACAATGTTGTATGTGTACAAAGATTTGTCTTTTTGGGCTTCCTGGTGAACGAATTCCGTATTTGTACATGATAAATAGTTATCCCACCCACTTTCAAAAATATCTACAAAAATGTGATTTTTAATCGAGTGTCAATAAAAATTACACTCCATTTCGATGATAGAAACACGTTTTTGTAGACGTTTTAATCACAAAACTATGCTTACACGACAATCAAAAGTGCTATTGGTGAAAACTAACGACATGTTTTACCTCCGTTACTAAGGTAACGACTTTTCTCGGCATTTAAACACCATTTACGCAATACAACGTTGCATATATATATTTTAATGCGTAAGTTGCTTTTTTTGTTTTTAAATTGAATACTCAGACGTTATGCCATTATTTTTCTTCTATATATATAGGTGCACATGTTACTGGAAGCATTGATGTACACGACTGAATAAAGACTGTTCCATTATACAGGGTCACATTGAAAATGTGTTGGATCGTAAAATGGCTAATTATGCACACAATTCCACATTGTGTCATTTATTTCGGAGTGAGTATATAAGCTTGCTTGCAGCATCCATTTTTGTTCGATGTCTGACGCTTGGTGGCCAGGTGCTACAGTTTCTGTTTCGTGAATACAGATACAATCTACGACTTTTCCGAATATTACTCCCTGGATATTTGAAAAATATGAACTTTTAAGTACAGGGAACCTACTTCACACGTATGAAAAAACTATTTCATGATTTCCGATGTGACACACGATGTTTCTTTCCAGATTAGATTCAATCATACATCGTACCACGTTTACGGACCAGCAATCGAATAAAAAGTATTAAGAATGGTTACTCAAAAAACAAAATAGCATTAATTTAATGCTATAGTAATAGATGATGCTTGTTGCAAGGTATGTGATCAATGTCATTGATATGTGTATGCAAATAACCTTTACAACATTATACATTACCCAGCGCTCTGCAGATCACATAGAATAAACGTAATGCTGGTGTTTTAGCTCAATTCGCAGAAACACTAGATAGAGCTCTTACACATATCATTCTAAATGACACAGGGCGTATTGAGCGTCTATACAACCATACTATCGACTGCATTACGGAATCGACAAGCTCTTACGGATCAAATGTTTAGTTTAATCGCAGTGCCATAATTATGCATAATTTAATATGTCGAACTTAATGTTCTGGATATGTTGCAAACATTTAGACGAAAAAAAGGTAAGATTCGTATTTATTATTGAGTAATGTTAATTTCCATATTGTTAACTTGATTTGAAGCATCCAATTTTGAGGATATTGAAGGCTCGTTCTAGTAAATAGTAAATAAAGTGTAACTTTCGAAAGCGTGTTTTCCGAGTTCAACATCAACGTTAATATCTAGTTATTATTCCATTGTGTGCGGGAGGTCGTAAATTGAAGGGAAAGGCAGTTTCTGTTTCGCGACTATGGATATAATTAACATTCAGTAGATATAGCCGGACAGTCATTTTCGAGTTTTTCTCGATGGATATTTGAAAAATATTTCCAGAACCTTTTAATAAAGTGAGCCTACTTCACCCGTATACAAAACTATTTCATGATTTCCGAGGTTTCTTTCCAGGTTACATTATACAGAAAATCGCATGGAATAAACGTGTTTCAGCTCAATTCGCAGAAACGCTAGATAGAGCGCTTACAAATTTAATTCGCAATGCCAAACCTAATAGGAACCCATCGTATAAATCAGCCCAAAATAAGCAAATGCGTGCAGTGAAGTTATCATTAATAATAACCTCCCTTTATAGCTAATTATGCACAGAATTCAAAGTCAACAGTATATCATTTATTTATGAGTGAGTATATAAACTTGCTTGAGGCATCCAATTTTGTGGATATTGAAGGCTCATTCTAGTAAATTATTAAATAAACTGTAACTTTCATAAGCGTGTGCTCCGAGTGTACATCAACGTCAATATCTAGTTAATAGTAATATGAGTGTTGGGAGGTCGTAAATTGAAGGGAAAGGCAGTTTCTGTCTCGTGATTACGGGTATAATTTACATGCATTAGATATTTCCGGACAGTCATTTTCGAGTATTTCTCGATGGATATTTGAAAAATATGGCCAGAACTGTTTAGTAAAGGGAACCTACTTCACACGTATGCAAAACTATTTTCAAAATTAGTTTCTTTCCAGGTTACATTTAATGACTTGCTTGAGTATACAAGTCTTGAGCTTGAAAAAAATATGTAAGATAAAACGTTAGAACATACGGGATTTTTTTACTTAAAATTTCCCGAAAACCTCTACTCACTATAACATTTCCTCGGAAGTTTAATTGTTTCCTGTTCAAAGTGTTTTGTAATTCATTGTTACTAAAACTAGAAAGTTGGTTTCCGCTGAATATCTTTAGTCCTATATGAATAGAACTTGGTCTATTGATAGCTTTCTCGAAGATACTTTCCATCAAAATAGGTGTTAACGGGGTCAAGGTCAATGTTACTAAAATTAACAGCCATATTTTGCTGAATAATAGCAATAAATATGAATTGCAAGCAATTCATAAGTTCCCTGTCTGGTTTTCTGTTTTGTTACCATGACAACCACACTTGTTGTTTGAATATGTTTGTGTAATCTGCTTATTGGTCAGTATCCACATACCAAGTGTGATAATCCTAGCTTAAAAATGTTTAAGCTATGCTATGACCGGATCCAGATTTTATAAACGGGCAAACATTTGGGTCAAGATCACAGATAATTTGAAATTACTTTGAATGAGATATTATGCTGGAAAGTGCTGTAAATGTAGCAGAGAGTCTGAAGAATATACCATATTTTGCGCCAGATAATTTGGCCGACACGAAAGCATGGTTTTCAGCATTTTATGGAATTTCAATGTTTCTTGTGGTGAAAATCCAGTGTTTCTTTTTTCCAAAGATGTCCAAAGAACTTCTTTGGGTATTTTTTAAATAAATTTTGTATTTCAAACAGTGCAACGTTAACAAAATTATGAAAGATGGTAAAATGCTTGAAGTAAAATATTACTTAAATGACTTGGCGTACAACTTCAGGTAAAAATATTACGAACAGTTGTCTCAACACAGTTTTATTCCCGAAATACAGTAAAGGTATTCATGATTGGTTGATAAATCATGCATCGTGCTATACATGTATATACTTTCCTTGTCATTATATGGATTGTTGGATACTGAACCATTACATGAAATGATAAAAACATGTTAATGGATTGCTGCATGGGTGGCAGTTGACAACCATATGCTGGGACATAACCCAGAATTTTCACTGCCATTCCCGACACTACTAACTAAAGTCATTCCTTACTTCGTGACTGAGTTTTCTAAACCCTAGCCACCCGTCGCTGAAAGCCTGGCAAAAAAGATACCTAGTTTGATCGGGCGCAGAAATTCCTCATCAGCAATTCCTTTCTTGCTGAAACGTTGTGCTTTATTCCTGTCTTAGCAATGTTTTTGGTAGATAACAGCTTTTTGTGGCACACATCATTCATTGCCTGATACACAATTGCATCAAGTAGGGTTACCTATATTTTTTTTTTGTGTTTTGTCCCACCAATTCGCATTTTTCACTAGCTGCTGTATACAGAAATGTTTTAATGTATTGAGCAAATTGTTACTACCAACTTACTACAGTAAGTTATTAACGAATACGATGGTTAATAATTCCAAAACTTTATTTCTGTTTATATTTTGCAATGTTTTAGCCAAAAAAGATCACACTTTTGGTAAAGATGATTAATTTTTCATGCGAAAAGACAACATGTACCCATCGTAGTGATTATCAAATAACACAGTTCATGGCGTTATGATAACCGCTTCCACAAATCACCAATAAAGTTTGTATTTTGTAACATTTTACCCCCAAATTAAGATATCTTCACCAAAAGCTTATCCATTTCCTTCTACATTATACTCAAAGACACTACCAACCAATGCAATTGGTTCTGGATAAAATATGATTATGAATTCCTCACTTTTTTATATTTTGGACTGTTTCACCCCAAACATATTCTAAGAGTCATTTTGAAACGAGATTATTCATACATGTATCAGTCCGGCAGATGAACAGCATATTTTGGGGGTAACCATGCAATGTCTTCTATACAAAATGTTTTTGCATTTTGTTGTTCTCTGGACCATACCATAACAGAATCAGAGTGATTCCACCTTGTCATCATTGATCAATTCTCAGAATGAGGCCCCAAAGGGGTATATGAATTTTCATGAATTAGTCGGTATAAATACATTATTATTTTATCAACTATTCAGAAAAACACACCAAATGCTGTTTACAGTTTGCCAAATAATGTGTTGATTAAAGTTACAAACATTTGTAATAGTAATTTGTGAAAACTCGTGGTTTACACTTACAACGAGGCCCGTTATTAGACAAACAAATGGTTTATATTAGTTAATGATCCATGTTAACAATTTTTTCATTATATCTATTATTCAAATTGAATTCAGTGACATTGGTAAGTACAAACACTGAATTAATTTACTTGAGGCCCCGTCATCATTTGTCAAATGAGGCACCAACGGTGGTATATGAATACAGATACATAAGGCTTTTATCGAAGTAATCAGCTTAAACACATATAATTTATTATATTCAATCAAATTTAACACAAAACACCTTAAACGTAGTTCAGATTTTGTAAATTATTGCATTACATAAATTATATCTTACCCATAGTAAATTGTTGAATTGAGGCAGTAGACCTAACAGAATATTAATTAGATAATCATACGTTTACGTGTAAAACACATACTTCATTTGCGAATAACACAAACTTAGTAAAACATTTCCGAATAACACAAACTTTATAAAACATTGATGAATACAAATGTACAACAGCTTCAATTAGCTGATGTAATACTTTAATTAATGGCATTAAGGCACTAATAAGGGTAAATCAAAATTTGAAAATATATATTATAATTTAAAAATCAATTGGTCCTGAAACACTTTAGTATACCTTGAAGTTATGAAAGTTTGAATGAAATATACAGGTATTAAATTTTGAAATTCCGGTAATAAATTGAGGAAATGAGGCCCTGCTAGAGTGAAAAACTATAAATGAAGAATGTACTAGGAATGTGGCGATTAGTTCATTACTCAGGTATGGAATATACTATTCAAATGAATTCAGTAGCGTCGATAAGTATTAATAAACTCAATTACACTTATTAATATGACATTCAATAAATCTGAGGCCTTGGTAAGTGTAAATTAAACTGTTAATAACGTATAAACAATTTAAGATAACACCACATTTGGAAATAGAAAAACGGGGACATTGATCTATGCTAGTGATAACTACATATGTAGTATTCGATCAAATTGTTACTTAAATCAGACAGAGAATGCAATCATCAACTTAACAACTACAAATTGCTTTTTGGAAATTGCCACAGCCAAAATGACGAATACGTTGTACTGAGTTCTGGTGATAGTTGACCAATTAACAAACCATTGCATTATATGAAATGTTGGACATAGTATTACACACACTTTTTGTATATAATATTACTAAAAGCGTTGTGTATGTATATAAGCAATCACATTAAATAACTTGATATTTGGTATGTAACATCATCTAGTGGTCCCTTATTAAGATTGCCCAAATTAAGCCCCATGCGGCCCGCCACAGGGGTCATCGTTTTACATAGACTGCATTGGAAGCATCATTTTGTATGAACGCTCCATAAATTTACTCTTTACATCAATGCCAATGGTTTTTATCTTCTACCAGTATTTCTATCACCAACACATACAACCTTTTCATTCTGGTATTGGTATTCATATAATCACTGACTACAGGCATTTTTGTCACTTTGCGGGATTTAACCCCTACCAAACCAATCATTACTAGCTCTATCTATGTGTATCAATGACCACTGCCTAATGTGATTCCGATCGCTTTGGGTTTCTCACAGCCTCTCAGAGCAGGCATTAACAAGTACCTGGTATAACAACCAGACTGTGCATCATCAATTCAGGCAATGTCAAGCCAGATGACATACAAACCGCAAACAAATGAATCTATTTAACCCACAAAGGTTACTTCCCACCCTATGTACTGCTGTTCCAGGCTCTAAGAGGCACACACGACCACCAACCATTCCACGTCATAAAATTATAGCTTACTCTATATCCCCGAAATATAAACTTTAAAGTACTGATCACCGGAGAGAACCAGGCTATTGTATTCCTGGCGTCATTGAGTACACAACACCTCCATGAACGGTTCACCACCACCACGTATGTATTGCAATTGCATGCCTTCTGGGTATTCAAGTTCAACATACTATGTGGAGGTGAGTACCATATGGGGATGGTGTAGATTTATTTGGCTACTGGTAAAGTGAGTACGTCATAATCATAGTGGACATACCATAACTCGCTGATGGATGATCTAAATGACCAAGCACCCTATTCAGCCTCGAATGACAGTAAATGGTGGTAGTGAGTGCACGTTTGGGCGTTGGATAGTTTTACTCCTTAATGAAGAGTTTCCCATGGCTCTACTACGTAGTCGCATGTATCCATAAGGGACCGGAATGATCACAGTTGCTCCTGATATGTAACCAATAGAGCTCGACTATACCATATTGCAATTTATATTGAGTAGAAATGGCTAAACCTAGTGGCGGTGAGTACTTTATTTGGATGTTCTACATTTTGGTGAGAACTCAATCGGTTTGAAAGGTCCGTTCTTGATAGCGATGAGACCCTTTATGTACAGAATGGCCGTCCTGAGTTGTATTAAGGATAATACCGGGTCACTCACTCACTGACTCTGACGCACCTTTCAATATTTTGACCAAGACCAAGGGGTATTATACATTGTATTTTTTCTGTTTTGGAGGTCTTATTCCACACCCTTAAGCAAAACATTTGGTCTGAATCCTCACATGGGAGATGCTTGTTTCATCAAATGGTCTGGGTGCATGTCGGTCATCGTTGGTGGTTTAATTCGAAAATTAGGCTGAAGTCTATTTCCGGGGACCCAGGATGATTCTGCATCATTTCCCGTTCGGAAACCCTCTTAAACATATTGATAGGTACATTACGAGTACCGGTATCTCATAGTGTCTAGTTCTAAGTGGTAATATCAAGGTATAACATCTTATGTTAAAAAATATAAGGGTTTAACGATACATTACGGGCCTCAATTCATCATTTCATTTCCAATCTATAACTTAGTTGTTTATGTGAATATAGATAATTTACTGAAATTTGATTATTAAGTAAGTCTCAATTTTCATATAATAAAATGTTGAATTGAACATGGTCTATGTATCATTTTCCCCTTTTCAGTGAACGCACACCCTCATTTGTCTTTTTTAAAATGTAGTGCATGACAATTTAAATAACACTTTTTTAACAATAATAGTTATGGTTAAAGTTGCATTCCGTAAGGTAAAGTGAAATAACTTGACATAATTACGAATAGTCTGGACGAATTTCTTAAATTTCATAACTTTAACTTACCCCTAGCAGAGCCTCAATTCAACTAATTTAATTGTTAATTCATGTTTGGACTTGTCAATGCCACTAAATTCAATATAAAATATATTCAAATATAAACATGTGTGAGCATGCATCATTTACTTTGTTTGGCTAATAACAGGTCTGGTGGTAGGTGTAAACCACCTATGAGGCCCCATATTCACAATTAACTATTAAAAAAAAGATGTTGATAAATTGAATAAACACATTATTTGGCAAAATATAAACATCATTTAGGATGTTTGCAATGCAATACTTAACACAACGTGAACTACATTTCAGGTGTTTTGCATTTGATTGAACATTATAAATTAAATTTGTTTAAACCCTACTATGCCCCTATGGGGCCACATTTGCTTAATGATGGAAGGGCCTAAAGTAAATTAATTTAATATTTAGCTATGTTTATACTTACCAATGTCACTGGATTCAATTCGAATAATATATATAATGAAACATTTGTTTAACATGCATCATTTACTAATATAAATCATTTGTTTGTCTAATAACGGGCCTCTTTTTATGTGTGAACAACGAGTGGTGCCTTATTTTAACAATTTACTATTACAAATGTTTATTAACTGAATAAATACATTATTTTTATTTACTATTAACAACATTAAGTGTGTTATTCTGGACATTTGATAAAATAATAATGTATTTATACTGATTAATTCATGCACATTCATATACCCCCTTTGGGGCCTCATTCTGAGAATTGCTCAATGATGACAAGGTGTCATCACTCGGATTCTGTTATGGTATGGTCCAGAGAACAAGAAAATGCAAAAACATTTTGTATAGAAGATATTGCACGGTACCTTGCAAGTTCTGCTGGACTATATTTTAAGAGGAAAAGAAGCATGTGTCTATCTTAGTGATTTATTACTAAATAATGTGATTAATTCCACATAAAGTAAACCGATTCCAAAAATCAACATTTTAATTTATATTTTGTACGATTTTACCCCAAAATATCATTCAGTGATCATAAACGATAATATATTATTTGATATACTGAACTTTAAGTTACTACAAACTAATTGCAGTTGCAATATAATGCGATTATAAACGCCATTGCTGGGAATTGATGCCTCACTTGGGTTTATATTTGCAATGTTTTTTCCCCAAAATGTCTAATTTGACTACATTGATAATGATCGCTCTTTTTAAACCAACTTTTATATAAACATCTGTTATCACAAGAACGATAGAGAGGAAATATCAATTTTTCGGCGATTTTTAACAACTTGACCTTGAAATGACCTTGCCCTTGACCCGAAAGTGTGGTCAGTGGTGTATGCTCTTTTGTAGTACATTATCAAATGAATAATATCTATACCACAAGTTGTCCCTTTATACATAAATAAAAATCATTTTTGCATATGCAATATCAGCAGTATTAGTAAATTATGACGGCCATCTTGGATTTCCGGGTCGGCATGGTCCCTTGACAATTTATGCCGATAGTTCCATATCGCCCAGACATAGACGAACATTTTGGTATATAACATGCACTATGTTGGAATTGGTGGGTGTGGTTCGTTTTTAACCCCAATATGAATGATTTTGAATAAAATATCAACAGACAAATCAAACATTAGGAATCGGGTTATTGTTGGTGATAATAAATACTACTGTACGATATTTAACTGGTCTGTTATTGCTGGTGATTATAAATACTACTGTACGATATTTCACTGGTCTGTTATTGTTGGTGGTTATAAATACTACTGTACGATATTTCACTGGTCTGTTATTGTTGGTGATAATAAATACTACTGTACGATATTTCACTGGTCTGTTATTGTTGGTGGTTATAAATACTACTGTACGATATTTCACTGGTCTGTTTTTGTTTGTGATAATAAATACTACTGTACGATATTTCACTGGTCTGTTTTTGTTGGTGATAATAAAAACTACTGTACGATATTTCACTGGTCTGTTTTTGTTGGTGATTATAAAAAAATATTCCACTGGTCTGTGACTCAAACGACAAAACACACACATGTACATTTTAACTAAGCTATAGCACTGGTTTGTGAATCAATTGAAAACAAACAAACACAATCACAAACTTTTCTTACCACTCCCTCTTTAAAAATGACTTTTTCAGGGGATATTCTGAGAACATCTTTGTTGAGCCCGAGACCATCCACAAATAGAACATCCTTCAGCAAAGACACAACTGCACGAATGATGAACGCAATGAACAGGTTGATATGAAGACTGTTGCTCTTACAATGTAGTCGTCTACAAAAGATTGATTTTAATTAATTAAATAATTAATTGTTATGTAGTCGCTTACAAAATACGAGGGTCCGTAAAAAATAACTGGTAGTTACTGAACAACGCTTTGGACAATTAAGTATTTTCTATACAATATCATTAAAAAAAAACTCGAACTATATTGGTTTGTTACATTGTATGTTTTTCCCGCAATTGTGCGACATCATGACGTCACATCCGTTGTTTTGTTATTGTTATTCTGAAGAAGGCTTCGGCCGAAACGTCAAAACAATATTTACTATATTCGTGTTGTTGTTAAATTCTCAATTATTATTCTATACATTATCTTGAAATATGATATCACTGATGTTATTACAAATAATTAGTTACGACAGTTAAATTCTTGTTGCGAGGCAACCGAAGAAGACAACTAGGGCGCATGATTTCACGCTGTCAATAGAATAAAAATTTGCTTTGCTATGGAAACGTGAATTTATTTCTGACTTTCAAAAACCAATAATTTATTACGTAATACTTAAGTCTATCGGATACACTTAGTTGTTATTTATTTGTTCCACCACTTGATGCAAACATTAATTAGAAGAGTATTTGAATGCATTATGACCACAATTTTACCCCACCCAAAAGAACGCAACGTGTTTTATCTAAAAAGTGATACATTTTACTTATAATAGATCTACTGTTACTTTCCATAATCCTACTGAACAGTGATTCGTTTTAGAAAACCATGGCAACGAAAAGAACCTATACCGAGAAAATCGATAAAATGCTCGTAAAATTTTGGCTAGGCAACGCAACAGCACAGCATTAGCGATCATTCTGGGTAACAATGCTCATACCCCAGTTATGTTCATTGGTCGCTTGACAACTATAATTATTAGCATTTATTTCATGCTTATCGGTGGTTTACGGCGGAATAACGGTGGATTATTTCACAATTATTTCACAGTTCATAATTTAACGCAAACGGACTTTTTAAAAATAAAATAATGAGCACTTTTTACTTGCTCTCTTAATCTTAACAGAACATACTACATGTATGTACATAAATGTAAAACAAATGGACGAAATTAAAGCTATTGCAGAAGAACTATTTGCTTGCTATTCGACTCGTGCAAGGCGGGAATACGACTGTGAATCTTGATTTTTCATTGCTTAGTAAGGCGTTTGAAATAAAAACAAGCTGACCTTGTTTCTAGTTTGCGACCCTTTGTTGTTTTCCCTCCAAGCACCTATAATTCGAATGTGTTTGGCAAGTAGATATATGTGTATAGTGCGGTTATGGTTACAGATACCACGACGAGTTGTCTTTAATAGTTCATATTTCTGCCGATTTGCATGGTTTATTGATTGTTTATGGACCTAGTTTCTTTGTTTATTTGATTATAGGTATGCATTTGAGGAAGGAATTGCGATGCCATCATATATTGAGGCAAAACACACGAAAGATCCGCTTTGACTAGTGGCGTTTGGGGCGGATACCTCTGACGAGTAAGAAATGTGTTATAATAAAAACAACATGCGACTTGATCTTTAACTGAATATTACGCGCAAATGATAAAAAACGTACATTGTGAATACTAAGTTTATATGCAAAAACAGGAATATGTTTTCAAGCTATATACATATATAAGCCTGTCCAATATAAATAGATATTATCTACTTGCCATGCACATTTTAAATTATATATTTACAATGTTTATGGTTATTAGTGTTTTGTATTTGCAGAACAGCCTGTAGACTGATCACGTGATGTTGTTGATGCTGCCAACTAAGACCTGACAATCAACACATACCTACAAAAGTGGATTCAATGATAGGACCAAGTATTTCAACGATTGAACAGTTGAGAATGACATGGATGATGGAGTTCGATAGAAAGTGTGAAATTCTATACTAAAATGAGAAATATCAAATAAAACCCCTTAAAATCCACTTTGTTTTGATAGTAACATGTACATGCTTGTGTGTGAGAACAGTTTATGGTGACTACCCGTATTGGCACCCTCTCTGTGCAAAACAGTTGTTTTTGACGACACAAGTCGACAGTAGAGGTACGAAAACCAACGACTTTGCCAAAAATACAAAAAAGTCCTTGAATCAATCTGGCCTCTATATACTTTAAATATTGCAACTTTCGTGAAATTTCGTTAAAAATAGCCTACTTTCCATTTCGTTACAGCACCGGAACCCTCTCTGTTCTGGCACCGGCACCCTCTCTGTGCTATAGTTATTGTAGACACCGTAAACTGTTCTCACACACAAGCATGTACATGTACATGTTTTTATCAAAACAAAGTGGATTTTTAAGGGTTTTTTATTTGATATTTCTCATTTTCTATCGAACTCCATCATTCATGTCATTCTCAACTGTTCAATCGTTGAAATGCTTGGTCCTATCATTGAATCCACTTTTGTAGGTATGTGTTCATTGTCAGGTCTTAGTAGGCAGCATCAACAACATCACGTGATCAATCTACGGGCTGTTCTGCAAATACAAAACACTCTTAGAATAACCATAAATTTGTGAACAAATAATTTAAAATTTAACACAGTGGCAGATTTAATGTGTATGGCAAGTAGATATATGTGTATAGCTTGAAAACATATTCCTGTTTTTGCATATAAACTTATCTAGAATTTACAATGTACGTTTTTTGTCATTTGCGCGTAATATACAGTTAATGATCAAGTCGCATGTTGTTTTTAGTATACCACATTTCTTACTTGTCAGAGGTATCCGCCCCAAACGCCACTAGCCAAAGGTATTATAGCGAATCTTTCGTGTGTTTTGCCTCAATATATGATGGCATCGCAATTCCTACCTCAATACATCATGAAAATCGGCAGAAATATGAACTATTTCCCCGTCGAGGTATCTGTAACCATAACCGCACTTTGCGCGAGTGTTCTGCTTCATTATAGGTGCTTGGAGGGTAAACGACCATGGGTCGCAAACTAGAAACCAGCTAGTTTTTATTTCATACGCCTAACTTAGCTATGAAAAATCAAGATTTACTTACCGAATCGACAAAAAACGTCCATTCAACTAGTTAATCCACTTCCGTCTCCATACGTTACCCCCATTGTTATAAGCGACATTCAATAGGCCAACGCTATACAAGACAAACTATTTACCTTTGATATAGAAACTATATGTAAAAAGTTTACCTGGATAGTAACATAATGAGAACAGCCACCATCAGGGATACCAGAGATATAGCATAGCCGATATTTGACATCAGTTCAATCCTCGTTAAATCATTCTGAAATATATGACCATTATCAAAATAAGTCAGTTAAATAACGGACCCGCCGAACATGTTGACAATTTTCATATTTTCCAAATGTTTTTTTCGAAGGATATCATGCGAATATATTAGATTAATATGCAAGCATCAGTTAAGTTCTTTAAGGAGTAATACCATTGACTGTTGCAGCTCGCACTTTTGTAATCAAGGGACGTTACACTCATTGTTCGCGTATAATAGCGTAACCGATTAACGACGTTATCGGCGTTTTTACATATTTATTGCGTAACAAGGAGTATTCGGGTATTTATCATTCCATTTTCTGAACTTTTAAACTTTGAAGTAGAAAAATGTTGTAAAATTGCGATGTACGCCAACAACGTACGTAACGTCATGTGCCTTGTATATATAATTATTTCGTTATCACACGATTAGTTGAATGAGACTTGATATTATACTTGTTATAATATGAAAAAATGCACCACATACAGTACATCGGGGATTCCCTCCATCCTCAATTCCCAATGGGCGGCAGAAATAACATAAATGGTTACGTAATGTATTTGGATCGATGCAGACCTTGATTTTTTTGCGCGTAACGTCATGTGTCGTCATTGCGTATAACGTTACGTTCATGGCGGGACGTCATCATTTATAAATACATAGGATATTTGTAGACTTTAGTGTAAGATCGAATTTTATTTCACCGAGTGATCACAAAAAATCAATATTTTCATGAGTGGCTACTGTGATCACGAGTGAAACTAAATAGGATCTTTTACCAAAAAGCAACACATTTTGTGTTTATTATTTGCTTCATTCTCTCTTTTAGGTTCAGTAATTGGCTAAATTTGAAAAGTCAAGTCGGGGCACTGGAAATGTCTGAAATACATCGGTTGGAAATTCAAAGCAAATGAACAGGTTTAAAACTGAGGTACCTCACAAGTATCAATGATATACAACCGATACTCTAAAGGTCCCAGTAGATCTAGTATCTTTAATTTAACAGTGTGAGTTATTTGTTACTATAATTTGTATCAATTCAAAAAATATTAATCGTTAATGCCAGCATAAAAACTTCCGTAGACAGTCCCCATAGGATTCAACTTCCGTACCCCTAGACCCACAGCTTGAATAACGGTACCGTAATCCTAGCAAATGCCTTAAAATATTTCACACAATTATGAATTAATCAGCTACTACCTATGAATAATCACAAGTTAAATGTAAATACCAGCAAATATTCTTTACTTACAAAAGTTTCTCCACCATAAGTAATTGAATAGCGCATGTATACAGTATCACAATAATCTTATAAACATTGCTTTAGGCATAGGAGTGCCATTTATATTGTTGACATTTCATTTCATAAATTCAGTACGACATACTTACGTCGATTTTATTGTAAAACTACGTAATAATGAAAAATAAAGACGAATTTCCTCGTAGAACGGGTTCTTTTATGATGTAATTTGTTATTTAAATCATAATTTCACTGTTTACCAGCGATTCACTCACTTGATCATGGTCAACAGACGACTGATAGTATGTCCCTTGCTGACAGTGGCGCCACGCCTGGTCATGCACAAAAGTCAACAGAAAGACCTTCCATATTCAAACATGAATAAGGTTGAGATGACACATCTTCAACCACATTAGTTATAAGTGAAAATAGCATTCAAATTCTTACTGGCTAAACTTAATTTAATTATAGTAAGTATGGGTGCTATACACCTGGACACTCTTTATCAAAGAACTTACGAAAAACTTACGCTGAAACTTAAATTCCTTATAGAGTCTAGTGCGTTTGCTTCTATAAACGAGGTGAAAATATTGTTTTAAATCATAAAGGATAATTTTATATTGGTATGTAGGTTTACGATTATCATATATGATTTGAGAACTTAGTACCCTGACTTGTAAAAAACAAAGGATGCATCTGTAATTAGGGCATCTTCTGTATCATGCACTCTCCCCAAAACTTGTCCGTTGGCGAGGTAAATAAAAGAAATACGCATTCATGCTTAGAAACGAGATGTTATAGACTAGCACTGCTCGCCGGTAGCGTGTCATTAGGTAGGAATACTACAGACCAGTGATCGGTTGATATACTACATAAACGCGAAAAGTGTTAAAAGCGCTACTGAAACCACATTTTTTCAATATGGCCAAGGACTTTTAGAAAACTGCAGAAACTTTAATTGTACATGTAATAGATGGTATTAAGAGATATATTAGTGTACGCTATTTTAATTCAAGCGATCAAGAGATAAATACATATTCAATATTGACAGAAAATAGTTGCTGAGGCTACAATGTGTCATGACAAGGTTGCTTTCGGTTTTAAATCATTGAAACTATAATAAACATAAGCAGTATCTGTTTACAACACAAGCAGTATCGTGACAATTTCACCATATAACATAAGCAATACCATTTTGGTGATACTAGAAAAACTGTCATTTTTAGAAAGATACTTACGTCAGTGAATGTATCATTGTGAAAGAATATGGTACTATTATTTCGCTACATATTAAAGACATTTGTATATTCTCCGCCGTCTACAAGTATTTTAAATTATTTTTTATGGACTAAACTTTGGACTTTTGGGCGCATTTATCAAGTTTAAAATCGAATCCGACGTTTCTGGTCGGAAACAAATACATCTACATGTCGAGGAAGAAACACTGCATACATATATGTTCATCGATTTACTGCTATGGACACGAAATGATTTTAACAGGCACAAAATACATTAACCGCTCAAGCGTCGACATTTTCCGCTCTGTCTAAACAGCAGTACTCTGGCTAATACATATTACCGGGGTACACAGGGTGAATTATACTGTTTCAAGAAAAGCCAATCAATGGCAACAAATTCATACCAAGTACGAGACTACTCCAAGCTGTGAACGAGGCCAACGTGCAAAAAAGCAATTTCTCACCAACCGCTACGCATGGATGATTTTGTACATGAAAACGCCATTTCTTTCCGAATATCGATCAATAGTGCGTAGAATGAACACATAACACAGTCTAAGATTAATTGATATAATATATTAAATATTTTTGAGGGTGGCCAATCCGAAATTCGGTTAAGTGTATTAAATTCAGTTCAAAACATTATATTTTTAGTGATAAATGTTTATTTCCTGCTTATCGGTGGTTTACGGCGGAATTACGGTAATTTCACAGTTCATAATTTCACAGTTCATAATTTCACGCAAACGGACTATTTTTAAAAAACAAATTTCCACGCCGCCAAAAATAAAATAATGAGCATTTTCACTTGCTCTCTTAATCTTTTACAAATAACAGAACATTACATACACATAAATGTAAAACAAATGGTCGAAATTGAAACACTTGTAGGAGAACTATTTGATTGCAACTCGGCGCGTGCATGGCGGGAAAACGACGTCACGCAAAACATTTCGGGTATTTAGTGGAGTATTTCCATCATTTAAGCTATTTGAAGCATGAAATAAATATATGTGTACTGTATGCGGGACACTTCAACGCGACGTTACGACGTCGGTTAAATAGAGGATATTTGTATTTTACCGTGTATGCTCGTTTGCTAATTCACCTCGTGAGCAGCTGACTTACATTTTCACTTGTGGCTACGCCACTCGTCAAAATAGTACATCAGATGCTCACTCGGAGAATTAACGAATATTCGTTCGGATGTTTTTGCCTTCGCTTCCAACTCGGTGTCTCAGTATGCCTCAACACAACGATTGTGGACTTACAACATCAATTCTTAGAGAATTGCATAGTCAAAGACCGACCTGGATTGAACTAGCTAAAGGTATTGAGCCCGAGCTTGGAAGCAACATTACACAGGCGGTGTCACTGTAATTGGTTTCGCATGATTGCACGCAGTGTCAACAGAATGTCGGGTTTCAATAAACAAGCCAAAAACTTTTCATAATAATTCCTTTCCTAATTGTCCATACAAAGGTATTTAGTGCATTTTAATGAGTTTTTCCCGTTAATACCCAAATTTTGTTTTCAAGTTCCTTCATAGTGTTGGTTTGAGGTATCACAGACGCACCACGGGACAATCTGATGCTCATACCCAAGACTTAAATAAAAAGTTTAAATAAGGCTTCAAACCATCATAGGTTTACATAATTGCATATTTTGACTGAACTCGGTCGTATGGTATTAGCCGGACAGCCAAAGACACATTACATTTATAATTCAAGTTATTAAAGCGTTGGGAAACATCACGTCGAACATAATTTCAGTCCTATTACGTAATTAATGTTATTTTTGAGGAGGTGATAACGCACGCATGCAATATTGTTGCGGGCTCCTATACTTACATTTGAAATTGCGACTTTCACTTTTATCACTGTGTTATCTATATAATAATTCAATAAAATGACCATAGATTGACGTTTTCATCACAAAAACCGATATTTCATATGTAGTGCGTGTTTAAAGCGTTTGAGTGTAGACTGATCTTCTGCTACCGACAGATATATTTCTTCACATCGTAATGGTGACACACTGGCTACTTAGTACTACATTATTCATTGATGTAAAGCAACCCTCATTGTAACGAATACAACTAGCAGTCCGAACCAGGTTTTGGCATCTACAAGTCATCGTACATATGTTTTTCACGCAGCAAATAACCAGGAAATTAGAATTTCTACACACGAAACCGAAATATAGTTCATTGACACATTGTACACATGTTTTTTTACCCTCGTTCATGTTTGACAAACCTGACATACAAAACAATACATTTGATCTCGAATTATTTACGAAATTGATGTGGGACTTAAATGCAATATATTTTGCAATGTAAAATGAAGCTGTTTAAGCTGCTGACAGATGATGTTTAAGCTGCCGTTGTCAAACCATACTCGTTCCCAATCTGATGAATGAGAAAGGATAAAAAAATGCTCACACATCGCTATCAACACATCATAATACAACCCATTTTGGATAATTGGTTAATATATTGGTATGATCGGCATTTGATCGAATATGCACGCGTGTTAATTTTTTTATTAAAATTGCTAAGAAATAACTGTAAAACGGGAATAGAATTGCACACAGAAACGCCATCGAAAAAAGCTAAGTCTAAACGATTAGGGAAGTATAGTCATCAATTCAAATGAGAACCTACTATCGACAACAATATTATGTGTGGATGTAGTACATTTGCATGTGCCGTCTCCATGGGTTATTGTTCCCTCTGTAACATGTAACTCAAAATCATTGTATTTCACAAAATGTTCAAGCATTATTAAACTATAGATAAAGAGTTACTAATACGACATAGAATAGTTCGAGATCTACGCAGCAAACTTTTGAACTAAAGTACAAATTTTTAACTAGTCCAGGAGCCAGGTTTCAAAAGGGCCTTAAAATGAAAGTTTATTTACCCCATCTGGTAGAAAAAGTCCATTGGTATTTTCGAATAATACATACATTCAGGCTTCAGAAAAAGGTGGATGCCAGATCTGAAAGTGGTGCAGATTTTTTAAACAGGGGCAACAACTCTTGCCTCCGAGCTAATTTACGAATACACATGACATTCTTAATTCTGTTGTGATTTTTTTGTTTATGTATATATTGCCATATATTTGGGTAGATATTGTTCAATTAATGCTGTGCATCAATTGGACATACATAAATGACCAGTTTGAGGTCAAGGTCATTTCAAGGTCAAAGTGAGAAAAATAGCTAAAAATTGATATTTCACTCCAGTTCTTTCTTCGTATAGCATATGTTTGGAATCAAATTTCGTTATTAAAATGATAGCCGTGCTGGTAAGTACATATTCTTTCATTATAAGCCATTTGTTTAATGAAAATTGTCATTTCTTTGTCAAAAATAGCAATTTAATACATATGCATGCTGGCCGAGAAGGCATTTTTTGGACCACCCCTGGTATTCTATGATCTAATATGATTTAATTTTTCATATATATATTGCTACATGATTGCATGGATATTATTCGTTTGATTATGGACATCAAATGGACAAACATAGCTGACCTTTCTTGGGTCAAGGTCAAGGTCAGTTCAAGGTCAAATCGAGAAAAAAGCAAAAAATGTAGAGTTCCACTCTATTTTTCTTCGTATAGCATTCGATATGAATATAAGTTGCCTATAAAAATGATAGCCGTGTTGGTTAGTTCATATTCTTTCATTATAAGCCATTTGTTAAATGAAAATAGTCATTTCTTTGTCAAAATAGCCATTTAATGCATATAAATGCTGGCTGAGAAGATATTCTTTCGACCACCCCTGGTATTCTATTATCTAATATTATTTAAATGTTCATGTATATATTGCTACATATTTGCATGGATATTTAATTATTCATTTGATTATGGACATCAAATGGACATACATAATTCACCTTCTGGGGTCAAGGTCACTTCAAGGTCCAATCGAGGAAAATAATAAAAATGGACATTTCCATTCTGCTTTTCTTTCGTATATCATATGATATGAATCTAATTTGCTTATCCAAATGATAGATGTGTTGGTTAGTTCATGTACCTTCAATATAAGTCATTTGTTCAATAAAAAAAATCGTTTTTAGTGTGAAAATAGCTATTTTGTGCATGTGAAAGTTTACGAACACTTTTACGACAGCCCCTGTGATTATATGATCTAATGTGATGTATGTGTTTATTTATGAAGGGAGTCATATGTTCACGTCGATTCAGGATCAAAGTGAGAAAATATATAAAAATAGTTTTTTTTCTCTCTGTATTTGTAATTCTTACGTAGGGTTTGAATTCGACTTTATTAGGAAAGTGCAAATTTTATTTGTCTCACTTTTTATCAAATGGACTGTACACAATACTGCCTAAACGACCAATAATTTTGTTCAAGCAAGTATGCAAAACTACGTATAAATGCTTGCAAAAGCACTATACCTGTCTATTTTATGCCAGTCTCGGAATATTTGTATACGCCGTTTTTCACAGGGGCACTGCTTGGAAGGATTCTTATGTAAATGCATGTCATTGAATCCATCAGGATTTCCAGACTTTTAGAAGACCCATCATGAACTACTTTTTGTAGCTCTCTAGGGCTGTGCTGTTTACATTCATCAGGACAATATGGCGTACCCACCAACACATTATAGGTCACAAACCACCAAATAGAGTTGTTCTTTAACTCAATGTAAAGTGACCTAGGTCAGCCAAAAAAAATGTCAACTTTCTGTCCATGGGGCCCTCTCAAAATCTTTTAATCAATAGAAATAGCATCCAGCTTGAAGAAAATGAAAAAAAAGCAGGGGGTCATGTATCATATAAGAAAAATTTGGTTCTTCAAACGCGGTGAACAGATTTTCTCACATGTATGGATTAACTCACTGTCCGTTAGCCCCAACCTTACTTTCACTTTCATATTTAAGCCAGAATACATACTATTTCTGAATAAAACCATTTCACTACATCACATACATGCATACAAAGCATTCAACACCAATTATATGATTCTGATGCTGATTTGTCAAGACATACCCACATTTCCAGCCGCTTTAAAGTTTTTTAACGGACTATTTGACTGTATCTGAATTTGGTCCGTGTAGGCATTTAGTGGTTATTTACCTTAAGGCAACCCTTTTTGGGTTGTTTAAGTGTTTGTTGCACTTTTTTCAATGCTACTATATATATGCAGCACAAAACAATCAATTCTAGACAAATTGGGCATGAATTCCAGAAAAAATTACAAACCCGCATATGCGCCTTTAAGGAGAAATTTGGTCAGCGCCTGTCAAATGGTATGAATAGTGACATGAAATGGGGTTGTAATTGTGCTAAAATGGTATTCTGAACCCCAATTTTGCTTTTAATGCCTAATTATATGTCTATTCTTCATTTTAAATCACAATTATCCTTGTCTGGTACTAAAATGAGGGCAACATTCACATAAAAATGGCAATTCAAGAAAAAATAAATCTGAACTTTTCTGGATTTTTCATGATAAAAATCTAAATTTTCACTTTTTTAGATATTTTACACAGATAACAATGTTTAAAACCCCATCTTGAGTGCATTTCCATTCAATTAAATGCAAAAAAATGAAAACATGATTTTAAAGGAATTTTGCATGTCTTTAGGTCACAAACCACCAAATAGAGTTGTTCTTTAACTCAATGTAAAGTGACCTAGGTCAGCCAAAAAAAATGTCAACTTTTTGTCCATGGGGCCCTCTCAAAATCTTTTAATCAATAGAAATAGCATCCAGCTTGAAGAAAATGAAAAAAAAGCAGGGGGTCATGTATCATATAAGAAAAATTTGGTTCGTCAAACGCGGTGAACAGATTTTCTCACATGAATGGATTTACTCGCTGTCCGTTAGCCCCAACCTTACTTTCACTTTCATATTTAAGCCAGAATACATACTATTTCTAAATAAAACCATTTCACTACATCACATACATGCATACAAAGCATTTAACACCAATTTCATGATTCTGATGCTGATTTGTCAAGACATACCCCCATTTCCAGCCGCTTTAAAGTTTTTTAACGGACTATTTGACTGTATCTGAATTTGGTCCGTGTAGGCATTTAGTGGTTATTTACCTTAAGGCAACCCTTTTTGGGTTGTTTAAGTGTTTGTTGCACTTTTTTCAATGCTACTATATATATGCAGCACAAAACAATCAATTCTAGACAAATTGGGCATGAATTCCAGAAAAAATTACAAACCCGCATATGCGCCTTTAAGGAGAAATTTGGTCAGCGCCTGTCAAATGGTATGAATAGTGACATGAAATGGGGTTGTAATTGTGCTAAAATGGTATTCTGAACCCCAATTTTGCTTTTAATGCCTAATTATATGTCTATTCTTCATTTTAAATCACAATTATCCTTGTCTGGTACTAAAATGAGGGCAACATTCACATAAAAATGGCAATTCAAGAAAAAATAAATCTGAACTTTTCTGGATTTTTCATGATAAAAATCTAAATTTTCACTTTTTTAGATATTTTACACAGATAACAATGTTTAAAACCCCATCTTGAGTGCATTTCCATTCAATTAAATGCAAAAAAATGAAAACATGATTTTAAAGGAATTTTGCATGTCTTTAGGTCACAAACCACCAAATAGAGTTGTTCTTTAACTCAATGTAAAGTGACCTAGGTCAGCCAAAAAAAATGTCAACTTTTTGTCCATGGGGCCCTCTCAAAATCTTTTAATCAATAGAAATAGCATCCAGCTTGAAGAAAATGAAAAAAAAGCAGGGGGTCATGTATCATATAAGAAAAATTTGGTTCGTCAAACGCGGTGAACAGATTTTCTCACATGAATGGATTTACTCGCTGTCCGTTAGCCCCAACCTTACTTTCACTTTCATATTTAAGCCAGAATACATACTATTTCTAAATAAAACCATTTCACTACATCACATACATGCATACAAAGCATTTAACACCAATTTCATGATTCTGATGCTGATTTGTCAAGACATACCCCCATTTCCAGCCGCTTTAAAGTTTTTTAACGGACTATTTGACTGTATCTGAATTTGGTCCGTGTAGGCATTTAGTGGTTATTTACCTTATACAGCAATACGTACGGCCTATGATAGGTGTATCCAGTGGATGTTAAATATCAGGTATAAAATGACTGAATAACTTGGTGATGAGCACATCATAGGCCTAGGATGGCAGTTGTTTCGCGTAATATAATGCACTAGTCAATGTTTTGTCCGCCCGGGTGATACAGGGGGATTAGACAGATGCATTCTGACCGGCGAAAATTTGACAACATCATCGACGCCTAGTCAAAATATTGACTTGTGCATATCACATAACTTCATAACATTCGATGCCTGTATAGTGCAGTGGTGTGTATTGTATAACACATAAAGTCTAGCTAAAATCTAAGGTATTATTGAGTATCATTACGGTCTGTGATGAGATATTTCATTTGTGGTAGCTAGAACTGAATTGGTTATGATATGTATATTCCTTACAGTGATATGTTCCAACATTGACATTTGATACCCGTACTTAGTAGTAATGTGTACGACATAGATCCTGCGAAAGCTGTAACTAGCAGTGTTTTGAACCACACTAGATTCTTAAGTGGTACTTATCAACATTAAGGGTCGACAATCCTGGTCCTATGGAAAATACTAGTACAATACAACTCTTATAGTGTAGTCACCGTTGCAATTTAGCACTGCAATAAGTAAATAATGTCACACATACGTGCATTTAACACAACGGAATATAGTCACCCCAGACAAAGTAGTACCGGCATCGTGCCTAACCACCTGAGGCCTAATAGCGTACATGTATCCACTACGACATAATATTCTAGAAGCCTTACGACTTCATACGATGTACGCACCACCACATAATTCAGCCATACCTGGTTCTACAAGATACACATTAATAAAAAGTAGAACCCTTCCAATCCCTAATATGTAGACATGGCTACACGATACAAATACAGACACCCCAGACCCTTGTGAATAGATACCACAGCATTGCATGTCCATACCAGGTCATAAGGGTTGCTCCACTCCACGGTGTACTGCCATTTTCAGGTTATAATGTATGCAGTACTCCTCATTGCCAAGAACATGTATACTTATCCAAAGACACGCAATCATCAGGTCTTGGGCCAGATATCATTTGATACTGTATGATACTTAACACACAAAACAGCCTGGGACAGGGTGTCCAAATAGTACTTTAACAGTTTGCCTATTTTCCAAATGTCTTCACTCCCTTTTCATAAAGCAAACTTCACTTGGTGGGTTTCATACAAGTATCTATCATTGGTTTAGCCATTCAGGATTTCAAATTATGTTATTGAATTCCAAATGATTGGCTTAGCCATTCCGGATTTCAAATTATTTTATTGAATTTCAAATGTATTCTCAAATAGTACGGTCATATATGGCGTTATCTGATATGCTTCACTGCAAAATACAGGCCCTACTAGTATGGCCTATGAGTGTACCTACTATCACTGAGTACAGCTACCACATTTGGTAATCACTACTGTGGTGTACAGTATTCAAAGCTCACCACCATGTAAGCCATTATAGACTTTACCATAACGTGTTACCAATCGCATACTTTGTGCAACTATCCTTATCCTAGGAGGTAAGCATTATCATTTGCCAGATTGGTCAGCCAATATGCTCCATTGAATATACATCACAATAAAGTACCGCCACATCCATATCAGACTTTAAGGTGTTCTCTCTACCATACAGTACACCCATCCTAGTCCATATAGGTTGACTATCATATTTGGTACACCCATTCCTAATTTTTGGTACAAAGAAATTTGTAATCAATGGGGCATGATGGTGACCAAACTCTTATTAATGTCGAAGGTCCAATCGTTCTAGATTTATTGGTTGGAAACCTTCGATGTATTCATTCATTTAAAGACAATGGTTGTCCTGACATTCTGATATCAGGATCATTGCCGTCTGCTGTTTCATACCAACCAACTCAGCTAAGGATAGTAGGATCAATCATTGGGAAGGCGTTTGCTCGGAAACCGTTTGTTCTATCGACAGGCCGACACACAGATTAACTTGTGTTAAGCAATGTTCTTCCTCATTAAAGATTTTCATAACACTCGCAGCTAATAGAATTGATTTCAATTCATTATTACACACCCACACAAACTAATACACCTACAAGTAAACACAGGACAAAATGTTCCCTATTGCTTGTAAAAAGAACTAATCACCCAACACATAAATTGTTACTGCATTATTACAAACCACAGTTTTACCTTGAAAGGACACTGATCTTGACCTTGAAATGGTCAGTATTTAAAACAACTTTGAATACGACATTGATATTACAATGTCCAGTCATATATTCAATAATACCAAAACATACATGAGAAAAAGAATTACAGATCTGAAACGAAATACATGTATCAAGTTTAAGCTATTCTTCTTAATTTGACCTTGAAATGACCTTGACCACAAACTTATGTAAGATGTTTTTTACATTTGATGTTCGTAATCAAATGAATACTGGTAGTATCCCTGAATATACATGTATCTCTCACTACATACACAAACACATACATCACATTATCGTGTCGTGAAAGGTTTTCGTAATCTGTCATAAAGCTATTTTCACAATAAAAAATTGTTTATTGAACAAATGAATTATAATGAAAGAATATGAACTAACCAACACAGCTATTATTTTAATAAGCAACTTATATTCATATCAAATGCTATACGAAGAAAAATAGAGTGGAAATGTCCATTTTTTGCTTTTTTTTCTCTATTTGACCTTGAACTGACCTTGACCATGACCTAACAAAGGTCAATTATGATTGTCCACTTGATGTCCAATATCAAATGCATAATATCCATGCAAATATGTAGCAATATATACATGAACAATTTAATCATATTAGATCATAGAATACCAGGGGTAGTCGTACAAGGTTTCCGTAAGCTGTCATATGCAAAATAGCTATTTTCACACTAAAAACGAAATTTTTTATTGAACAAATGACTTATAATGAAATAATATGAGCTAACCAACACAGCTTTTATTTTTATAAGCAACTTATATTCATATCAAATGTTATACGAAGAAAAATAGAGTGGAAATGTCCATTTTTTGTTTTTTTCTCGATTTGACCTTGAACTGACCTTGACCTTGACTCAAGAAATGTCAATTATGATTGTCCACTTGATGTCCATAATCAAATAAATAATATCCATGTAAATATGAAGCAATATATACATGAACAATTTAATCATATTAGATCATAGAATACCAGGGGTGGTCAAAAGAATGCCTTCTCGGCCAGCATGCATATGTATTAAATTGCTATTTTGACAAAGAAATGACAATTTTCAATAAACAAATGGCTTATAATGAAAGAATATGTACTTACCAGCACGGCTATCATATTAATAACGAAATTTGATTCCAAACATATGCTAAACGAAGAAAGAACTGGGGTGAAATAACAATTTTTAGCAATTTTTCTCACTTTGACCTTGAAATGACCTTGACCTCAAACTGGTCATTTATGTATGTCTAATTGATGCACAACATTAATTGAATAATATCTACCCAAATATATGGCAATATATACATAAACAAAAAATTCTCAGCCGAATTAAGAATGCCATGTGTATTCGTAAATTAGCTCGGAAGCAAGAGTTGTTGCCCCTGTTAAAAAAATCTGCACCACTTTCAGATCTGGCATCCACCTTTTTCTGAAGCCTTAATGTATGTATTATTCGAAAATACCAATGGACTTTTTCTACCAGATGGGGTAAATAGATTTTGAATTTCTGGTCACCAGCCTCTAGACTAAACGAAGATACCGTGTGAATAACATTCTGATAAGTTTCGCAGGAATTTTACATTATTCGGAACTGTATACATGTAAGTAACTTGCTCTGTCACAAAGCACTGACACGCGCGAGAGGTTATAAGGATTTGATTATAAACAATGTCAAAACTTGTCCGACGCCGTATTCGAATTCAAATTTCTGGGAGACACAACATTGTTCTATAAGTTTATTATGCCGATGGAATTAAGGAAATGTCGAAAAATGGATGTGCGTTTGAATCCATCGAACACATAACCTAGAACTTTGAAACAATAATAGTGAATTAAACCTTTATCGAAGCAAACTCAGGATCCTCTACGAAGCATTCCGAATAATTCGTCCATCCAGTTGTAATATTTGCATCGGGATCCTTATGTGTCCATATTCCATCCTCGCCACACACTCTGTAGGCGAATGCTGTAGACAAAATGAAATATATAATATTGATAAACATACATAATATTAAATCTATACCATTCAGATTTGAGAATTTGATCATTCAATATGCCATGTCTTTCGTGAAATTCTGCTTAGAAACACAATTTTCAAAACGGTTAATATACATATCGCAACCTTGCAAATATATCGAATAGAGTATATCTAGCAAATGCTAAATATTGACCTGTATGACCTAAATAACTCGAAACATTAATAATGATTACATATATACCCTCAAGGACGGACTTACATTTAGGAATTTGATCTCGTAAATCATTCATATTCTATAAATCATGTAACTCGACAGACAGTTAGACAAGTTGATACGGGTCTGATGCTTAATGTCAATTTTATAACAAATCACCAACATCACACGATTTGACATATGCGCTTTTGTTAGGTCAGACAAATTCGACTGCTATAAAGAGAATGTCTGGAGCATAATAGAAATGAAATAATTATACATCATACGAATATTGAAAAGTATGAAACTATTTCTGCTAAGTTCATGTTATATTCTATACTTGTTTATATATCCTACTATCATTTAAGCGACACTGTATGTATGTTTCTGTTACGACGATATTTATTTTACTGATACGCATATCATACTACACTGAACCAAAATAAAAACATTATTTATTTAAGTATCTCTTTTGTTAGCAAACATGTTGTTGTAAGTTTAAAACATAATTATCATATTTTATTGCGGATTATTTTTATGCATTTTTTTACAAATCACGCGTGTTTTCATGCGCCCAAACCTGAAAAAACGTATTCCATGCTTTGCACCTGCACAGGAATAGGTGTTTCACTTACAGGTTTTACACCGTCAAGTTATCATTTGCTGCACAGCACAGATCATAAAAAGTTATGTTTCGTTGCAAAACCGTTGCGTTTAGCGATGCCATGACTTTCTGAAGATGAAAGGAACCACGCTATTGGTATGCTCAGGGCGGGGTTGATGGTAAATAATGTGGCACACCATTTTGGCTGCTCTAGACAGAATATTCGTGATGTAATGAACCGGTTCAACATTACTGGGTCTGTCAGAGACCATGCAAGGTCCGGGTCGCGTACGTGCGACAACGCAACGTACGATCAGTAATCGTAAATCGTTTGAGAAAGAACCAAGTTCCTATTCGTCGTTCATATAATGGACAGATTATGACGTTACCGAGCTTCTTGACTGTTATGGGTACAACGTCATTTGCATTTCAGACGAAACCAATTTCAATCGGTACTTTTAGCGATGAGTCAAGGTTAACAGTCAGCCACACATATGGCAGGGTACGCATCTATCGCCGTAGAAATGTGCGACTTGCAGAATGTTATATTTGGGAGAGATTTGGTGGTGGCAGCGTTATGGTCTGGGTGGGATAATGGGAAATCAGAAAACTGATTTGGTCATTATTCAAAGAAATAGCAATGCTCAGCGTTACAACAATGCCTCACACGGCGCGTATAACGACACAATTCTTAGCTCAAAATAACGTTAACGTCTCGCATTGGCCCGCATTATCCCAGGGCATTCACCTCTACAGAAGTGATGCGTTCGGTAGGAGGGCCAGGTCCAGACACCAAATTTTTACAATAAATCACTCATGCACTCCAGTTACAATGGCAACGTTTTCCTAATGCACTCATACAATGTTGTGTAAATTTAATGAGACGACGTATTCTGAAATGTATTCGCAAAAGCGGAGGTCACTCTGGTAATTGATGCTTTTTATAACATCACTAAAGCACAAAATGTGCTTGTACAAAATTTCTAATTGGTCACTTTTTAAACTCACATATTTTTACACTTGAGAAGTATATTTAGTGTACCCATTGGCCTTATGATCTTAATCTAATTCAGTTCATGCAAAATCTGTCAGTGGAAATGTGATACACTGTAAAAATATAAACCATTTGTAATCGCCCAAACAACCAATGTTGCTAAAATAATTCATGTTTGAAGTTGAAAATTCTGAAATTATCTCCATTTTAATTGAAAAAAGAACAACATTCAATTCTCAAAATAATGAGTGGTAGATAAGTCAATTTTGTACATTCTTTCTTTCATTAATTATCTGCTTTGTGCTTCAATTATGGCAAGTAATCAGTGCGTTTCAACTTCCGTTATCTATGGCGAATTACATTGTAACTGTCAGAAATCCAGATTAATTTTAAAAGTCGATGTTTTTTTTATTTCATTTCACCCATACAATCAATTTGAGTATAACTTTGTCATATAAATTAGTAACTGCCTATTCATCAATATAAAATGATGATTTATTATATTTTATGTTTAAAAATAGGTTAATGCATTTATTCAGATTTTATGTGTTTTCTGGTTCTGTGGGTTGTTGTTTAGTATCTCCAACAATTGAGCGTGAGAACGGCAGAATCTGCATCAAATGTTCATGCTTGTGATGTTTTACACATTTCTTTTACATTTACCATCGACAGAATATATTTTGAATAATCATTGACTGAAATTTTGGCAATATGTTAGGTGACCAATTAGAAATTTGGTTCAGTGTATTGTTTTTAGAATTATTTATTTCGACCCCTCTCAACTGAATTTATCACAAAAATAAACATCTGATTTTTATCCCAAAAATTCCACAGAGAAGTCAATGTTACAATAGAGCTTCGATGACAAAAACAATTATCCCCAAATATAAACTTATCACCAAAAGATGCACTTTTAAAGCTATTAAAAGTTTTCATTTTGGATCAGTGTACTACATATGTCAGAATTGCATATCGTTTACAACAATAGCAAACCATTATTTCAATTTACTGCATTGTATTTACAACACATTAAGTGTGAAAATGTTAAATGCACATCGTCCATTAATACCCAAACAAAGAAAACACAAAACCGGAAGAATTCTGATTAAAGAAAGTACACGTGAGGTTTGTGGAACATATACATCTCATGACAGTCAATAGTCTAGTGTAATAAAGGTCATCACGACCTTGACTTATGAGCTATGTTCCCTATATAAATCTATACTAGATGATGCTAACTACCAAGTATCAAAGCTAGGCATTGTAGTTTTAGACAAGAAGATTTTTACATGTTGTTCCTATATAAGTCTATATAAAACTGGTGATCCAAGGGATGGGCCAAGATTGCCCCCAGGGGCATAATTTGAACATTCTCTGTAGATGACCACTAGTTGATGCTTCATAAGCCCTAGGCATTGTAGTTTTAGACAATAAGACGTTTATATGTTTTCCCTATATAAGTCTATGTAAAACTGGTGACTCCCTTGTGGGGCCAATTTTGACCCCAGAGACATAATTTGAACATTTTTTGTAGATGACCACTAGTTAATGCTACATACTATATATGAAAGCTCTGGGCCTTGTGGTTTCAGAATAGAAGATTTTTGAAGTTTATATTATTATTAAACCCCCTTTAAGGGCCTCATGGCCTTATTAATCAACAGAGCGGAACCATTTGAACAATTTTTGTAGAGGACCACTACATGATGCTACATATCAAATCTCTATGCATTATAGTTTTAGACAAGAGAATGTTAATATGTTTTCCCTATATACGTGTTTGTAAAACTGGAGACCAAGGCGGGGCCAATTTTGACCCCAGGGGCATACTTTAAACAATCTTTGTAGAGGACCACTAGTTGATGCTATATAACAAATATGGAAGTCCTGGGTCGAGTGGTTTCAGAAGTTCGTTTTATGTATTTTCTGTACTTTACTCGTTCTGATATTTAAGTACATAAAATACAATTTAACCCAAACGAATTAAGTACATAAAAAATAAAACGTGAATTAGTTTACAGCTGAAACTTGCATCGCTGTTCAATCCTTTCTTTATAAAAATACATTCATTTTATCAATTCGTTGTTTGTCTACAAAATTTAAAATAAAAGCGAGCCCCGCAAATAAGAATATTTTATCAATAAATATCTGACAGTTTTTTTATCAACTCATATAATTATAATCGTCAAGATACATTTAAATTTAATAATGATGGGTATAATTAATGTATGTTTGTTCATACACTTTAATGTATCAATGACTAATGATGTATATCTTGCACCATGACATTACCGAAACCATGTCTTCATTAAAAGTGTTACCATATCTGTAAATCCCATCATAGTCTCACAGATTACCAACTCTATATATTCATCTTTCAATTATAGTGTCACATGGCTTGCCATCTCGCATTAACCTTATTGATATTTATACATGTAGTCATGTCAATGTAAGAAAACGAGGGAAAACAATCCACCAAACACTATGATACCTACACATGTATGTGTCCAAGTAACTCGGTGAACAACACCAAATATTCATTATCTGCACTATGAATCAAAGCGCCGATGGCACTGAAAGAACAGGGATTGTTCCTGTCGTCAGAAAAAAAAAATTCAAGTCACAAAGCATATGAGGGCATATGCCACCCCAACGCCATGTGTATGTTCCAGCAACTAGTTAATACATTATTACCACTGCTGCCTATACTACTGATGGTATTTAGACGTTGAGCGTCTATCACTGACCGGATGGTAACCTAGCTTACATAACATAATACAATCGCTGATAAAGTGCTAAGTCATCAACGTCGATAGCCACATTTATCTATTCTAGCACCGAAGTCGTGTTCGGTAATAGCAGATAGCAACATTATAAACACTGTCACGGCTAACCAATTAATTGATAAAGTCCGAAGTCATTACGCGGAATACGCAAATTCATCTATTTTTAGCTCGCAGTCTTAACCGTGAATTTTTATCGCTGCACTGAACAACTCGCTAACGCTCCCTGTTCAAAAACTATATTGTTAAAAGTGACAAAAATCTACTGTTACCAATTGGTAATTTTTCGTCATGGAAATATCTGCCAATAATATGTCATTCAATACTGTCCTCTAAGTATTGTGTCGTAACTCACTTTTGACAAGAACAATAAAAAAATGTTTCACATTTCAGCTTTTGCGTACTAACCCTACTTGTATCTGTCGCACATATTTTGCCTACTGTCATTACAACAAATATGCATTTCAACTAATAAAGATAAACATTTGTATATTCATTTCTAGTTTGACACTGTCATTTTAAAATCGTCTTTCGAAACAGGTATTTTGATGTAGTATGTCAGTGTGACACAATTGTGAAGTGTTTTTCTTGTGTGACACTCAACTTTCAAAGAAGGAATTTTATACATTGTCAGATGACTCAATGGAAATGCTTAACACTAGAAAATGAAACCATGTAGATTAAAGCTTACTTGTGGATCTGTTGAAAGAATACCGTTTTAACCAATTAAGGGGATTCGCGCTACCTTGTGTTCATGCGTGAAAATTCCAAACGGGTTAAGATGAGAACAAACACAACATAAACATTTAATTTAGTTCCTATGATCGCATATTAATGTTAACTCATGAATATTTACTTAGTGAAAGTGCACATGTTGATATCTTTTAACTTTTAATTTTTTGCATGCAAGAAAAGTGGGTGGGGAATGGCATATTTGTTAAATATATGGGTTTACAATAAAGCAATACAATAGATCAAATACATGGTTTGTGCACAATATGTTGATTTAGGTATATGAAGACTTGTCTGTCATTTTAAGGGGATTCGAAGAAAATTCGATCATTAATGGCGCGCGGGGCACCATGTAACAAACCATTGCCAGCCAATGAAAAACCCGAGATAAAAACTAAAACTACAGAAGCAAAACAAAAAACAACAAAAATATTTTCGTGAAATTAAAAAAAGTCGCATTCTTTGTGCGCCAAAATCAGCATGTAATGCGTAGTCGCGTAGGAAATTTATCATTTTCACCTGAACCGCACAAGAACACGTGATTTTCGCTGCTAATAGGTCTAACATGGTGATTTGCAACTGCAAGTAGGTCAAAAATCATCACATAATTGGCTTTATTGCATCTTTATACGTATGTATGTGAATTTTCATGTTAATAAATGCATTATAAAAAAAGTATTTAAAAACAACGACATTGACACCTACAAATTGTGTTCCAGTGATGTTTCGAAATCCCGCGACTGTTCCACTCAAGTCAATTTCAGGTCGTTGAGTGTTTTTCAAGATAAGCATTCAATAATGCCGAATTCGTTCATGTACACGTAAATTTGGTGCACATGCAACGCACGGGTGCAAAAATGCTTTGTTACGCAATACTCCAAATGCACAAGGTTTAGCCAAAATACCACCAATATAAATCTGTTGCATCGGTTGTGCCTACGTCCCGTAACTCGGTCCGTACGGCTTGGACTGGCCGTTAGCCTGAACCTACCGGAAGTGAATGTAGTATTGGCCCCCTTCGGTTCCGTAATCCTAGAGAACCACACGTAGATTGTAAAGACTTAGTAGCTAAAGTATTATATCCACATCGATCCCAGCAGGAGCTGCCAGGAACTATACAAGAATCAATGGTAAGTGCATATTAACAACAGATTAAACTCAGAAGTACAATATTGGTGGCAGCGGTAATTATATTTCCTACGTTTTGTTAGGCCAATAAATCGCTATTTTTGTTTTCATTTTCCTTATTTAATATTTTGTTTATTTGAAAGGGAAGGATTGTAAATGAGGTTTTGTTAGTTGTCCCATGCATTAGGCATTTAGATACACAGGATTAGGTCGATTTTAGTACCATTCTGTTTTTTTCTATCTTTTGTTTGGTTGTTTTTTGATTATTTCTTTATTTTGTCGATATGTCAGTTAGTAATATTCAGGCCGGAGGAGGGGGCGATAACTCCCAGGCCCAAAGTGCAAGCTTACAAAGCCCCATTAGGATTGCCATAAATTTCGCTAAGCGTGATGAGCTTATTAAAATCCCTGGGGTGAGTGTAAAGTGTGCGTGGGCGGTGTCGGCTGTAAGAATGGCAAGCGGCTACATCACCCCAGAGATCCTTTGTTTCCTGTGTCGTAAATCATTTTCGCATGCCGAATTAAATCTTATTGATTTCACATTGAACAAAAACCTGCCAGGCCATGACTCAGGTGATGAAGCCATTGATGGTGATAGTGATTGGGATGTCACTTCCAGGAGCGGAACGGGTCAGTGGGATAGACTGTCTCCAGCACCCCGACCGCTAGCCCATGACCCATTCCCAAGGTCCCCTGATGCACATAGCAGGAATTTCCTCCAGGACTACAGTAACAGGGGTGGAGTTACAGGTGGGGCGAATCTGCCATCTGTTCCAGGAACCCCCAGTAATGTCACTAATGTGAAAGACCTTGACCATAATCAATGCATGGAATATGTGTCATCGCGTTACCCATCTGAAAACCCTATTACCCTTAACACCTTGTTAAATAAATTGACTGACAGTAATAGCATTCCATGGGTGGAGCGCGAAGGTTTGGGGACGAGTCAGGATCCCCAAGGGAGATTGTCAACTCCTCGAGCCCGTGTAAATTCCATGGATGAGCTTGCTGGTAATAGGCCCTACACTAATGATGCCTCAGGTGTAGGTGGGACTGATAACCCCACTGACCACCACAGAAGGTCTGAAGTGGAGAGAGCACATTATATTGAGTCACCCCACAACCAGCATGGTGATAACAGAGGTGGAGCTCACATTGAGCCTACCCGCAACACCTTGCTCAGTAATAGTAGAAGTAGCCGTCATATGGTGTCACTCCGCAACACCCAGCATGGTGATAACAGAAGTGGAGCTCACATTGAGCCTGCCCGCAACACCTTGTTGGGCGATAACAGCGGTGTGCAACATATTGACGCTACTGAATGCACCTTACCCAAGCCCTTTAAATATGAGCATTGCAGGGGGGAGTTTGGCAGGAAAACAAGTTTCAACAGGATCCCTATGAGCGAAAAGTCAGGGAGTTATCTTAAAAAGGGTGACTGTGGGGTCATTGATTGCGATGGTCAGTCATTGGTTGCGACTCAGTACCCAGAGTCAAAACCATACCGCCAATCAACCTTTGATACCCACCAAGGTGAAAACTATAGACGGTTGTCAAGGTATGGCCCTGAGGATATCAAACCTAGCTATAAAACCCACAGGAGGTTGTATCCAGGTGAGCCAGAACCAGGTAATTTGCATTTTGGCCAAAACCCTAATCATATGGAACGCCAGTATTTACCAGTCCACATTAAAGACCCTTCAAGCAACCACCACGCTTACGATTCGGATGAGGGTGATTTAGACACTGTTTACAGTGGCAGATCCCCTCTAATGGAACACAGAGCTTCCTACCGGAATAAACATAGTAACAGGTGGCCACGGTCAAGTGAACGTCATTCCCGTGAGAGGGACTACACCTATAGTCCCCGCCCACGAGTTCACCTGAAAGACGGGTGTGGTATCAGTCCAGGGAGGGCTCTCAGGGATTAACATACCAAGAGGCTCGAGGGAGTAGTCGCCGGCGGCCAAGGTCCTATGAGAATGAGCCCGACCCAAGATACCCAAGTTACCAGCGGCGGACCACTCCTAGGCACAGAAGAGTATCACGTGAGAGGAGTGGCGGGTATAATGGTCGACGCCGATCAAGTCGTGGTGGCTGGAGTGCCATGTCTTCCCTGAAACACAAATTGGTCTTTGACGGAAAAGGCAGCTGGAAGGCATTTTATCTGAATTCTCCCGGTATGTCAGGAAAAGTCGATTGTCTTACAGAGAGGCAATGGACGATTTGTGTTTCTGTCTTGATGGCAAGGCCATGGACTACTATGTCCTTCTGGATAAGAGAGGGGACATATGGTCGTATGATGTCCTGGTAGATAGACTGGAGAGTAGATTTGGAGAGCAAGAACTCACGGAAGCTGCCCAGGCTGAGTTTCAGCTAGCTTCCAAAAATCCCAATGAATCGCTTGAGGACTATGCAGACAGGCTAATGTCGTTAGCTAGCAAAGCCTTTAGGGGACAAGATGACTATTTCCTAAATGTCCAAGTCATCGGAAGACTGTGCCAAGGCCTGCAGGACAAAGAGGCGGGTCATCATGTTTACATGCAAGGGCCCAAATCTGTCCAGCAGACCATACAGATCGCCGCAAATATCAGCAAGTCCACAGTGCAATATTTAGCAAGGCCAAACGTGACAAACGGTCCGATCCAGAACGGGTATCTGCTGTTCAAACTACAGCTGACCCATCTAGCCATGAACTGTCTGAGTCCCTTAAGTTATTAGAGGCCAAGATAGAAAAACTCCTTAATGCCCAACCTCAGGAGGAAAAGCCCAAGAGAAAAGGTCCCTTTCGCTGCTACCACTGTAAGCAAGAGGACCATTTCAAAAGAGACTCTCCCCAGAGGAAAGGTAATGGGTCAGCTCCGTTTAACCCTTACCCAGACCAAATTGACCACTGTGTGAAAGCTCCCATCCAAGCTAGGGGTCAGCGAATGCAACCCCATCTGGATGGCAAGCCGACTACGAATTCCACCAGCGACGAGCCTGACCCTGAGCAAGTAGTGGTGTGTCATGTGAGGTCGGCCTCGCAATTCACCCTTGTAATTCAAGTCGGAGACCAACAGGTTACAGCTGTGGTAGACACGGCTGCCCAAGTCTCTATCATATCTGATAAGGTATATAACTCCCTTAAATTTAAGCCCAGTAAAGTTAATGACGTACAGCTTCTGACTGCTGGCAGGGAGTTGTCCATGAATTGCTTTGTGGTAGGGCCTGTGAACCTGAAAATTGGTTCTAGATGGTACAAGGAATATCTATATGTAGCCCCGATCGATCAGCAGATGTTGTTAGGTTTCGACATTCTATGCGGCACTGGTCGATCCCAGCTGGATATGGAACGAGGGGTGATCGTATTTGATGATATTTTCCTTACTTTAGATATGGAGAGTGCGGGAGGACATCCCCAAGTTTCTAGAGTTACTGCTGCTGTTGTCCAGGTAAGGTGTAAAATAGATACTGCATTGACAGATTATGTTATTGAGCCCTTAGACCAAACTAGGTTAATTGCACCTAGGGTAGTCCGTGATGGGGCCAGTGACCCAATCATGTGCATTGTGAATCCCACAGATAGGTTTAAATTGGTGAAAAAAGGTTCTGAGATTGGGCGTGCCTACCCAATAGCCGACTTCATCACAGAACAGAGTGAGGTGACAGTGCAACAAGTAACCACTTCAGGTTGCCCAACCTCTGCAACTAACACTCAGGGGGTAAATGATTGTACCCTCCCGTTGCACCTGGAACATATGAATGAAAAGTCATGTGAACATCTCGATGATGACCAAAAGACGCAATTAGCTCAATTGCTCTTAGAGTTTCAAGATGTGTTTGCATCTGATGAGTTTTATCTGGGGGAGTTCACAGAAATTAAACATGTTGTGGAGACGGGTGATTCCAAACCGGTGAAACAGGGAATCCGGAGGACTCCTATTTGTTTCGCTGGTGAGGAAGAGGCTCATCTCACCAAGATGTTGAAGGTAGGTGTCATTCAGGAGTCCACCCCAGATTGGGCGTCTGCTCCTGTCCTAATTAGAAAGCGTAATTGGACGGTCAGATGGTGCATTGATTACCGTGCACTGAATGACCGAACTGTCAAAGACGTATTCCCATTGCCATTAGTGGATGACTGCCTCGACACTCTGTCTGGGAGTGTCTGGTTCTCCAAACTTGATGCGAACTCTGCCTACTGGCAGGTTCCGATCAGGGCGGAGGATCGGAAAAAGACCGCATTTATCACCAAATACGGGTTGTTTGAACATGTGCGATGGGTTTCGGTTTATTGTGGGCACCCGCCACATATGCTAGAATCATGAACCTTGTCATGAGGGGCCTTACTTGGAAAACTGTGTTGGCCTTCTTCGACGATGTTGTAGTGCTGGGTAAATGTTTCCGAGATCATTTACTTAACTTAAGGGAAGCGCTACAACGCTTTCGCACATACGGCCTGAAACTGAAGCCTAAGAAATGTGTGCTATTCCAGCGCAAGATAGAGCTCTTAGGGAGAATTGTCAGTGGTGATAGTTTGGCAATGTCTGATACTGATATTGAGGTCGTGAAGAATTGGCCCCTGCCCACGTGTGGAAAGCATGTGGAGCGGTTCATGGGGTTAGCAAACTATCATCGGGGGTTTATAAAAAACTTCTCGAAACTGGCATTCCCACTGTATGCTGTAACTGGTAAACAGCAATTCAAGTGGGATGAGGAACAGGCCACTGCATTTGCTGCATTGAAAGAGGCATTAACATCCCCTCAGTGCTCGCACTACCCACGGAAAAGGATGACTTTATGCTTGACACTGATGCATCGGACAATGCTATAGGTGCTGAGTTAATCCAGCTCCAAGAGGGTGAAGAAAAGATAGTTGCTTATGGCAGTTACGCTTTTACCAAAGAGCAACGTAAGTATTGCACTACACGCAAGGAACTGTTGGCAGTGGTGAGGTTCACCCGCCAGTTCCGTCATTACTTACTGGGGAAGCCTTTCACTGTGAGAACTGACCATGCAAGTCTCAGGTGGCTGATGGGTTTCAAGGAGCCACAAGGGCAGTTGGCCAGATGGCTTGAAGAATTGTCTCAATACAACATGGTATTGAAACACCGGGCAGGCCGTGACCACGGAAATGCCGATTCATTATCGAGGGTACCCTCCTCTGACGAACAATGTATGGCCTTTGCCCAGGTGTCAAGCCGAGTCAATTGCCTTGTGGTGGGTGTGTTTACTGTAAAAGGGCACACGAAAACTGGGAGTCCTATTTTGTTGATGTATACGACGCAGTGCCGTTGGCAAATGGTGAGCTGGTAGTCTGTTCAATCAGCAATCCCACTTATAACCAGCTAAACCATGCTAGGCGCAGGAGTAAACCTGTCTACGGGTGTGGGTATGAGACTCCGTCAGCCATTATAGGTAAAATACATGGCCCGTTTTGTCAAGTCGAACACTCCAGTCTAGCAGAGGAAGCCATTCTTGCGGTGGCAGACGACACTATCCAGAGTGAAGAAGCTAGCCCCTACTTTGTAGATGTGTTCCAAGACATTGTTGAGCTTATTCCGTGGAGCGTGCCCAATAATACTACTGGGGCAGAAGTGTGTGGTGTCAATTCGGTGACTACCCGGAGACACGCCCAGAATCAGACAGGGTCAGCACCACCTAGATAGCCCTGCTGGGACTTCTCAGCTCGCACCCACCCCTGTACCTGATAACTCGGACCAAGGCAGTTCACTGGCCACGTCAGTGAACCAATCAGATGTGGTTGTGGGGCTGCGTAGCTGGGGTTTCTCAGTTGGCGACCTAGCTACGGCCCAAGAAAAAGATGAGGATTTGCTTTTTGTTCTAGATTGGCTTAGGAACAGGACAGTCCATACTTCCCAAGTCTTGTTCCGGGCCAGTCCAGCCGCTAAGTCGTATTGGCTGAACAAGGAGCAATATCTCCTGATTGACAATGTTATGTATCTGCGTGATAAGCGAGATGATGTTTTATTGGTAATGCCACTTAGTTTAAGAACAGAAGCATTGGCACTTAGCCATCGGCTCCCTTCTGCTGGACATCAGGGTCTAAAACGAACGAAGGAACGGGTTAAGGAGAAGTTTGCCTGGTATTGGGTCGGTAGGGATGTGCGCCGGTATGTGTCCTAGTGTGAGACCTGTAATCAGAACAAGAAATCAGAGAGGCAAGGGAAATGCGGTCTAATTGAATACCAGGCAGGCTCACCCATGGAAAGAGTACACATTGACTTCCTGGGGCCGCTACCTAAAACGCCCAGGGGTAATGAGTATGTACTCATGATGGTGGATCAGTTCACCAAATGGGTGGAATGTATACCCGTCCCCAATCAGTCCGCCGAGATAACAGCCCGAGCAGCTGTTGACGGTTTCTTTTCAAAGTTTGGTATTCCTTTTGAGCTATTCTCGGATCAGGACCGGAACTTTGAATCAAATCTGTTCACGGAAGTCTGTAAGGTGCTTGGAATCCACAAGGCACGGACTACCCCTTATCGTCCATCAGCAAATGGTCAGGTAGAAAGGTATAACAGGACCTTGATGGACGCCATTAGGTGTTTCATTGGTAAGTCCCAAAACCAATGGGATATACACCTGCAGCAGATCGCTGGGGCCCTCAGGTCATCAGTAAATAGGATGACTGGCTTCACAGCTATTATGTTGATGCTTGGCAAGGAAGTGAATACTCCCGCTCACATCATGTTTCCACAGCGGTCTGCGAATGATCAGTTACCGGCTGACTTGGCTGGTGATCTGGTTGAAAAGTTGCGAGAAGCCCATGAGGTAGCTCGCAGGGCAATGCGAAGTTCTTCTAAACGTATGAAGCGTAACTACGACTTGCGTTTGCTTGAAAGAAACTTCGAAGTTGGCGACCTAGTTTACCTACTCGATACGGCCGCCCTAAAGGGCAAATGAAGGGAACTCTGTGCACCTTGGAAAGGCCCCGGGGTCATCGTTTCTAAATTGTCATCATACATTTTTAGAGTCAAATTAAGAAACACTGTGTTCGTGGTAAACCACGACAGACTAAAAAGGTGTAATGATAAGGATGTACCAGTCTGGATAAAACACTGGGAAGCGAACCCCGGTGAAGCGGTAACAGCCACCGGCAATGGCCGCCTTTATTGTCTGTGTCGACAGCAATGGCAGGGCAGATTTATGATTCGGTGCGACTTCTGCCAGGAGTGGTTTCATGGCTCCTGTGTGGATGTCACAGCTACTGACGCACTCGATATAAAGTTGTACAAATGCCCGGATTGCAAGTTGAGGTCAAGGTAATTTTATTTGAATGTGACGCCGTCTGTTATTTCATTTTCAGATGCCTAGAAATAAGTACTCCGTAGACGGCAAGGTTAGGAAAAGTTTAGGGTGTGTAAGGGAATGCACAGCCCGGGAAAGACTCTGTTGCCCCGTCACCTTGGCCAAAACTCTCGCCGCAAGCGATGACCTGACACGTTGGGGCGTCCTCTTGGCCCAAGTGGAAATCGCTAAGCAAAGAGGTAAACGCCAGTATCTGAGCGGGTTGGCAGGCCACCTCAACACCTACCAATTTGACTCCCAGGATTGGGTCTCAGAAGGCTCAACCCATGAACTCTGTACCGAGAGTACCCCCTTCCCATACCGGGATGCTAGTTCGGGTGTAGGTCCAACTACCCAGCAAGCTGAGGAGAACTCTCAGGCACCCAATGAGAGCCTTGAGTTCGAGTCGGACATGGAGGTCGAATCCTTGTCGTCTGCGGTTGCTGACAGGTTACTGGCTCTAAGCCCAGTAACTGGCAAAGAAATACCAGTCAGTCCAGTTCAGCCAAGACCACGGTTAGACCTGAAGAGTTTGACCTCAGGCAAGGGGAAGCCCCTTAACTCTTCCCTAGGTGTACGTGGGACAGGGAGTGCTAGTATGGCCCCTGTACCCAGTTATGCAAGAGGAAATCGACCAACATACGCTCAGGTGGCAAAGGCTAGGTCTGGTCAATTCGGCAGTACCCAGCCTATGGCCAGACCAGTGCAGACTCAGTCTGCGGCACCCAGGGACCGGAGCACTAGAGGTGCACCGGGATCCAGGAAGAAATCTTGGGGTCGTGGCAGAAAGAGGAACACTTCCTCTGGCCCAGGTGTGTCCCGTCAACAGACAGCACACTCTTCTCAGAGTCAGCCAGACCAGGCCCGGATCCAGAAATTTCTGAGTGGGGGGGGGGGGCACGAGGTATGTACGGGATTCCGGGGGAGGGGCATTTGCTTAATATATGTGTGAAAAGGAAGGAAGGGGAACATTTGTAGATGTGGGAAAATCCATAGTTACCTTTTTTATGATATCAGCGTCAACATGTAAAATGTGTATGTTCATGCATATTAGTAAGTATTCAGATACAGTCAGTGTTTGTATCTACCAGCTTTCATCCTTTTGGCCATTGGAATATTATAACATAAGTAGGGGGGGGGGTCCGGAAAAATTTCAAAGCAATGGATGAATCTAGTGCATTCTGAGCCTATCTGGGAGCCCTGAAATATCTTTTTATTTTCTTAATTCTGAGAGATAACCTTAATGGTTTAGTAATGCTTATTTAACAGTCAAAGGAAATATAATGAGCTAGGGCAAAATTTCTCTTGTAATTGATTTCTGTGATGCGACAACTACGTTTTAACATATACATGTATATCAAAATATTCTGCGAGCGAAGCGAGCACGAAAAATGCCCATCTTACAAATACTTTTTCATCTAGAACATAAGAAAAAGTATCCATATTATTTAGAGATATGAAAGACTAGTTTAGGCCGAACATTAGACATTTGATCTGGATTATTGAGGAGGCAAAACTATGAATAACTCCTTGTTCTGACATCGGGGACCTGACCCCTACAGGCCCCATGACTCCTACACCCATGTATTGTGACCTTCAGAAGCTTTTTTCGTATATTTTAAGTGCTCATTCGCTTAGTCAAAATAGTCAATAAGTTCATTGCTTTTTCTGGTGAAATATTTTACAAGATATATTATATATTTACAGTTTATAAGTATAAGTTTTGTAGACATACTGTTAGCTAGTTAACCCTAATAATATGATAGCACAATGGTACATGTACATATTTCTTTCAGACGTAATTATATCAGTTCAGTTTTTAGAAACGTTGTTTTTATCGCCACAGTCATAACATTCTTCAAAGGGCACAGAATAAAAACACATTTCAAACAATAGTAATTGATGTACATCTATAAAGTCTGTGGCAGTCGCTTTCAACACATTATTCTTTGGGGTTTTTTTGGGCCCCCGTGAATCTGTGTTACGGCAATAATGAACAATCTGGGCTCGTAGAAGACCAACTATTCGCAAACTTTGATTAAGGTGGGAAATTCAATATGTTGTATTAATTACTTCATTTTCTGTAGGATAGTCGTAATATTTATTTAAAGTTATTTTCTTTCACTTTATTTAGGAACAAAATAAAGTGTGTCTGTTCAATATCTGTTTAATTATTTATTCAAAGTTTAAAAAAAAAAATCTCAGCCAACTGGGGGGGGGGCACCGCCTGGATCCGTGCCTGCAGACCATAGCTCTGAGAAGCAACCCCGTGTAAGGTCCCCCTCAGCTCCTAGGAACTCTCGGCGGTGTCCAGTGTCTGACTGTGGGTCCGAGGCAAGACGCAAGCATGATCTCCTGTGTCACTTGCCAGGGGTGTTCAACCTTTCTCTCTTAGGTGAAGAGGTATCACTGAAAGAAGGTTGAGTGCCCTGAAGCTTGTTCTTCGGTGGCTTCTCGGTGCCAACAAGCATCTAAATGACCTAGTCATTTATATTGAGACCTTGGGTTCCCAGGTAGCGGGTGAGACCCTAGACAGCCAAACGTGCATTGCTGCACAGGAGCTGTGTGCCAGAGTAGGTGAACCAGCCATAGTGGACTTGGAACTAAAGCCGACCCGCAACAGTGTGGGGGTTTTGGTCCACTGGCGGTTCGCTCTAGCATAGAAAGACACCAAGAGGAGAACTGGAAGCAGTTGTTCGAGCTCTCTCCTGAGGACCGTGAGCAACTGCCCAAACGTCCTCAAGGCTTTGACAGCCATTGTCACCTTGATCGGTCCATGTGGGAAATGGGGATTAAGAATCCATCTCTTAAGGAGATGAGTGATCTTAATCCCCTTGAGTCACATGAAATTGACCTTGTGGGCGCAGTAGGTGTTTTTTGTGACCCGGAGACATACCCCACAGAGTCAACTCTTTCCACATGGATGGATCAAGGTGTTGTCCCAGTAATTGGGTTCCACCCAAAGAAGACTCTGCGCGATTATGCCTATAATAAGCTCAAGGAAACATTGGAGCTTCCGGGGGTGGCTGGCCTTTGAGAAGTAGGCTTTGACAGAACAGAGCCTGCAGTGACTTGGGCTCATCAGCTCCGCACGCTCGATAAGGTCTTGCACCTTCTTAAGCCTGAGCACACTGGTGCTCCACTGTAGAGGCACATCTCTCGAGCGGTCAGATGAGTCTATCTTAACAGTTTTATATCTGTTAAGAGGTCACCCCGAGGTCAGCCATGACCAACTGATACATCTGCATTGTTTTACAGGCTCTATGACCGTAATGCAGGAGTGGCTGGCGGTGTTCCCAAATACTTTTTTTGGGTTCACTGCCATAGTCACATGTCTCCAGGATCTTGTTCAGCTGGATGCTGTTAGACAGCTCCTGCTTCACCGGTTACTACTGGAAACAGATGCCCCATACTTCAGGCCCCCATCGTGCAAGTTCTCGACGCCTTGCATGATTGGCTGGGTTGCATCCAGGATTGGTTTAATTCGGGATCAACCCTGGGAGGACATCCTTCGGGAAGCGGCAGCCAACGGGAGTCGGCTGTATGTTGACAAGTGCCCGCCGTTGTCAACATACAGTGCAGAGATGGAATAGGCCCAGGGGCCTTGGTGGCGGTTCATTTTAAATGACCGCCAGTTGGGGGGTATTGCAGTCCGGGTCAAAAGTTAAGGTAGTTGGGCTGTTAAATTCTACGTTTCTGCAATACTAGTACTGGTTTTTACCCAGGAAGGGGCTAAATTTGTCCGGGGACCAACTTCCTTTAATTAGAGTGGGGAAGAGTGTTGTGCCTACGTCCCGTAACTCGGTCCGTACGGCTTGGACTGGCCGTTAGCCTGAACCTACCGGAAGTGAATGTAGTATTGGCCCCCTTCGGTTCCGTAATCCTAGAGAACCACACGTAGATTGTAAAGACTTAGTAGCTAAAGTATTATATCCACATCGATCCCAGCAGGAGCTGCCAGGAACTATACAATCAATGGTAAGTGCATATTAACAACCGATTAAACTCAGAAGTACAATACATATACTATCGGTATGCGAAATTTCATATGAATATATCAATTTTTGAGGTGACAGGACTGAAATATATAAGTGACGGGCTAGCACTTTTTGGTAGTGTATCATACACTTACAAAATACTTCTTATCTGATGGATCTATAGTTGATGATATTTTATTTCAGTCCGGATATTATTGATTTAATTAGAGCGGGGTCACCAATTACCGAACACTTAAGCCACTTTTTATGTTGTTCGGTGAAATTAGCATTTTCAACCAAAGGGAGACAATTTCTAACTATATGTGTATAAAAGCTACACGTTTTTCTATTACTGAACACTATATTTGTATACAAAAAGGGCGTAATCGTCATTACAAAAGTACAACTAAATGCCCCCAGTTCCGAACAATGCTTCTAATTCCGAACACAAGTGTTCCTTTTTCCAAACATAGAAACATTTTTAAAAAAATGTCTAAATGATACAGTAAAACTATGCAAGTATGTAGTAATTAAAAAAAATTCAAATCCACTTATTTTCTCTTATAAAAACATAAAAAGTGTAGTTGAACTAGCCTTAACAATAAATAAAAACAGAAAACTTGTCAAACTTCTTGTTCAGTCATGTATTTAGTATTTCATACACGAAAATGCCTTAAAATAGCATGTCTGCAATTGATCACATAGAGACTGTATCTATTACTCCAAACAATATCGGTAATTAGGGCTCAAAATACATTGAAATTCCGCTAATAAGACCTGCCAAAAAGGTAGTCTTAATAGCGAATCGGTCTTATTAGCGGACCTTTTTTGTTCTAAATTTAATACTTTTGGACCTTAAACTGGCAAAAATTTGCATGATTTCAAAATAATCAAAGTGGTCTTATTAGCGGAACTTTACTGTACACCAAAGCGCTAACACATGAAATGATTGTTTGATGTTATAATGTCAATAGTAGGGCACAAACCACACAGCCACACAGCTACGACGGCAGCGTCTAGCCACACACGCTAGACATAGTCAGACATAGTACAAGCCATCCTCATCCCCAAAAACTGTTGCTTCAAGCGAGCCTTATATGCTCATTCCGCAATGAATGACCCACTGCGGACTTTGAATTTTGTGCATAGTTAGCCATAAAGGAAGGTAATTATAAGTGATAACTACACTGAAGTGAAGTACGGGGCGACTTTTTAGAGCCGCCACACAGCACTCAACACCTGCTGTAGTGATGAGTAAATAGTAGGGCAACATTTCAAAATAGGCCTACTACAACGGCATAGGCCTATTTGAATTAGTTATCTTGGGTAGGAAGAATTATAGTTAACACGATCTTCATAACACTGTCAGAATCTTCTATCTAGAGGCAATTAAGTATTGCCAATTAGTAATGAGTCAGTTTTATTGCAAATGTTATGTATTATACAATATGAGCATTGGTGATGAAACACGGAAAAGGAATGCGAGGACGATATAGGGACAACACATAATTAAAATATGATAAGTTGAATGATTAGGAAATAATTTTATATTTTGTTCGGAATTAGGAGCATGTTCGGAATAAGGAGACCTCGCTCTACTTGGAATCGGTGTTGATTACTTATCACTCATCATATACACACATAGAATGCGAACAAACCAATACTCCCACAAACAGAAAACTGGACAATAAAAATACACAAGCTTACCTGTTCTACGCATACCCTCAACATGCGAGGGACAATTTTGTTTTGCAACGGAACCTATAGACGCAGCATTCCAACATAGCATCTGGTCCCACGTGACATTGCAGAAATCTGGAAAAAAACAATACGTCGACAAAGAATCACCTGAGAATTTATTTCATCATCGGTGTTTTCAGTGATATCAAAATAATGATTCGTACATGCGTCCCTTATATGATTGTACATACATACTAGTCCAAGCTGTGCACGAGGACAACGTGCAAAAATGCAATTTCGCACCAACCGTTACGCATGGCTGATTTTGCGCATGAATACGCCATTTCGTTCGGGAAGTCGATAAATTGCAATAAACAAATAACACAGCCTAAGATTTATTGATATAATATATCAGATGATATAAAAAGATTTAGGGTGGCCAATTATTAATTCGGTTAAGTGTATGGTCGTAAATAGCAAATAACATGTTCATAATAACTGGTGTTTAAGGAATAGTTCATAGATGTATAGTACTTTGGTGATGATTTATTAATCAGCCTGTTATTGTGTTGTAATCTCTATATACATTCAAACGACCATTATGAAATGTATGAAATGGTTGCGTTTCTTGAAAGCGGCAAGAAATGTCACCACGCCATGTTCAATAAAGGCCAATACTAACTGTACTATAACAAGCTCTTTGTCATTTATTCTGTGTGTCTTCATCCGCGGAGGAATGGAAAAGAATAACTGAATGGAAATTGATGTTGAGGTAATGCTGCTAGATATATTACTGAATTGCGTGACTCAATTTTGCAAATGCAATTATCGCACTCACTACGCAAAAGGGATGATGCAGCAAGCAAACAAACAATTACATAGGATAAACTGAATACCAATTAATTGTCATCTACACCACATATGTAATGTTTGCATGACACTGGTTTATTTGGAATACGCGCAGGCAGAAAAGGTCTTGTTTTGTACTGTAAAACATACGTAGCTTATTTGGTGAGCCATTTTTGGTTCACATATGATATGTTTACTAGGAATGTTATATATGATCAAAGCAAACTATTATTATTCATATTGCCCATATCGATGGCTTAGAATGAGAAGGTCATAACTACTACTTACGACCTTATAAGACTCATACATATTTGAAATCTGCTTAACAAAGCGCTTCTTATGAGCCTATTGTCATGAGAATCAGAAATTGTCATGTTGACCAAAATGAAGTTTTAAAAACTTGTTTTCCCAAAGGTAACAAGAGTAAATTACAGTTTTCTCTTGTTTTCTTAATATATCGATTTTGTAGTTACGACCTTCTCATTCTAAGCCAGCGATATATTTACAAGTTTCCACTATGTATACAACTATAGACCCTTATTAAACGGGAATGTTTAGCCTGATACTTCATTGGGATATGGTATCGTGTGTGTCTGTTTCTAAGTCCCCGGTAGTAGATCTTCTAAGTTATTTTGAATAGATCTACATTGTCACCAATGACCTATCTAATATAAACGTATCTCAAAGGAAATACTTCAATATTTCAATAAACGTAGATTTTATAACCGTTACAGTGATTTTGCGTTATTGTCTTGAATATTTACCGGTAGAGTATGGCAATGCTAATTTGGAAGGCGAGACAATGTTCACCAAGGGGCATTAATCAAATGTGCGTAACCCAAATATAATACTACCGGTTTGTGAGTTTGTGAAAAATACACACTTGCAACTACGTCGGTTGACTTTAGCACATGTATGTATCACTGGACATGAATAGTCTATGTATTATTTCCTGAGAAAAACTAACTCGATGGATAGGTCATGTTGTCTTTTATTTAGAAACTAACTACAAATAGCACAGCACATCTACATAAACATAACACAATGATTGGACCTAATTACACAGTACATCTACATACACATAACACAATGATTGGACCTAATTACACAGTACATCTACATACATATAACACAATGATTGGACCTAATTACACAGTACATCGACATACACATAACACAATTATTGGACCTAATTACACAGTACATCTACATACATATAACACAATGATTGGACCTAATTACACAGCACATCTACATACACATAACACAATGATTGGACCTAATTACACACAATTAACCCGGATAATCGAGTAACTATATAATTCCATCTCATTGATTTCAATACGATGACATGATGCAACAGCAAGAATACCGTTTCCATAAACAGACTATCACGTCTTATCAGTCGTTTTGTTAAATATTATATACCAATGTATGTCTTGTCTAAATACAGAACACATCGCACAGTGAAATACTGGTTTTCCGAATCCTTATCTATCATGCGTGTCTTACGTGTAAGATTTTTCTATATGCCGAAAATATGACGTACAGTTGTTTAGGGTAGGACGGATCTCTAACGACATAAGGGATACGAGGATAGAAGAAGAAGAGTTTATTTCGTTGATATACGAGGGGTGTACCAGAATTACGTAGACTTTTGTCATAACTTTTTTATTTAGGCATGTATTATCACCAAATTTGCCGTAGAGAAACTTCAAACCTTTTTCAAGAGAATCGGTATAAATATTTTTAACGGAAAGCTAGAAAGCAATTTAATATGTCGCCATAGTAACCAATAGTTGGATAGGCGGGGCAGCGAATTTTAAAAACATTTTTTGCATTATTCAACGGCTTATACCTCACAGATATCAAGTCTAATTTTAACGCGACTTCGTGACATACAAGAGCAATACCCCGTAATTTTCGACTTTATGAAGGTTACCGTTGTTGATTTATGGTACAAAACAAGAAACATTTGCTGCGCGTCACCAGTAAAAATATGACGTTAGCGAAAGACGCTGGAAAGCGTATCAACACGAAGTTTTGTGTGAACCTCGGGAAGACGCCAGAATAAACGCTTTAAATGTCGGAACATGCTAACTCTAAATCTCTAGTATCGAGTTATCTGATTTTCAAACGACACAAGCGCATTAATTGTGGTTGAGACCGAATAAAACGGCATGGACCGACGGCGAAAACCAACGGCGAATGCGACGTCACCAAGCGTTTTCTAGGACCATATCGACCTGGATCTACGTTCTATTATAAGGGTTATATGCGACATTGCTGGTAATATACTTGAACTTAATCACATATAAGGTAGTAAATAAACCTCCGTAAGTTTTGTGTACGGTTGTGCCATTCTTTATAGCTACAATGTACACATTTAGGAGCTTCACTTATTCTGGAAGTTCAGCCGACGTCGTGACGTTCCGTTGACGTGCCCCGCATACCGTATCCCTATCTCCCTATCTATCTAAAGCTGCAGAGTTTGATCCAAATAAGATAGGGCTTTGAAATGTCACGTACTTACGCAGTAAATATTATTTGCACTCCACCCAAAATTATTTGTTTGTATGATGAATGGTATGGAAGGTATGGCAAAAGTCTACGTAATTCTTGTACAACCCTCGTATATATATAAAATACACATTTGAATTAGACCATTATGGTCCTTGTTCAAAACAAAACAGCATGCACTCACACACGTACACATACATGTACCTATACACAACACACACACACACACACGCGCGCTCGCGTGCGCGCACTCACACACGCCCACACATGCACGTTCTCACGCATAATTAATCTGTTCATACGCACATGCACATCTCACAATGCATAACTACAACATAATTTCAGTAAGTATAAGCACGTTATTATGGCCACATTATCAAGAAGATATAAGACAATACAATATTTGGCCTCATTCTGTAGTAAGGTGTAAGATATTTAGGTCTGATGGAGTCATATAGTTTACACTCGAATAGAAAATGAAATTCGTCCTCTAATTTGTTACATTCGGAGCAGAGTCTAATTTCACGCGGTGTATTATTCCATCGGCCAGTTTCTATGAGTAATCTATGCGAAGACAATATCAATTTCGTAAAGTCAGTCCTGTAGGACTTTAAATTTAATATGTTTAAATACGGTTGGAATTGGAAATTACCAAAAGTTCTATAAAAAGTTGGCCTAGTAGAGTGATTTATCATCGTATTCCATTCTTAAACGAATATATCGTTAATTCTTTGCTTAAATAAATTTACGAATGCATTAATATTTCATACACCCCGCGCTAACCATGCTGTATAAAAACCTAATCTACTTAATAAATCTTTAACAAGAGATGCCCAATTAGTTTTGCCCGGCATTCGTTCAATATCATTCAACATTGTCTTATACATTGTCCTAAATTTAGAGCCGATATACCTTTAATAATATCATCTGCTGTGAAAGGTATGTCGAGCTCATTAAACATTATTTTTAATTCATTTTCAGCTACATTTTCGTTAAAATCAATAATATCATCGTCCGCTAGAAAAAATGTATCTTCCGGATTATTGATAGCCTTAAAATACTCGGAAAATGTGTCTAATGATATACCTTTCGGCGATTTTATGTTATTACCTTCTTTTAGCATTTTCCAATATTGCCTTACATTTTTGTATCTGCAATTTAACAGTTTATCAGTTTTAACTGATCTTTTTGATAATTGTATGATCTAACACTCTTTTAATAAACACTACGTGCTTGTACCATATTAATTCTATTATATTCACAATTTTTTTTTTCTATAAATATTCAATTTTCAATAAAAATCTACTTTTTTCGTTTTACATACATTATCATAATGAATAATGAAAATTCAATAATACAGTGGTCAGAAACAATATTTGGTTCATGGGTATAAAAAGTTGCAAATGATGACAATAAATTTTCGCTAACAATACAATAATCAACCATACTGCATGCGTTACTACCAACATATGTGTAACCTCCTACAGCATTACATACACGTCCGTTAGCTACACGCATACCAGTCTTTTTAAGAAAGTCTAAAAGCAAATAACCATTCGAATTCGTGGCACTATCTTGCGATTGTCTTAATAAGAATGTATCAGTAGTGTAATCATCGAGTAATAAGTTACAGTTGAGCCATGTGTCATTATCATTTATCACAAAATCAGGTAAGTGTCCAATTCTTGAGTTAAAATCTCGTAACAACATAAACGAACAATTGTCTTCTTCCCCATGGTTTTCGTGTATAAAAATAATATCTTGCATTAATTGGTCATATGTAATATGAACTAAGGCATTGCCTATAATGGGTATTTAATAAATATTAGATAACCGCTAGGCTATATTTGTAGATATACACACGGGCCACAGTTGCTATACATTATCCAAGGGAGATAACAAACGCATGCAATCATTGTGAATTGTATTCTTTATACAGCACACTAGTCAATCAATCAAATTGTCCTAATTTGATTCCAATTCAATAAAATCAAAGACGTTCCTTGTACTATAAGCTGGTTTATTTATATTCCGAATATAGATAATTTACTGCCTCCCATGTTTGTCTTTCGTCCTTATCCTCTTGGAAAATCGAAGATATTACATAAGCGACAACGTATGGACCCTCCTAGTACACAAGTTTATCCACCATAAATAATTAATGCACCAGTCAGTTGCATCCACAGCCCCCCCCCCCCCCGATCACATGGCGGATAGACAGGGAGACGGCCATGTTTTTACCATCCAGCTTCCATCGCAAGCCATGGGAAATTAAGGATTTTTTTCTGTGAAAACCAATAGCCTAGAGACAATTTTTACCGGTAGATGTCAGGGGAAATGCGGGAGATTTTACCATCAGCTTCCCCCGCAGACCGTATAAAGGCTGTTGATTTTGACAACTCAAAATCCCGGAGCGCCCCTTCACCCGGGACTGGGGTGCTGTGGATGAAACTAACTGGTTCATAAGTCTTATACACACTGACAGTAACAAAATAATCTCATAAACATTGCTTTGACAAGCTATGCATTGAGACATAGAATTGTTGATTTGCATTGTTGACATGGAACGAATTGTAGCCTACTTACGTTCAAGCATCTGGTATGATCTGAGTGTTGATAGCATTGTAAAACTACGTACAAATGGCTATTAAAGACCCAATTTCCTCGGAGATCGAGTACTGTCATGATTAATCGGCTATTTAAATGAAAATTTCACCTTTATTTTTGACGATTCTTAAAACATCTTCCATGTGCAATGGGCGCATGAAAATCTCGCAAACGCTTGCAATCAATTGGCTAGTGACACGTAAAGCGGAGTATAGCGTATTTCTTACTTCCCTTTGTTTTTTTTTAAAATAGTTTTTTTTATTTATTACACATTTTTTAAAAATGATATTCAATCGAAAGAGAACGATAGGCTCAACCGTTTACAGCTTACTATTATTTTTATATTCCAAGGACTATTCACCTTGGAAAACTGCCTGAAATTTTTGACCGGAAATAACTTTTTTTGAAAGCATTAGTACCTGCAGAAACTCAACGAAGATGTGTTCTTCGCCTGTTACCGGTCTGTGTATTTTCAATAGTAGCGGGGCTATTAAATACCCTATTATTATCAGAAACTATCCTTCAATTCGAAGATGTTGGAGTAATATAACATAAACAGAGAAACACATTAGAATTAAAATTAAAATATTTGCCATCTATTCTAATCCATATGTTTAAGAATACAAGTATTTTAGTAACTAATTCAGATTTTACGTATATTACTATTCCCCCGAATTTCTGGTGGTTCCAATAATTTTCTCAGACCTATTTAATGCAAAATGTACCAATCCATTGACATCAAAATTGTAATAATCATCACCCAAAGTTTCCGTTAGCACACAATGTCATTTACTTGGAACAGTTTAGTGATTTCGGGACTCTGTAGTTTATCAGTTCTTTTACTTTTTATTCCTAGGACATTTAACAGCGCGAACCTCACTGTAAGTTCATTGACTGTCGCGCTACAACTATCCTATTCACTGACCCGTGCGGATTGTGGAGTAATGTATACTCCTTGTTGATTGGTCTGCGGCGTCTTATGTGGTGACGTAGGCTTCTTTCGATTGGTTGAAACAGTCCGAATGCGTGCGCTTGTTGACCTACATCGTGGCTGTTTTACGTTTTGTTCTGATTTTCCACGTCCACGTGGCTTTGGAATGTCAACATTAGTAGTACTACACGGAGTATTGTCTGCTTGCTTAGTACTTTTAGATTGTGTGTTATCCGTTTGTTGTTATAAAGCAGAAGACTGTGGTTGAGTATTCGGATATTGTTCAATTGGAAAAACACAGGTATAGATCTACAACGACCTTCGAAATATGACCCCTGGACCAGTCCATATACCAAGGTTGAAACAATATTTACCGTTATTTTATGAAAAAATACGGATAGGTTTGAGAAAATCTCACTTTTCTTCTAGTTGGCAACGTGGCTTAGTTGATAAACTGTTCTCTTGTCAGAGACATACTTTTATATAGACGGTGGGTTCGAGTCCGCTGCTATACTCATTTTCAATAATTAAATTTCTATTTCAATATTTTTTATCGTTTTACGTTACAATTATATTTTAATTCTTAATATTTGATTAATTTTACGTTTTATAACTAATAAAAAAACGCTTTGTTTCCTTTACATTAACTTAGTCTGGATATTGTATTTATTGCGTCATTGGCTTCGCTGCAATCGCCATTTTAAGAATTTTGAGTAGAAACGTCAGAATTAGCTAATGGTGTATGTTGTCAGTTGTCTGTGTGGTGCAGCGGTCATAGTACATCGCTATCAATCGTCTATTTTGTTCTTTCCAGTGTGAGTTCGGACCCACTTACATTTATGCATTCATTGTATTACCTGATTATGATCACATAATCATTATATATATTTCCTATTCATAGTTTGCGTTATTCTTTTTTCAAATATTCATTATATCAATTATACAATGTGTCAGAATCAGTGCAAGTATCAATTGAATAAAAGTTACGACGCTGAGACAACCTTATATGCAGTCTGTATGTTAGCTCTTATCAGTCTGACAACCCCCTCTCACACACTGACAAGCGAAAACTTCAGTCCTATTTCCTTCTCATCCATACAAAACATATGTACGTTCTCGATGAGAATTTCGCGTCGTCGCTATATACCATCTATGACATATTTCTTATGTGCTTTTTACGCACTGAAACTTTTATAATTATGCATCTCTTTGTAAATAGACAAGCACGAAAAATGTTTGCCGAGCAAAAATTTTAAAAAAATATAGTGGAATGGGATTCGAACTCTTTCCGTTCAATTTTGAAGTTTTCGTATTCACAGTAGCTTAGCCGACTGCGCTATGCGCTCTACTTGATATGTTAATCATTAATACTTATTTTATTAGTAAATACACCCCTATAACCTGGATTAATCGAAAGTTAAAAGTACATTTACGCCCGAGTGATTGTTGTAGATCTATACGTCTCACTGTTTTTATTGGATATGGTTTATTTTGTCTGAACAAAAACTGTTGCAAATGTTTAACACATTACTTGGCCATGTCTAACCAACATTTTCGGAATAAAACTCGTGATTTATATACGAGTTATCTGATGACAAAGCTATAATAGCGGATCAATTTGGTCTATAGCGGATCACTACATTCCTTTCAAGCTTTGGAACCTGTCATAAAAAGACACAACATCAACAGATATGTTCCGGATAGTGTTTAGGCAAGTGAATTTTATAAAAAGGTTGCCTAAAATGGGTCAACATTTAAAAGCTCCATTAACAAGACATAAGGAAAGCGAAACTGAGAATTTTAATGAAAAATACCATTGAACTACTACAATATTAATATACACAAGTGTTATATAACTTTGTTTTGATAAACGTATTTGTAATACCGGTCACTGGATCACAAAAATGGACAAATAATTGCAGACTAAAAACAAAAATCCATTGAGTGATCCGCTATTGACAAATCGACGCGGTACCTTTGAATCCAGTTTACCAATAGCTGTAGCAATATTTATATAATGTGAATGTTATAGACAGATAATGGATATGCCAATCAACAGGTTTACATATTTTTTTCCTTTTAAAGTTGCAAATTACCTAAGATAATTAAGTCCAATTCTCTTTTTACCGTTTTCATCGAGCACGATCTTTCCTCTTCACCTTGCTAAACTTGACATTAACAAGTTATTAAATCTGTAATTTCTACACAAATATTATGACAAAGCGTCGAAAGGGTTCAATTATTAAGATCAATCATGAAATATTTGTGATTTTTCCTGGAAGTTATCAAATTTCTTCGTGTTTGTGAGACAGATCCGTTATTGACAATGATCCGCTATACCCTAAACAACTGTAATGACGTAAACATTTACCTTTTTATGAATGGACGTTGCGTTATATATACTGTATATGCCGAAAAAATCTTCGACCTCAGGCTAATATGAAAGTCTTAAGCCCGATAACAATGCCATTATAAAAATACAATGAATGCCACTGAAAATGTGTTGATACGTCCGTTCGTAATACCTCTCATTGCTTGCGTTGCGCCTTATCACGCTCGTCCTAATGTTCTCGCGAGACACGACATTACAAAAGCAACTCTAAATAATACGGCCCGACATATCAAAACACATCAGTGATATTCCGTGTTTACTGCTTAATGTGTATGATCGGCTGATAATTCACCGAGCGAGCAGCTGATGCAGCATGAAATAAGTATTTATCTCCACAATATCTCAACATGCCGCCAATTTTTTAAAAGTCCCTCGTTGTTTTCGATTTTGAAATAAATTCCTTTGATTAATCATCATAGACAATTAAAATTAGTTTGCAGATTGACACGTTGAATACGAGATAGAATCAATCTAGGAACATTTACATTAGAGTAACATATCCAAATCCGGCAGTATTACTTGGACATTCTAAACGTGTTGGGATATTAATTGGTACAAATTGATAGTTTTCTTGTTCTGTGCTGGCAATTACCCCCATGTTCTTGTGTTGTGTTTGTCTTAATTTGAGAACGAGTAGTTACGACAGTACGGAAAGGTCAGAAATACGATTCATTTGTGATCCGAACAAATATTTTTGTGTAGCGAAGAGAACTTATCTAAGTGCAAATACATTTTGTGTTTTGCAACCGAGGTGCTAACATGAAACGGCCATTTATAAGGTTATTGTTACGCCAATCCTAGAACTAAAGTAGTATTTGTGCTTGGGAAAATAATAGCCTAGCTACATTGTTATAGTGTACAAAATTAATTAACACTGTGGGAGCATATCAACACATCTACTAACATACTAGGATAGAAATATATCACAGAATGGATAATTGCTACAACTTAAAATGCATTTTAAATGTACACTTTACCACCCGAAGCACAGTAATCAATTGTAAAGCTTCCAGGAAAATATGTATATATAAACACCTGTACTACATTTGACTCAAAGCTTGGCATAACGATCATTTTGCGGAATAATAGAATCAACTAGCTAATAACCGACTACCAGATAAGCATTATGATCAAACCTCTACCGCCCGCATTATCAACACCATACCACCTTTAAGCATCGACAGAGACCTACCAACAACCGAGAATACAGCTAAACTGGACGAGAACCTAGCCATAAATTCAGATAGATCTACGGATTTCGACACTTTGTTCTATACAAAAGTATGGTTGAACATCCACAGAGAGAGAAACTATTTATTTTATTTACAACACACCATTATAGACAATAATTAATTACTTTTTATTAAGAACAATTTTTATCATTCACTACATGAACATCTAACAATTGACAAATTTCAAAAAGCACCGGATGGTATTTTTAGCTCACGGTCACGTGACTAAAAGCACCGGATTTTTATACTTCGGTCAAATATTTTATAACATATGTACCCTGATGAAGGCTTTGTAAAAGCCGAAACGTCGGTCTTATTATAATAATGATAACCTTAACCTGCGTTGATCGTGTAGCTACATTTACACTTCGGTGTCTTTATTGAAAATTAATCAAGGTAAGATAAGAAAAAAGATGAACTTATCGCTGGCATAGAATGTGATTTTGAAGGTCGTAATTACCAAATCGATATGTTGAGAAAACAAGAGAAAACTGTCTATAATTTACTCTTTTATTATGGGAAAACACGTTTTTAAAACTTCATTTTGGTCAAAATGACAATTTCAGATTTTCATGAAAATATACTCATAAGAAGCGCCTAGTGAAGTAGATTTCAAATATGTATGAGTCTTATAAGGTCGTAAAGGGTTACGACCTTCTGGTTCTAAGCCATCGATTTTGCCTCGGTAACCATTACTGACGTTTTGAATGACACAACCTCATGCATTCGATATCTATGTATCATGAGTTGTTCTATTTAAATGAAGTTTGAAGTTTGAAGTAATTTGAACATACGATACACACTACAGAGTAATGTTCCTGGAACTTTTGGAACGTATTTGCAATTTATGACATTTACTCAAAGCATCAGCAGCCAAATCAGATACAATTCATTAACAAGACGCCTGTATTGATGTGTCAACAAGATAATGTGATCAGTATTATAATCATCTAATACAAAAGAGAATGTAGAAAATTATCAAAATAAAAAGAACAAGGTGTTTGTAGAACACGTATGCCCCCATAGCAGCTTAAAAGTCGAAAATGGAAAAAAGGTCCCAGTGACCTAATGGCCTCAAAATTAATTTAGATCATCTACCGTCACTTTACGGACCACGGACAACTCGGTATGACAAAAGCTGACCTTAAGCGCTTTGTGCTCAGGTGAGCTAAAAATGTATCAAGAAAATAGAATTTCACTTTAATATACCAATATACAACTTCACATGGCATGCAAGTGCGGCGCACAGTGACGTCAAAGTTGGAACGTCCAACGGCGCAACAATATTTCTCCACCTCTAATTATTGTTCATTATATTCATTAAATCTTTTTCTGATATACATACGAACCAGTCACGGTCTAATTCACCACAGAAAAGCTTTCTGATCTGCACAACTGTCATTAAAATCGGGGTTATCATATATATTATATATAACTCTTATAAATCGTGCAAGCTTGATTTTCCCACGTACGTGGCTTATTAAAATTACCCGCCTTACTTGTTATTCTTGGTGTATTATGGTATCGGTCGCATGTATCACAAAACGTTTCACCATAGAAGTTCCATGTCTTACTTTGGCACGAATACCACGTTTATCTGATTCCAACTTTTACAATGAATCGTATTTATGATCTTTTTTTGTACATCCATAGTTACTTTCTCACAAATTAAGATAAAGGCAACACAAAAATAGGACGATAATTGACAGCTCATTTTGAGGCGTAATGCCTATTTGTACAAACATCAAAACACTTGTAGTATTCATCACCTCCTCATTAGCATAGAATGGGTTCATGTCAGCGAAATGGTGCTTAGATTATATTACTAGATGCATCTTTCTCTGTTTTGCAGGGAATTTGAAGACATAATGTATTTCGTCAAGGTGATCACAAAACCAAGGTCAACATGAATTCAACAAAGAACATAAATGATTGACGGTGTAGCACGACCAGATCATAATAAAAAGTGCATTTAATAACACACCAAAAAATAATGAAACTTCCACTCAAATACGTACATAAGATGTCAGTACAAGCACACATAGTCACTTAACTTCTTTCTTCCCAAGCACAAACATTTTAGCCACAGGCCTTCAGTGCTTGTAGTGCTTGCGACGTCCGAATAATTAACTGTGTGTCGCGGACCAAACTGTTCATACGTCGACTACAACATTTAATGATATTGGTGAATGACATAATTTAATGGGGCGTTAGACGATACCATGTACTAATGCCAGAAGCAAGAAATCGTATCGAGCGCTTCATTGAACATATCGAATAGTTCATACAATTATTTGTCTGGTCTGTCGGTGTAAAATAAATCATCTGATATCAAAGTATTTTAAAATTCGAATTTGTGTTTCGATGACGCAGGAACGAGCTATTCATTTCCTTTTGAATCAATTAACACCGGCAGCACGAAGATATAGTAATATATTCACGATACTAATGCTAACTGAAACAATGTTCCCTTAAAGGCCATTTTCCCTGATTAGAACCGTGTACACTGAGCAAAATTTCTAATTGGTCACTTATTTAACTCAAATATTTGTGTACATAACAATTGAGAAATATATTTAGTGTACTTAACTCATTCGGCGTTATGCTCTAAATCAAAATACTTCGTGTTTTACACAACCTCGTAACCTCTTTTGAGTTATGGCACATCGTGTAAGAAACAGTTTTTTATGTTTAATGCAAAACCTCTCAGTGGAAATGTAATAATGCAAAAATATAAACCAATTTGTGATCGCCTAAACAGAAAAGAACCAATTTTGCTAAAATAATTGGGTGTTAAAAAGTAGCTTTGAAGTAGAAATTTCTGAAATTACCTCCCTTTTCATGGAAAATAGAACAACATTAAATCCTCAAAATATTTACACCCACGAGTGATAGATAAGTCAAATTTTGTACATTCTTTCTTCCATTAATTATCGTCTTTGTGCTTCTATTATGGCAATAGCAAACACGTCTATTTATGAAATACAACACTTTCACTTAATACCCTGCCAATTTTTGTTTCATCTAACATTGAGCTCGTGCTTCAACATGCAGCCACTTCCTTCTTGTATTACTATTTCCGAATGATAGGGGTGTTAACCTTGGACATTATGAATATAACCATGCGCATAAATAATAAATAACAGTCAATTTATTCGAAGAAAGCAATATCTGCGTGATGGAATGTTCCAAATTTTATCCCACCGAAAACATATGACATGTTCTTTCAAAACTGAGTCCACGGATGAGTTCCATGACGCGATCTGCCCGCAAGCTTGTCCGAACCTTTGTTGATGAATAGAGGAACATTCTTCAGAAGCGGATTGCAATTGTGATGAGTTCTCGCTGTTGTGAGCGCACCAAAAACATAACTTAACACGCACTCCCCCTAACTGTGAGTTTGGTATTGAGACGTGGATGGCACGTGACTTAGCAACATTGTTAACTGTCGTTTTGAAATTTGCTAGATGTTAAAACATAAATTGAGCTATCTATGGACAAAATTTTAATACAACTAAACAATGTTTACTATTAAATTTCGTGGTTTGCATTAGTGGTGAGTTTTCATAGTCAGTAAGTGTACATAATCAAAGCGCCGATGGCACTGGAAAAACAGGGATTGTTCCTGTCGTCAGAAAAATATTTTCCAGTCACAAAGCATATGAGGTTATATGCCACCCCAACGCCTTATGTTAATTTACGTTACTAGGAATATGTTACCAAAATGATATTCATATAATATAATCAACCAAAAAACAAACATAATCTGGTATTAAATACATTATTTTATTAAGCAGTCTTTGATTACCCCTTTTATAAAATGAAAAAATGATACTTTCGAATTAAAGTTTAAGTAATCTACATAACCTTCATATGTTGCCAAAATAAAAACGTATGACATGTTACTAAGTGAATAAACACATACAATCTGCATCATTTCTTTCATAAAATTGCATATTACAAAGTTAACTTGATTATCATTTTACTTTGACGCAGAATAGATGCATACATCTGTCAAAATCTGCTTGTTCTAATGTAGCTACATTACGCCCTCCAATGACTATATTCGTGTATGAAAGTACCATTAATTGGTTGCTATAATGCATACTATGATTTTGTTTCACAACTACATTGTACTCACATTAGATATACTGTATGTTTTAAATATACAGGCTTTCATACTCAACATATGCTAACAGAAGCACAAAATACCTAATTTAGATGTTTCATACAAACATTAAATTGATTTAAAGTCTAAATGCTGCTGTTAATTTGCATTAACATGTATATACGTCAAGGAATACACTAAATGCTGGGCGAGAGTGGCATGGACTGAACGAGTTAATGTGTTTGGGCATTCGTCTTATAATAGACGTAATGCCAGTGATAAATGTGATATAACATATCTTATTGTGTGCCATTGAGATGCTTTTGGTGTTAACAGGCGATATGTACAGATAAATTTTGCATAATTGGAATGAAATTGAAATGCTCAAAAGAAATTGTCAATCATTGACGTATGGGACATATGTATACCGTTCTGGAGAGTAAAAAGTATAGAAGTTTTCGTCCGTGTAGTAAAAAAAACTATAATAAATTACTGCAACTATTGAATTTGATGAAAAGCAATGCTATCTGTTACATTTATTCGCATCGAACATAATTTAGGTTTCATCTTTTGGTAAATTAGTGTATATATTATGACAGCAATTCCTTGTATAAAAAAAACAAAATAGTTTTATCACGTAAAATACAACACCATTCCAGAGTTGTTTGTGTTTATATAACAATTAATTATTGGCATGTTAGATCTGCTGCCGGACTAATATCATAATACAATCGCTGTCTCGATATATTTACCAAGCTTCCTGCAATAATGTGCTAAGTCATCATGCAACATTATAAACACTGCCTCGGCTAAAGATTGGGCGATAAAGTCCGAAGTCATCCCGCGGAATGCGCAATTGGAGCTATTTTTAGCTCGCAATCTTCTTCAGTACATTTTTAACGCTTACACTGACCAGCTCGCAAAGCTCCCTGTTCAAAAACGATGTAAGTAATATAAGAACTATGCAAATAAGGCGGCTAATCACTATTTTTATGTTTTCGTACCTGCTGTCAAAAAAAAACCAAATATATGGCCGACCGTGATTTTATCGTCAGTGGTACAGGTCAGATTGATAAACAAGGCGAATCTGAAAATCTGACCGAAAATTTACAAAGGCAAATCAATTCACATATAATAAATAAACACAAACCTACATTTATTTATTGAACATAGCATAGGCTAACACTTCCTGCAAAATTTAATGCTTTTAGCCTTTTAAAATCGCATTTCTCTAAAATTTTCTTTCCCGAAATTCGAAGTAGTGATGAAGCCAACACATAAACATGACGTCACAATGTACGTGACGTTTCTCGTCTTTTAGTAAGATTAGGTTCCCCTTACTAAACTAATTTCAAGACTGGATAGGGCCCTCTAAAAAGGTCCGTTCAAATATTCCCGTCTTGGCTCATCTTCGTTTTCAACATTATCGGGTATAGTTTGTTTTTCTAAGCCCGAGTGACAATACATATCGAACAACCCTCGTATGTATACGTGGTGAGTTATGCAGGACATAGTGATTTAGATTTCTGTAATCGTTCAGTTACGTCATTGCAACGAAGTGATTTTAATCCATTCCATTAAATATATCATGCTCTCATTCTTGCCTATAGTAAACACGTTGATTACACAAAGAATAATTGTGAGCCAAGTTCTGCGTCATGGTGCAATAAACTTCTTTTTGGTCTTTTTTAATGAAAATCAGGTTGAAGTTGAAGTTGAAATGCTTGTTTTTCAACAAGAAAACAGTATTTTTGGAAAGTTTTTGTCACGTTTTGTACTTACGACAATCTCGTTCTAAGCCAGATATGATTATGTGTACATTAGAGCTTTATAACTTAAATAAAATAAACCGGCAATTTCAACAACATACATTCGGAATTGGAACGAACTAAAATTGAAATTAAACGGAATAATTCCAAAAGTTGGCAAATCCCTGCATTCTGATAAACTAAGTCGTGACGTTTACACTCCCAGTAAACGTCTGTTAAGTCACGTTTACACTTGTGTAAACGTCTTTTTTCTGAAGCGGGTGGAGAAAGTAAATCTGAAAAAGTACCTCACAGTCCTTACATTTTGCAACTGGCTTGTTAAATTATCACCATGTAGTGTGACATTTACATTGCTAGCATTTAAGTTTAAAACATTACTTGTATAAAAATAAGACACAGCATCTTTTATTATTTAGCTATTATGGTCATAAAAACAAGCTGATTTTGTAAATAGCTCGGGGTCAAATTTAACGTTAATATTGACATTATAGTGACAGAGGGTATTGTCGATTCAAAGATGTATGTCATTACCGCCAGAATATTTCGTTTCTAAATAACTAAATGCAGTAAGAATAACTACTACACTATAGGACCATTAGAGTTGTAATCATATAAGTGTATTTATGATCCTGAGAAACCTGTAATAATTCACCGGGTTGAATGTTTGTTTACGCGGTTGTGACAGAGATCTTTGACGTGTAAAAACCCGATCTTCAGGCATACATTTAACATAAAGCAACATTAAGTGCTTTATTTAATAAATACCCGAAGATCGGGTGTTTACACAACAATGAACGTCAACAAATGGTCGTTTAATCATATAGTAAAAAAGAGTAACAACATCCCGTATAACGTAGAAACACACTTTAATTTATAGCTGTACGCAGTGTCATTAAAGAGAACCGCTAATTACCTTCAGCATTAATTGGACACTTCTGTAAATACTACAGGCTAGAAATCCTCTAATTGCATTCTATTGATTTAATGTGGTTTAAAGGAAAAACATTAATTTACAGCGGGGCGCATTACAAACAATCAGGCCTGGAACTACAAACGGTAAAACGAGTAGAAATAAACGCTTAAACATGTTATATAGTATCATTTTGTTTGTAGAAGAATGTTTAAAGTGACGGACGTTCTTAGAAATTTGCTCGATGTCCTCGATACTCTGCTTTTCGGTATCAGCGTCCTTATAACAGTCCGGTCATAGTGATAAAGAAAGTACTAAGTATTAAGTTTATTTGTCGGTTTGAAACACTAGATGATCACATTGCTTATTTCAAATGATCGCTGTCATTAAATATCAAAATAATGACTTGGATCGTTTTGAGTATGATACTAGACTACCTTAATTGCAAATTTAAACTTTGGATGGGTTCCGTGTTTGATTCAATCGTCGAAAAATAGACGATTCTTATAATTTCATAGGGTGTTCTAGAACACTTGTGTATGAAAATGGCATGTTCGCATGTCCAATAAATCAAAGAGAGAGTTTCTGTTAAAACTGAAGCTAAAAATGATCGAATGGATATGAAAGCATAATTGTTTTTCAGTTTTTGAAACTTTTTAAACAAATATCGTCCGATATAGCTCTATACACTTTAAGGTGTTACAGAAATTCCTCTAGCGCAAATATCGTATGGAATTGGATTAAGTAAGGGCGTATTTAGGTTCGTCAATATCGTTATCCATTCTCACAAACAGTTTCGTTGGTCCATTGTAAGGGATTCAAAGCAGTGTGGAGAATCACGTGATCAAATGAATAACGTTAACACTCAAAATAATTGCGATTTCGTCTGCTAAATGAGAGTTTGTTTTCTTGATTATAAAAATCGTGCACTTAGGTTATTTCATGGGCTGAAATTGAAGTCACAAGAGTGTAATAGTGTCAGAAAACAATTTGATTTTTCAAGCCTACAATATAGTTTTCTGCTGAAATTATTATACTAGATATATAATGAAATATTTACATGTATAATGAATTATTTATGAAGAAAGAAAAATACAATTTGTAAGATAATAGTGTTTTATAAGACATTGAGAAAATGGTTCTGTTCTGCTTTTGTACTACATTTAACATTGAGACCATTTATACACTACTCCATTAGACACTACTAGTAAATACAACATTACACTAATTGTGATAACCAAGCAAGCAATTATGTTTAACTTATACGTACTCTCCAGAGATCTGTCATCTGTTCAGTTAGTCGTTTTGGTTTTATTTTTACCTTTCTTACCGTGTGTTCTCAAAGTAGTGAGAAGGAATGGCGTACTTGCTGTCCTCTTTCTGTTAGGTTGGTCTCTCGTGACGGCACAATGTAGAGAAGTGCACTAGCATATTCAGAGGTAATATATAGCTGCCAGATAATCAAATACGTATAAATCGAGTTGTGTTTCTGTTGAGTAAAAATCTTAAGTAAGGTTGGGAATAAACTAAATTCACTTTAGTCTTTATGTCTAGGGCAGACAAAACTATTGATGTTGCATTTTGCGACAAATTATATTCTGAGATGTAAAGTTCCACACTATGCCACGGGCTATGGAATATTTGCTCATATATACGAACCTTATTTTACGAATGTTATCTCATTCATTTCGAAATGCTGATACATTTAGGGCTTAATGAACATTCATACAGTATAATTGTATTTAAATAAGATTAATACAGCATTTATAAACATGTGAAATATAACGTCTGACATGCCTATTTAGGAGATAGATCTTAGTTTTCCGTGATATACCGGCCAATATATCACGGTTTGGAGCTCATATGCGTAGGAATTAATCAAGAAGGCCATCCGACAAAATTTTGACATTTTGCGTTTTTATTGTTTTCTTAACATGCAATGTTTTCTAGACTGAATAGTGCTTGTTTTGACATTTTTTACCAACTAGTTTCAAAGTTATGCACAATTCCGTAGCACAACTACTGAAAGTGACGTCGTTTTGTACGAGGGGTGATCAATATATTCGAGAACCTTTTATCTGGCATTTTCATATTGGCAACAAGGCTCACAGCCATTTAACATCAATCGGAGTAAGATGTCTCCGATCGAATGCACTAAGCTGATTCATAAAAGGGACGTCACGTGACGTCATTCCAAGCGTCACCGTCGAAGCAGCACATAGTTCCTGATAAAAACAATCGTTATAAATGAGTTCTATTCATTATTTTTTACATTGAATATATCAATCCTTATTCTGCGCGAAGTACATGTAGTAACAATTAAACTGCAACATGTCAATCAATTAGGTAGTTCTAAGCAGGAGCTGATATACCATTAAAACAATTTAGTAAGTAACCATGGCCATTGTGATATGGTTGATGAAGGTTCCACATAGTTCATCCTCGATCTAATATTTCGTTTTATAGTTACATTTACAAAAGTAAATAATCTTGCAAAGTCGACGAGGTTAAGGGCTATAATAATTGGTTATGTCAGTTAGTTTACACTGATAAATGCCTGAGGCGCAACTACTTAACTTAACACATTTTAAGATTGTTTGCTCAAACATTTTTTCACATAATTACCACCTTTGTTATAACCGAGCATAATTCTAAACAAAATGCCTCGTCGGGACCTAGAAATCATTACGTTATAACCGATTTCGTTATAGGCGAGTGGTATTACATTGAAATAAAGAAGGGGATTTTTTTCCTTACTGTATAACCGAGTTTTCGTTATAAGCGAGTTCGCTATAAGTGAGTTCCACTGTATTGCTATTTCTGAGACTTGATGGGACTTTAAACAAGTCGAATGCAAACATTCAATAGGTCTTGCATACTTCACAATATATTTTCATACATAAAACACAACTTTAATCAAATTCCAAGTGCAATGACGCCGACATGGAGTATTGAACATCCGTGTGGTTTTCCCTAGAATAGAACTTCTGGTTCTTGTAAGAGGTTTGTGTTTGTTATTTACTTATTCTTATATAGAACATACACTTACTGACTTTGAAAACGCACCACTTTTCAGGGGTCCGTATTTTTTGTATGAACTATTAAGGATTATTTTGTACCTATGTAATATTGTTCCTGGGTCAGAACGTTGTCAGTAAAGTGCATTTTAATCCGTTTTTATCAACCGAATCGCCAGTAGTGACCACGTTGCCAAATCTCATTTTTAGCGCGTTGATCTCATGCGAATGCAAATATCCGCATTGTGTCAATGACGATGTGTAAACGATTCATTAGCATACCAAAAACACATTTTCAGTATGCCTAAAGCGAAAGTTTACATTTCACGTAAATCCGAAACTGATGAGTCTGGAGGTAAAGACATGTTACATACCGGAAGTAGCCACCACGAGGTTTTGTGCATTTACGTTGTCATAAAACAATAAATATTCGTCTTAAATAGCGTTTTATGCCAACTGATAGTAGTGTTGTTTCATACCACCACTGATCTTCAAATGGGGATTAAAGGCCTAAAAAGAACATAATCGCATAAATTAATGCACATGCTCCGCCAAAGAATCTACTTCCGGTCAGCAACCGTGTCTGTCAGACGAATGCTTGGTGTCGATAGATATGCTAAATCATACAACTATGAAACGCGTTTATTTATGAAATGCAACATTTTCATTTAGTATCCTGCTAACTTGTGTTTCATCTAACCAAATACCTAAAGTGCAGGTCTTTGATCAAACACTGAACACGTGCTTCAACATTATAGTCACTTTTGTATTACTGTTTCCGTAGACCTTAGACAGCATTTATATATATATATAGCAATGCGTATAAATAACGCACAGCAGACACTTTTCTTGAACAAAACATCTGTCTGATTGAATGTCCCAGATTTTGACCCAACGAAAATATATGACATGTTCTTTCAAACCTGATTCCACGGACCAGTTCCATAACCCGATCTGTCCAAAGGGGAACATTCTCCAAAAGCGGATTGCAAATGTAATAAATACCCGTTGTTGTGAACGCTCCAAAAACAAAACTTTACATGCACTCTCCATAACTGAATTTGGGTTTGAGACTTAAACACCTTGGTGTCACGTGACTTAGTAGTATAATTGTTAACTGTCGTTTTGAAATTTTGCTTGACAAATGGTCAAGCAAAATTTCAAAACGACAGTTAACATAAAATGAGTTATATTTAGACAAAATTGTTATGCAATTAGTCATTATTGACTATTAAATTTTGAGTTTTCAAAGTCCGTAAGTGTATTTGGCAGGTTTGAAACGTTTCGGGTTGCGTTCCATTGTCAAACCGAACTATACGCTATGGACCATAGTCTGTAACATTCGCTTCTAGTCCGCACTTAATTTAAATAAAACGGCTATAGAGGTCATTCGAAATATATGGCAGTAGATTGCGGTTTTTAGCACACATCGTTACTGCAATTAGTGTTGAGGAATAACACACCAATGGCTTCAACAAACGACGGTCTAAAATTACATGCGACGGTAAAAACTCTTCACTTACGTTCATATTTGCCATTTAGGGTTATCCAGCCTTGGCGTAGAAATAAGCAACCACTTACGACAGAAAGTGAACTAAAAAATGTTTGTTAAAAAATTATCTACGTACGCAATATTTTAGGAAAGCTTAAGTTTAGGCTAGCGTAAATGCTTAGATAAAACAGTACCCTGGAGTGAATACAAGGTTGTTCTAAGATTTGACCCAGTGACCTATGTTTTGACCTCACATGACCCTGTTTAAAATCTGGTATCACACCATTCTGACAAAGTTTCATGAAGATTGGATCAAAACTGTAGCCTCTAGAGTGTACACAAATTGTTGACGGACGGACGAAGAGTGATCACAAAATCTCACCTTGTAACTACGTGACATGTGAGCCAAAAAGAATATTGTTGGTTTTGTTTAATATTTATTTTGAATAGAAATGTTTTTGCCAATTATTCTATGTACTATTCTATATTGGAACCTAATATGTTTATTAGAATCACTTGTTATTTCAAACGGTAAGGAACATCGCTAGCCTGTCTCTGTCGTTAAGGTTAATATTGTTTTCTGGCCATCATGTTTTGTAGGTAAGCACCACCTAGGAATGTGTTATCCAAAAAAGTGTGTTTTGGTTTGCTTACTAGGGTAATAGAGAAATGATTGATATATAAGTTGTCAATGTTATAAAGTGTACGTAGATTCTACTTGTTATGTTTTCCCATTTACTATGTGTTAAAATGTTTTTATCTACGCTATTTTCAACGAACATACTAATGATGATATATCCACCATTCCCAGCCCATCACAAAACTACGTTGATTCCAAGGCAGTTTCGATTTTGTTTTTATGGTATTAGAACTATATTTGTGTTTGCCTTTCCATACAACTTTAGGGACAGCTGATAATAAAATCTCCAGTATTTCCCCGTCCCCTAACAACTAAATACTGTCCCCGAGGAATTGGTTCGGAAATAAAATTCCCAACCTTTCCCCGGCAGTGGGGGAAACCTTTCCCCGGCAGTGGGGGAAAGCTGGAAGGTAAAACATGTAAGATCGTTTTCCCCGGCTATCCATCGCCCATCCCCGGGGTGGGGACGTGGATGGAACTGATTGGTGTATTACATAGGCCATGCATGGTTTTATCTTAGACAGTAGTGTTCACAGGTTCAGATCATTTTTTTAAATAATAAAAATCTTGCAAGTTATTGCGCCCTTACGTTTTAGAAAATTTATTTGCAAAAATAGACAATTAAATGTGCCCCCTTTTTCAATTTTGAATTAAAATCCTTTTATAACGTTCTTGGGTGAAAACCAGACAAGCTTGATATTATCAAAATTGTAGTGTTACATAATCAGTTATAACAAACAAATCAATAAGAAAATTAACGTAACTCTCACGTAGTTCCTCGGCCCCTCACAAATAATTATTGTCCCCGTGGTATTGGTTCGAAGAAAGACTCCAAAGATGGAAGTTAAAACACGACCAAATACACCACTAGAATATCCTGAGGTCTTATTGTGGTCAGCACTTGTGCATCTACTGTATACTTACAGAGAGTAAAAAATGGTATGCACAATAAATATTGCCCACAGAGACAGTCATAGTACATGGCCATCCGGTTTATCCCTGCCTAATTGGCAAATGACATAAAATATGACTTCAGAGTGGCATCAAACGGTTTTGAGACCTTCAATACATTGACAACTCAGATTAGCAATAAAAAACCTAATACTATATAGCAAGATTTATGTGACTCTCACCTGGAATATATAAGGGTAGTACGTTTTCAATATTGCTATGTATACGAAAGATATATCGATTGAAACAAACTTGTCTAGATACATATTCCATTTATGGCACAACACAAAAAATAGACAAAACTCATTATCTTACAATAGTTATATGATGGCTATGTGATGTCAGCTGAAGGGTGTCGCTAAATCCAATGATAATCGAAGGGATGTGTCTTCATTTTTAAAGGAATGAGTGCAATAACTACAGTACAGGATAATATTATTCATTATATAACCTACTATGTAATCTATCTTACACCAATGTAGCACATTCGCTTCAACAAGTGACAGCATAAATGTTTCTTATGCCAAAGTAAGCAATACAATAACTGTAATCTCATCCAACCAAAACAGCATCAATGTCAACAATTTCTATTTTTATAGAAGAGACAAGACAAACAGAAAACGAGTTTTCCAATATGTCAGCTTTGCATCAGCGGTCGTGAGAAGTTAGTGAAGCCAAGTGGTTATCAGAGAACGTAAGAAAGTCAGTGTAACATCTGATTATTCTGCTGGACCCGACTATCTATCTCAATACATGTAACAATGTACTGTAACAAAGCTAACACCCTTGTATCGGCTTCATGACAAGACAATATCACAGAGTAGCAATACCACATAGCATTGGCAAGGTGAAATTTGCTTCACTTCGGAAACAAAAACAGTCCTAAGTATATCATTTATCATGTAACTACCTGATAACACATGACCTGATAAAAGTATTCCCAGGTCAATAGCCTGACAACACTTTTTTGCTCCGCCCACAAATAATGCACTATTTTTCAATCTGTCATTCCGTCTTAAATTGACATAAATATCATTGACAACAACAGAATCATTTATTCAAAGTTTAGTTTTGCACTCAAGATAAGCAATAATTCTTCGCTGGGTAATTATTCTTGAATTCATACGGGTTTTGAAAGGCCCTGAAATAAACCAACACACACAGATAAATACACTGGCTTAGCATCGTTAAAGATGAATAAGCATTAAAGTAGTCATAGCTATCGACTCTATATCCAATTTTCAGAAAATTTTAATCTCATTTTAACGACTCGCGAAGGTTGACCTACAAAACGAAAACCATGGAACACCGAGCTTTTTGAGACTCAAAACATTGTTACATTCAGTACACAGCCCAACAGTTTATAAAAAAAAAAACTTTAATAGACTCTTCCACATACCATGTCTTACTTACCATTGTGTATTTCCACCTGTTTTCCTCAGCTTTCTGTCTTGATTTAAAGTTGGTCTTGTCTATCTTGTTGAAAATTATTATCCACCCATTCGGTTTTACAAGCATGTCTAAACTGTTCATCTTTGGACTTATTTCCCATTCATAGGATGCAATTTTACATTGTCCGTTGCCACACACAATCCAGCATTAAAATGAATCCGTATTTTGTCGTTGTGTGAAGCAGAACACATGAAATTTTGACATAATTAACTACCTTTTTCCACACACACTACGTCATTAATGACGTTTCATTGATGAATCATCCAGAAAAAAAACATCGAAAATTCATGAGCGGAATTTTATTCTACTTTAACGACACGATGTTCTTATTTTAGCAATACTTATAATTTGCTTAGATTTTTATTTTTAGTTTTGACTAAACAATTGAAATAGATCTTATGTATTTTTTATGTATGTTAAATTGAACAGCGTAGAATTGAGAACTATATTTTGTAGACAAACGCAAATGATGTTGTGTTAATCAGCAGGCGGTCTAAGAACGATCGACAACTCTAGTTTAAAATAAAAAAGGCCTCTAAATTGTGCCCCGTTGTTGGTTTCATGATAAACAATGTTATCAGGCTTGGCGTTATCGCCCGGGTTGGTTCGGCAAACCTCGCCACCCTAAATCTCGCCACCCGAACGATATCACCTCGCCTGATAACATTGTTTTCACCTAACAGGGACTCGAGTTTCTCTATGTCTACATGTATACTGTTTTCTATTAGATATAAACCAAGGTAAGGGATAATGTGTAAGTTTTCAAAGAAATGCAAGAACCCTATCAGCAATTCGACCGTTTTCGTTTTCGGCCCTGTTGAAGATAGAGAAGAAAACGACTTGTAACTGTAGCCCGACACTCCGAACGTTTCACATGGTGTTTGGATATACAGATACGGATAGAGATATTATGTGTTTCGGATAACTTACATCTTTCCCTTAGCGTAGTGTATACTACATCAACATATTTAAGAAATAACATACATACAGCTATTTTTGTAGCAAAATTCTTCTTGGCTTTGTAGCCAAATGTCACGTGGTATTGCTACACTGCAAGATAAAATTCGCACGATTAATAAACTTGTGTTACATTCTTTAATATACATGTCTTAGTTTAGTTTGTACCCATGTCTTTCCTTGAGTATTCAAAATTTTTACCTATCTATATTATAATGAGCGTTTGTATGTGATACTGTCTTTAATATGTTTAATCTTAGTTTATTTTATAGATTGTTTGTTTGTATGTTATTGGATAGTCAATGTTTATGTCGGATATAAGCTTCAAGCTTATATTAATATGTTTAACATTACCGACGTTAAATAAAGATTATCTTATCTTTAAAAATTTGCATTTCATAAATTTGTGTAGTCCACGAGTTTTTGACCAACTTTATAATTTACAAAAATCTACTTGATTAATGTTCACGTTTCTGTGATTTTATTAATTGAATCCTTGCACGTAAGGTATGTTGCAGACTTAGTTATTGTAATAATGAAAAGTCGGGTCCGATACATTTTTATCCGAAATTATCGGGATTTCCCTGAGGTAATAGAATAATTATCACACGGATAAAAACCTCGGTACAATACATGCTGCAAGGTGAAGATTATATTACTTATCATAGAGAATCGTTCCAAAGCACGTGTTTGGGATATAATTTCCGACACAATGTACAATAATATTATGAGCGGATCACAAAGAGAGCACACTCTCAAACACCAATGACAATCTGATAGCTTCCGTAGCTCAGTGGACAGTGCGCTTGCTCTCTTATCTGGCGAAGCGGGTTCAAATACCATCGGGGTACTCATATAACGCGCTGCTTTTATTATACACCGAAACACTGAAAACGACATGCACCCAGATGTTGCACAACAACGTTAAATCGCGTCAAGTGGACATTTTCACTGGGCAATTGTAATATTTAGTATTTCTGTTGATTAGCGGAATTGATTAGGGATCTTTATATCAATCATTCAGTTTATTTATTTCAATTTAACCTATATATGTTAAAGACTTTGCAAGTGTAATCCATACTTATATTTTTCGTTATGAAACCACGGTATACAGTTATTTCGGAGAAAATAATGATGTAAAAACGGAATGGGACATTTTTACGGATTTTCGTTGATATGTAATTCCGAGGCAATCTGAAGTGCTATCAGCAATTAGACAACCATGATGTATAAACACTCGCTAACAGACAATAATAGCAAAATATCAATAAGTTCAATGCTTGTGATATATGTAATATGGGAACTAAAAGAGGAATATTTTAACGAAGTTAAGCGACGACGCAGCGTTGGGACAACGTCTACCTAGATAGTATTTATGTAAAATAAAGATGTAGCTAGTGTATTTTCAGAAATAAAATATATATACATATTCAAAAAATATAAAGAAACAGTATTACGAAAAGTGTAAACAAGTTCGCACCATCTTTATCAATTAACTCGAGTTTTACACGGATGCCTAAAATTTATCTTCTAAACGTGACACCTTTTTCGCATTCAGTAAACATTGCGTCATGTATTCGCTAATTCATTTTGGATATACAGTCGAACTTCGATGCCTCGAACAGTACTTGCCTCGAACACCCTAGATGCCTCGAACTCGTACTCCGGTCCCGTCAAAATCCCTTCTTTATTCATATAGAAAAACCATAGATGACTCGAACAGTACGAGGGTCGAACACTCGAACTGACTTGCTGGTCCCTTGCTATGATTTACCAGTAGATGACTCGAACAATGCAAATCTTCGCACCTTTCATCGATTGTTAAAATCCATTGTCTTCCCACGGGAAGTCCGTGAAAGGTGTTATTAACACCTTGTGACAATTACTGTACCCAAAAAATGTTTACGGCTGTATTGTATTACATGTTTGTGAAAAAAACCTTAACACTTTTATGTCCGTTAATTACTTAATGAAGAAAATTATAACTGATTTATTTTTCGTGAATAAAATTTAGAAACAACAAATTTGTCATTAATTTAAATGTTTGTATTCTTTAAAAAGACGTTGAATGATCATTATTCGTAGAAAACCTGATCGGAATTTATTAATTTTATCATTGTCAAAATGAAAAGTAACGACGATATACTACAAATTAAGGCTGTACTAAGCAACTTGACGAAGGACCCAGTAACGGGTGATAACAGGGAACTTTGTTTTACAAATGTGAATATTTGAAGCTAGCCGACGATTTCAAGCCAATTTTGTCAAACAATATCATGTTTTATTATTATTACACGTGCATACTATTTTACAATTTGACACAAATGCATTAAATATGCATAAGAACACACACTCAAAATACGACAATTACACATGATTGACAGGTACACGTACCGAGAAGCGTTCGAACTTATACATTTACAGTGCATATATACTCGTACCCCCGATGCCTCGAACCAGTAGATGGCTCGAACTATTTTCCCGGTCCGAAGGTAGTTCGAGGCATCGAAGTTCGACTGTAGTGGAAATTATATAACATCAGTTACTACGGTTCGCTAACTTTGGAGTGTTATATCAAGCGACGCAGAGATACGCGCAACGCGTGCAGACAGCAGTTTTTGACGTAATTTTCCACTTTGAAATGAAAATAAGGGATTTTTTTTTATTTCTTTAATTTCTTTTATTGCAGTATTGCTTACAAAAATACCTTTCTATCCATGTATAAGACTTTAATATTTCTTCAACGGTTGAATTTAAAATGGTAAAAAACTCTTATTTACCACCCGAAATTCATAAAACGTCCGAGTTTCGTGCGTCAAATGAATTAAGTCCGGTGGCGCGAACACCAATGGGGGAAACGTATGGAGACGGAAGTGGATATACATACTATTTTGATGGCCGTTTTTCGTCGATTCGGTCAGTAAATCTTGACTTTCATTGCTTAGTTAGGCGTTTGAAATAAAAATAAGCTGACCAAAGTACCCGGCCTGGTTTTAGTTTGCGACCCATGGTCGTTTTCCCTCGAAGGGCCTATAATTAAGCAGAACAATCGCACAAAGTGCAGTTTTGGTTACAGATATCTTGACTATTGAATATTTTTTATCTTTAATACTTCCTATTTCTCCCGATTTGCATGGTTTATTGATTGTTTATGGGCCTAGTTTCATTATTTATTTGATAATAAGTACGCATCTGAAAAAGGAATTGCGATGCCATCATATATTGAGGCAAAACACACGAAAGATCCGCTATGATACCCTTGACTAGTGCCGTTTGGGGTGAACACCCCTGACTAGTAAGAAATGTGGTATTATAAATACAACAATTTACTTGATCATTAACTGAATATTACGCGCAAATGATAAAAAAACATACATTGTGAATATAAAATAAGTTATGTGCAAAAGCAAGTAACGTTACATGTATATGTTTTCAGGTTATACACATAAAAATCTACTACCCATGCACATAATCTACCCTTCTGTTAAATCTTAGATAATATATTCACAATGATCATTGTTATTTTAAGATGGTTTTTTTTGTATTTTTAGTACAGCCAGTCGACAGATTAGGTGATGTTGTTGATGTTGCTTACCAACACTTATTACACATACCTACAAAAGTGGAGTCAATGACATGACCAAGAATTTCAACGATCAAACAGTTGACAATGGCATGGATGATGGAGTTCGACAGAACGTGTGAAATTCTATGTAAAATATGAAAAATATAAAATTAAATGAACTTTAAAATTTCACTTTGTTTTGAGAATTATATGCTAACATGTCAGAAAAGTTGGTGCAAGCAGAAAATTACCTAATATGTATTAGGAGTGGATCGATAGAGTGCTTACATGGCTCTCTGTTAAATTACCAAAAATTAAGTCATGACGTTGCGTTGACAGTATACTGCACTAGTTGACCTATTAGTTCGGAGAAATATTCTTACATATACATTTTTTTGTCATAAAATAATTTATGAATGATAGGGCCCCCTTTTTCATCCGTTCCGTTTTCGGGTCCGTCACGGTTTATCTAGTCTAAACGCATGCGCATTTCAGTTTATTGTTCAATTTTTAACAAGGAGGCTGCGTCAGTAAAAATTCTCTGCGCAGTTATTCAATTCTTTCACTTTATGATTTAAATTGTTTATTTTTCGTGATATATTTATTAACATTTTATTACTTGTGCATACTTAACGCTATTCGTATAAAATATTGTGGACAATTTCTTTGGTTTAATTGATAATTAGCCGGACTGTTATCTGGGTCAAACCAGCGTCACTTCGAGTCTCGTGAACGAACAAGATGGCGGCTGGAAGATTGTGAATTTAATGAGATGGTTTACAAAGTGCATATCTTTGGACATTCTTTTGTGAAACGTCTCAAATATTTTATAAAACACTCAACGGATTTATCGTTTTCTTTGAATTTGTGCCCTCAAGACTTTTTAATCCAATTTTCGAGTTCCACTGGAGCCCTGATGGTCATAAATATAGCCATTAAATTAGCATTCTTCGCGTATATTAAACTAGCTGAGTTTTATTTAGAGATTAATACTTGGGCGCGCTGTGGCACTGAATGATAATATCCCCGGCGCGTCGATAATGGCTCGAGGGCTTTAGCCCGAGTGCCATTATCAAGAGCCGGGGATATTATTACTCAATCGCACAGCGCGCCCAGGTATTGAACTTTTTAATACACTTGTTCCGGGGAAGGAAAGCTACGAAAGCACTTAATGTCAACTAACCCAGTGATTATAAACATTGGAGTACATAATTATGGCCTACTTCATGCTCCAAAAGGAGCGTTTCTTAGTTACAAAAACTGCTGTAACTACTTTATTACTGAATGGAAACATATGACATGGGGGTTCATTTTCTTAGTTAGATCATTTGCTACAATTTAGTGTTGGTTTTGATGCACGTTTCTAAAAGAAATTGTATTACAAGTTGGAGCGTCTACGTATTTCTAACGTTAAACCCGCGTAAATAACGTCACGTCGCGCGTGCGCTCGATCGCAGGGCGATTATCGCTCACGCGATCGATAATATCCTCGGTGGACCGATAATACGTATTTTGTCAACGCAAATATGTTACTATATATAGTAACAGGTATGTTAATGCGTCATAAAACACAGCTAGTGTAATATACGCGAAGAATGCTAATTTCACGTTTTATGTTAGAATGCTTGATAAAACACGCTGATTGATGACGTCACGTATGGTAGAAAACATCAAACTTTCGATTTTGTTGTGGCACCGTTGCAACTAATTGGCACCGGAACCATTGGAACCCTATCTGTGCTCACAGTAACCATAACACACAGAGGATGCCGGTGCCAGATCAGAGAGGATTCCGGTGTCACAACAAAGCCGAACGTAGGCTGTTTTTAAGGTAATTTGATGAAAGTTGCCATATTTAAGACATGTAGAGACCTGGCTCCAATCTCCCGAAAAATCTCAAGTAAAAATCTCATTTCAAATTGAGATTTTGCTCAAATCAGAATCTACGTTTGAGATAAATCTGAAGTTCAAGCTTTCTAAATTTTACAGAATTGAGCTAAAAAAGTTATGTGTAATTAGTGTTAGTAAGCAACATCAACAACATCACCTAATCTGTCGACTGGCTGTACTGAAAATACAAAAAAAACCATCTTAGAATAACAATACATTGTGCATTATCTAAGATTTAACACAAGGGTAAATTATGTGCATGGGTAGTAGCTTTTTATGTGTATAACTTGAAAACATAATTATACATGTAACGGTACCTGCTTTTTTATCATTTGCGCGTAATATTCAGGCAATGATCAAGCCAATTGTTGTATTTATCATACCACATTTCTTACTAGTCAGTGTTGTTCGCCCCAAACGGCACTAGTCAAGGGTATCATAGCGGATCTTTCGTGTGTTTTCTTCAATATACGATTGCATCGCAATTCCTTTTTCAGATGCGTACTTATAATCAATTACAATCAATAAACCATGCAAATCTGGAGAAATAGGAAGTATTAACCATTTCGCTGCCAACGTCAAAATCAATAGGTGCCAAACAAGTTTTGACGTTACGTCATTTCCGATTAAAACGCGTGTGTAAGTGGCGCGTCGTTTGATTGCCAATTAGGTAACGTCGCCCTGTACATGCATATACGTTAAACTGACGACAAATAAACAATTTATTATTTTTTCATTTAAATACGATACTGGTGTAATTATTATTGTTATGGCTCAATTTATGTAAACTGTCACAGCCTCCATACAAGTACCATAGACAGATAACTTTTATTCAGAAAAGGGCTAGGCTATTGTAAATGACAATGTGTGTTTTTGTTTTTCAACAAGTCCATTCTTTAAAAAAAATTGTTTTCAAAAATATGTCATTTATTCGCCTAAAGGTTGTTATGAAAATCGACACATTTTGTTGATACAGCCTGTTATAATCTACGTTAAACAATGGTGCGATATGCCGCACGTTATTACCTAATTAGGGATTAATTAAAGCGCTGTGTATGCATTCGTGATAAGTAAACCACCTATGTAAGTTAAGCCAAAATAGAAGTATAAAACCTCAGCAATACGGCCTTCACCCGAATTGAATATTTTCTTCTTATATTCATATTTTAATGAAGTATTTAATTTAACATAAGTTTTGCTGAATTTTCTATTTTTATTCTAGTATAAAATTAGCATATGACTTTATAGCAACACAAAACTTGGGATCCTCGAACTGTACATCTAGATATTGTGTTCGTATTCTTAATCATACATATTGTAATCGAATGGGGTATGTGTGAAAGAAGCCTAATGAAATCAAGTTATATTTTAAAACAAAATTCTTGTATAACTGAAATGCGCTGAATTTTTAACTCGGCGATATGCGCATGATTCCCGGTATTGGCAAGTCATACCATTCCATGAAATGTCAACGATCCTCCATATTTTAGGGGTTACTAGTTGTTTGTAGAATCGTGATATCGTAGAGCATTAGTACTGGTTATGTTAGTTATGATATAGCCCGGGTTTTGTCCAAAGCAAGAAAACTGGTTACTAATGGGTTAATCGGTCGCCGTATTCCAAAAATAAAATTTTATCTATATTAAAGTACGGTGTTTCACCCGAATCTACAAGCAATTAAATACAACACAATTGAATCACCTCCCGGAATATCAAGATAACCAGATCAACTGCAATAATATTTGACACATAATTGTTTTGAGTTTGGTGATTGAAGTAGAGGTGGATGACTCTTTAATTAGCCGTACACTGAATGTAATGTTGTACACTGGTCTCTACTTAATGATCCAGTAAGCAATCTGATCGAATGGGTATTGCCCTTGACTATGAAACACATATTGTACTGGTTCTAATCCGGACACTTGGCCATTTCTTATACGAGTTTCAGTGGTGTCCATCCAATTGTAGATGAACTGATTGTACGAGTATATGTATAGCATACCGGGTACGTTGAAGAACCAATGAGTTCATTCGGACAAAGATAGGGTTCCGTAGGCTGGATTGATTGTTTCACACAACTATCATCTACATTGAAACCGAATGTCTTAGATCATTTTACAGACAAATACGGATGAAAACAAAAATACGTACACATAAATAATATCAAGTGAATGAATGTCGTACGACGATAATATGGGACGTAGAATGTTTGGAGGGACGAGTAATTTTATTCTATGTGACTAGATCGTATTTTCTGTTTTCTTAGATTTTTTGGTGATAAGTTCAAAGCCCAAACCCTTCTTTCTAAGAAGTATGATTTATGTTTGTTTGATACTAGTAGGCCTACATACGAATGCCTGTAGTTTCATTAGGGAAGCATCGGTTCTTCTGTGACCTCTGGTAATCTCTTTTTAAACGTGGAAGTATGTAAGCAAAGTTTCCTGCAAAGCATGTACGGAACCGAATAAGCTATCATAGATTATATTTCCTTTGCAGTACCCCTTTGTCAATGATCTGCTACAGTCTAGATTAACGCGCTTTTTATAAAATATGAGGCATTGGATGTAAGTCTAATATCGATCACAACAATTGAGACCTGCTCGTGACAATTGTGTGCATGTCTAAGACGTACGGGTCTAGATTCAATCCCTCTGGTCTAACTCTGATATTCATCAAACTACGGGTCGAAAATTCAATAGTATTTCACGACAATGCCTTCTAGGGATTAAGGCAAGTGCTTCCAAAGATCTAAAGTTCGAGCAAATCCTCACCTCACGAGGACCATCACCTGCGAAATTAAATTCAATGTTGACCGAATTCAATGCATATGAAGGACTCGATGTCTACTATTAGAAGCGATCGATTAGCGCCATTGATTTAGCTTATACAGACTACTGTTAACTGTATGCCAACTATAACTACTAAATCTAGCTCTTCCACAAGCAAACATTAGACACAGGTGATTGTGTTTTAGATCAGTCGCTTGGTTAAGATTGAGGACTGTCAGCCACTGTCGCGAACGAGGACGGATGATCGAGCACATACTAGCTCGAATCGAAAGCATACGTCCGGGAATCAAATAAGCAAGCGCCACCAAAACAAGTGCATGTACTTCAGACGTGATAATGGTATTGTGTATATACCTACATGCATTTGTAAACATTTATAATACAAACACGCAACTAAATACATTTTTACATCAAACTTCAACTGTTCAATAATTTAATTAAATTTTTGGATCTCAGCCTACATAACTTTTTCACGATTGAGCGTACATATTACACTGAAAAAAAAACCTTGAGCACTTTGCGAACTAGATCGGGTCGTAATCGCGCTTCATTCGGTCACTTGTGGTCACCATTTTTGGTATGTCTTGGTGAAACTATGTCATCCTGCTATTTTACAGCGGAGACTTGGGCTTTTAATATTTTCATGAGGTTATTAATATTCTCCGTGTAATTGTGTTATGTTATGTTGTGAATGTTTTCTTTGCTCGACTGGTTAAGTTGAGCACAGCCTTCCCTGTCAGATTTCCTCATATCTTTTTGGTAGTCATTGTCATGCTACAACTGTTAATGAAGCACGGGTGTCGTCACATAAAAAGTCATCAGTTTTTTACCAATTTAATCTCACTTCGTCATTCAAACATACACCCTTGTTATTGAAATACCGAAGGAAATTTGCGACCGAGTCTCACTGTAGAGACTATATACTTTAGACTACTTCTGGTACCTTTCATGAACAGACACCGTCATCACAGGGAGTAAATCACACCTTAGTCGAATGGAGCATTTTTTGTGTTTTTTCTTGCTACGGGTATCGAACGTCCTGAGCACAAATCTCGCGCTACCTAACCCATAATCTATTACGAGAGGTGTTCAACTTATTCATGAACAGAAAATGAACATCGATATTTTGTTATTAAATTGTCGGCTAATGTTAACACATTTGATGGGTTTATCTGACTGATAGCAGCTCTGATTGATTCTTGGATTTTATGGTTGCCCGTTGGGCTTACGTAGGATTGTTTTTGGTAGCCCGTCCACATTTTCTAGTAGCCCGCGGGCTCCGGACAAGGGATTTATCGGACACGGTGTAGCATCGATATAAATAGTTATTTATACTTAGGATCTCCTGGCCTTCCTGAGTGGTATGTATTTCACACGGGTGAAAGTCATGATTTAGGGGTGCTATGTTATGCTGGCAGCAAATTTGCAGCGTTTATTTCTTCAATATTTAGTCCATTACATCATTAATTGTGTAGAGTGCTTTTCAGTAATTGGAATGACGTCACCCAACGTTGCGTTGAAAATAAACACGTTTTGTGAGTATACTCGTATGGCAAAATATACAATCACTTGCTCAATATTCAATGGAATGATATGCAAATTTCAGAAATAGACAACTCGACTGTATATATCATTATGATATCCGTAGTGTATGCCTATTTAACAATATCTCGTGTCAAAATATCATGAAAAATACAAGTATTTCGTAGCAAAATTACCGAGTATTACACACGAATATATCAGCTAGTTTTGTAACCATTCATTAGACTTGACATTTATCAACAATTGTAAATCGCTTATTTTAGTACACATATCTTAAAATTACACAATTAAGCAATACCCGGTGGTCACTTTTAATGCGCGATCGGCGAAATGGCGCCAATATTAACGTCGTCAGACGCATGACGTCATGTCCGAATTTGACCGGAAATGACGTCATAATGTTTGGACCCTTACCAGTCTATATCCTGCCCCTTTCCCATGATGTTAATATGTTATGTAATCTGTTCCCTTATGGGCATACAAAAATAGGCCAAATAGGCCCGTTGGCACTCAACATAGTAAAAAAAATAGGGATAAAGATTTTCTGCCCACTTTATTTGGTATTTCTCGTTATGGCAAGGTATATGTTTAATTTGGGTTTTGGATAGAATTTTGGTTATGCTTCTTCCTTTTATATTGTTTATTTTGTGGTGTAATGTATAATTATCAGCATTTATTATTCTGTACTGTCTATTAATTACGTCTTTTATGAAGTATTTTACCTTTTGATGATAAATAAAATCGTTTGCAGTCAGATTATGTCTTATTTTGAGTGTTGTAAACGTTATAAATTTTCTATTATCTATATCATATAAATCAGAGAGTGTCATAATTCCGTTATTCATCCATGTATTATTGTTTAGAATTTCATTTTTAAATTTTAGGTGACTGTTATTCCAGATAACGGTGTTTGAATATAATGTATTTTCTTTTTTGTAATTTGATTTACACCACGATTCTAATATATCTTTAAGGAATTTATTTTTTATGCGTATCTTTTGTAGATCATTTTTGCTTAGATTCGATAAAAATATTTTCGTATTTCCAAATGGTTTTAATTGTTCTGTATAGATATGTTTCCATTCTCCTTGATTAGTATTGTCTATTAGTTTTCGTACCCATGCTGCTTTTAATGAATTTATGTATATTTCTAAATCTACCATGTTTAAACCTCCATTTTTATATTCTTGAATGACAATGTTTCTTTTGACCTTTTCTTGTTTGCATCCCCAAATGAATTCAAAGGTTTTTTGTTTTAGTATTTTGATCGTTTGTATTGATGGGTTTGGAAGTACCGAAAATAAGTATGTAAGTTTTGGAAGAATAAGCGGTTTTAAAACAGTTATATTACCTATTGTTGATAATTTTCTTGTTTTCCATCTATTTAGATTACAGTAAAAATCTTTTATTTTTCTTTCAAAATTTAGTTCGATCATCTTAATTGGGTTTGCATGGAATATTACTCCCAGAAATTTTGCTTCTGAACTGTTCCAATTAATGTCTTTTTTTCGCGAATACATTAAATCATGGTCATTACGTAATGATCCTATCTTTAAGGTAATTTAGACCCTTTTCGCTAAATATCGCCTGTAACTCGGATTTTGATGATATTTTGCAGAAATATAGTATCAAGTGTTGGCTTTCTGATTTTTATGGTTTTATGGAGAAATATTACGTGACGTACGATGAATAGCGCCACCTAGCGGGTACGTAATTTTTGTATGTTTTTCGACGTTTTTCACCATTTTTCGAGTTAATACTTACGTCATTGAAAATTGAAAAATATGGTTTTGTAGGGAAATAAATGCTGCGTCATATGGTGCAAAATATAGAAAGAAATTTTAAATATTTCTAACGTAACGCTGAAATAACCGCGCCACGGCCTCGATAATAACGGCGTTTTAATCGCGGCATTTCTTTTATTTACACGCATTTAGCAAGAACACAGGGTGTTCAAATTTCATTTTATTTATTGCATTAGTTTATTTGAAGTGTCTTTTTTTAATTTAGTGAAATAAAAAATGGGGTGTTCTCGCGGCCGTTTTTGTGCTATTTATAATCAAAAGTTTTTAGTCAGGGTAAAATTACGCAACGTTACTGTTACTAGCGACGTTACTAGTGCGGACGTCGTTCAAATCGTCCATGTTCTTTTTTTTCGACGCCATTAGCGAAAGAAAACTTGTTTTAGGTTTCTTTTGATTTGCGGTGAAATATATTGCTTTATGTTAGTGAAGCAATGCAATGTTCTTTAGTGATGCTGTAAGCGTTCAAAAACAATGAATGTCGTTATTTTGAACGTATTTTTATATCTGCCGCGACATAATTATTCACAAAATGGTTAGCCCCAAAAGTTAATATATGCATGATTTGCATGCTTAAAACATTGCAAAAAAATGCACTGTATTAATTTTGTGTAACGTTCGACATTATGATATGCGTAAAAGGTATCAGACTTTCAAATACTGACATGAGTGTCACTTTTCATTATTCTAACGCTGACGATGCGATCGGGTCGGCATTCTGATTTAGAAGCTGGGGGAATGAACGATGTGTTAGCCAGAACGAAACATAGGGTGCCGACATATTACTAGTGCATGTACGTGGGTATATCCAAAAGTAATGTCACTGATGCTATAAAATCGAATATATTGTCAGTAAAACCACGAAATTACTCACACCGTAACTTCAGTCTAATTTGAATGTGATGACCAAATTTCACAACAATGCACATACAAGTTCTGAAAATATGAACATTTTCATGAGACATACTTACGAACATCGCCGCAAGTCCGACGTCAACGACGTCACAATGACGTTACTTGCTGACACCTACTCATCCAGCAGAAGTTCATCCCTTGTGATTTCTAACGACTTATAAACCATGCAGTCATTTCCAAGACCTTAAAAAATGTGTAACCCACCCGACACTTACTCTCTGCGAAATCAAATTATTTTTAAGTGTCCCCTAGATAGTCCCACAGCAAAATATTTAACTCACCACATAATGATTGCCGTTTTGAACGTCGAATTGAATTGACGTCGTTTAAAATACTATGGGTGTTCTTTTCGGATCTACTAAAAACCGTTCATATGACTCTTTATCGATAATGATTTGGTGATATATGCCCCTTAAAATATTATACTACATACACATGAGCCTATGATGCCGCCTTGTGTAACTAAAGTTTAAGTAGATGACTTTCAACACATTTAGTAAAAGTGCATTTCTACGCGCAGCGTCTTTTTGTCACAAATTTGCCGTGTTTTCGCTAAGTAATCAATGCGTTGAAGATATATTACGAGTTTCAAAATTGAGTGACGTTATTGATTTTTTAGCAACACACACAAAACATTTGTTTCATCACATCACAAAAGTATTGTCTGCTTTCAAGAATTATTTTTTATAAAAACGCATAAAAGAAAATTGTTATGATAATGAAAAACAATCGTAATTTTCGTGTGCGGCGATATGACGTCATAGGTATATTTTAAATGTTCATATAGTCCAGTTATGAAATTCGAATAATGCAGCACGTTGTATATTAATCAGAAATGAATTGCTGAACATTTTGATATCACATTTATGCATATCGGCCTATAAACAATTAAACCACGAGAGGAGTGACATTACTTTTGGATATACCCTCGTAGGTCTAGGAATCTAGGTGGCCGGATTTATCCTTGAAGTGATAGGACAAGTCTTTTCACCCAAAATGGAATGATCGGCATACAGAAACTTTATGAGTCATTGTTTGAATGGCTGTTTGTTAAAAAAATCAGGTACGAGTAGAGGCCTACAGGGAAGACTGTGCTTGTCCATTCGGGTTACCTCTTAATATAAAGTTATAACTATCATATCATAATAATGGCGCTACTTGCTTTTGAAAGAAGTATTTATGAGTTTAAGAAGACCCAATATATAAGTATGTCAACATGTCTTTTAACATGTGGTATAATCAACCATTCGGTGACACTCATACTGTGGTCGAGTGGGTAATGCTCTAGACTACGGATCGACAGGTCCATCCAAGGTGTTAATCTCGACTGGGACACATGATCATTCCAAAATCCTTTTCACCGTTTCCACCTAACAATAAATGAAGTGGCTGAAAAACCCAGAGGGGTATACACCTAAAACGTTAAAGAACTGGGTTGTATACAATGTATTCGGAAATGCTACGGTTCCCAAATTCCGTTTAACATTCGGTCACTTCCACCCGCCCTTGAATCCGATATGTACCCGTTGTTAATTGATGATTACACAGACACCGGCCGATGAGTAGCAATGTATATTTTTAAAGATGCTTTAAATTACCCTGGCCGCCGTCACTCGATTCTACACAATAACCCCGATCTGCAGCCTGACATCATTCGGCTTCAGTCAAATTAGCCAAAATGTACGTCAACCGATCATTGTACAGTCCCATGCCAATTTAAAGTTAACAAAGTGCAAAAATCACAAATTAATTTCATTTATTTCTTCAGTTAGAAGAACATAACTATTGTAAAATAAGAATAATTAGACTATGTTTACTCATGTCATAATATAACTACAATGTACTAGTCTCGGGCTATACCGACTAAGCTTAGCGGGCTTGCTAGGTTAGGGAAAATTGAAATGTGCCGAAGAATTTAATTTTTGTCGCACGGACCTTGTACGGTCATTGTGCGAGTACCTTACGGACACCGTACGAGTTACTTGTGAGCCCCATACGACGATCCCGTACGATCTCCGTGCGAAGATTATGATGTCCGTACGGACCTCGTAGGAGACATTCTCTTTTATTCGTACGAGGTCCGTATCCAAGAACCTACACATACCGTTAGGTTTGAAATATTTTGGACTCGTACGAGTTGCAAAAATCCGAATGGACATAGTACGAGTATTGTGACCGTAGCATTAATCCCGAATGAAAACATCAACTCGAGAGAGTGTGATAGAAAGAGTTTTTAAGTTCAGCGAGGGCATCACTAATACAAAGTTTTTGTCTCGGAAATGATGCAGTCTGATTTGAATCTAGGACCTCCATCACTCGAAGCGGACGTTCTACCACAAAGCCATCGAGGCGGTTGGAACATCATTGTGCATATTTCACATGTTGCGTTATTAATAATCTGTGAAATATGGAGCGAGAATTGATGTACTTTTAATATTGATGTTATCAATCCTTTCACATTTCATAAATGTTTTTCTAATTCTACATCTCAATCAGTCATAATATTTCCAACTTCGCAGTTAAGTTGAGAGCAGCGACCGAGATATAGTTTGTAGATGGTGGCTGACACACCCACATGAGAAAGGGAGACTCGATCGGTTTTATAGGATATACATGTAATTGTTTGTATAAGAATTATTCTATATAGATGTTTTTTAATTATGTACATGTATTAATATGGAAAACGAGTAATTGAATTTCATTCAAATGACCATTGAATTGGAAAATATCGGCATCAACTAGACAACAGGATATTTTAAAACAGGAAACAACTTAAAGTAAGAATATTGCCCGAAAGTTTAATCGGAACACATGATTTACTATTAATTCTTCTCTACTCCAAAACATCAATAATGAAATAGCATTCTTGTAAACTGGGGTGAGCTTACTATCGTAGGATGGGCGTACCTAGATGAAGGACATGTATACTCATACTTATTGAAAAGTACGATGTTAGTCTCCGTACGTACCGGTGCTTATTTCCTAAAAGCAAGAATAATCAAGATTGCTTCACTTTAATATACAGATGTATGATTAGGTACCTGGGAGGGACAAAGACCAATACGATATAACCGACGAGTAAAACCGTCCACATGTGGTTTTATAACAGGTTCGCTGTAAATGTGCAGTTTGCTGAACTGACGCATATCATAAAATAAACTTTCACTAAGTGTATTTTACGTTCAGCGTCAAACATCACAATAACATCTCACGTCACTCCAGAATATACAAATCAACCCAAAATGAATTGATACCTATGTACATATGTTTCTTCAGAAACGAAATATTTTTCATAATTGATATGGTATGGTTCGCCAAAACTCACCAGTTAACGTTTAACGGCAAAATTTAAAAGAACTTGTATTGCGACCTTATATTAATAAACGCGCGAAAACGGAACAAACGAATTATATTTGATATAAATCAAAACTGTTCTTTCAAGCAAATCATAGAATTATCAAAACTACTTTATCGTCTTTTCGTTCGCTAATTGCGTTATTAAAAGAAAAGAAAGAGCCGATGTTCCTGTCGTGAGCACACGTCACGCTAACGTTTACGTCGCGTAATTTTACCCTGGCTTAAAACTTTTGATTGTAAATAGCGCGAAAACGGCCCCGAGAACACCCCATTTTTTATTTCACTAAATTAAAAAAGACACTTCAAATAAACTAATGCAATAAATAAAATAAAATTTGAACACCCTGTGTTCTTGCTAAATGCGTGTGAATAAAAGAAATGCCGCGATTAAAACGCCGTTATTATCGAGGCCGTAGCGCGTTTATTTCAGCGTTACGTTAGAAATATCTAAAATTTCTTTCTATATTTTGCACCATATGACGCAGCATTTATTTCCCTACAAAACTATATTTTTCGATTTTCAATGACGTAAGTATTAACTCGAAAAAATGGTGAAAAACGTCGAAAAACATACAAAAATTACGCACCCGCTAGGTGGCGCTATTCATCGTACGACACGTGATATTTCTCCATAAAACCATAAAAATCAGAAAGCCAACACTTGATACTATATTTATTCAAAATATCTTCAAAATCCGAGTTACAGGCGATATTTAGCGAAAAGGGTCTAAATTACCTTAAAACAATGCATTTTTGAAAGTTTAATTTTAAACCTGATATATCTCCAAATACCTCAAACAATTCCAAAGTGCTTTCAAAACTTTGCCGTGTGCCATCCAATAAAACCGTTGTGTCGTCTGCAAACATTGCATTTTTAATTTCTTTTCCGCTTATAGTTATACCTCTAATATTTGTGTTGTTTCTAAGAGCATATGATAGTAGCTCAATACTTATGGTAAATATGTAAGGACTTAATGGACATCCTTGTCTGACCCCTCTTTCTATTTTAAAGAATTCTGTATTAAAACCATTGTTTGTTATTGAACAGGTGGGTGATTTGTAAAATAATTTTACCCATTGCCTAAGGTCGTTTCCAAAATTGAAAAATTCAAGTAGTTTGTGCATAAAGTCATGGTTTAAGCTGTCGAAAGCTTTTTCAAAATCCGTGAAAAGAAGCATGTCTGGAGTGTTTTGGTTGTATGAAATTTCAATTATGTCTCCAATAAGTCTGATATTTTCTCCTATATATCTGTTTTTACGAAACCAGTTTGACTTTTATGAATTATATTATTTAAAACTTCCTTAATTATCGACGCAATTGATTTAGTGGCTATTTTGTAATCTACATTCAGTAAACTAATTGGTCTCCAGTTTCCTAAATTTGTTAAATCTTTATTTGGTTTTGGAAGTAAAGTAATAAGGCCTTGGTTTTGTAGTTCTGATAAATTTCCTGTTTGAAATGCGAAATTAAGAGCATTTAAACGATCGGATTTAATATCATTCCAAAACAGTTTGTAGAATTCTATATTTATTCCGTCGGTTCCTGGACTTTTGCCATTTTTCATATTTTTCACCGCTTGTGCAAGTTCTTCTATGGTCAATATGCCTTCACAGTATTGCTTTCTTTCTTGATTCAACTTTGGGATATTGTTTAATTCTAAATGTTCAAATGTTTGTTTTTCGAGTATTCTTTTTGTATAAATTCCTTTATAATATTTAAATGTTTCTTCAAGAATTTCCTCTTGATTTGTTATTTGTTTATCATTTACATTAATTACTTTTATGGTTTTGCTCTCTGCTTTGTGTTCCTCTAACACTTTAAGCAGTTTTATGTTTTTATCTTCATTTATTAAATGATTGTATTTCAGTCTAGTAATATACCCTTCTGCTTTTCTATGGTATAATTCATCCAGTTTAGCGCGCTCGACATTTAATTCTTCCTCTAAGTTTGGGTCATTTGTGTCTAACAGATCTTTTATGTTTGAGTTTATTTTATCAGTTTCTTCCGATTGTAGTTGTTTCATTTTTATAGAGTATTTTATACTTTCGTTTCTAATTGTTCCTTTAATAAGTTCCCATAGTATTTGAGGGTTTGAGTTTTTATTGTAATCTTTAATTTCATTAATTGCTTTCTTTATTCGCTCTTGGTAGTCTCTGTTAAGTAAAATAGTATTGTTCATTTTGTAGCTTCCTTTGCCACGCTTAGTACAGCTTGTCTGTATGTATATGTTAGGGATTAAATGGTCGGATTTTAAACTGTTTATTATTTCTGCCTTTTTTATTGAATTTGTTACACTGTCGCTAATTATAAAGAAGTCCAGCCTACATGACACTGTACTTGATTTCCATGTATATCTAGTTTGCTTAGGGTGTTGGATCCTCCATATGTCTACAAGATCATTTTCGTCCATTATTTTAGTAAGTTTTTGTCTACATAAGGTATGTGTATTCATGATTGTATTTCAGTCTAGTAATATACCCTTCTGCTTTTCTATGGTATAATTCATCCAGTTTAGCGCGCTCGACATTTAATTCTTCCTCTAAGTTTGGGTCATTTGTGTCTAACAGATCTTTTATGTTTGAGTTTATTTTATCAGTTTCTTCCGATTGTAGTTGTTTCATTTTTATAGAGTATTTTATACTTTCGTTTCTAATTGTTCCTTTAATAAGTTCCCATAGTATTTGAGGGTTTGAGTTTTTATTGTAATCTTTAATTTCATTAATTGCTTTCTTTATTCGCTCTTGGTAGTCTCTGTTAAGTAAAATAGTATTGTTCATTTTGTAGCTTCCTTTGCCACGCTTAGTACAGCTTGTCTGTATGTATATGTTAGGGATTAAATGGTCGGATTTTAAACTGTTTATTATTTCTGCCTTTTTTATTGAATTTGTTACACTGTCGCTAATTATAAAGAAGTCCAGCCTACATGACACTGTACTTGATTTCCATGTATATCTAGTTTGCTTAGGGTGTTGGATCCTCCATATGTCTACAAGATCATTTTCGTCCATTATTTTAGTAAGTTTTTGTCTACATAAGGTATGTGTATTCATATTTCCTCCCCGTTTATCAATGCATGGATTAAGTGTGAGGTTCCAGTCTCCTCCTATGATTAGTTGTTTGTTATTTGTTTTTTTGATAGAGTTTTCTAATTTAATAAGTAGTTTTGTATCATCCTTGTTTGGTCCATAATAGTTTATAATATAATATACATGGCTGTTTATTTCTATTTTCAATAGCAGGATTCTCCCTATTGCTATTTCTTCTGTTTTAATGACATTGATATCTTTTGTTTTGCTGACTAGAAATCCTACACCCGCACTATTCGATGAATCACCACTAAAGTATATATCGTATTTAGTGTCACTTTTCCAAATGTTTGCATACCTACTAGTAAAATGTGCTTCTTGAATGAGGCATATATCAATGCTTTGATCTTCGATAAACTTAAATATGGCTAAACGTTTTATTTTATTTCCTAGCCCTCTAACATTGTACGAGGATATTTTAAGACTCATCTTGGAAAATTGGAACAACCACGACTTCTATGACAACATATAATAAGGATTTGATAAGGAAAATATAAAAAAAGAAAAGGTGAAAACATGTTTAAATTGATTTCCTACACTCAGGGTAGTCGCCCTCTCATATAATTTGTGTACACTGTTAAAACAGTTCAGTGTTCGTATTAATCTCTAAAATGTCATATTGTTTTTGTTAATTGCTTAAAAGACTAAAGCATTGTTTATGACTATCTTTAATCTCAGAACATACTTATTATATTAATGAAACTTAAAAAAGGCGAGACAATTGAAAGAAGTTAAAGGAAGTATACCAGAAATGCATTTTGGAATTCAAAGCTGTTATTCTTGTAGAGCAAGACATTTAGTTTTTTAAGAGGCGTAAACATTAACACATTCATTCAAAAGGATACACGTTTACCATGTTCAATCATACATATTTCTCATATTCATGCTTGACAATCTTAGAATTATACGCCATAAGCATATATAAACATTTATGCATTCATTATAATAGTTACAGTTTCAGCTTAATTATGATCCTTGGAGGGAAAACGACCATGGGTCGCAAACTAGAAACCAGGCCATGTATTTGGTCAGCTTATTTTTATTTCAAACGCCTTACTAAGCAATGAAAAGTCAAGATTTACTTACCGAATCGACGAAAAACGGCCATCAAAATAGTTAGTGTATACACTTCCGTCTCCATACGTTACCCGCACAGCAAATGAAAACATTGGATTTGCTCGAAGACGCGCTACGAACACTATCGAACAGCTATAATATCAATAAAGCGCATATTACTTGGTTGCATTATTGCTTTTTAACGATATTGTCAGTTTGGAACATGCGTTAAGTATTAGATACAGTACTAGTTTTCGTTCAAACGTGTCTTCTTACAAGCGTTATTGTACAGTTTCGAAAGGACAAACAACATAATTGTCCGAGGCGAAGCCGAGGATAATTTGTTGTTCGTCCTTCCGAAACTGTACAATAACACTTGTAAGAAGACACTTTTGAGCGATAACAAGTTCTGTATCTGACTTATACTCCGACAAAAAGCAAAATGATCTCCAGAGAGAAAATGGTTATCCAAAAGTTCCTTGTACAATCTATGAACAGAGCATCGTTCGCAACATAGAAAATATAGCTACAATGTAAAAATATGCTTGGCCTATAATATACCTAGCTAGGGATTAAGTTAACTGTTCAAAAATGTCCATTCATAGGTTTAATTAGCTTGTGATTAAAATTCACAAGTGTCAATGTGTTTTTATACACCTTATACGTGCTTATAATACACTTGCATCTAGATTTCTGCATGCATTGATAAAGGACTTAGTGCACAAAGGTAGACATTTATGCGTCTTATTTTCACAATACCTTCCACAATCTATGAAAATATTGGTATTGTTTTATTTCTAATACATCTAACAACGTTATATTCATACTACCCAAGTTGACGCTCACGGTCGTATAAATATATAGAATAAACTTCACCTAATAGACAATTATAGTAATTATTTGTATTCTGTATATATTCAGGTTTCTTGTACATGCATTTATTTTCACAATGCATTTTTACAGCTAAATCTTAAATTCGCTTAAATTGTTACAAATACTTTAAAAAATACTGTCAAAGCAATGCTTGTCTTGGGAATAATAAGAAAATAAATTTTGCTTGGCATGAATATTCTGTAACTTTGCTTTAACTGCTATAATTAATTTCTACTTTTTAGGTCATTACAAGAATATAAATTTTGCTCCCCATTTTGCGGTTTACAAAACAATAAGCAATTTCTCTAAAATTGGTTCTGGCCTAAATTAATCAAGAATATTGGAGTTCGTGGTTTAGTTATCTACACTATTGATTGGAATAAAACGCCACAAATTAGATGGTTTTACAGTAGTACAGGCTAATATTGCACTGGGGTGAATTAACAATGTTCTAGCTACATGTTTTTCTGACGAGTAAAAATAATTTAATTTCAATGTGACAAATTTGTGGATTTGGTGAAAAAGACCATTTCATGGGAAGTTGAACGTAATTTAAAGGATTTTCGTGGCTGAAATCATCCACAAAATTCACGAAATTAAATCCCTTTCGAATATTATTGATTTTACAGTATGTCATTTATTTAACTGCTCATGTAGTTATAGGCGGATTTGTCATGATTGACCAATTATTTTCTGAGTAAATGTTTTGTACAAACAAATTTCTTACAACTCAAAAAGTGTACACTTACGAAAATAATGTACACTTTATAAATGGAGTCACAGGGCGTATCGGAGTATAACATTTGATAAATAAATGTTTTTATCAGGATTATTGTGCGTAGTATGTTGAATTCTTAGATATATCCTAGTTAATTAAATGTGTCGATTCGTATTTAATTGTTTCTGTATTATTACACAGCGTACTTCTCATTCATTTAGTTCCGAATATTAAAATATCGCATTTGAAATATCAATACACATCTTTATATTGAAATTATTCATTGCGAATTTAATTTACCCAAATATGTACTTTCTTTCCAATCTGGCGGTACCAACAATTTCTTACCTAGTGTTGGTTATATGCAAGCTTGATTACGATGATTTGGAGATATTTTAATATCTACAAGAAGTATATTACATCTAGTACATAATTGTTGAGGACTTGCAGATGTATTATCATACACAGCTATCTAGTATAATAGATGTTCACAACCGCAAGGATTTTATTATAGCGTGGTGTTATATCAATTGTATAATATGTACAGTATGGTTTGGAATCCAGATTCCTGTTAGGAACAGTGTGTAGACCTTCAATTTCAAGGTGACTTTGTAAATTGCATTGTTAATTCACAACATGTAGCATCAAATGAATGGGTTTCAAAAACACTTTTTTATGTTTATGGTGATATAAACTTATCGTAACAACAACCATAACAGTAATATAAACAACATTGTATGTTGCTACTTATCTACTACTATTTCACCTCATATTTCAACTACCATTGTATACATAACACCATAGGAACAAAGTAACTTATTAGTAAAGAAAGTACATTGAATTTCGTGAATAGATGTCCGAAAATAGGTTGAATATTGGACAGAATAATTTGAGATCGCAAGAAAACAATTTGTACTTGCCATTTATAAGACATAATATATAATCCCAACTATACAGAGCATTCATCTATAGACGAAACTGAATAAGTATCCCCTAAAATATACATTAGTCCTAAATAGTGGAGCAATTAATGTCACATGCATTAGGCTCACCAACCGCATCAACTCAAAGAACAAATTGGTCAACCTTAATAGCCGTTATAGTAAGTATTGTACTTTATTTTTTCACCGATTTGTATAAAAATACACGACATAAAACTTAATTTTATAGATGGTCACTGTAAGCACCCTTTTCAGAGCGGTGCAAAATAAGCAAACTTTGGCGACTTGATACTGCTGTCGGCTCGAACATATTGCAATGTTTCACTGTCATGATGCCGCTGGTGCTGGAAATACTACCAAGTAACCGGTAATGACCCAACACTTTGTGAGAAGCGGTCGCAATAAACTGGCGTCAGGAAATGAAGTTATTAGAATTAGTGGACATCAGAGGAATTATTCACTCAGCTAACGGTGTTTTCTTTTAAAATACGAATGTTTTCGACTAATACAATGTTACAGTCATGATACATAGCACGAAAGTGTGTGCCCCATTTAAAAGACTTGAGCATTTGAAAAACAAAACTTGCACCTTAACTATTTCGTTATTCATGATTTGAGCCACGTTTAATTTAATTCCTGCGCCTTATTTTATGAGATACAAATAGATGACAAATATGAAATGAGAAAAGGTGACGAAATCGTGTCATATTATCGTGACTCGCGTCGTAAGCTGATTATCTTGAAATCACTGGATTTTTTAAAAGAACAACTCCATTGCCCCGATCATGTGCATTTTCATGGCGTTTTTCAGATATTGGAATGATTCTATATAAATCACCCTTTTCAAACATTGTCTGTTGTTATATTGATGCTTTTTGATACATTTGATTAAACTCAGTTCTGAGGAAAATTTAACAATAGTTAAGTGCAAGATATCATAGCTATATTATGATTTATTAGAAACGATACATGTAAACGAGCCCCATCGCAGCTACATTTTTACACACACACACACTTGATCAAGTTCAGAACACATCAACTGACAGCGTAATGCTTCTCTAGCCAAAATAAACAATAAAATAATCACAACCAACCAAAAGCAGAATCACTGTCAACATTGTCTATATTTATAGAAACGTACACACGTTTTCCATTATAAGCTTTGCATCGGTATTCTTATGATAACAGCAAAATGGATATCAGAGAACATTTCATGACACTAAGAAAATCGACGTAACTTGCACTCATACCGGCGGATACGTTTCTCTCTGAACATCAAAATAACTTACAAAATGTAGTCTAATACTGGTTTCTTTGGGGTCATTTGTATCGATTTTATGCATAAATACAACAACGATTATCTAAGCACAAGACCTGTAGACAACCGAACTACAAGACACGTGTCCCTTCCAGTATTGTGATGGCCAAACACACGTATATGGTTTTACTACATAGTTCTTCTATAAGTGAATGAGTATCTCTATGAAAAACTTTTATAATTATGTACACCAAACCATTAAAGACGAACATAACAAAGAGGTATCTGAAGATTAAAACGATAACTGCAGAAATACACAAAGACTGTGTCAACCAACTGAAGTATAATATTTAGAGTAGTTGCGAAGCAGTCATGTACGATCCCTGCACATATGATGCGCATATGACTGACAAATCAACCTAATGCAGATGACAAAACTAACCACTATGCGAAACAAAATCAGTGAGATTAAATATTTTCATTATGGTCCACATCGTCGAGAGATACACCAATATTTTAGCACAAAGCAATATCAAGAAATACAAGTTCGTACGATATAGCTACATCCGTATTGACAGCTCAATAGTATGTACCATACAAGACATTCTTGTAGCTTTTGTGGTATATGTAAAGATTACATGCTTGGCCTATAATGTACCAAAGGGATTAAGTTAACTGTCCAAAAATGTCCATTCATAGGTTTAATTAGCTGGTGATTAAAATTCACAAGTGTCAATGTGTTTATACACCTTATAAGTGCTTATAATACACTTGCATCTAGTTTTCTTCATTCATTGATAAAGGACTTAGTGCATAAAGGTAGAAATTTATGCATCTTATTTTCACAATTGTCATATTTCTATGAAAATATTGGTATTGTTTTATTTCTAATACACGTAACAAGGTTATATTCGTTCTACCCATGTTGAGGCTCACATTCGTATTAATATATAGAATAAAGATCACCTGATAGCCAATTATAGTATAGTTGATTCAAAGATCTCTGTCACAACCGCGTAAACAAACATTCACCCCGGTCGATTATTAGAGGCGTTTCGGGATTAAATTATACCATCAATAATACACTGAAATGATTAAAAAGCTAATGATCATATAGCGTTGTTGTTATACTTGCTGCAATTAGCTATTCAGAAATGGAACATTATTGCGGTTTTGACAGACATCTTTGAATCGACAATAACTATTTGTATTCTGTATATATTTTGGTTTCTTGAACATGTAATTAATTGCACAATGAATTTTTACAGCAAAATCTTAAATTCGCTTAAATTGTTACAAATACTTTAAAAAATACTGTAAAAGCACTGCTCTTCTTGGGAATAATAAGAAAATAAATTTTGCTTGGTATGAATATTCTGTAACTTTGCTTCAATTGCTATAATTATTTTCTACTTTTCTTGGTCATTACAAGAATATACATTTTGCTCCCCATTTTACGGTTTACAAAACAATAAGCAATTTCTCTAAAATTTGTTCTGGCCTAAATTAAATCAAGAATATTGGAATTCATGATTTAGTTATCTACACTATTTATTCAAGTAAAACGCCACAAATTCGATGGTTTTACAGTAGTACAGTCTAATATCGCACTATCATTAGGTGGATTTACAATTTTCTAGCTACATGTTTTTAACGTCGGAGTAAAAATAATTTAATTTCAATGTGTGAAAAAGACCATTTCGTGGAAAGTTCAACATAATTTAAAGGATTTTTGTGGTTGAAATCATCCACAAAATTCAAGAAATTAAATCCCCATCGAATATTATTGATTTTACAGTATGTCATTTATTTAACTGTTCATGTAGTTATAAGAGGATTTGTCATGATTGACCAATTATTTTCTGAGTAAATGTTTTGTACAAACAACTTTCTTACAATTCCAAAAGTGTACACTTACGAAAATAATGTATACTTTATGAATGGAGTCACAGGGCGTATCGGAGTATAACATACATTAAACCATCTCTACATTTTCCCAACGTACGACTCGTATTACATTTCAAATAACTTGCGTAATGCACCCATTGACTCCCTGCTTTACCTAAAATAGGTGTGAAGTCACTTTACCATTTATGCACTTAATTTGACCTCAATATTAAGTGTTGCTATCTACATATCAATGCATTACTGAAGTGTGGTAGTGTGGTGTAATAACATTGATCATTGTTATATGTGCAAGCTTTTTTAATAGTCCAGTCATTTTAACTTTTAACCTTAAACTAATTGCAAAACAAACAGTTTTGTGTTTATGTGGTGCGTAAAGCTATCCTTAGCAATGTACAAAACGTCCTAATTGAATATTTGTTGGACTTTTTGAGATATTTACAAATATTTTGAATTGTCACATGTTTTCGCGATATTTGTCACTTTTGGTGTAAATAAATCTTAACTTGTATCAGTAACTTTTTACATCGTGCTTAGAGGTCGCAATTTTGGTCTGATTTTCATGAAACTTGGCAGCAATGATCATCGGAAGCTAATCTAGGTAAAATAAAATTTTGAGTTGACCGGGGCCAAAATCTAGGTACTAGGTCAAAACATAGAAAAAACAAGATATAGTCACCAGGGGTCGCAATTTCGACCTTACACTTGTGAAGTTTAGTCACAATGATCACCTTACAAAAATCAAGGTCATGTATGAAATTGAATTAACCTGAATTAAAAACTAGGTCACTAGGCCAAATTATAGAACAAATCTTTAGAAGGCGCCCTTTTTACCTAATCTTTATGAAACCATGCCACATGGATCATGAAGAAAAAATGTAGGTCAAATTCAATATTTACTTATTATGAGTTCAACTAGGTCACTAGGTCAAATAATAGAAAAACCTTCTTGCTCCAAAAAGTCGCATCAATTATTTTAACCTATATTTAACCTAAATAACTCAATAATGCACTTGCCTTCGATGTTTTGAGATGAGCATTGCGACCAAGTTGCATAAATATTAGACCAAAATTGTGAATTTTGTACCCACACAACGATTCCTTTGATTTGAACTAGCGATCTACTTTTTGACCCCGGGTGACCCAATTTATAACTTTAACCTTGACTTTGTTGGTATTATTATTGTGACCAAGTTTCATAAATATAAGGTCAACATTATGACCTCTAGCGACTACACAATGTTTTGCTACAATTTGACCTAGTGACCTATTTTTTTACCCTTGATCATCCATTTCCTACCATGGCCTAAATTTTGTTCAGATGATCAATCTGACCAAGTTTCATAATCATAAAGTCAAAATTGTGAATACAAATGCAATTGTTGACCAACAGACAAAGAGAACAATCACTTTATCTCCCGAATCGACAGATTCGTGTATATTATCATTAGTGTATACTGTCCAAACACAAATATCCTTTTTTCATTAGACACATATGTATACAACACATGATGTGTGTAAATTTTAAACAAATTGGATTAATATTAAAGACATGAATAAAACTTTTGTTTCCCCTTCCAAATAATAAACAGAATATTTGTTGATTTTTGGTGAAAGATCTTATTTTATTTCACTCGTGATCACAGAAAATTATATTTTCACTCGTGGCTATGCCACTCGTGAAAATAATAATTTCTGTGATCACTCGGTGAAATAAAATTCGATCTTACACCAAAATCAACAAATATCCTCTAATAGTATGTATTTTCCCCACTGAACTAGCATATTTGACGTTTTGTCTGTAGTTGATAAAAGTCTGTAGATGATGAAAATGCAAAAAACTCTGTTTTGCAATTTGTTTGAGGTTGACCATATTTTTTAGCTTCAATGACTAGACTATATGGACTTTGAAAACGCATCATCTATTCAAAATTTCAAAACGACAGTTAACAATATTACTAAGTCACGTGTCACCAACATGTTTAAGTCTCAAAACCAAATTCACAGTAATGGAGAGTGCATGTAAAGTAATGATTTTGGTGCTTTCACAACAGCGGGTATTCATTACATTTGCAATCCGTTTTGGAGAATGTTCCTCTTTTCACCAACAAAGGTTTGGACAATCTTGTGGACAGATCGGGCTATGGAACTCATCCGTGGACTCAGGTTTGAAAGAAAATTTTGGACATTCCATCAGATAGATGTTGTTTTGTTCAAGAAAAGTATCTGTTGTGCGTTATTTATACGCATTGTTATATACATGTTGTCTAAGGTCAACACCCCTTTCATCCGGAAACAGTAATACAAGAAAAAAGTGAATGTATGTTGAAGCATGCTCATTAAATTTATCCGAATTATGTGTCTTTTAGGCCTATTTGAAGATCAGTGGTGGTATCAGTTGGCATCAAACGCTATTGAAGACGAATATTTATTGTTTCATGACAATGTAAATGCACAAAACCGCGAGGTGGCTACTTCCGGTATGTAACATGTCTTTTCCTCCAGACTCATCAGTTTTGGATTTACGTGAAATGTAAACTTTTGCTTAAGGAATATTGAAAATGTGTTTTATGGTATGCTAATGAATTGTTTACACATCGTCACGAGATCCACGCTTTAAACATGAGATTTGGCCACGTAGTCACTACATTCTGACCACCTCGGTTTTTATCCAATGGAAAATATCTCTGATGTAACAAGGCGATATTTTGAACTACTTTCAGTCACATGATTCGAAAATGGCAGCTCCCCAAGTTACGTTTATACAACTTGTACACGTAAAAACGGCTACAAATATGTTGAAGTTTAAACTTGAGAAAGAGAACGACATCTGCTAAATACTAGAATTGAAAACAAGAATACAATTATAATTGTATAAACTAGGAAAGAACGCTGAGAAATAAAAGTTTGTACAACGTCACGTTATGTTGACGCCAAATAAACGTCATTTATTTCATGCTTACCGGTGGTTTACGGCGGAATAACGGTGGATTATTCCCCGATAATTTCACTGTCCATAATTTCACTGTTCATAATTTCACGGCAAACAGACTATTTTTTTAACAAATTTCCCCGCCGCCAAAAATAAAGTAATAAGGATTTTCACTTGCTCTCTTAATCTTTAACAAATAACAGAACGTTATATGTACATAAATGTAAAACAAATGGACGAAATTGAAACCAGTGTAGAAGAACTATTTGCTTGCAACTCGACGCTTGCATGGCGGGAAAACGACGTCACGCAAAATATTTCAGGTATATAGTGGAGTATTTCCATAATTTAAGGTATTTGAAGCATGAAATAAATAGAATATTAGTATTTTACCGTGTATGATCGGCTGATAATTCACCTCGTGAGCAGCTGACTTTTATTTTTTACTCGTGGCTACGCCACTCGTGAAAATATTACATCAGCTGCTCACTCGGTGAATTATCAGCCGATCATACACGGTAAAATACTAATATCCTCTATATCATTAATGAAGTCATGTGATAAACAACGCGATACGTCCTGCTATCCCGTAGGAATAAGAACATTGACCAGAACATGTAAAATAACCATCGTATTGACGGATGTTATTTTCACGCGGATGTAGCTGACTTTAGTAGAGGGCGAACGATATTTGTGTATTCTACTCTTATTTACAAGGTGTATTTACCGGAGACAAACGGAAATGGCCGAGCTTTAACGATTGCTAGACACTACTGGCGATTCGGTTGATAATCAAAGCGCCGATGGCACTGAAAGAACAGGGATTGTTCCTGTCGTCAGAAAAATATTTTTCAAGTCACAAAGCACATGAGGGCATATGCCACCCAACGGCATATGTATGTTCCAGCATCTAGTTAATGCATTATTACTACTACTGCCTATACTACTCGTAGTAATTTAACGTTGAGCGTTTATCACTGACCGAATGGTAACCTAGCTTACGTAACATAATACAATCACTGTCTCGATATATTTATCAAGCTTCCTGCGATAAAGTTCTAAGTCATCACCGTCGATAGCCACATTTATCTATTCTAGCACCGAAGTCTTGTTTGGTTTACAGATAGCTAATAAGGAGGATATATATGTGGCGTAGTAATCTCCCCATGTTCAACGTAATTCAAATATGAAAAATAAATTAACACATTTAACATATAAACGTTCAAACAGGCAGGCGAACTGTTTTCCTCTCAAACTGTCTCAAACAGTCTGTGAATCTAGCCTTTACCACGTTATGTAATTAATATTCATAGAACTCGCTGTCTGGTATCTTTATCATGTATAAACATTATAAACACAACACGCAACATTATAAACACTGTCTCGGCTAAAGATTGAGCCATAAAGTCCGAAGTCATCCCGCGGAATAGGCACATTCATCTTTTTTTAGCTCGCAGTCTTAACCGTGAATTTTTATCGCCTGCACTGAACGACTCTCTAACGCTCCCTGTTCAAAAACGAATTAAAATGAACTTTACCGACAACGTTCTGACACAGGAACAATATTACATAGGTACAATATAATCCTTAATAGTTCATACAAAAACTACGCACCCCCTGAAAAGTGGTGCATTTTCAAAGTCCGTAAGTGTATAATAATAAATACATCTACATCAAAATAACAATTTGCGACTGATCAGCCGGCTCGTTATGGAATTATATTAATTTTGTATTATTATTTCGACAACTGTTGAGAGGTTTTAGCTGAAAGTTTATGCATTTGAAGCATTCATAATTCTAATAAATGTCTAATAAATCAATTAGAACGGTCGAAATTATAGGTAGTGCCTCTTTTACATTTACAGCTTTTTATATAACAATATACTAGTGTCATTAGCCATGTAGTATGTCTGTCATTGTAGTATCATAATAATATAATATTATAGGCTTGCTGGGAGTACCCTTTTTCGTGATACGTTCTGTGTTTTGCCTCTTGCATTGGCGACATGTGCAGCCACTGTATGGCTTTAAATCATACGTGCATATTGAAATTGTTTGGTACACAAAGCGAGAATAATGTATAATATTATTTTACACTGCATAACGATTTTAAAATTCCGCGTTTATATACTTTAGGTACAAAAGGAAAATATAACGGTGTCCCATAACTGCAAAATTATGATTACACAATATTTTGGTTTCAAAGTAACTTTGTAACTATAATATTTCAGATTCGCATTATTATCATATTTGAAGTTTATATATAGTTCATTGTTTCAATGTGGTAACAAACAAGCGATAAATATAATTTTAGAATGCAACCATTTGCAGTGATACAAACAGCCAACAACAGCAGATCACACAGACAGAACAACATCAAAGGCGGTAAAGCAGCGTGAACATTCATCACATGGATTAGATATTGATCAGAGTCCAAATCTAATTTACAAAAGAAAAACATTTGACTTTTAAATTATGTTAGGAAAAACACATGCCCAATGGAACTTCATGGAGAGTGTTGCTTTGTCCTTGGTGCTATGTTTAACATGTCGAAACTTGATAGAACACATCTCCAACATGATCAGTTACGTGTCTGTATTAACGCCTGTTGTATTAATGACAACAGCACCGTCCTAAACATTTAACAATTCAAACTAGGAGCACATTTGAACTCGACATTTCCTTCGATGCTGCTTTAGATATTTATTTATGTTGATTGGACACGAGCAATCAAAACTGACACTGTTGTAACCTCATATATTAAGGTACAACTCACAACATGAACATGCGAGAGGAGTAGCCATTATTCTATATATTGCTGATGCTATACCAATTACTAAAGTTGAAGTGTACTGCTTGTATTGAATATTGCATCATGAATATGTTTTTTTCAGTAATGTAGGCACCAAATATATAGGAGACTGGAAAAAGATAATTATACTAGCACATAATTCAATATAAAACTATACTACATGTATAAGTTTCGGTTTCTGATTGATCTTACAAGTTAAAAAGGTTAACATGCAATAACCAACTTAACCCCATCAGATATGCAATTAGAGAATCAGTTGATCACGTAGTGTCTGAAACACATTTCATGTAACGATCGAGAAATGTACCTATGTAAATGTATACAGACATCTAGTATATACACTCAGCGAAATTTCTAATTACGGGTGATAGATAAGTCAAATTTTGAACATTCTTTCTTTCATTAATTATCTTCTTTGTGCTTCAATTATGGCAAGTTATCAGTGCGTTTCAACTTTAGAGTCGACATTGATTTCCTATGGCGAATTACATCATTACTGTCAGAAGCCAGATAAATCTTAAAAGTCGACGTTTTTCATTTCATTCCACCGCCTCAACCATACAACCTATAGTTGGAGTATAAATTTGCCATATAAATTAATTACTGCCTACTCGTCCATATGAGATGATGGTTTATTATGTTTTATGTTTACAAATTTGGTTACTTATAATGGCATTTATCCATATTTTAAGTGGTTTCTGGTTCTGGGGTTGTTGTTAAATATCTCCAATAATTGAGCGTTAGAATAGCACAATCTGCATTAAATTGTCATGTTTGTGTTGTTTATACAGTTCTTTTACATTTGCTACTGACAGAATATATTTTGAATAATCATTGACTGAAATTTTGACAATATGTTAGGTGAAAAATAGATTTTTTTTTCAGTCTACATGAAATTCCGTATGTAAGGTAACAAATTGATGCAGCGTTTTGCATTCGTTGTATTCATATTTCGCGATCATTTGTTTAAAAAAAGTGTATAAGTAAAGATGTTTACCATTTTAATTCGGGTTCTTACGCATGCACTTGTTTATATTCTTCCGAAAAAAATCCAAAGGAACCTTCCTCCAAATGCTCGGGATACTGTTTAAAAACATTGTATAATTTTGATATGAGCTCATATAGATCCGCATCTTAAAAACGTTGTAAGCAATTCGCGAGTTTCGGTGTTTAATATCATTAATTTTTTAAAAAATAAATCACCCAATGCATACATATTGAGCTTAGGGGTTTTCTGTAATTTTATATAAAATACATAGTTGTTATTTCGATTCAGTACAACCGCAATTTTAAGACATAAGAAGATGCTTGAAAATCAAATACAAGTGTTTTCGTACTTTTTGATCTCGGTTGACATTATTGCTATCTATACATTTTATTATCTTAAGCAATTATTTTTGTACAAGTTTATTAGGTCACAACAAATTGATCATGCGTTCGTCGGGATCGCCGCTCCTGGTTTTCTCAAAATGAAAAATAAATATTTAAATTCTTGCGCTCGCACCGGATAAATCATGTGCATGCGTGTTTTTTTTCCTACAATTTATTTTTAAAATTATACCGCACGCATCAATATTTACAAATTACGAAATATAAAGCAATCTTGTTTATAATTTCGGACACTCTTACTACAGAATATGTTCTGGGAAAGCGCGCTCTACTGAGGATGTAAGTGATTATTCGATTAATTTTAGCGTGTAAATTCTTGCACAAAAAAATCGAGTAACTTGATCACTCAAACTCGTGCAAAGGTCTGATGAAACGATTGCGGTGAATTTTCTGCCCTTGACAAAAACACGCATACGTAACACGTAGTAAAAAGGGAAGAATTACGATCGCGGAAAGCACAAACAAGCGTATCTAGTTATGTTTGTATTCATTATTATGGCTGGTTTACCATACTTCCGACGAAATCATGAATTGCCACCAATTTTCGCGACACTGGCGTTCCGTGATATCTGATCTTAACAGTTGTGTGCGTCGCGGACACGAAACGCAACTGTTAATCAGTGTTCTTTACTTAATCTAACATAATTTCGTCAGTGATTTTAAATGCTGTACGTACATGTATATATAGAACAGGTCCTGATTTCATAAAAAGTTATAAAAATTGGATAAAACATATTTTGCTCTAATTATTGCACCAAATGTTTTACTTTTCAGTCACTTGCATAAACACCAGCTATAACAAGTGGATAAATCACAGTTTATTTTACTGTAGATGACCTTGTATATCCCTAAGGGAAGTGTACTTGATGTGGGGCTAGATCCTATGACGATAACCTTACATAGCATTATGTCATTGTGCGCTACTAACAGTTCTAAGTAAACAGCTATCTGAGCATGATGTATAACTACAAGAATTAAACTGTACCCAGTGATCATTGACTAGCTTGATGATTTGCCTCTTTAACCACTAGTCACTCAGTGATCAGTATATGTATGTCTGTTCACAATTACCTTGAACACCTGTACTCTGGTAAATTAAATCATACACAACATAACAAGAAATATATAACAATCACTTATTTGGCTTCATTTCTTAATTTAGCTTTAGCTATAGTCACTATTTTCTAAAGATGTTGAATATATTCATTTTTTGCCCCTCTAAAATTCTTTTTGTGCTTTCAAAAAAGGCATTTTCAAAAATGAATTCAACAAAAATTATTTTGCTCCTTCGCTCGCTCGCAATTACGGCTTTTTCAAAAATACATATTATAAATTTATATTTCGCTTGCTCGCCAAAAATGTTCCGAAAAAAAATCCGTAGAACCAAAAATTAATTTGGTGTGGCCTTATCTAATAAATGTATACCATTACAACATTTGTGCATTATTTATTGAGTATGCCGTAAACTCAACGATGTAATGTTTCAAACAAACGTACATGGGACTCGATTATAACGAAATCGCCGGGACCTTCAGAATTGTTACGCTATATCCGATTTTCGCTGTATCAGTACAACGACATTTCGTTATATGTGTACGGATATAAGTTATTTCGTTATACCACGTATACAGGTTTAGCCTATCGTGAAACAAAGTTATGTTGTACTAAACACAAACATACATGAGGTTGAACAGTATTTTAATAGTAAATACATATAGTTAATGTGATATGTAATATTATGTTGATTAGCAGTAAAAGTAAGCACACAATATTATGATTCAGCCTTTCAAAAGAAACTGGTGTATCTAGTTTTTACGTTCAAAAAGTCACTGATTTTCATTTGCTTTAATCCAAGTGAGTGTGTTTTTTTCGGTTCCACGACATTGAGCAAGGAGAAAACATGTCCTTCTATATCGTCGCACCATTCAAGAAATATCCATTTTGGATATCTTGCAGAATTTCAAATTTAGTTTCATATGAAATTGCTATTCGTTTTTTATATTCAATTTTGATATAATCATGTTAACTCGCTTACATGTACACCAACGTGAATGAATTACACACACAATAATGATTATGTAACTATGTCCCCCATCGTGTAAGTATTAATATATTCAGGAGATGATTATATCATTAAAGGGTAATGTTGAGTTGGTTTGTTATTTAAGTTCAGTATATTGTGAAAGCTATATTACTGTGATGAATAAATGTAACGGTTAAAATACCATACATAACAATAAATTAATGAGCATTATTTACAAGTAATAAAATCATTTACATGTTAAAAACATCCGTCTTTGTAAAATTTGATAGCAGCTTTTGGCCCAGGTTCTTATCATTTCTGGGTTGGAAAATAAAAATGTAAATTTCACAACCTCAGGGAATGTCACAAACATTTTATTGCACATAGTAGCTTGTATATATATAACTGCTCTCGTATATCACAATATGCAGGAAAATTTAATAATATATGATATTCTGTTTCGACAGTATCAAAAAAAGGACATATTCTTTCATCAATCTCCAAACGTTCATTCGACCGGTTTCAATTCTAAGAGGAGCTACTCCAAAACGAAATTTACTAAAAGCTGACCTATGTCTAGGTGGCATAATAAGTTTACAATACCTTTCAGTTGCAAAATTTGATTTAACTAATTTATACAAACGAAGTTTATTTCCTCCTCGCCTGGATGGCCCAATATCACTATTAATTCTATTGTCCCATTTTGTTACATAGTCGTTAAAAAGTATATCAGATACATCATCAATGTAAGATTTTGGTAAGGGTTGCTCAATGTTCACAAATCTATTCATGTTAAAATCACATAACATTTTTTATATTCTATAAAACCAATTCCTACATGAGTTGTTCGACTTCGAGCGAACCCAGAGTGCTATAAGTTATGTAAAGGATAATACTAATAGGAAAGTTATACAGCAAATTTGTCTGCCAACGGCGCAAACACTTAACACCTTATTGTTTGCACAAACACATCGCTCGGTTACACCTAGTCACAACAATTTAATTGCCTTTGTTATAACCGAGCATGAATGCACACAAAATACTTTATCGGGATCTAGAAATCATTACGCTATAACCGAATTTTCATTATATCCGATAACGTTATAAGCGAGTGGTGTTACAGTTTAATAAAGAAGGGACTCTGTCGGGGATTTTTTGTTACGCTATAACCGAGTTGTCGTTATAAGCGAGTTCGCTATAAGTGTGTTCCACTGTATATGGAACAATAAACGTATATTCAAGACTCATGTAGCTATATTTGTAGTAAGCGTGTAACATGGTAATATTTCATGCATTGCATTTTTATTATGTCTTTATCCAGTCACTTCCGGCAACATCGGCCTGATTATAGGGTGTCGATTACCAATTTCAATAAACCGTCAAGTGGTCATGTGACTTGCAATAAACCGTCAAGTGGTCATGTGACTTGCATTAAACCGTCAAGTGATCAAGTGATCTGACGGACTTCTTCTAAAAGCGGAGTCGCCGGCTGAAACTCTGTACCAGAGGATGAGGTTTTCCTATTTAAAATTAGCCTGTGTCTATCAATTACTGTTCTACGAGTTACCTGCGTGAACATGATAGCCTAAGAGCTGAGGGCGATTTATTCAAAATTTGAGCCCATCGATTAAACTTTCACCACAGTTGGTCATATGACCGAACATTAAGAAAATCCATTTCTTACAAATTTTCTCTTTCACAACCGCTCTGCATCCAAGATGGCGTCCAAGATGGCCGCCGTTTTTCTGCGAAAATGATTCATTGTTATTATACGGACCCGTACTGTACAGTTTTTGACAAATATGTTTAAAAATGTACTATTAAGCTTGGAAACGGAACAAACTGATGTTTAAAACTGTTTTTGAACGATTTTTTGTCATTTCGGAAAAAATTAAGGCACATTTATGGTCAAAATATAGCGTTTTTTAGTGCATTTTTCTTCTTTTTGTCCTGTCAACTATTTAAAAGTACATTTTTCAGTACACAAAATATGTCTAAATGGTTTTATTCTTTAGATAATTATATGCTTAGGAAAATGAATGTCTAAAATGCACAACTTTGTGTACCTTTATGCTCTCAGCCGTGCATAAAGTGGGTGGGGTAAATCTACCCCTCAGGTGAAAACAATGAAGATATTTGCAAACACTAATTCTTTTATCTTCTGGATAATTTTTGATACTATGGTGCCTATTGATTGTCATGTTTGCATTTAATTTGGTATTTTTCGCATTTTTTGTGGACAATGTGTTGTTTTCCGTAGTGGGTTGGGTAAAATTTCTCAATTATAAGCAAAATCTAAATATTGCTATTAGGAGGGCCGTTTATTTACAATCCTTGTCCAAATCTACAATTGGCATGAATAGAAAGCAGATATTGTCCATTTAACAAAAACCCATTTCTTAAAAAAATCCGCTTTCCCAACGCTGAGAAATCCAAGATGGCGTCCAAGATGGCTGCCATTTTTACAATTTCACCTTTGTGACATTATACACATAATATAAGTACCAATCCTGTCTTATATCAAATAAAATGTGTCGTTTTGATAGGAAACATGTTAAAATACACATATCAACCTCAAATCATGATGTTTTTGTATTATATATTTAAAAATTATGCTTTTATGACGAAAAAGACCAAAAATCGGTAAAATGTGACATATTGTGTACTATACTCAATACTCTTGTTGTATTTTGGCCAAATGATTATTCCAAAAAGTTTCACTGATAATGATATAGATCATACAATATTAATTTTATTTTCCTGTGGTGTGGTGGTGAGATTATAAGCATAATTTGTAGTAAAGTGGGTGGGGTAATAATTTAACCCCAAAAATTAAATTTCGTTTTTCATTCAAAAAGTATCATTTTTATTAGGAAATTTTATTGATGTAATCCTTTTAATTAACTCTTGACCATTGATATGTTGCACCTGGAAATCCAAGATGACCACCAAAATTGGTATTTCTATATTCAAAAGTTAAATCGTGTTAAAAATAATGTCAGATTATGCTATTGTTTTCTCTATAATACCCTACCCTGTCTAAAAAATCTATGTAAGGCTGTATTGAGGTATCTCAACACTGTTTGTAAAACTAAGTCTGAATATCTAAAAAGTGTTGTACGCATATTTTCAGCTTTATGAAGTACAACTGCTATTACTGGTTTCAGTATGTCAGTCTCTATGAGGTACATTAGTTTCCTGGAAAACTGCCCTTTTCAGGCTATCTAAGATCCACACTCAGGTATTCCTGGGTTTCTGGTGGTATACCACTACTAGGTACTGTCATATCTCTCCAAGGTACCTTTCACTACCAGACAAGTCAATTCCTGCTCTCTACTCTAGGCTCCTAACAAAGCTTTTGAGGTTCATACAGCCTCTTCTGTCCCTACAAGGTTACTTACTTCCAACAAATTAAATGTCAAAGCAATTATTGCTCATTGAGGTACCTGACATTGCTGAATAAAACCTTCTGATGAAACTAACACTGCCTAATATCCCTGCCTTAAACATTTACATGCTTGTTTTGTATTTCTGGCTCTATTGCATATATTGTACCTTACACTTTTGAGTTACGTATTTTCTGGTTAAAAGAGTATATAATACTGTCTAGTACACCAATACATAATATTATGCATGTAACTGGCTTTCTGTGGTATAGTAAATACATTCTGATCATGCTCTATGTGGTACCTACACACCCAGATAGAGCACTTTCAGGCTTGCTGTGGTACATACCACAGCTGGATACAGCCTTTATGACTTACTGAGGTACCAACCAATGCCGGTTACATCCAATGTTTGGCGTCCGGCGGCACCTACCACAGCTGTGCAAAGTCAATATTGCTTTCTGAAGTACTAAGTACTGGTCACAACTAGATACAGCCATGTCCGGGTTTTGCATGTACTAGTACCTACCTCGACCAGATACAACAATGTCTGGGTTGCTGAGGTGCATGTACTTACCAAAGCCAGATACATCCATTTACAAATGTATATGTATCTCAGGTTCTTACCTCATCATTTCTGGGTTTCTGAGATACGTACTTCAGCCAGATACAGCCATTGTTTGCTCTCAGCGGTACTATCACAGCAAGATACAGCCATATGTGTGTGCCTGAGGTACATATTACAACCCGATATTGCCATATCTAAGTGTCTGAGGTACCTATTACAACCAGATATTGCCATTTCTGCGTGTCTGTGGTACCTATCACAGCCATGTACAGCCATTTCTGCGTGTCTGTGGTACCTATCACAACCAGATACAGCCATTTCTAGGTGTCTGAGGTACCGAACACAGCCAAATACAGTCATTTCTAGGTGTCTGACGTACCTATCACAGCCAAATACAGACATATCTAGGTGTCTGTGGTACCTATCACAGCCAAATACAGTCATATTTAGGTATCTGTGGTGCCTATCACAGCCAAATACAGTCATTTCTAGGTGTCTGAGGTACATATCTCAGCCATATACTGCCATTTCCGTGCATCTGAGGTACCTATCACAGCCAGAGACGGCTATATCTAGGTGTCTGTGGTACCTATCACAGACTAGTACAGCCATTTCTGGGTGTATGAGGTACCTATTACAGCCAGATATTGCCGTTTATGGATGTCTGTGGTACATATCACAGCCAGGTACAGCCATTTCTAGGTGTCTGGGGTACCTATAACAGCCAGATACAGCCATATCTAGGTGTCTGAGGTACCTTTCACAGCCAAATACAGTCATTTCTATGTATCGGAGGTACATATTACAGCCATATACTACCATTTCCGGGCATCTGAGGTACCTATCACAGCCAAAGACGGCTTTTTCTATGTGTCTGTGGTATCTATCACAGACAGGTACAGCCATTTCTGGTGTCTGAGGTACCTATTACAGCCATATATTGCCGTTTATTTGTGTCGGAGGTACCTATCACAGCCAGGTACAGCCATTTCTGGGTGTCTGAGGTTCCTATCACAGCCAGATATTGCCATTTCTGCGTGTCTGTGGTACCTATTACAACTAAATATTGCCATTCTGACGTTCTGAGGTACCTTGGTACCACATCCCGATACAACAATTTCTGGGTTTCTGTGGTACCTACCACATCCGAACACAGCCAGTTCTGGGTGTCTGAGGTACTTTTCCACAGTCATTTCTTAGGTATACATGTATGTGCTTACCACAGCCTGATACAGCCATTTTTGGGTGTCCGACGTACCGGCTCCAACCAGATAAGCAATTTCTGGATTTCTGAGGTACCTACTTCTGCGATGTGCATTTATTACTAGTTAAATGATGTACCTACCACTACCAGATGCCGTCTTTTGCTATGCAGGGGTTCTAAGTAATACCTTATAATGCCAAATTAAGCCTTTTCGGGTTCTAAGAAGTACCTTACTCTGCTCAAAACACTTATTTCTAATTCCACCTGTTATCTGCCACTGCCGGATACAACCAAAACTTCATCAATGACATTCGTTTCACTGCTTGATACAGCCAATTCATATGTCGACTCTTGTAATATTCACCAAATCGATACATCGATAAGTACTAATTTATAAGTCAATTGAAATCCAAACCCATACGCTTCAATTGCTTTTCTCAGCCAACCCATGCCTAATAACAAATATTTGGAAATGCTTATTTCAAAACAATTCATGTAATGCTGACATAAAGTAAACTGTACTGCCAAACATCATGAGTATGTATATAAAAACTTAGTGCAGCCTTCGTATACTTGTACTTACATTTATTACATTTAAAGAACATGTATGCATATTAAATGTACGTGTTTGTGTGCTGTTGTTGAAACAAATCTGAATATGAGCTATCTTTTAAACTCAGAATAATAACAGGAATATAAAAGTTAGGTTTTTTATGCATCTTTATGGATACCATTGAAATCGGATGAAATTTGACTAATGAATAGTAACAATTATTAATATGAAACGAATCAAGTACAATTAATGAAACAGGTTTACATGTTGTTCAGTTCACAGAATTACCCCCATTCATTTATTAGTGACTATGCTTTTATATCGTATAAACATGTGCATTGGCACATTCAAATTTATTTACGTTTGCAACTTTATTGATAAAACATACGGTCATACGAATAAGTTTTACTTAGCTAACTTGACCCTTCCACCATTTTGGAGGTCATATTGGATTCACATGAGGAGGCACTTTCATGGTATGTGCATTTCTTCTGTACTTAATTGAAAGATAATAACTTAATCTAACAAAGAGTTATAACGTTCCTGATAAATATATACTTTGAACGTTTATGACCCACGAAAATGTTGTACTCGACAGAAAAATCTCATGTAGTCAACATTGTTGTCATTGTCAGCAGTAATTTTCCCCCAATCTATATGGAAAAATCTTTCTAACATACATGTATATTAAGTACATGTATAACTAAAATAAAACATTTATACATAATATACAATGTAATAATAGTATGTGAATATCAGTTAAAAAGGTTTCACCAATAAAACGTCCTATTCAAAATGACATTTTTTTAATAAAAAACGAAATTTAATTTTTGGGGTTAAATTATTACCCCACCCACTTTACTACAAATTATGCTTATAATCTCACCACCACACAACAGTAAAGTAAAATTAATATTGTATGATCTATATCATTATCAGTGAAACTTTTTGGAATAATCATTTGGCCAAAATTACAACAAGAATATTGAACATAGTACACAATATGTCACATTTTACCGATTTTTTGTATTTTTTTGTCATAAAAGCATAAAATTTAAATATTCAATACAAAAACATCATGATTTGAGCTTGATATGTTTATTTTAACATGTTTCCTATCAAAACAACACATTTTTTATGATATAAGACAGGATTGGTACTTATATTATGTGTATTATGTCACGAAGGTGAAATTGTAAAAAATGGCAGCCATCTTGGACGCCATCTTGGATTTCTCAGCGTTGTGAAAGCAGATTTTTTTAAGAAATGGACTTTTGTAAAATGGTCAGTATCTGCTTTCTATTCATGCCAATTGTAGATTTGGACAAGGATTGTAAATAAACGGCCCTCCGCTTTTTGACTAAAAGCAATATTTAGATTTTGCTTATAATTGAGAAATTTTACCCCACCCACTGCGGAAAACGACACATTGTCCGCAAAAAATGCGAAAAAATACCAAATTAAATGCAAACATGACAATCAATAGGCACCATAGTATCAAAAATTATCCAGAAGATAAAAGAATTAGTGTTTGCAAATATCTTCATTGTTTTCACCTGAGGGGTAGATTTACCCCACCCACTTTATGCACGGCTGAGAGCATAAAGGTACACAAAGCTGTGCATTTTAGACATTCATTTTCCTAAGCATATAATTATCTAAAGAATAAAACCATTTAGACATATTTTGTGTACTGAAAAATGTACTTTTAAATAGTTGACAGGACAAAAAGAAGAAAAATGCACTAAAAAACGCTATATTTTGACCATAAATGTGCCTTAATTTTTTCCGAAATGACAAAAAATCGTTCAAAAACAGTTTTAAACATCAGTTTTTTTCGTTTTCGAGCTTAAAAGTACATTTTAGAACATATTTGTCAAAAACTGTACAGTACGGGTCCGTATAATAACACAGAATCATTTTCGCAAAAAATGGCGGCCATCTTGGACGCCATCTTGGATGCAGAGCGGTTGTGAAAGATAATTTGTAAGAAATGGATTTTCTTAATGTTCGGTCATATGACCAACTGTGGTGAAAGTTTAATCGATGGGCTCAAATTTTGAATAAATCGCCCTCAGCTCTTAGGCTATGACGTTATCAAGATGCCCGACGTTGTTGTTTTGTCTTGACGTCATTGGACGAACGTGACGTTACGTACAAATAATGAAAAAACAATAAATAAATAGTCCAGACTTTTATTCCCTTTTTAAAGCAGATGTGGTGACCGGATAAATAGAATAATAGGTAAGTGCCGTGGAGTGAGTAAAAGTTTATCCGGCTCGGCTGCGGAAATTGTCCGATTAGCCTACGGCTCACCCGATAAATTCCTCCGCGTTGCCAGATAAACTTACTCATCCACGGCGTTAGCCTATTATTCTCTATATATAACATAGCCGATATCCATACATGGCTGTAAAACGACGCCTCTCTGCCTCAAATAACGCATTAACAAAACACAAAACCTCCTTTACTGTCTGCACACATTAATAAGCCTACGCTTTTTTCAAGTCTGGTGAGTCCAAGTTTAATTTGGTTTACTGATACATTTATACTTCCCACTGATCAAAATCCAATATTTCTAACTGGTTATTGTAATAGATGCTCTTATATCATTATTTGTGCCAGTGCGATCCATTGGTCTGCTTACATTACATTACATGATATACGGTAGATAAATGACGCTTTAATGAACCTTTAACCACTTGGTGAATGCACAAGTGTGCGTCAAATGGTGCGCATATGACTTCTTAACAATAAAAAACACGCGAGCGTTCAATCGGATCTCGCGTGTAAATTACATACATGTGCGCAAACTGGACTGTGGTCATTTAACACTACAGTATGTCACTAGATGCTTTAAAAACCTAGGTCACGTGTATGATGCTATACATATGCATGTAAAAGAACCAGGAATGTGTTTGGAACTGGGATATCTTCTGTATCATGCACCATTCCCCTAAAACTGAAATGATTAATCTCTTCTGAGGCAAGGATGAATAAAAGCATTTAACAAACTATGACACATTAAACAAGAGGTACGCATTACAAAATTATTGCTCACAATAAACATGATATTTATATAAAAAGTTATTCGCATTTATCTACATTGTTTGCAATACCATTTATGTACGGTTAATTACTACCTAGTGTTCGGTGGATGGTTTTATCTGCAACCGATCGGTAGGTTCTACAGCCCGAAGATCATCATGACTTGGGTTATATCACACATATATCGATTATATAATATATAAATTATAGTAATGCTGCTGACCTACACGCACCCTCATGACACTTTGTATGTTTACCAGGGTGTATGAACAGCTTGTTGTCCTGGCACATACATATTGCTGTTCTATATCTGGTAAATCTGAGTTGGAATGCCAGGATGTAACTTTATTTAAACACGCATTGCTACCCTTGTCATTTGTTCTATGTTTTGTATCCCGTCATGTTCGAATAATGGTATTTATTGCAGTACATGACTGCATTAATAATCATGTTTCAAATGAGTTGGTATTAATGTCATCAACCTGATCATGCCAATCCTTTACCTTATGATAATTATGATAGGAATGTTAATCAATAAAGATGGTCAATGAGGCATGTTGCCTGTTTTATTCCAAGTTTGCAATTATTGTATTAATGTCCAACTACAAAATTGGCTAGCGGTAGCTCAACCCGCACATCATACTTAATTGTCTTCATTCGTTATTAATCGAAAACAAGTACACATATTCGTTGAACTGCAGACGTATTGTTCCAGCCTAGCATTTAGTGGATAAAAGTATGTTTTGGGGAATAAGAAGTACCTTTATTCATTTATGACACCGGATCAGCCGAATCTGGCTCACGAAACACGTGACTTCACCACAAAAACTTTCCGATTACTATTATTCAATTTATTGTATATGAAGTAAAAGTTTGTATAGCTAGTTTGCAATAGAAAAAAATCGTGTTTTTTAAACATTTATCTGTACTTACGAAACATACATGTATGACATTTTGCACGAATAAATGAAATATATCTACCTAATACACACTGAAATTTCAGCAACATCAGAATATAGTTAAAAAACTTTTGTTCATAAGTTCTATGTAACATATTTGCAGTTTTGTATGAAATATCAAGTAAGAAGACTCGCTACTTGCAACAGCCAATTTTACGGTCATGTGATACGCCTAACGGTATATATACGTATTTGCAATAAAACACACGCGAGGCCCGTCTGTGAATCTGAGGAAATACACGTTTTTATTGTACATTGTTTACAAGCGACACACCTAAATAAACTGAATTGTACGGGCCTCTTAAGTCTCGTCTTTATAACAGTATTGCAATCCCGACGATCACGGAGTGTAACGGTTAAATAATTGATAATAAATCATCAATGTAATACCAGATTACCTCCCTGCGTTATACTGTAATTTAACATGTAATTTCAATATATAATAAAGAATAAATGTATTTTAATAGGTGACTAAAAATTATGAAATTCGGAATGGGAGTAGGTAGGAAGTTATTGTTGTTCTGTGTAATTTTTTACCAAAATCTGATGATAGATTTTCAGAAATGTTACAAAAACACGATTTTTTTCTATCGCAAACTACTGTAGCTATAACCTTCCACAAGAGATTAATGTGGATATGTTACATGACCACGTCAAACATCTTCAAATAAAATAATGTTCATATGCAAAGAAATATATTCTTTTACGGCATACTCAATAAATAATGCACAAATGTTCTAATGGTATATATTTATTAGTTAAGGCCACACCAAATTAATTTTTGGTTCTACGGATTTTTTTGGAAAAATTTGGGGCGGGCAAGCGAAATATAAATTTAAATATTTATCTTTGAAAAAGCCGTAATTGCGAGCGAGCGAAGGAGCGAAATAATTTTTGTGGAATTCATTTTTGAAAATGCCATTTTTGAAAGCGCAAAAGGAATTTTAAAGGGCCAAAAATGCATATTAATTTCTGATACAACCATCTTTAGAAAATAGTGACTATATCTAAAGCTTAATTAAGAAATGAAGCCAAATAAATGATTGTTATATATTTCTTGTTATGTTGTGTATGATTTAATTTACCAGAGTACAGGTGTTCAAGGTAATTGTGAACAGACATACATATACTGATCACTGAGTGACTAGTGGTTAAAGAGGCAAATCATCAAGCTAGTCAATGATCACTGGGTACAGTTTAGTTCTTGTAGTGATACATCATGCTCAGATAGCTGTTTACTTAGAACTGTTAGTAGCGCACAATGACATAATGCTATGTAAGGTTATCGTCATAGGATCTAGCCCTACATCAAGTACACTTCCCTTAGGGATATACAAGGTCACCTACAGTAAAATAAACTGTGATTTATCCACTTGTTATAGCTGGTGTTTATGCAAGTGACTGAAAAGTAAAACATTTGGTGCAATAATTAGAGCAAAATATGTTTTATCCAATTTTTATAACTTTTTATGAAATCAGGACCTATTCTTCGTATGTAGCATTTAAAATCACTGACGAAATTATGTAAGATTAAGTAAAGAACACTAATTAACAGTTGCGTTTCGTGTCCGCGACGCACACAACTGTTAAGATCAGATACCACGGAACGTCAGTGTCGCGAAAATGGGTGACAATTCATGATTTCGTCGGAAGTATGGTAAACCAGCCATAATAATGAATACAAACATAACTAGATACGCTTGTTTGTGCTTTCCGCGATTGTAAGTCTTCCCTTTTACTACGTGTAAACACGTATGCGTGTTTTTGTCAAGGGCAGAAAATTCACCGCAATCGTTTCATCAGACCTTTGCACGCGTTTGAGTGATCAAGTTACTCGATTTTTTGTGCAAGAATTTACACGCTAAAATTAATCGAATAATCACTTACATCCTCAGTAGAGCGCGCTTTCCCAGAACATATTCTGTAGTAAGAGTGTCCGAAATTATAAACAAGATTGCTTTATATTTCGTAATTTGTAAATATTGATGCGTGCGGTAAAATTTTAAAAATAATTTGTAGGAAAAAGACGCATGCGCATGGTTTTATCAGGTGCGAGAATTTAAATATTTATTTTTCATTTTGAGAATATCAGGAGCGGCGATCCCGACGAACGCATGATCAATTTGTTTTGACCTAAAGCTTTATTATTCGGAGAATCTAAACACTCGGTGTATTTCCTAGCAGCTTTAATACACTTTGTCACATACATGTTTAATTGGAAAACAATCACCATCGTAGAAACGAAATAAATTTCCAATTAGTTTACGCATTTGTAAAACTTGTCATGACAATTTTGAGTCTAGTAAACAGCGGGTAGATAAAGGGAGTATAATCAAGAATGACAATACAAGAAACTTAGAATCCCTTCAACTTCAATATGGGTTCTCGTCAAAATCTTCTTGGACATTTATTAACGTGTACGCACCTTAAGATGTCATGTGTTCTATGTAACCACTCGGCATGCAAATATCGTGTGAAACATGAATGTGTATATAATGATTGAGGTTAACCTACCTTGTCGTGGTTTATATTCATTGATACGTTTTAAACATTCCTCTTCTGCCAACTCGAGGGCATCATAATCCATTATAAACGCCATATTGGAACTCTGAAAATACAATATAGACACAATTATTAGAGAGTTGTCATTTAATCCCAACCTCTGTTTACAGTACCGCATTGTGGAACAAATGTGATAGTAGAAATGTACAATGATGGATAAACTATAAACTGCTGTCATGTTACTCCGAGTCCCGTAGAATAATAAACATTATTTAAGGAAATGTTTTATGTTTAAAGTGAGCTAAACGTATAACCATCGTGCTTATTAAACATGGCGGATTACAAACCAGCAAGACGTTAACTCTTAGACCAAATGTCAATCAAGTTTTTAGACCATAGCTAATTAAATGAACCGCATTGCTATCGATTATACTGTACATAAATATTCCCATCAATGTTCACAACTGAACAAAAATGTTTGCACATTGATTATTGTGTGGATTTTGTTACAAATTAAAGACTCACACATTGTATTGATGTGAAACAGAACATCTAAAAAACTTCAACCAACTGTCTAAACTTCTCTTCTCACGTTGTGATTCGACTCAGAAACGAACTTGCAAGTCAAGATTGTTTTTGACGAAAAACGCCTTAAAGCTACATTGTAGAAACTCGTTATACAACCAGTTGTAATAAGGTGTTGTTTTCATGGTTTAATTTGCCAATTGTGACAAGAAATATGGCTAATGGGTGAACAAATCTCATTCAAAACGGCATGGATTTTATCATGTGTGCACCATACTAGGTCTGATTTATTGCCACATTGTATACGATTATTAAACTAGCGGTCGACGATATGCAAATAGAAGACATTTTCGCACAAGCATTGACTACAAAATCACATTTTTAGATTTCGAAAAATATGCACCATTAATCTAGTGGAATAATCAGTTAATAATATTGCATTGATTTTAGTTTTTCCTTTAAGGTTTTCCGTCAGTTTAGGTGCCACGTTTATTTGATTAAGAATGAATCGACGCTTCTGTGAACTCGAAGAAATTAGTATTGAATGCGTTTATAACGTTGATGCAAATGATATGATGCATTAAACTAAGAAATGCATTTACATGTTGACGATTAAGAAGGGGTAGCTGTTATGTTATTGAATTCGCCAATTCGGCTATGGCAGGTAAACTTATGCGGATCTTGATTATCAAAATGCCATGAATGTTCGCCGACAATGTATGGAAAGTTAGAACGTTGCCACGACATAAACAGTGTTCGTTCAAAAACAAATGTTGATATCCATAAATGGTTATGGACTTTATGTAGCATTACTTAGGACCAAACATCAAAATGCGCAAAGAAAAGCTCTATGACCAAAGAACAAATTGAAGAATAAGTTGGAATATCTTATATTACATTTGAACTTATTGACGATGAATGATTTAAGCATTGTATAATTAAATGAAGTAAGAATTTGAGCACGAGTAGGTTATCCGATGTTTATAATCAACGGTACTTATAACGTTACTGTTAAAACGACGATTTAAACTTTCATATAGTCTTATCATAGTTTGAAATATGATGCAAGGTCAATTATTGGTGGTTGTTCCTAGAGAAGCAACGAACATACGAACGTACCACGATAAGATTATAACATAGTTCGAGTGAAATTTACAAGTACATTAAGAGGTCAAGAATTCAAACTTAGCGCGATGAAGACAGCATGTCAGACGGAGAACGTACAACTTAGCGCGATGAAGACAGCATGTCAGACAGGGAACATACATGTTATCTTGTTTAATACATCTGTTGGTTCTATGAAAATCATTTCTCTATAATTGAACATACTTCACTCATCACTGACACTGTACTTGTTAATCAACTACAGAAAAATAGCAAAATTAGACAGGCGTTCTTTTTTAGACCATACATAAATTGATTTCTACGAAACAATGATGTGTGTAGATACCTAAGGTACATGTTGCGTAACTTAATTATTAGTCATATAACCCACACAACTCCGGCGGTTAAGTTTCTCTTATTTTGGCTGGAAATGTAACAGTGCCGTCTGGTAAAACGTTAGTGTCGTTTTGACTCAGTAATTCGATAAAAAGAATCCGTCACTCTACTGTCATTAGGGTCAGCACTTTATAAACATATCCAAAGAGAACTACTGACAGATAATATGTATATGCATACATGTACGTTTACGATATATCTTGTCTGGTGAAAAGATGGGTACATCTTCATGTGTGAGTATCCATTTGAATCAATAATTGTGTTAGTAGGCCAAATGAATCTGTGCACTTCGATTTTGTTTATAAAAGTTCTAATATCCTTCGGGGTAATGGAAAATGTTGACCGAACTTGGTGTGCTTGGCGATCGTTACCCAGCTCATCAGTTGTTGTAAGGTTCCCGCTAACTTTATGCTTCTTTATTATCTTCTCAATTTGTCGGGTAATATAATATGAACTAAGGCACCGCCTAAATGAGGGATTAAATACACATTGGATATCTGCTAAGCTATGTTTCAGATAGAAACTGACTAAATATGAGTTGAATTTATATGTTATAAAATATACAAAGATAGTTATTGATCAGCAACTGATCACTTTTCCTCTTTAAATTTAAGACCAGAAATAATAATTATTCAAAATTTTAGATTGGCTATGTATGTGTGGTTTATGTTTGGAATAAGTGTATGCATCCCTAACCTGGAGTTTTACCTATATTATACTGATTTGTTATACATTTCAACGTAACGTCATGAGTCTATTTGGCGTACTTTTGGGATGACGTCATTTCCTGTTATTTGTGACGTCATGACATCACGTCTTGTATTGGCGCCGTGTATCCAGTACAGTAGCGTATTTCTTACTTCCCTGTGTTTTTTAAATAGTTTGTTTTATTTATTGAATATTTTTAAAGATGGTTATAATTCGAAAGAAAATGATAGGGGGCAACCGTTTACAGATGACTATTTTTTTATTTTCAAAGGACCATTCTCCTCGGAAAACTGCATGAAATTTTTGACCGGAAATAACTTTTTCTGAAAGCATTAGTACCGGCAGAGCCTCGACGAACATACGCACGTGGACATTATTGGTATGGGTATTTACAATAGCCAGCTTCGCTGGCTATTTAATCCCCTATTATGGGCGGAACAGCTACCTGGGTATGAAATAATGTATATAGGAAAGAGTACCGCGAGGAATAAAATACAAACCTAAGGTATCCGTGACATTCTTAGGCATCCGTTACGGTTGTATTTTGCTCTTAAGGTGTTTCACCGCTTTTGAGTTTGTGGAAGTTTAAAAATCATAGTCACTTAGGTGTATTGTGAGCGTCTGACAACCGTGATCAAATTATACAAAATCCTTCATATTGATTTTTCAGCATCTTCCCATGTCTTATAATCGCGATTGTAATGAATAGTTAATACGATTATACACTTTAAATGAAAATACAGACACACCCTTATCTCAATCCACACGGATGATTTATTCCAAATGATATTAAACACCTGATCTAGCGAATTGGTTTCAACGTATTTAAAACGTAGTTCTATGCACCTATATCAAAATTATTCAATAGTTTTAAACAGTACCCCAAACACATTTGAGGACGGTTATTTTGCATTTATTCCTGAAGAATATAAAACTTATACATGCAGAAGCACCCGAATTAAAACTGATAACACATTGAATTATGTACTATTTTTTTAAAAAAGAATGATCGCGAAATCTGAATACAACAGATGCAAAACGTTGATTAATTTTGTTTTCTCCCCTGTTTTCAGCGTTTCTGAAATCACTAAAAGTGCAATTAAAATAAACTAGCCGTGCAATTATCATGAATTTTTTTGCATGAAATTTCAATATTTGTCACTCTACTTGTTGCATGCATAAAAACAGCATGTTGTTCAACGATTTTTCACGTTAAAGTCAGAAACGCAAATTTACACATTTTAAAATATTATTTAAAATCAAATAACTTGCACAGTAAAACATAAAATTTACTGTTTGATTCCTTATATACGAAATTTCATGTATAAGGAATTCCTCAGTGGGACATGGTATAGGTTATAGAAAATATTCCTGTGATCACATATGAATGTCAACTAATGAATATTAACTACGTGAGAGTGCATAAAGTTGCTATTATTTTACTTTTTATGTTTTACATGCAAGAAAAGTGGGTGGGGAAAGGCATATTTCTAAAATATATGGGTTTATAATAATGCAATGCAATTGTTCAGATGAATCTGCTTGTACACGCTGTTTGATTTAGGTATATGAAGGTGCTACATTTTAAAATATTTTTCTAAAATTTTTATTTCATCCAATTATGCAAACTATATTAATTAATGCAAATTTATGCAAAATTCGGGTTTCGGGGAAAATTCGATCGTTCGATCAAAGGCGCGCGGGTGATCTTAACTGGGCTTTTTCTCAATACTTACTTACCTTTACACAAGAACCGGCAAGTCTTCAACATGTGGGGAATTGGAAGAATCACTATTAAATAAATTATATCATATATTTCTTCTAAAAAATAGAATGACTACAGTTTCCTCGTGGTTTCACATTCCTGATTACTATGATTTCTTTAGAAAGGGTATTGCCTGACTAGACCGGTAATCGAATTCAGGTCGAAAGGGTTTTGCCTGCCTAGACCGGTAATCGAATTCAGATCGAAAGGGTAAAAATCCATCGCACTAATCACAGTCGCGGCCCTTGTCAACTCCATACTCACGGGAACCTTGATCATACGCTAAATGTAAACTTTTAAAATTAACCCATCGCAAAAATAATCCGATATACGTTATATATTTTATTGTTGATTGACAGGGTTAACTACAGTTCAACTACGGTCCAATCATCATGCCAATGACCATTAATTAATGATCGGAATGACGATTATTATAATGCTACGTCAAAACTCACGTGTTATATTTAACTATTGTACCTATTATTTTTACTGTCCAGACTACAAATCTATCGAAGAATAAACTCATTACGTTATGGACTGTTCTCAGACTGTACATTTAATTACGATCAGCAAACAGCAACAACAACAACAACACGTGAGCTTCATCAACTACTGTAACAACAAGAACAGCTTCATAAACAGCAACAGCAAAACCCGCTGATCATCTTCGAAGAATTTCTTAAAATATGTGGGTAATAAGCTTATAGCGATGATGAACTTCGGATGACCAACTAAATATGAACTATGGGTAACTAGTCGGTACGGGGTAAATACTAATGCAAGTATTTAAGAACTTACTTAGTTCCGTAAAAAGTACATGTAGCATGTGCAATGCATGAAAAATATCCTAGCGGCTAAATACTGTAAAATGAGTTAATTACAACGGGACAAAATTTCGTGGATATTGTGAAAAGACCATTTTGAGGGGGATGTAATTTAATGGATTTCAGAAAAAACGACAAGGTTAAATTATCGGAAATAATTGAAAAACCAAACAGATATAATCATTGTTTGTTTAGATGTTGGTACATATGTTCATATTTCTATAGAAATAAATTCAAAAAGACCAAGTCCTATATACCTGACTGAACTCAAACTGAACCATTATTACAGCCACTGTAAACCTAACATAATTACGCATTTATTGGTATAATTATTCATTGAGGGTTTAATTTCGTGTTTGAGGTAATTACCCTACGAAATTAAATTCTATATTTTTAATGATTTTACAGTATAACATAGTTGTGCTCACATTTTCGATGTAAGCTGATATTTCATGCATGGCATTGCTTTAATCACAATTCCAACCCGTTTGTAGTTACCGGTCTTCTTTATAACACAATTTTTTTTTTAAATCTCATGCATATTTGAAATTGAGACACGTGTTGATTTTTAGATTTTAATCTGCAATTTGCTTGAACGTAAACGTTTCCCGCTTCGATTCAAGCCTATATACACTAGGGCTGTAACGGTATACCGCGGTATACGAAATACCGCGGACTTCACTCCCACACGGTTCACGATACAAGACTTCTAAATTTCGGTACGGTTCGGTATAAGCTTTTTTATGAGCAAAATAATATTCAGACAACGAAAACTCCCGACAGCCTTCTGATTATGTATAATTACCTTGCATCACTCGTTTTAATTGTATTGAGATACGCTTCGTATTGTCTAAATTCACTTAAAATAGTTGATAGGCACATAATAATTGCTGCTATAGAAGCAACAAATTCATTATTACTTAAAAATTGAAGTATTTAAGCAGCTGTTAGAGAATATTGTATCATACCGAAATATACCGAACCGTTAGAAAAATTGACGGTACGTATCATATCGTGAGGTGAGCGCACCGTTACACCCCTAATATACACGAAAGTCATTAAATGGTACTCCTCCCTGATACTCGATCAGATAATCTGTTATATACAGTATAGACCACGGTTACATTAAATGATACTTTTCACTGATACTCCATCAGATAATCTGTTATATACAGTATAGACCACGGTTACATTAAATGATACTCCTCCCTTATACTCGATCAGATAATCTGTAATATACAGTATAGACCACGGTTACATTAAATGATACTTTTCACTGATACTCGATCAGATAATCTGTTATATACAGTATTGGCCACGGTTACATTAAATGATACTTTTCACTGATACTCGATCAGATAATCTGTTATATACAGTATAGACCACGGTTACATTAAATGATACTTTTCACTGATACTCGATCAGATAATCTGTTATATACAGTATTGCCCCCGGTTACATTAAATGATACTTTTCACTGATACTCGATCAGATAATCTGTTATATAAAGTATTGGCCACGGTGCATTAAATGGTACTTTTCACTGGCACTCGATCAGATTTATAATCTGTTTTATGAGTCAATATTTAATTTTCAACATTTGAGCTCGAATATTTTTCCTATAAAAAGTATTAGAATTAATATTTTTTCTTGCTTAAATGATGTATTGATGTATAGCCTATGCTGTAGCACACATATTCCACATCAAATAATCCATATTCCATAAGGATGCTGTAATTTGTTTGACTTGGTTTGTTGAAATGCCCTGCCTTTGTATCATGCAATATGTTGAACACATATATACAAAGGAAGAACTGTTATTGTTATTTGAAAAGAACTCGAGTCACATAACATTAAAGTGCATTTGTATTTGATAAATATGAAACGGTTAAAAACATACGACATTTTGGAGAAACTTTTTTGAAAATATGCAATTTGATCATAATTTAGTTATCGTAGTATTTTTATAGTTATAGAAGCTTGTGTGTTTTGTCTGTTAAGATCTATTGGTATAAAATACACCTTTAGTTTATCAGAATCACTGGTATAGCAACAAATACATGTAATAAACTTAACCCATGGTGTTACATTAGGGACATGCATGTTACAGGATGGTCATACTATGTAATTGGCAATGAGTATTGAATTTTTTTGTAACTTTTCATTGAATATGAAGCAAAACATGTGTAAAGCATACACAGTTGTGCTTACAATCAATGACTTTAATAGTCACGTGTATCACCACAGGAAAATAGACAATTCATGACATGTAACATGAAAACATATTAGAGTAAGTATATTTTGCATCATTGAAATAAACCAATGCACTTGAAGGGTTCTATATGATATTTTTCATTTATTTAAATGAAGTGATAATGTATCTTCAAAATACATTAATATTTTCACGCGAAAACCACATCTATTTTTTGTTGACCATAACTTTTTTCGCAGCTGTGTACGTGTTGGGTTTCATATTACAGACAGGGTAAAATTGTAATTTGCAAAAAAAGTATTGGTTGCCATTTGTTGATATCTTATTTTTAAACGGACACAAACATTTTGCAATATCCGATCGTAACAATACATTTGTCAATAGCATACTATAATATTGTGTAGTTCAATACCAAAAAGTCTATCCTGTAACAGTTGCTGTCCTTCCTGTTACAAAAAAGCCCGCTACAGGAAGGACGGTTACATGAGGAAATTATACCGACTAAATATGTTGGTAATAAATAAACTGTGGACCTATGCGGCTGAAATGTATTCTTTGAGCTGCTGAGTACAACAGTATGTGTCCAACGGGTACCAAACATTGTATCTAATTATATTTTAAGAAATGAAACAATCCCATTACAGTAAAGACATATACAAATATACGCCTCTACTAACCAAACTTCAATTTCTGTTTTATACAATTTTTTAAAATATTTACATAACGACAAACATGAATGGTTATTCTGGAAGGTTCACAAAGACGGTAAAAAAGATTTTTTCCATACCACAGGGAAATGTTTTATTATATATATGTGTACAAATGTTACATGTAAGACGTAAACGCTGGGTACAATATTTCAATACAATTATTTTGAAGAAAACTATCGTTGAATTCCGCTTTGGATGTATTATCAGGCAGACGAAATATGTTTTTATGTATGTATGGTTTTGTTAACATAGTTTGATCCCTATCGTTAGTTACTAGCATATATACACACACGAGTTCTGGTCTGATGACAGCCAAAAACAGCACATTTTACTGCTCCAATGACGTAGACATGTTCTTTCTGATTGGAATAATGTATAAAAGTATATCTGACATTGATAAACAAGTTATGTGCAACCAACCAAAATTGCATGTTATGACATTTTTGTTACGGTTTAACATAATTATATTGCAAAAAGACAAGCATTGTTGCAAGAAGAAAATAAAGACTCATTTACATTATAGACAGCGGCTACATTAAATGGTACTTTTCAATGGTACTCGATAAGATAATACAATTGTTAAATGTTATAAGTACACCAACTTGTCATGTGTATACATTTTTTATACATGATGCCATGTTCATTTTTAGTATTTCTTCGTGTGAATAGTATAGCAGCACTATCCGATAATTCGATAATTGTAATTCGCCCGCCCCAAACAATGAACCATGACTTTTATATTTATGAAAAAGGCACGTGCAGAAACCAATATTTTTGTACAAAGTCTCAAAATGTTACCTACGCACTGTGGATCAACATCCACATCAGAAAAAACAAAACCTGAAGCATTCCGATAACAGAAAATACAAGAGAGGTTTGGGAAACATACACACCTCATGTCAGTAAAAATGCCTAGTGTTACTAAGGTCATCACGACTTTGACATATGACCTATTGACCTCATAATTTGTAGTAGTCTACTGCTAATGATAAAAAACCTTTCTGTAAATTATTTTTCGATCTTACAACCTATATTTATTACGTTGTTGTCAATAAATTGTTGTGTATTAAAAGGTCACGGTGATTTTGACCTTTGAACCTAATGACCTTGAAATTGAGTCGGGCCGTCTGTGAGGGATGAACAATCTCCACTTAAAATTTAAGAATCCTAGATTCATTCGTTCTGGAGATAGTGTTGGAAAACCATTCGACTGATCAGCAAGCATGTGCTACAAGCACTATTTGAGCGTATCGTATATATGCCTCCAGTCGGATTTGAACACACAAGCGCACCTATTCTATAACCACTGAGCTACGGTTTCATTCTGCGAATTCATTGTGTTGTTGATGATGTGTAACAGACCTAAAGACATGATTTTGTGAAGCTGATTTCCAACACAAGACTGGTATCAACGACGACACAATATTCTTCACTGACCAGTTTCTTCCACAGATTTACCAATATTTAGAAATATACGTAACCAACTATCATAGCGCTATTCTGCTGTAAACATTCTCCTATCTTAGGGATAGGTATATACATGTACTATACATATTAAATATGAAAGTCCTTTGTTTTTGAATGTCAAATAATATTTTACTTTGTTAAACAAAATGTAACAAATTTAACATGTTTGGAATTGACTCTTTTTCAGTGTGTACCAGTGGTTTTAAATTATAACACTTTTTGAAACACATACAATATTGTACATTTTGAAAATATTACACAGTTTGAAATAGCATTACGTAAGTTGATGGTCATCGAGAGTACAGTACATTTGAGCGCGTCATGGATTTACGCAGATTGAAAGGTTCAATAAGGAAACATAGTCACAGACATGAGAAAATAATCTATGACAATCTTAATTGGACATAAAAGCTAACGCATCTTGTAGAAGTTACGATATTAAATATGCATCGATGCTGAAACGCTTAAATAGTGTTCAGATAGTTCACTAGTGTTAATCGTACATGTTAAAGAAACGAAGACAAATTGTACCCTAGATAAAATAACAAGTCTGAGCCCGGGCAAATAGGTTAGATATGAATATTGGAAACATACAGCTTTCTATTTCAAGCTTTGCGGTTCGGGTAACAAGGCAAAGTAGTCAAATACACATGTATAATCGTTTGTATAAAATAAAATACAAAACTATAACGAAGATCTATAGTGTTTTGTCAGCTAGATTGAAACGTGTGAAGACGGTAAAAGTTGAGAAAATTTATTAACCGATCAATATTTGTCTACTGCAGTATATGTTCTTATTATCAAAATCCCAAAGAAAGGTGACCTCAGAGAATGTAAAAATTACAGAGGAATAACGCTAGTCTCAGTGGTAGGAAAAGTACTAAGCAGAATTATTTTAATGTGACTTCAACAAGCTGTAGACTCAAAACTAAGAGACCAACAAGCAGGTTTCAGGAAAGATAGAATTTGTGTTGACCAAATTGCTACTCGAAGAATTATTATTGAACAATCAATAGAATGGAACACATCTGTATATCTGAACTTTATTTATTTTGAGAAGGCCTTCGATAGTTTAGACAGAGAGTCGTTGTGGCAGCTAATGGAACTCCATGGAATTCCAGAGAAGATCACCAACAGCATCCGCAATTCCTATAACAACATGATATGTAGAGTACTACATGAAGGAATACTATCTGACACCTTTCAAGTTACCACAGGTGTGGTGCAAGGCTGCCTACTATCATCTTTCCTCTTTTTACTTGCCATAGACTGGATCATGAGAGAATGTACAGAAGGAAAAAGAAATGGGATACAGTGGACCTTGTGGGAACAACTAGACGACATAGACTTTGCTGATGACATCGCTCTTCTGTCCAGCACACAACAACAAATGCAGGAAAAAACATCACTACTGACAACATCTTCAATCAAACTTGGACTTAAACGATACATAGCCAAGACCAAAGTAATGAAAGTAAAATGAAACAACATCCAGCAAATTAAAATTGACAATAAGAACTTAGACGAAGTAGCCTCCTTTACCTATCTAGGAAGTATCGTGGACAATCAAGGCGGAACTGATGCCGACGTAAAAGCTAGAATCAACAAAGCCAGAGTAATATTCAATATCTTAAGAAACATATGGACTTCCAACATATCCAGAAGAAACTTCAAAAACTCAAACGTAAAATCAGTCCTCTTATACGGATCAGAAGCATGGAGAACAACCAAAGCCATGTTAACTAAACTTCAAAGCTTCACCAACTACTGCTTAAGAAGAATACTAAAGATAAAATGGTTTGACAGAGTTCGCAACGAAGACCTTTGAAACATCACCAACAAAGAACCTATCAACATAGAGATAAAAAGACGTATATGGGGATGGATAGGGCACAGCCTACGAAAACCTAACACCATCATTACAAAGCACGCTCTAAATGGAACCCTCAAAGTAGAAGGAAAATGGGACGTCCACGCAACACCTGGCGAAGAAATTTCGAGGCAGAAATAAAAGATGGTGGAAATACCTGGAACGCTATGGAACATACTGCAGGAAACTGAGTCAGATGGAGGAGCAAAGGGCCTAAGTAAGTAAGTAAGTAAGTATATGTTCTAGTAACCGTATGTAAGGAAGGAACTCATAATTTAATTATCATTTGATAAGCAAAATGACGTCCATATATAAAGCAAACTTTATAAAGGTGTACCGGGGCCAAGTTTAAGATTAATATATGAACGGAATTGAAAGAAGCAAGTTTGGCTAATTTCAGAACGCTTGACCAAATGTGCAGTACTTTTGGCCTATTTTAGAACTTTTGGTAATTTTTAGAACTCTTAGTTTATAAATTTCTTTATTTAAGTCGATTGTGAAACAAGTTTTTCCAACTTATATTAATCACTCTCAACACCTCATTCCCGATGTTATCCATCGCCACGCGAGGGTATGAGAGAAGAGAAGCCAGTTTCCCTGGCAAGGACTTTCTGGTACCATTTTTATTTAGTCTTTGGTATGACGCGGCCTGGGAACGAACCCGGGACCTCCCACACTCGAAGCGAACGCTCAACCACTAGGCCATCGAGGAGAACTCTTTACATTATTAACGGGGATATTTAAATTAATGAAAGGGGTAATGCTCATTAATGCTTAATCGCTTAGTTTAAGGTTCCGATTGCCTTTCACGTGATGGTTGAACATTTTCAGTCAAAAATCAGTTACAATTTTCAGCTTGCATACATTGGCAATAAACACATTATATGCACCATTTAATAAAATATTGACCTTAAAGTTGAAATTTAATTAAATAAATTTATTTCAAGGGGTTACTAGATTGACAAATGCCAATAATCGAGTATATCCTAAACATAAATGTTGATTTGTACTGTAACGTATATATTTGTTATACGAATACATTTGATCGAGGATATTTGATACATTGGACACTTTTTTCGATTTATCACTTCCAATAGTAGGACATATTATTGTATAAATATTGACTGATTGTAATCCCTAATCACTTCAAACTTCAAAATGACGGTGATATTAAAAAGCAAATTGGTCTGACACTTTGAATTGCTATCGATTAAGAAGAAATATATTCATACACATTTGTGTTATATCATCATGTTCTAATCGAGGTTTATATCAAATAGTATTTATACTGTTAAAACCAAGTAATTCAACGAATAAATGTTTTTAATAAATTAATGTAAAAACATAAAATGGAAATTTCAATAATCTTTTAACTCAAGTTACATTCACTTGCCTTAAATTGTAGAGCTTTATAAATATTACTCAGTATTTATGATAGTGACACCCGAAAGTGTCCACTTTCATTGACCTCTACTGTACTTGTTTTGGCAAACACATTAGTATTTGAATTAATATTATGGTATTCATAAGTTTGAATTAATATATAAGCTTACTAACCTAATAGATAAAACGTTAATTCATATCAGAATATCTTATAATCACTTCTCCTATATAAATTCCGTATTCCCGATCACGTCCGTCACTCCATAGCGGCTTCTGCATATAGAATAGTGAAACATTATCATGAGCGAGTGAGCTAGTCATTGTGAGCTACAGAGAATACAAGGAGACGTGTTTTCCAATCAGTATGTTAGCATGGTGAATTCTAACACGTATTGGTAAGACTAGAGTAAGTTGACATCCCTGCTCTATTTCATAATAAGTCTAATCTATCTTTATCACATGTCTACATGTCTTCAGAAATCAACATTTAGATACATCAATTGTTTAGTGAAGTTAGCTCGATAGCACCCTGTACCAAAGATATGGCTGCGTCGCGTCTTGTATTAAGGTAAGGATTGCGACACATACACAGTTGGGGATGCGTGTTATATCAAGCAATAATAAACCAACAAAGCAAACATTTGACACCAGCAGTATCCTCCTCTTTGCTGTTTTCAGCAATTCAACCGTCCCACCACACTCTGACATTTTAATCTCCCCTGATCATTGGACGATCCAAGGAAACCTGCGTTCGATCTCAAATGTCCCTGGGAAGAGTATTTCGCTCCTGGTAGGTGTGCCGCACAGAAAAGACACTGTCCTTACAGGTCCCAATTTACACCTTGGTGGACAATCGGAAATCTTTGGCGTTTATTACGGACTACATTACAACATGGCCCATGAGAATCAAACGATGGAATCGAAGAGAACAAAAAGGTTACTTACATCTGGGAAGGTATCAACTCCTAAAAGGAGACCGGTAATTGAAGGGTTTATTGATAGCATTGAAAAAAACTGATGATTGGCCGTTACCGGAAACCGCATAAGAGTTGAGCATGTGGGTTATTCTTGCTCAGATAAATTAAGCAGTGACCCAAAACGGGGATTTAACCTAGTACCACTCGATCCCGAAACGCGCGCCCTACCTCTAGATCATCCCTCCAGTATATGCTGTTAAGTACTGTATATAGTTTGTTTGTATAATGTACTATGGGCAATATGTTGTAAACGTTAACCACATTGTCATCCAGACACTTTATCAGTCGCCTGTAATTTATGAAGTTATTTAATAAAAAGAACAATACACTAATCGTTTTCCGACGTGTTATCAAAAGCCCCACAGAATATAAATATCGTGTTAAACAACATTTTGCTTGCGGTCTATCAGAAACATAAATAAAGCTGTAATTTATTAATCATCATTGGTGATTTCTTAACACTTCCTTGAGTGTGTTTCTATGTTCTCAAAGATAGATAATATCGAACATTAGCATATCTGTTGTTTGCCTATTGACGATGATATTATAGACGTGCCTTCGTGATAATTTACAAGACAATTTACTTTTTTCTCCGGATTGTAATCAGTTTAACAGGTTTAAGTCAAACATGGCGGATAGTAAATATAATCAACTTTCCTTGAAGTGACAATCAGTGCTACACTAAGCTTGCTCCCTAGATACAGATAGCTACACGCAGTGCTACAATAAGCTTGCTCCCTAGATACAGATAGCTACACGCAGTGCTACACTAAGCTTGCTCCCTAGATACAGATAGCTACACGCAGTGCTACAATAAGCTTGCTCCCTAGATACAGATAGCTACACGCAGTGCTACAATAAGCTTGCTCCCTAGATACAGATAGCTACACGCAGTGCTACAATAAGCTTGCTCCCTAGATACAGATAGCTACACGCAGTGCTACAATAAGCTTGCTCCCTAGATACAGATAGCTACACGCAGTGCTACAATAAGCTTGCTCCTTAGATACAGATAGCTACACGCAGTGCTACACTAAGCTTGCTCCCTAGATACAGATAGCTACACGCAGTGCTACAATAAGCTTGCTCCCTAGATACAGATAGCTACACGCAGTGCTACAATAAGCTTGCTCCCTAGATACAGATAGCTACACGCAGTGCTACAATAAGCTTGCTCCCTAGATACAGATAGCTACACGCAGTGCTACAATAAGCTTGCTCCCTAGATACAGATAGCTACACGCAGTGCTACAATAAGCTTGCTCCTTAGATACAGATAGCTACACGCAGTGCTACACTAAGCTTGCTCCCTAGATACAGATAGCTACAAGAAGTGCTACAATAAGCTTGCTCCCTAGATACAGATAGCTACACGCAGTGCTACAATAAGCTTGCTCCTTAGATACAGATAGCTACACGCAGTGCTACAATAAGCTTGCTCCCTAGATACAGATAGCTACACGCAGTGCTACAATAAGCTTGCTCCCTAGATACAGATAGCTACACGCAGTGCTACAATAAGCTTGCTCCTTAGATACAGATAGCTACACGCAGTGCTACAATAAGCTTGCTCCTTAGATACAGATAGCTACACGCAGTGCTACAATAAGCTTGCTCCTTAGATACAGATAGCTACAAGAAGTGCTACAATAAGCTTGCTCCCTAGATACAGATAGCTACAAGAAGTGCTACACTAAGCTTGCTCCCTAGATACAGATAGCTACACGCAGTGCTACAATAAGCTTGCTCCTTAGATACAGATAGCTACACGCAGTGCTACAATAAGCTTGCTCCTTAGATACAGATAGCTACACGCAGTGCTACAATAAGCTTGCTCCTTAGATACAGATAGCTACAAGAAGTGCTACAATAAGCTTGCTCCCTAGATACAGATAGCTACAAGAAGTGCTACACTAAGCTTGCTCCCGAGATACAGATAGCTACACGCAGTGCTACAATAAGCTTGCTCCTTAGATACAGATAGCTACACGCAGTGCTACAATAAGCTTGCTCCTTAGATACAGATAGCTACACGCAGTGCTACAATAAGCTTGCTCCTTAGATACAGATAGCTACAAGAAGTGCTACAATAAGCTTGCTCCCTAGATACAGATAGCTACAAGAAGCGCTACACTAAGCTTGCTCCTTAGATACAGATAGCTACACGCAGTGCTACAATAAGCTTGCTCCTTAGATACAGATAGCTACAAGAAGTGCTACAATAAGCTTGCTCCCTAGATACAGATAGCTACAAGAAGTGCTACAATAAGCTTGCTCCTTAGATACAGATAGCTACAAGAAGTGCTACACTAAGCTTGCTCCCTAGATACAGATAGCTACACGCAGTGCTACAATAAGCTTGCTCCTTAGATACAGATAGCTTCAAGAAGTGCTACAATAAGCTTGCTCCCTAGATACAGATAGCAGCTACAAGCAGTGCTACAATAAGCTTGCTCCTTAGATGCAGATAGCAGATACAAGCATTGCTACTCTAAGCTTGCTCCTTAGATCCAGATAACAGCTACAAGCAGTGCTACACTAAGCTTGTCTCCTAGATCCAGATAACAGCTACAAGCAGTGCTACACTAAGCTTACTCCCTAGATCCAGATAACAGCTACAAGCAGTGCTACACTAAGCTTGCTCCTTAGATCCAGATAACAGATACAAGCAGTGCTACACTAAGCTTGTCTCCTAGATCCAGATAACAGCTACAAGCAGTGCTACACTAAGCTTGTCTCCTAGATCCAGATAACAGCTACAAGCAGTGCTACACTAAGCTTGTCTCCTAGATCCAGATAGCAGCTACAAGCAGTGCTACAATAAGCTTACTCCCGAGATCCAGATAGCAGCTACAAGCAGTGCTACAATAAGCCTGCTCCCTAGATCCAGATAGCAGTTACACGAAGTGCTACAATAAGCTTGCTCCCTAGGTCGAGATAGCAGCTACAAGCAGTACTACAATAAGCTTGCACCCTAGGTCGAGATAGCAGCTACAAGCAGTGCTACAATAAGCTTGCTCCCTAGGTCGAGATAGCAGCTACAAGCAGTACTACAATAAGCTTGCACTCTAGATACAGATAGCATAGTGTAGAGTGTAGTGCTAGCTCCCACAATTTAATGTTGTCATTAAAATGAATCTATTGCTAGACGTTTAAAACAAATGGAAGCTCGCTACCTACACTGTAATAAATCAAAGCGCCAATGGCACTGGAAGAACAGGGATTGTTCCTGTCGTCAGAAAAATATTTTTCCAGTCACAAAGCATATGAGGGCATATACCACCCCAACGCCATATGTATGTTCTAGCATCTAGTTAATACATTATTACCACTACTGCCTATACTACTCGTAGTATTTAAACGTTGAGCGTTTATCACTGACCGGATGGTAACCTAACTTACTTAACAATACAACCGCTGTTTCGATATATTTACCAAGCTTCCTGCAATAAAGTGCTAAGTCATCATGCAACATTATAAACACTGTCTCGGCTAAAGATTTGGCGATAAAGTCCGAAGTCATCCCGCGGAATGCGCAATTGGATCTATATTTAGCCAAGGACAGTAGATACAGTATGTCTATCTATCTCCATGATTTAGCTCGCAATCTTCTTCAGTATATTTTTAACGCTTACACTGACCTGGTCTTAATCTCCCTGTTAAAAAATTACAAGTATAAACGATTATAGTTTTTGAAAGGGGAGCGTTAGTGCAGGCGATACAAATCCACGGTTAAGACTGCGAGGTAAAAATAGATGAAGTTGCGTATTCCGCGGGATGACTTTGGACTTTATCGCTCTATCTTTAGCCGAGACAGTGTTTATAATGTTGAATAGATAAATGTGGCTATCGACGGTGATGACTTAGAACTTTATTGCAGCTTGATAAATATATCGAGACAGAGATTGTATAATGTAATGTAAGCTAGGTTACCATCCGGTCAGTGATAAACGCTCAACGTTTAAATACTACTAGTAGTAAATAGGCAGTTGTGGTAATAATGTTTTAACTAGATACTGGAACATATGTTACGGGGGCCCACTCGGGCTCCACCGGTAATGTAGTAACGTTCGCAACATCGACGACTATCCATGGCTAGGCCGGAAGTTGTGTATGGGAATCATATAATGCGTCAAACTTTATATGCAATTTAAATGTATTGTTGATAATAATAAGTGTCCACAGAATAACGTAATGATAATAAAATTCACAATAATATAGTTCACAAAGTCAATAATATAAAATGTACATGAAATCACTGAGAATATTGTCAATAAAATGTGTTCACTTAGAATATGCTATCACTAAGAATTTGTCACAGAGACTGCCTTTTTTCTTTATTCAAATCTTTCAATTAATTAGGGGTTGACCACATGATGATCACTTGACCAATCAAAATAGTCGACAAATCAAATACAATTTTACCAAGTTTTATAACCAATCAGATTTTTACACGTTATGTGTGAGTATGTTTTCTTGCCGTAGGAAAAGGCTGTAAATTGCTGGACGTTTTTATTATTTTTTAAGCAATCTTGTAACCTTGAGACTATTATGATCCATCTCATTGACAGCTTTAACAGGTTACATTGTTTTAACAATTCAACATATGTACGAAATTTAGAAATATGAAAAATAATTTTAAAAAAAAACCTTACACACAAAATTGTCAATTTTAGACTTGTAATACATACATATGGCGTACGACAGGGACAATCCCTGTTCTTTGAGTGCCATCGGCGCTTTGATTATAATTGCTATTGTATTATCATAATTGACTTAGTATTTACTATAGCGGTATGAGTGTATATAGACAATGAGAGTATTGTGAAGGATGAGAGATGATCGTATTATACAATATGTTGATTCATTTGTATCATCACCAGTCTATGCATAATTGAACACCAGACTAATAGGGTTATAGGAAAGTAACAAATGAAAATTTGTCTATGAAAATTAGATGATATAATATTGTCTGGTTCGCTGACAACCATTCCTTTGAATATTTCAATGTCCTATACTGGAGTTTAATATCTTGTAACAGATTCCGAACTTTTGTTAGTCATTAGGTTCATTGTTATTGTTATGTGAGTTTTACCGACGACGATTATATACACTGAGCGGCAATGAAAACGCAGCACTTTTTAAACTTGAATATTTCTCTAATCTGTCAAATTATAAACTTGAAATTGTGTATGCTCAATTCAATTTTTATTATCTACATAATTCAGCTTTTTCCGTGAAAATACTTTAAGAATCACTCTTCCATACCGGAATAGCCTTAAACCGCACTTTCCCACGTGCTGGTAGGTGGTTAGAGATTTCCTCGCATATTGTGCAAGCATTTTGAAGAATATGGATGGATTAGTCAGAAAAACAAAATAAGAAGTAGAACACTTGGTGCATATGTCAAAGGAAGACTCCAAAAGATCGGTCGTTATGCTCAATTGTGGGGTATCCGTACTAAAAATCGAAGATTCGTTGATTTTAATTACCGAAGTCATTATTTCATTTATTTAACACAAGTTTGAATAAATATACACCTGTTAAGAAAGCTAAAAATGCATTAGAAATTATAGGATGTAAGAAAAATGTGTAAGTTAAGTGCGATAACTCTTGGATAATTATCCTCACTTTTTTAGATTAATCACCAAACTTTTACACTAAATTGTATTACTTGATATTACTGAACTAGTCTACATGCTCAAGTTATGGTGTTCATTAATATTTAGACGTAAATTGAGTTTTGAAAATAAAGTACGCAATTCAAAAGCGCATTTTTTTCTCCATTGAGTGCAATAATCAGTCTTAAAAGAATACTTATAGCGTTCATGCAATTTATTTCCAGTTACAAATAGTGATACTTTCACCATCCTTGGGACAAATATAATACAATTTTATTGATCTCAAAACAAGCAGTTTCGAACATGCGTTTAGAGGCGCAAAATAGAGGCGTTATAAAGAAACTGGCAAGTTAATTATTTAATCATTTTATTACTCCAACATTATCTCCCTTTGACCATATAAAATACACCATGGCTATAATAGACCATGTTTCTTTATTTTAGTGGTTGTGCGCGAAATAGTGTATAGGCTCCTTAAAAGTACCTGAACTTCACATAGCCCTTCTGCAACAACGGAACAGCATCCCACTAGCATCCAATTAGCCAGGATGAACATAATGTAAGTATATTTTTTTCCACCGATTTTAACGAGACATTTGGATGCTAAAGCCGAGTACAATCCATGCAACAGGTCACAGTTTGTTCCTGAAACCATCACAACTGGTCCGTAACATGCTACTATTTTTAACCAGATCGGAGTTTTTGGCGGTTGCGGAAAACGGACGCGTGTACATGGAATTACGGCCGTAGGTATTGAGGCACTCCATATATATAATTTAAGCTAATCCTGATGGACAATGCCATTTCTTTGGAATTAACATCATACATTAAATATCGGGGAAATCCGACCGTTTTATCTTGAAACTCAGTTCAACAAACACGAATGTATTCTTCTCATTCATTGAAAAACATATGTAATTATATCGCGTTTTAGACACAAGGCGACAACTAGAATTAACGTTAATTCACATAATAATCGGTAAATAGTAATTATTCATTGTAAGTTCATTGAATATGTCTACCATATATAAGATATGTATTGCAGATGAAGTGTAAATGAACGATGGTGTAGCTGTATTATTCACCATTTCAATCTTGACCAGAGGCACACCACGGTATGTATACATCGCTTCCCAGTTCCTGTCAGAGAATTGTTCTCTTCCTATTTAGCTCTGACCGAACTGGAAACTTATGTAACGCACGGTCGTAACTCAAATAAACGTATTCGTCAGAGCGTTACATAGGTTTTATATGGGCATATTACTACTGAATCTTTGATAAGAGCCAATACATCTATGATAACGTTGTCGTGCAAATACAGTATTGATATATCATTTTATCTGCTGCTTTTATGACGATTGTCCAAAAATACATAAGGCACATTGTAGATACACACATGGCGATATTTTACCGCAGAGGTTTGAATGTACCTTGAACAATCTGAGGATATAAGCACTTAGGCGTCAAATGTAGAGGCAATGTGTATTTGTTTACAATGTTGCAAATGAAACACTATGTTTCTGAAAAGTTCACCAGTCTGTCTAGTTCAATTTTCAAACATTCACATTAACAGTTGTTGCTATTTTTAGTAGTACACATGACTTACAATGGTCAATTAGGACGACATTTCTCCAATTAGCAACCGAGGTGGTGCTGCCTTTCGTGAAATTCGACTATAAGTATCTTATTTGGGTAGAGCACTCGTAGAGTTAATTATCGTAATATTTACTTCGATCGTTTAAAATTGGAGGAAGTTTGTTTTGCCAAGTACGAACATAAGTCCTCGGGGTATTGTACAAGTCACAGAAATCGACGATTAAATAACATAACGTTTTAAATTGGCGGTGTCATTAATACGGGTGTGTATTGACAGTTACCTTAGTTAACAATCAATCAGATACTAGTAGTTTAAATACACTATTGGTACGTAAGAGGTGATATGAATGGCCATCCATATTCTCCACCTAAATAAGATCAATATTGAATACTACCACAGAAGTTATTTCGAAAAAAGTGTTAGTTACACCGTTAAAAGAACATATTGCTGGCTTAGAATGAGAAAGTCGTAAGTACCACTTACAACCTTATAAGACGGGTGGATATTTGAAATCTACACCATAAGGCGCTTCTTACGAGTATATATTCATGAAAATCGGAACTTGTCATGTTGACCAAACTGAAGTGAAAAAACTTGTTTTACCATAAGTAAAGACTGACTGTCAGACAGTTTTTCTTGTTTTCTCAAAATATTGATTGTGTAGTTACGACGTTCTCATTGTGAGACAGCGATATATCAATGTGCCTATGCACATTCCAATCCAAACGAAATAATTATGTTAAAATCAACGCTAGGAAGTTGCCATCTCAGCAAATTCTACAAATATCGACGAACTGGGTTCTAGTTATGTTTCTTTCACAGTTATTAGCAGTCCACAAGGAACTTTACTAAAAAGATGTGTATCCGATTACCATACTTTAACTTGTCAGGAATCTGAACTGTGTACAGAAGCTTGTTTTTGTTAACATACATTTTTATACTGAATACGCACCTTTTACCGTTCTATTTTCGCAAGTCAATGTGTAAATGAATTAGAGCCTCTTGTGACGAAACTAACGAGGATTTTGACAGTATGTTTTTGTTATATAGTTTTTAGGGTAATCATTTTAAAGAAGACTTACGTGGACTCATGTATCTGGCTTCTTTGTTACAGCGTGCTAAGATAATCAGAATCATTATGTATTACAGAAGGAAGTACTCCTTACGACAGAATTGTATAATTACATTCATAGAAATGGCGTATGACTTGAGAGGAATTGAAAAAGGCCTTATTTTGTAAAACCAGATACCTTAATATACACAGTCTAAGGATTTTTAAACAGCATATGTATCAAAATGAGGCTTATCACATAAATCCTAAAGAAAATAATATGAAATAACAGTTTCAGTGGCGCTTTGCTTCGCCAAAATATGTTTTCATTTTGAACTGAGTGTAGCAATCTTGACAAACTCCGTAAGTGCTTTGATAAAACAGTACATCGGCAAAAAACGTGTTTTACCTTATATTATTCAATTAAGCTGTTGAAATGAAGATGTTGAAAGGCAGTTTTCTCACAAGATACATTTTAACGCCACCACATTTGTTGTAAGAGTCCGTACTCTGATTATATAATTTCATTAATACTTAATAAATCATTTTTTTGTCAGATGATTTTCACGAAATTCTAACAAATATGTAATCTGACCATATCAACCAATTGTTGTAAAAAAATTTCATGAATGTTACAGTTGCTTGTGGCAAATAGCTCAAACACTTCAGTCATTTACATGAGCTACCACGTGCTGACTGGCATTATAAGCCTGACAGGTTGAATAGTGACCTGACAAACAGGTATCGTAATCATTTTGAAGTGCGTGAGTGAGATAAAAAATGAGATTCAGAATGCGTATGAATCTATTATTTCAATATTTATCAAATCTTCTTTCGACATTTGTATCTTGCCTGTAGCTGAATACATACTGCGGACTTAGACAATACACGCGGCAATCTGACAGGCATGCTTCTAAGACAAATGAAAGTAATAAAGTATATAAAGATATAATTTTGTGCGGATGAAAATTTGACAGTTGTCATACTGGCATGATGAAACCGTTAGCAATGTATTCAAAGTGTTGGTTATACGCAAATTAATAATTTTGGATATAACATTAAACAAAGTGTTCCAAAACTACAAAGTGCACTCTGTATCTGTATACTAAATATTCCTAACAAAAGCGAACAACGGATGCACTAATGCCCTGGCATGAACCTGCAAACAATACGCGTTAGAGAATGTACGAGTGTAAGCGGTAAGCTGTTAACAAAGGGTTCCTGGTTCGAGCCTAGCTCGCGCTGTTCATTATGCTAGTACTGTGCTCTCTGGGGTTTGGGACGTACGTGAAAAGTCGAAGCAAGTATTACATCATATGATGATTCTGCCTTGAACGCAGGGCAAAACAGTCTCATAATTCTTATGAGCCTATTAGCATGCAAATCTGAAATTATCATGTTGACCAAACTGAAGATCAAACAGCGTGTTTAATCATGATTACAAATGTATAATAGTTACATCAGGGGGATCCTTTTTGGAAAAAATATCTTTCTATTTTTTGACATTTACTGCATCTTTACAAAAATCAAATTAGCATTTGTTAGTATTGGTGTCAAATGGGTCCGACACGACCAACAACCTATCACTTTACTCTATAGATAGCTCACTTTGGAGAACATTCGCCCTGTTAGCGGTCGGGAGAACATTCGCCCTGTTAGCGGTCAGATGGCTCAGTCGGGAGAACATTCGCCCTGTAAGCGGTCCGATGGCACAGTCGGGAGAACATTCGCCCTGTAAGCGGTCCGATGGCTCAGTTGGGAGAACATTTGCCCTGTAAGCGGTCCGATGGCTCAGTTGGGAGAACAGTCGCCCTGTAAGCGGTCCGATGGCACAGTCGGGAGAACATTCGCCCTGTAAGCGGTCCGATGGCACAGTCGGGAGAACATTCGCCCTGTAAGCGGTCCGATGGCACAGTCGGGAGAACATTCGCCCTGTAAGCGGTCCGATGGCACAGTCGGGAGAACATTTGCCCTGTAAGCGGTCAGATGGCTCAGTCGGGAGAACATTCGCCCTGTAAGCGGTCCGATGGCACAGTCGGGAGAACATTCGCCCTGTAAGCGGTCCGATGGCTCAGTTGGGAGAACATTTGCCCTGTAAGCGGTCCGATGGCTCAGTTGGGAGAACAGTCGCCCTGTAAGCGGTCCGATGGCTCAGTTAGGAGAACATTCGCCCTGTAAGCGGTCCGATTGCTCAGTTGGGAGAACATTTGCCCTGTTAACGATCGGATAGCTCAGTTAGGAGAACATTCGCCCTGTAAGCGGTCCGATGGCTCAGTTGGGAGAACATTCGCCCTGTAAGCGGTCCGATGGCTCAGTTGGGAGAACATTCGCCCTGTATTCAAAGGGTCTCGGGTTCGAGCCGCGGTCAAACAGCATACTTTTGCATCCTGCGACATTTGGCGCCCAAGAATTTGGCCATGAACAAATGTATTAAATAACTTTTACCCAAAGGGGTTCGACACGACTAAAAAGCTACCCCTTTACATGATATAGATACAAGGTAAACAGTTCAATGGCAAAACTATAAATACCCATATGCTTTTACCGTCTGTGGTCAATCAATTAGACACTTGATTTTTGAAACAAGCAAAGCAATGACCATTTCAATTATAAATATCGATATTTACAAGAAATGCTGCATGCTTTAGTCAGCACTTGAGCATCCACTGTTGACATACGGCATGACTGCATATGCGCAATATGTAGTCAGAAGTAGTACATGGCCATGCCTTCTTGTATCTGGGGAAAAAGACAAACTCGGGTAGTAATACATTAGGTGTGCTACACTTTTTGTCTAATATACCGCTACTGTAGGTTTTTGATCTTTATCAACGTGCCCAGTGTATAGCACTGAAACAAGTGAGACTATCTCTGCGTTTCAAACCAGTTCATATATAGTTTGTTGGAGATTTCCCATCACTGAAAAGTATTTTTGAAATTCCAAAGACCCAACATGATTTGAACCAGATACCTATGGATTGGTAGTTGAGAGTGCTAACCACTCGGCCACCATTACACCTAATATCCTATGAAAAGTAAACTCGAAATTCGCTAAATAGGCGAAGCCTTAGTTCGTAATATGAACTAAGGCACCGCCTAAATTGGTATTTAATAAATATTAGATAACAGCTAGCTATATATGTAGATATACACACGGGCTCAAGTTGCTATATGCTTTATCCAAGGGGGATAACAAATGTATGCAATCATTGTACAAATCAAGTCAATGCATTGAAATTGTCATAATTTTATTCAAAATCAATAAAATCAACAACATGCCTATACTGTACTGTAATAGTGTAGGCCTACTGTACGAGGTTTATTTTTTCCCGGAATATAGATAATTTCCAGCCTCCCAAGCCTACCTGACCTAACCATGTTTGTCTATCGTCCATACTGTATCCGCTTGGAAAATCGAAGATATTACAAAAGCAACACCGCGCGATATTTGATGAGGCCCAGGTTTAAATTCACAAGATCTAGACCCACAACAAATATCACAATTGTGCTTCGCAGCTTGCATACAGTGAGTGTGTAGACTCTCGGACTATCAGCTCATCCGGAACATGATTTCGCGACTCTCTTTCCAATTTCGATCGAAGCAAATTTACAACAACATTGAAGTGCTCAACCTGGTTGACGATTAATCTGGAATAAATCCATATAAATGAATATGTGATAGAACTTCTTCGTTTTGGTTACTTAACGTCTAAAGTTGGCTAAAGTAAACTGCAGCACTCGATGTTTTTGTTTTGTTTTGTTTTGTTTTGTTTTGAAAATGGAACGGTCTAAAACTCGTCGATCCGCTCCTCGGAGTGTTCACTTCCCTTTATTGATTCAATAATTTTGTTTCATTTCATAGAATATTTTTTATAAGTTTAAGAATACAAACAATTGGTTTGGGCTCAACCGTTTCGATGTTAAGAATTTTCTTATTTTCTAAGACTATTCACCTCGGAAAACTGCCTGAAATTTTTGACAGGAAATAACTTTTTTCTGAAAGCATTAGTACCTATTTTCAATAGCCATTAAATACCCTATTAAGTATTGATCTGTCATGTAACTGTGCCTTACAAATTACAAAATTGTTTAATATATTTTTAAAACATTTTCACCCTTTCAAATAGCAGCAAACATAATTATTTAAACATCACATTGCAATCAGACGATAATAAAGCACCCGCCAATTGAAACCACGCCACATCCTAACCCCGGACAATGACTGTATGTTTTGCATCCTTGGGTCAAACCCATGGCAACCCCACCCTGCGCTTGCAACCCCGCTATTTCCCCCCGTGATATAAAACCCAGTAATCACACGCAGTGTGTTGACATCGGAAAGGTAAAACACGGACTGTTTCCCCGCTATCCCTCGCTCTTCCCCGGAGTTTGGGGCCGGGTTTTGTCATTGGCTGGTGCAGAAATAGATGATAATTGTATGATTTTGCTGTATACATATATAAAACATCATACATAGTACACATTTATAGAATGGGAGTGCGCATGATTGAATTACATGAGTCTACCTAGTATGAAGTATGTGTACAACACACCTACCTTACGTATGCAATTATTGGTAATGACTTGGTCAATATTTGCTTAATTTTACATTTATTTTGGCAAAACAATTATGATGTTGTAGATATTTTGCTAACTGGATAATTAAGCACAGTTATCTATAATTCATGCAAACATCACGATTCAAGAGCTCAATGTTGCTGATCGGTCTGATGGATATCAAGACAATAAACATATATCAAGCTAATATTAGTGTTTCTGTTTTAATATTCTGGTAAATACCCACCTTGTCTACCATTTTGGGATCATATTTGAACATCAACAAGGACATTACATCAATTTATATCACAAATTCAATATATCAGTTTACTCTTGACAGAAAAATATTAGTTTCCATTGTTATTTTTAATACATGTATTACATATATTTCCATTGTTATTTACATGCATTACATATATTTCCATTGTTATTTACATTTACCCCGCCTCTGACAAATTAGTAGCAAAATCAAGCAATGTGATTGGTCCATCACGATCACGTGGTGACATATTGTCATCCCATATCGGGTCAGTAAAAATCAATATCGGGTGCCCACGTGATCAATATCGGGTCAATAAATTCAATAACATGTCCCCACGTGATCAATGCCTAGTTCGACTAGCTATCGGCCGCCTTTTATTTTCGTCGCATTGGATTGTCTTTTTGCAGTTTTGGTTAATAAACGGCGTTTTCAAAAGCACGGACTATGATGACAACGAATTTTAATCAATTAAATAAAGTTTGATGATAAGGGCTGTTTCGTAATGATACCTCAAGCAACGAACGTTAACAAATTTACATGACCATGTCACTAGACTTTCCGTGTCACAAGCCAATTGATTGCAATCGTTTGCGAGATTTCCATGCGCCTATTGGACAATGAAGATGTTTTAAGAATCGTCGAAAATAAAGGTGAATTTTTCATTTAAATAGCCGATTAATCCATGACAGTACTCGATCTCCAAGGAAATTGGGCTTTAATAGACATCAACACTCAGATCATACCAGCTTCTTGAGCCTAAGTAGGCTACAATTTGTTCCACAACCAGTTGCTCATGGTATCACTATGTCAACAATCCTATGCCTCAATCATCAATGTAGCTTGTCACGGCAATGTTTTAATATGAGATTATTTTGTTACTGTGTGAAATACTTTTGTATCAGTCAAGTTTCATCCACATCACCCCACCCCGCGGAATGGTCGGGATTTTGAGTCGAAACCTCCGGCCCTCCACGACCTGCGGGGAAGCTGATAGTATAATTTCCGGTATTTCCCCCCGACAAATAAATATTGCCGCTAGCTATTGGTTCGCAGAAAAATTCTCCTGACCTGCGGGGAAGCTGGGCGGTAAAAAGATCAATGCCTTGAATTTAGTGGTATTTTTCTTGATGTGGTCTTTTATTGTGGTTATAATCCTTTTTGAATGGTCATCGACGGGGTAAATTCGTTGCATGGTCATCTAGTGACCTGTTACGGGATGATACATGGTCAGTAAATATCGTACCATGACTTGGCTTCGCCTCGCCAGCTATGATATTTACTGACCATGTATCATCCCGTACCAGGTCACTAGATGACCATGTAACTAATAGTATAATATATATTTCAATTGTTATTTACATGTATTACAAATATTTCGATTGTTATTTAATACATGCATTACATATATTTCCGTTGTTATTTACATATATTACATATATTTCCATTGTTATTTACATGCATTACATATATTTCCATTGTTATTTACATGCATTACATATATTTCCATTGTTATTTACATGCATTACATATATTTCCGTTGTTATTTACATGCATTACATATATTTCCAGTATTACTTACATACATTACATATATTTCCATTTTAATTTACATGTATTACATATATTTTCCTCCTCGTCCTCTGAGGCTTGCTGTTATCTCTATTTCTCTTGGACTTGTGTTTGGCTTGTTTCCTCCGACGATGAATTTATGCAACAAAAACTTCCATGCATTTGGCGAGTAACTGCTTGTAGTGAATTCTGGGTTATATCGGAAACGTTTCTAACATTAATTGACTGTAAGCCGTGATAGAAAACATGCGTTTCTCTCTAGAGAAATGATGAACAAAACTAATAACTAGGAACATGTCTGATCAAGCTACACTGACCTACCAATCATTAACATACTAGTATTAATCCAAACAATTCCATCTTAGAGCATTTAAAGACGCTGTGCTGCAATATTCATGCTATTTAATATATCTGTTTTGAACATGTTCTTTTCATCGAATTTAATTGGATCATTTAAGTACACACACAAAATTCACATAATTACATTTACGTTTACTTTTTGTCACCAAGCATTGTAAATAGTTGCTGTTTCTCATTTAATTATAAAGTATGTCAAATATTTTGTGTCATCCTTTACATGTAATGTTTATTGTCATGGCGTTATTACTTCATGTCGACTGAAGAGGTAAGAAAATCATTGTTTTTGCAATAAATGCAGATTTGTGCTTATAACATAAAGTAGGTAATAATTAGAAAACACATGACCTCAAATTATCCATTATTACTCAGGAAGTGGCTTAAATCAATGAGAACATTACTAATAGTGTACCATATAACCCGAGTGAACAGGAACCATCTTGAAATTGGAACTAATGGTAAAATGAGTCAATGACACACACTATATGGCCATGTATGTATAATGAACCCTGGTATCGTCACATTATGTCTACACAATATACACCGACTGAGTGCAAAGCTGTATGTACAATGTCCTTGTATGAAGCCAGTAATGGTGCCTTCCTGCTTTGTCGATTAGGAACTAATGTTCCGACTATCGAAATAAAATATCAAATCTGTAGAAGTGTATCATTATGCACTTAACGTATCATGCTGTTGACAGAGTCATTATTGTTTGAGAACGTTGTTAATTCTGCCAAAACAAATATCTACGCCATATGATCGGTTTTTCAGAATTAGGGAAAACGCTTTAAACATCTGCTGAGAAAATAATATGTATAGCTTGGCTATTTTGACCTGAGCGTGACCTTTATGCAAGAATAAATTACAAGGTTCTTGCTTGGAATTTATCAATTTCCGCAAGCAAATCGTGCAATATCGGTATTTCAGATTTGTGTTTGTATTACAAGTCGAGCGTCTTCGTGATACTCCCCGATTATGAAAACATACAATTGGTGTTATAAATGTAGACAATATATCGACTGTTAAATTATGCTAATCAATAGGTCAGGCTCACGTCAATGAGGGCAAGCTATAACATTTGAAAACGATTTATATCCTGCATAAAACTTACTTATATGTTAACCAATGGCATAAGACAACACATATTATCTTAAAAACAGACAAAGTTATTTATGTTACCATATATTAATAATCACCCTGTTGTCAATACATAATTATAGTGTTATATACATGTATTGAAGCGAAGCCTGTTTTATGCGTACGAGGGGTGTTATTACATGTTCTAAAATGTTAATCGTGTGTTCAAATTACTTCCAATTGCATTTAAATAGAACAATTCATAATACATGTACATATTTTTTCATGAATCGAACGTTCAGTTCGTATCATGCCATTACACTGATGCCACATTAACGTCAGTTATGGCTTCTGGCGACAACGTTACCACTGACCATACATGTAGGTTATTAACAAGTTCTACACTTTCCTACACAACTGTATAGATTAGTACCGAGGAACTGGGAATATTTCTCTCTGTTATATGATGAACATATAGAAGTAGCATCATCCATCAAATCATTGAAACATTCTTTAACAGTCAGTTTTCGATTATTAGTGGAAACTTTCATGAAACTAGTCATGTTTGAGTTAAACATAATGTCTCTTGTTAAAATGATGACAAGGTTGAATATGATACATTGACAAAATAAAGTACAAAACAAACCATTGTTGTACGCTGTATAATATTTAAAACTGTGCAACTGTTTCTTAAAAAGGAATTTTGAGAAATTTTCCCAGACAACTAAATGGCTTTACGCTAAATGGGTTTGACTTTATGCCAACCCTTCTAGCCAAACCCACTCCCTAATGTGCATACACTCATTTGCACATTGAATGTTTTAACTAGAAAGAGAGACCCTAATAATGAATATTCTGCAACAGGGAAATCAAGAATTGGACGCGTTTTAACATTACCTGAAATGAAACTGATTATGAAAATTGCAGCGTGTCCATGCTTAGACAACAACCCTCAATGGACACATAGTGTAAAAACAATGACCATGAAATTGATATTAGTAACACAACACCATTCTATAACAACTAAATTGATGCATTATTTACACAGCTTGGTGGTTCGGCCTAACGACGTAGATATACTACTTGTTATCTATATGATATATATACGTACCTGGCTAATATCATTTGTGCAAACTCGAATGTAAAGATCAATCTACCAACAACTTGTATTTATTTGTCATTTATATTTATCTAAGTTTTAGAAATACATTTATTGCATTATATAAGTTGTCCCTACACGTTTGTTACAAAGAACCTCATTGATTGTGCTGTGTACATACATTCTATGTACGCATTAGTATACCCGATAACAAGAATGGACAAACATGGCAACATTGTTGTACAACACAAATGCGAATATGTTGTATCTACTAAGTTCACAATACAGTAAAACCTCAACAACAATGAACAACAAACAACCACCAATGTTTGTATGACCAGACCAGAGTTGCGTTTATTTAAGGAGCATGTGAGCAACGGATACAATATACAGTGACAACTACAACCTGATACACCAATAGGGAAATGAGACAGGTTTGCAATCATGATGACAGTACAATCGACTTCGTCCAGGAAAATCAGAAACAATAGCTCTGAAACCTAGCTTTGCCACTAGGTCAGAAAACAAAACAAAAAGTCGCAATGCGGAACGTGTGGCCTCATTTTGTGTTTCCAAATCTAACTATACTGAACAAAAGCTCCAACTACTATCCGACCAACGATTTTTGACAGTGACGTCATTTTGTAAACAATCTATAAATAAGAAGGGTATATCCCCAAAAAGACCGAGGATCATACTACATGTATATTGAAGTATGACCTTACCTATCCATATATTTCAAGCAATGCGTGGTTCTGTGAATGTGTATGTTGACTCTCACTCAGGCGGTATAAGTTCAAAGCTTATGACAGTCAAAAACTACATCGCTTTTTTATACGACAAATGTAGGCCTATACCCTTGATGATTTAATGAGATATTTATTTTGAAAATAAATGCTTTGCCTTTAAGTTATTAATATTAAATTTATCCCATGGAATTCATGTAATTGAAAACACGTTTAGGATAGCTGTTGGTTCCTCTTAATTCTTCAAAAACTCCCTACTGAAATTTTCTTAAGCTTGTTCTCGGCTATTAAGCCATTTGAAGGTGAGTGAAATGACAATAGTGATTTTGCTCATGCAGCGTTCTGTATACATACTTTGAATGCGATTGCAAAAAATAAAATAAAAATAAGCGTAAAAGTTCGGCTGACGGGGTTCGAACTCTTGATGTTTTAATTTCTAATGCTGCACCGTTATCCTCTGGGCCACGATATCATGCAGACCAAAGGTAATGAAATGTACTGATTGTCCACATTTTTGCAGACGATATATAAAGTAAACATTTGATTGTAAACACAACGTGACGTCACTGCCAGGTATAACTCTAACGCGGTATTGGGACCTGTGCCACTTAAAGTGAACAGACAAAGCAGGTATGCCAACATAAGGATATTGGAAAAGAGATAACCTTTTCAATGTGTATAGCTTGGCTATTTTGACCTGAGCCTGACCTTCATGCACGAATATATTACAAGGTTTGAATATATCAATTGCCGCAAGCAAATCGTGCAATATCGGTATTTCAGATTTGTGTTTATATTACATCTCGAGCGTCTTCGTGATACTCCCCGATTATGAAAACATACACTCGGTTGTGTAAAGGTAGACAATATATCGACTGTTAAATTATGCTTATCGGTCAGGCTCATGTCAATGTGGCCAAGCTTTACCGTTATTTTAACTTATTTGGTGAATAGAAGTGAGCAGGTAAAATAAACTTCCGCTCTCCCTAAATCGATGTAATGATCAGTGATTTCTGTTTAAATTGACATTGCAGAATATCGCGTTGGAGTTATATCCCTGGTCGGACTATAGACCTCATGTTTATTATGGTATACATTTTGTATTTTGATAGTTTATCATTGCACACACGCACACACTATAGATCTATACCCGACCTGATTTCAATGTGTTCAACAAAATAAGGTGGTTTTGAATTGGTCGATTGTAGTAACAAAACGTGAAACATGGTGATTTCAAACGCATGTCGTTTTTAGGCTGGCGATTTCGCGCCAGACTATTACAATCCTAAAAAATGAATTCCACTAAGATGAATTTACTCCCGAAACTGACAACACAGAATCTATACACTCAATGCAAATAGTTCCTCCTCATTAATCAGTTTTGCAAGATAAGAACATTCAACTTTCTTTGTTTCATTTATTCTGTTCGATTGTAATATATTAGTTTCTTCTTGAAATGGAAGGAAATTGTATGAAATTAAAAGAAAAGGTGTTTAAAGGCGTTGATAATTATTACTACGCGTTACGAACGCGATATAGCGCGGCGTATCAATGATTTTATTATGTTAAATTATTTAGGTCAACATTGTCCAACGAGATCGTGGTCGAGTGGTTGAGCAACTCGCTTAGTAACTTTCTGATGCTAAGGTCCAGCGATCGAATCACGGCGGCTCCAAATTTTTTATATTTTTAAATTTTTATTTTTTTATTTTTTTTGTTAAGTTTATCACTTACCTCTCTTTCGACTTAGAAAACCACTTGGTGTTATATTACTTGAAAAGCTATTGTGCCTTAGCAGTTCGCCAGCCCGTCAGTACTTTCAGTACTTTGATTATGTCCTTGTGTGTATAGTGAGCCGATGATAATGCCATTTGATTAAAATCATATCCTTAAACCCGCTACACTAGGATCTGACGACGAACTATAGAAGGTCATCTCAGGTGACCTTTTCCATTAGCCAATCAGCGCCTTACTTTAAGAATTCTGACAACGATTTGATTCTATTTTTAAACACGGTTGGTATCACGAACACGTATAGTTTGACTATTTTGACCTGAGCCTGATCTTTATGCAAGAATATATTACAAGGCTCTTGCTTAGAATACATCAATTTCCGCAAGAAAATCGTGCAATATCGATATTTCTGATTTGTTTGTATTACATCTCGAGTGTCGTCGTGATACTCCCCGATTATGAAAACATATCATAAATGTCCCTCATACGACCTGGTAACAATGAAGGTGTACATCTCGAGACAATGTATGGTAGACCTAACTACACAGTACAATGAGTACATGTAAACGTCAAAACTTAATGTGTGTACGCACCTTTACGCGCAAACATGTGTGATTTATAATCAACAGTGTGTTTATATCAAATTATCTGTATTACAAAGTCTACAATGGCCGAATTAATCAGGATTACTCCAAAAAGGCAGACTAAAGTTGTGGACAAAAGTTGTACCCAATTTGTAATTTACCGTTTATTAATCATAGAATAACATTTCGACCTCGACCGAAGTGCCAATGTAATGAGCTACATATGCTTGGCTGAATTATAAATAGATATATAAATATAGTTCAACTTTGATCCCTGAGCTATGACCTTTTAGACGAGTCTTTTTGTGCGGGTAACCCGTGAGTTATTGATTTCAATAGTCATGATATAGATATATACTACTTACTAATGTGTGTTATTAGGCCAGTAGAATAGGTCGAACCTGGGGAAAAAATTCAGATGTTATCAAACTCTTCGGATTTCTACTCCCAATGTCCCCCAGAACAACAGAAAAAAAGTCCCAAGAAATATCTCTTGGGGAAACTTTTTGACGGCATTTTGAAATTTTGCATTATAACGCATCGGAAAAAATATTTTAGGACATTTTTGAAAATGCAAAAATTTGCACAAAGTATATCATGTAACATATCAAACTGACCAGTAAAGTACCAGGAACACATTTCAAATAGTAATATTTCTTTATTTTACATATAGAGAAAGAACAGCACCAAAATGTAATTTTTTGCTTCAAAACGACCACCATTTCATATTTTCAGGTACCGGATACTTATTGTTTAGTCTATGCTACACTCAAATAATACCAAATAACAACAAATAACACTATTTGCTTGACCAGACCTGCGTTTATTCAGTCAGCATGAATGGCATGTATACGTGGGTGAATCAAAAAGTTCGTAGAATTTTGCCATAACTTTTTTATTTTCAGAGTTATTGTCGTCATATTTATGCTGAATTAATACATTGGTATTTTCTTTACATATAAAGATTTGTAGCGACCTGATGATAAACGTTTTAAAAATATTTACATCTTAAATAAGGGCGATTAGGTATACCGCAGCACACGGTTAATTTGAAACACATTTTATTAAATTTTCTAAAATATCTCAATTTTAGGTCCTCCAAAAACCGTCAAAATGTTATGTCTGATTGCATGATGCTATTTATAAAGTTTGTTAAGAGACAAAACATGGTTTGAAACGTGCAGGTATACGTGGGGTTATCCAAAAGTTCGTGGACTTTTGCTCTAATTATTTTATTTTAAGTCAGATCAGTATGAAAATTACCATTCAGTGACATTACCCTATTGCAAACAAAAAACTCATAATATTTTTGTAAAGTACCCTTTGTATCGAGAGTAACACGTTGTCATAGTAACACAAAAATGCGTTAGCGGCGCACTGCAGATTTTTTCCAGTAAAATGCGTTGCGTTATTGCAGATTGTTACTGTGTTTCTTTATTTAGAAATACGAAAATGCGTCCTCGTGGTGAGTCATGTCATACAGATATTTTGCTATATTTTAAAGGTTAATATCTTATATATTCGTCATTTTATGAATATGGCTGTTAATGTTGTCCTATAAAATTCAACGTAAAATATGACGTCACAAGATATCATTTGCAGTCGCAAAATAATTTAATTATATATACAGCTATGAGAACCCGCAAGGAAATCAAGAATTGTTTGGCAAATTAAGTATGAACCCTTCTGCATTGTATTCAATTGTTTTTAAATGACATTAATAGTTAACAGAAAGTCAGTGTGATGTGACAGACGATGCATGTTAATATTTACAAAACCAACGTTCAACGAATGAGCGTAACATTGGTAAGAATCGACCACGCTAGGTATTAGAGAGAAAAAGTCCACTTGTAGTGATAGAAACGACACAAATCAGTACACATCGACAGAACGAGTATGTTGGCATATTATAAGTATACAGCTGGTTACGGGAAACGAAGAACAACTGAAACTCAGTGTTTAGAGCTTCATGAATTGATTTAATCGAGAGGGCGACGTCGTACGTCATTTCTGAGCGTGCGCCGGGTATGCCTACCACGCATGCTTACAAATGCTATATTTATGTTACTTTTAATCATATCCGTATGATATTTGGTATACTTGTAGAATATAAATCAAGTTTACGGGGACGATAGATTCGTAGCTTTAAATGAAATGGTTTTTGAATAAGAGCAAAAGTCCACGAACTTTTGGATAACCCCACGTATATGCTGAAATAAATAGACATCGATTTATAAATGGAATTAGTGATTTCGTGTAGGCCGATGGATTTTGACAACCAAATAAAATACATCCGATATTGGTGACGTTGGTTCGCAACGTCGTCGAAGAGGACCAGCGCTATATAATAGCGGTTATCGCAAAACACTTAGATTAATCTTATGGGACAGCCAACACGTTATTAAACAAACAATTGAAAATGCCAAAGCTATTATAAAGATGGTTATCCAAAAATACCTACATATTAGTCACTCGAGAAGCGAAAATGAGTCAAAACGTTAACGTAAGAATTGACAATTGTGGCGTAAGTTTGACGTCGTTCGTCAAATTTCGCTGACGTGCTCCGGTATGCTGTCAAAGCATGTGTGCGCTTCAATGTAAAAATCATGTAGTTTTGACTAATTCAATGAAATTTGACAAATTGTTTTGTTATACTTATGATCACGTTATATTAAAATTTGAAAGCATTTGAAGCTGTGGTTTGTGAGTTATGATATTTTTCTACGAACTTTTTGATTCACCCACGTTCGTGGTAATGTGAAATGACGAAGTATACAAATATACAAGTATAATATATAACATGCACAAATTTGCGTTGTTTAACTAACCGTACATCACGATATATATCAAACATTATTAAATCTTAATTTTGATAAATTTCAAACAAATTTCTTTAACGCATCTCAACATATATGAATATATAAATGAATGCGAATCGACTCGCTCAGGAACAACCAGAGATAAAAAACCTTTTTCAATAAGGAAAAACTCTGACAACCTGTGTCCGTTTGTCCCATACAAATGTATAAATACATGTGGTGTCGAATCGCTGAATGTCGGACCTCATTCTTTACATTAACACAAACACTAATATAAAACAATATTGCAGAACTCAGTTTCTTTACAAATGAATCCTAAACGTGTGACCAAACACGATATTTGTAATAAAGTTATGCATGCATGCATTGTTATCATTTTCTATGAAATTAACATTTTGCCAGCTGTCAACCAATACCCTTTAAATCATTTTAACAGTAAATTTTAATCACATGACCCAACCGATTAATTTTAGAAAATAACCTTCGCCAAGCAGCCTTCGACAAACAACAAGGAGGAGCGATCTCTGCTCTGGCGTTATGTAAAATATGTTGCAAGCTATACATTTCATCATTTAAACAAGACGTGTCCTGTCTGACTGAATCGTCTGGTAGAATGACCAAAACTTCATATCATTACACAATTTTCAACACAGAAAATTCTCGTTCAAAAATCAACCGACCAATACCAAAATCACTCCATTGAATCCGTTACGCGTTTAGACAAATACTTCACGCTATTACTATCGAACTGCGTGAAATAAATATTAAGTTCAATAACCATTGATAGTAGTAAATGATCCACATAAACTATACCAAAATAACCATTCAAACAATGACACTATGAATTGTTTTAACAAGGGATATGTCTATATCTGTACCAACATTAATGTCACATATCGATTTTGGCATCATTGAGAACAGGATCAAGAGTAGGATTAACAGCTCTTTTCGCGACACCCAAGACAGGCCACTACACACTTGATTCCATTTCTATGACAAGAACACTGGTTTGTGACGATCTATCTTTGGTTGGTACTGTTACATTGCAACAAATGAATTTGCAGGTGCTTGCTCCATGTTTGTCATTACATGGCGCATTACATGTTTCTCCAGAGTCCAATCCCATTCTGAAGCATCGAGTCTTCCCTCTAAGCTATTTGTGATAATGGGCTGCTCTTTCCGATTGTGGCAGTCTCTCTGGTTCAATTTTGTTGCATCGGGCAACCGTTGTTTGTTACCTAATCTGCCTTAATGAAGTGAGGGATCGCGATTCACCATTTTCAACCATACAATTCAAAGAAAACAGATTTCCCTGCATTCCTGATTTCGTCTTGTGTACTTTCCCAATTGTTATCGTGGCTGCTTCGTCTTAAATGTTGTGAGATTTTGCAAGTGTCTTTAGTAGATGGGTTTTCCCTTGTCCAAATGTAGATGTAGTGGTGTCGCAACTACTACAAGCATGAAAGTATATTCGTATTCACAATTAAAGGGTCCATTACAGCATGTGCTTCTCCGATGCCATGGATTTCTGCAGCTTTCAAACTAGGCTTATTCTCTTTCCTTATGTGGACATCAGCCATGTCGGTCATCCAGTGGTGTAGTAGTATTATTTAAATGCCAGTGTCTTCAGAAATAAGTACCACTGGTTAGCCATTTTGTGTGTAGGCCAGAGCCGTCGAAACGATTTTTAAAGATGTCAGCATCACTGTCTCTACATTACATCAAATACATATCTTTTCTTGCCTTTTCTACTGTAACTAACACAGTCGCATACAGCCATTTCAAACTTTTGAGGTATCTACATCAACCTAATACAGCATTTTCTGGCTCTTCAAGTTTCCTAACAATTCAATGTCAAACCATTTCTGGCTCTATGGTGTACATTTTACTGCTTGGTAATGTATTTTCTGGCTCTACTGAGTATGGAATACTACTTAATACTCATACACACAAAGCTGGCTTTCTGAGGTAAAAAAAAACTGCCAGATTGTAACAGTTGATCCTAGCATTCTGTGTAGTATCTACCTACCTCAGTTGAAAACAGTCGTTTTTGGCTTTCTGTGATTTCTATAACAGTCAGAAACAGCCATTTTTGTCATTTGGAGGTACATTGCACCTAATAAAGTCAGATACAGCTGTATTTAGCCTCCTGATGTACCAACAGCTGTTTCTGGTGTACTCACCAGAATCACAGCTAGATACAACACTTGCAGGCTTTCTGAGGTACATACCACAGCGGGACACAGCAACTTCTGGCTTTTTGAGGTACGTACCTCAGCGAGATACAGCCACTTCTGGCTTTTCGAGGTACATACCTCAGCGGGATACAGCCATTTCTAGCTTTCTGAGGTTCATTTACATACCTCAGCGGGACACAGCCATTTTTAGCTTTCTGAGGTACATACCTCAGCGGGATATAGCCACTTCTGGGTTTTTAGGTACATACCTCAGCGAGATACAGCCATTTCTGGCTTTCTTAGGTACATACCTTAGTGGGATACAGCTATTTCAGGATTTCTGAGGTTCATATCTCAGTGGGATACAGCCATTTCTGGCTTTCTTATATGCATACCTCAGCGGGATACAGCAATTTCTGGATTTCATTGGTACTTACTACAGCCAGATTCAGCATTACTTTAGGTAGGGGTACCTACCACAGCTAGATACAGAAATGTATATTGCGAAATATTTGAAGCTCAAATTCATACCATGAGTAGTATATAACAAGTTATTATGTTCCATCACCATTAAATGAGTATCAAACTCAATAATAACGGTTTTGAGTTTATAGTTAGACACTTTTAAACACACCTTTGGTTCTAGTACATGTATATCTTATAATAATGTGTATATGTGTTTTACACTTTGTTTTTTTACAATAGCTAAGCACTTTATTTAGCGATGTATTTTGCCAAATCCCCAAAACATATTTTTCTTTGAGAAATTCTGATGTTTTTTTTTATACTTTTGGTTTATATTTTGAGGGTTTTTTATAACCCCAAAATGGCCTATATCATCCTCAATCTGCAATTAAAAACAAAACTTATATCTGATTTGTGTTTCTGATATCCTTCTGGTCAGTTTGATACGTCACATGCCATATTTTATGAATCTTTTATCATTTTCAAAAAAGATCCTAAATTTCTTGGCAATGGATATTCACGCCAAACTTCAAAGCATCATAAAAAAAATTCCCCAGAAGGGATTCGTTGGAACTTTTTTTCTGTGATACTAGGAATCCTGTGTAGTAATATAAAAAATTATACATATTGTAGTTATTTATTTTCAAATCTAATTATTAATAGTGCTGTAGTCCATTAATTCCAAATATTCACAATTTTAGCTTATATTTTGTGAAATTTTCCCCTTAAATAGCCCATTTCGCTCCTGGTATGTATTAAACAACAGTTTTTTTTTATATCTGATTCGGGTTTCTGACATCTTTCCGGTCAGTTTGATATGTCACATGTCATACCTGATGAAAATTTTATAATTTTCAAAAAAGTTTCCAAATTTCTCGGCATCTTCAAACTTCAAAGCATCATAAAAAAGTTTCCCCATAAGGGATTCGTTGGGACTTTTTTCTGTCATACTAGGGGCCATGTAGAGTACGAAATCGAAGAGTTTGATAGCATCTGAATTTTTTCCCCAGGTCACCCCTTTTTGGTCTTATTCTACTGACCTATATACATATCTGAATAGTCAACCCCACACCAATCTTTATCGGCGAATTGATTAAACTTTAAAAGTGCAGTCACGGCTCAATGCTCGAAATCGAACTTTTTTATAGCGATTGTGGAAATTCCGACTGCTGAAAATATAAACTCGTATATGTCGTCATCAGATCTTGACGTAAGAAAGATTGAGTACTTTAATGAGATTGAGGATAATGTGATTACAATTATTGACCGGATTGGTCATCTGTTGCAAAATGTATTACTTAAATAAACACATAATGTCATGTGGTCAATCATATACTAAAATAACACTGATAAATCGCGCACTCTTGACCTATGTGGCTCATTCCAATTATTCCCTCGTTATCCTTGGCGCACCATAGGAAATTAGAATATTTTTAGTAAAGCAAAGACTTCTCCTCTATGCATAAGTCTTGTGGTAAGGTAAGGTAAAAAATCTTTCCTATAGTGTCAACCCTATTGAAAGAAACAGTCGGGTTTGACTTGTGCGACACTTTTCTTTCATGCGCAGCATACCCCCGAATTCCCTTCTAGGGTGTGCATATCTCATGAATGCCATCGACAGCTTCTGTATAAAGTATCCAGTCTGTAGTAGACATATCAAAACCACGCAACATATTTCTGTGTGCGTATGTAATAATGCACTGGGACACATAATTTTCTTCACAAAGCCGTATATAGTCTGGCCAGACGAGACTTATAATTATGGTTTATCTTCTTCTTCGCTTTCTCTGTCTTCTTTTCATGATGAACATACCACATTATGTGTGACGTAGTTTTTGGCTAAGCTGACAAGTAGAAAATTTCATCAACAAAACTATTTTATTTTAAACGATTTTAACGAGACTACATCCACGCTCTATGGGCTTCTGCACAAAATCGCCCAGTGTCGTGGATATTATTTATTGTGGACTCGAGTGTGAAGGTAGTCTCGCTAAAATTGGTCAAACAAAAAAAACTAACGGTTGATTTGTTGTTGAAGATTAAAACATTTGGGGAGTAGTTTGCATCAAGCAATGGTATATGCTAAAAAAATATGCTAGAAGTATATAAAATCCAATATTTAGAATTTTTCAAACAGCGAATGTCTCGTATCTCTCAGTGAATATAATTCTTAAATAAGTATAATTGCATAATCATTTTGTTTGTAAGAATTACTGTGTACAGTTTACAGCGCTCCTACGGATATAATAGTTTAATACAGGGTCAAACAAAATATGTTTGTATACACGTATGCCTCAACAGAGATCTTGTTTGTATACACGTATGCCTCAACAGAGATCTTGTTTGTATACACGTATGCCTCAACAGAGATCTTGTTTGTATACACGTATGCCTCAACAGAGATCTTATAGTTATATATACTAGATCCTGGCCTCAATAACAACATAAAACATACATGGTTACCGCCACGGTGGACTTTCGCCTACTGACCGTAACATCAATAGTGGTCAATAACGGTTGCTGATCAACCTCCATGTAAAATTGAAAGATCCTAGAGCAAAGCGTTTTTGAATGGAACCATTTGTCTACCGACCGACCAACCGACATGTACAAATAGTGACGTCCTCATCAAAGGAGATTGGGGAACATCAAAACCTTGAAATGAACTTCTAGTTATAGCTGACAGTATATGTACCCTGCAATGAAATATGTATCAGTCTTATAAGGTCGTGAGTAGTAGTTATGACCTTCTTATTTTAAGCCAGCGATTATATGGTTAACGGATTTAAAAACGCGACACTTGGGTATGTTGATATATTTTAGGAAAGCGAGTTCCTATATCAAATATCTTGATATTTCCGTAAAGGCGAATTCAATGTCGTCATTTTGATACCAAATGTATTAAAATCCAACAGGTATTACATAAATTATAGCGTGAATAAGACATTGGCCAAGAAAACGAAAGTAACATCTTTATTAGCGTATCGAGTGCACTGCTGAATAACAAAGTCGAATGTTTAGGCTACGTAAGGATAGTCTTAACTTTATACAAATATTCTTAATTAAATGGAATAAATGACATACGTGTATCCAATTATTTAAAATGTGTCTATATCGTACCAGAACGCAAACCATATTCCCAGAAATAGAAATCTCCTAACGTTGCAATTGGTTATTAAGGATGCTTAAGCACACATGGTGTGATTACATTGATTTTATTCCATAAAAATGAATACATTTGATTTCACTGAAATGATCCCTGATTAACACATGTGTAACACTAACATGTCACAACATGATGAGTATTTAATACAGTTCATCAAAGTGTTAAAATAGGCAGTGTCCTCCACCAGCGTTCCTAACAGCAACACATCGCTGTCTCATAGAACTGCACAATGTTCGAATAAATGCCTAAGGGTTCTGTCGCCATTCCATCTGTAGTGCAACTTGGAGGTAATGTACTGTGTCAAGATGACTTAGCCGAATTCGTGGCTTCAGATAGTACCATAAATGGATCCATTCGACCTCGTAGGTTTTAAATGTGCCCTAATGACATAATAAGCGCTACAAAAACATCGAACTTAATTTAGCCATGGTGCTTCCGTCAAACATAAGCCCGCGCAATTTGAATACATCGATCGGCGCAATACCTATTGCCAAATGGTCAGAATGCGACTTTCGTTTTCTGGATCGACTTATTGATTGTACAATATATTTATTAATACTCATCTGATTTTTATTGTTTTGGTACCAAAATGACGGCAATAAATTGATCCTTAACTTGCATTATTCAAATATAGGCATTAACGTGAACCGTTTGCAATAATACAACATACCCCAGTGTCGCGTTTTTAAATCCGTTTAGTATATTATCAATACCCCATACCAAGGTAACATAATTATGTCTTAGTACAAGTGAACTATTGTTCTCGCTATAAGTTCGTATTATTGTATTTAACGTCAATGATAAACTTTCATGTTACTGATAAAGTCAACGGGAGACAGACTCTATTACATTTCTAGTTTCTACCATGATACAGTGCATATTTGGTGCGTAGATCTTATAGTACTACGAGTACATTGGTACATTTTGCTAATTGATACATTGTACAAGCTGCGTGAAATTAATTATTTTACTGACATAATTTAATATAACAGCAGATAATGTGCTATATCTGAATCAGTACATAAAATGATAGTTTGATTTAATGTAGTTTCCTACTAGAAATCAAAAGTTTTACTAGATGACCTGTATGCACTAAATTGATCGGTCTGTTTTACATGCTGAATTGGAAGCCACGATGTGTTTGATTACCAATAAATGAAATGCTGCGCATAATAATGTTAGACGTCGTACTTGGTGCACTGAGTTTTGTCGATTAATCCTTTTCCAGAAATCACGTAAATATTGTCACCATGAAGATATCATGCACGCAAAACCGAATTCATCAGTAAATAAAGTAACGACCAGGTAACTACGAGTACTACTACCAAGAGTCATAGATGGAACCAGAAGGGAGTAATTCACATATACTGGTAGTACAGGGAGGAGTACAAGATCTAAATCATGAACAAGCTTGGTCGTATATACGAGGGTCATTCAATAAACTCGTGGACTGGGCTCATCATTATAATACCCGACATAGATGTTTACAGACTACATCACATTAAACTACATCCTTTCCGACACAAGTGCAGGCTTTATTGTACAACGCAGTACCCTCTCTGTACTGGCACGGAACTTTCTCTGTGCAAAGCACTGTTTCTGAGGACGCCAGTCGACAGGAGAGGTTAAAAAATAATTGTTCTTTTGCCGAAAATACAGATTTGTGATTAAAAACGATAACCCACGGGACAACCCAATTTTAACCACTGTCCTCATGTTGTTTCATTTTTTATATCAGATGCTTTGATTATTGTGAGCACAGAGAGGGTAATCGTGCCAGTCAGCTGTAATGAACAGTGAGGGTGCTAGCGCCAGAACAGAGAGGGTGCCAGTGCCATAATGAAACCGAAAGAATGATGTTTTAACGTAATCTGATGTAAGTAACCATATAAGTATTTAGAGGCCAGATTGGATCAAGGACATTCCATCTGAGATAGTACCTACAGTCCTGTGCCAAATTAAAGTTCACAAGTACAAAATAGCACAACATAATTTGGTTAATTTCTTCAGCTAAAAGAACATAACAAAGGTGCAATAAGAACAATTAGACTATGCTTATAGTCCGGCAGTTTGGTGAAAAAAATTGTGGGTTTGATGATAAAAGCATGGAACTTTGCATGATGGTAGTTGAATGTATTTTAGTCAAAATTAGATATGGACTATATGATGACTGTAATGATTACCTTTTAGAAGTGTTAGGTACCCTGGAAAATCATCTGATGTTTTGTACCCAATTGCGAGTGTACTAAATTTGATGTACACCAACGGTTGTACAGTTGTTGTAACTACCAAATAAAATAGGAATAACTGTAGCTGGTATTTGTGCATATCCCCGATGATAGGAAAGCTGTGTCTGGTGACTGTATGTACCCAATCAGACAATAACCGTAGACAAGGAATGTATGTATTTGGTAATTGCGAGTACCCTGTACATGAGTACATGAACTAGTATATAATACGAATGCAAAATGTAATCACAAAATGTTTAGGCAGTGGGATTCGCTTTTATCTATTGAATTTTATTTTTGCCTACAGCTATGATCATCGATCATTATAGAAATCCCTAAAAGAACAATTGAGATTGTTGTATTTCTAAGTGAATTATATTTAGAAACAAATGTTGTGAATATTAAGATGAATCTTTCTAATAGTATGGCCAAAAGTCATCTCAAACAGAGATCGTTATCGGAGAACAAACACTATCCGATCTCTACAGAAATCCTGAGACGAAGATATGGAGATGGATAGGACGCTTCAGACAAATGGAGCCGCAGACTCTTTCCCACGGGAAGCTATGAGATGGACACCAGCATGGAAGAGGAATAGGGGAAGACCAAAGGAAAACTGGCGGAGATCAACAAATCGAGAAATGACAGCTAAAACCTGAACATGCGGTCAAGTGGAGCAATTACCTGCGGATAGAAATCATTGGCGTTCTTTAATGATGGCCTTAGTAGCAAACCTTCCTAAAGAGGCTTAAGTAGGTAGGAATATTGGTATTGGAATGTCTGTGCATGACAGTTGTGAGTACCTAATAAAGACAAGTCGTGCCTGAACCAAAATGCTGTTAGTACCCGTAGACAATCACCTGATGACTTCGGCTATCCACACAGACCAGTTTGGGATTACCTCATGGTTAGAAGTACTCAGTAGGACCAAGAACGAATGTGTGTAGTTCATTTTGTAAATATGTACGTAATATGAACTAGGAATGACTATGAGAATTCAGTAGTATCAGCTCCTTGTGGTGGTTTGTACCACGTTAGAATAGAAATGACTGTGTATGTCTATGCCTGGTGAACAAGAATGACAAAAGAGGACAAGACACGCCTCTATCTGGTGATTGTGAGTAATCAATAGGACCAGAGACTGACTGACCTTTTACTGTCATTGGTGAGGGTTTGCAAATGTCATCAGAAATTGAGTTACCCAGGTGTGAGTTACTATGGTATGTACCAAACTCCACCCAGATTGAAAATTTATAGCTATCCAATACAACATCGAATGGCTTCACGTTTGGCATTATAGGGTCTAGACCGAATCAGGGACAAATATGACAAGTGGCTGAGGGTATCCTGATAGGTTGATTATGATTATAAAGCCGGAAGCAATAGTGGCTGAGTGACAAGATGCGATGGCTGCGGGGTTGCCTTCATATCACTTAGAAACGTTGATCCAAAACTGCGCAGACCAAGTGAATCTATATTGTTTTTGACTGCCACGTATAATGTGGAGGTTGAATAAATTCTCATTCGAGTGTGGGGTTGTGGTGTTCTCAGGACAAGTGGCATATGCAATGAATGTGCAGTTGCCGTAACCTATTTTGCTGACAAGATGATCTGCGTTTCTAAGTGATATGAAGGCAACCCGCAGCCACCGCATCTGATTATGATTATACACTTACCTGGTAGTAGTGAGTGTATGTACCAAATAGGACAAATAATGGCAGTACAATGGTTACAAGATAGACCATAGTACCTGATGGTTGTTAGTAAATGTACCACTTGGTTAAGAATTACTGCATGTGTATTTGATGGTGTTCAGTATCCCAAACGTATGGGAATACCTGTATATGATGGTTAAGATAACACACAAGGACAAACACTCAATGTACTTTATAAGAGCAGAATGCTTAAAAGTTAAACAAGTTACCAATTGTCTAGGGCTTTTATCAGCTGTTAATCCACTCAAGCACCCTTTGGCATGTGAACAACCCTTGGTCATTGGGCTACCTATGTAAACTTACGTTCGTGTCTCCATAGGGAGACTATTTTTCACCTGTGAGTTTGGCAGCCAACATCATCTGCAGCGCCTAGTCCTCACATGTACCAATTTACACCTTGGTGGAGTGGAGCACGTGGGTTATTCTTGCTCAGATAATTCTACCCATTGGTCCAGACGGGGTAAAACCCAGGACCTATCGACCGCGAAACGTGCGCCGAACTCTAGGCCACCGCTCCCCTCTTGTACTTGTGCCTGGCGATGTTTTGTGCCATATTTAGCTTTATACTATGATCATGTATCCGAAACATATAAATTTCTGTCAAATGTTCATACTATATAGGTACCTAACACTGCAAAAAGGTTCTCGTAACGGTTAGCTTATCATGTCTGGTTAATTAAGGTCTTAAATCTTATTAATACATTATATGATCAATTAATTAAGTTTTGTAAAATTATAGCAATCTGTTCACGGCCATAATTTAGCAATATTATCTATATAGGTACATCTTTCAAATTGCACCAAATTCTAAATCGATTGATTCAAGACATACCCGAATTTATTGTTGACAAACATTGTATATTTATAATGCGTGTAATAACCTTATTATAAAATGCATTCTATGATATAGAGTATGTGTATTTGATTTTTTTGGCTTAAAGACAAAAATCAAGGATATAATCTTAGGTGAGGATACACAAATGCACACACGACCTGTGTTTCTAATTATCGGACAAGGGCGGCCATCTTGAAAGCATTGCCACCATTTTGATTGAACTTATTGGATGCATATTACTCTAAATCATCATCTATGGTATTGAATACTTATGCAAATTACTAAGACAATATAAAAGGTAGATTTACATATTTTGAACTTAAGTAAATACAAACGTACATGCATGTCACAAACTGGAAAATGGCGACCATCTTGAAAAATGGCGATATTATGATACTTGACAAATTGGATTGATATATAATATTGTTGGGAATAGCATTCATAACAACTATGTCAACCTGTATTATTTTCTCAACAAAAATAGTTACTCTATTCTTGTTTGTAAGATGTCAGTCCGTTAGATTTTGACAGCCCCCCCCCCCATTTTATAAAAAAATGACAATTTCGTAAAAAATGCTTGCAAGATGGATATCAAAATGTTCATGGCATCTCTTTGATTGGGTTTAAGCACATGATAGCCCTGTTTTACTTGTGAATTATTGCAAATAACATTTTCAAGGTACACTGTATTGTAATTTTCGCAATGGCGGCCATTTTGGAAATGGCAGCCATATTTGATATTTTTAAAAGTGGGTCCATATCTAATTTTGACTAAAATACATTCAACTACCATCATGCAAAGTTTCATGCTTTTATCATCAAACCCACAATTCGACTAAAAATATGCACCAAACTGCCGGACTATTACTATCATTAAGTAGGATAATCAATTTCTGATAAATCTGTCATGCGTTTTACTCATTTACACAGTCTATTCTCGGTTGCTAAGCAATTCTAGAACACCACTCAAAATCGATAGTTAGTCCATTTGACAATGTTGTCATGGTAACACAGACCAACTGATATTTTTTAATTTATGTTGACGTTTACAACATTAGATTTTACCTTTGAATAGTTTTTATCTCACTCGAACAAGTACTCCGGTCAATATTCCGTCTTAGACTGAACTTGTGGCAACTGATATAACAAACTAAATGGAAAAACATGAGGACAGTGGTTAATCATTGCTTTGTTCCGTGAGATATCGTGTTAGTCCAGGAACCAGGTTTCAAAATGGCCTTAAAATGAAAGTTTATTTACTCCATCTGGTAGAAAAAGTCGAATAATACTTATAATCAGGCTTCAGAAAAAGGTGGATGCCAGATCTGAAAATGGTGCAATGGTACAGGGGCAACGACTCTTGCGTCCGAGCTAATTTACGAATACACATGACATTCTTAATTCTGGTGTAATTTTTTTGTTGTGTATAAATTGTCATATATTTGGGTGGATATTATTCAATTAATGTTGTGCATCAAATGGACATACATATATGACCAGTTTGAAATCAAGGTCAAGGTCATTTCAAGGCGAAGTGAGAAAAATAGCTAAAAATTGATATTTCATCTCTGAGTCAGTTCTTTCTTCGTATAGCATAATTTTATGTTTGGAATCAAATTTCGTTATTTAAATGATAGCCGTGTTGGTAAGTACATTCTTTGTTAAAATAGCAATTTAATTCATATGAATGCTGGCCGAGAAGGCATTCGTTCGAGCACCCCTGGTATTCTATGATCTAATACGATTAATTGTTCATATATATATTGCTACATATTTGCATGGATATTATTCATTTGATTATGGACATCAACTGGACAAACATAAGTGACTTTCTTAGGTCAAGGTAAATTCAAGGTCAAATTGACATTTCCACTCTGTTTTTCTTCGTAAAGCATTCGATATGAATATAAGTTGCTTATGATAGCCGTGTTGGTAAGTGCGTATTCTTTCATTAAGGTGTTTCAACGGTTTTGAGTTTGGCGGAAGTTTAAAAATCACAGTCTTTTAGGTGTATTGTGAGCGTCTGACTACCGAGATCAAATAATACAAAATCCTTAATATTGATTTTTCAGCATCTTCCCATGTCTTAAAATCGCGATTGTACTGACTAGTTATTACGATTTTATACTTTTAATGAAAATACAGAAACACCCTTAGCTCAATCCTTTCGGATGATATTAATAACCTAATCTAGCGAATTGATTACAACGTATTAAGAACTTACTTCTATGCGCCCATATAAAAAATATTCAATAGTTTTAAACAGTATCCCGAACACTTAAGAGGACGGTTCTTTTGCATTTACTCCTGAAGAATATGAAACTAATACATGCAAAAGAACCCGAATTAAAACTGTAAGCACCTTGAATAATGTACTATATTTTTAAATATATACTGATCGTGAAATCTGAATACAACTCCCCTGTTTTCAGCATTTCTGAAATCGATAGAAGTGCAATCAAAATAAATTAGCTGTGCAATTGTCACGAAAATTTGCAGACCTAAGTGCAGACTGCAGACCTACGGTCTGCAAAATATTTCATTTGCAGACCCGAGTGCAGACTGCAGATGTACGTGCCAAGTTCACGCTACTATTTGAGTAGCAAAAAAAGTTCAATGAAAATAGTCATTTCTTTGTCACATTAGCTATTTAATACATATGCATGCTGGCCGAGAAGGCATTCTTTCGACCACCCAGGTAATTTATTATCTAATATTATTTAAATGTTCATGTTTATATTGCTTCATAATTGCATGGATATTGTTCATTTGATTATGGATATCAAATGGACAAACATAATTCACCTTCTGTGGTCAAGGTCAGTTCAATGTCAAATCAAGAAAAATAGCAAAAGTGGAAATTTTCACTCTGTTTTTCTTTCGTACGAGTATCATATGATATGAATCTAATTTGCTTATTGAAATGATAGCTGTATTGGTTAGTTCGTTTACCTTCATTATAACTCATTTGTTTAATGAAAATTTTAATTTCATTGTTCAAATATCCATTTTGTACAAGTGACAGTTTACGAAAACTTTTACGACAGCCCCTGGTATTATATGATGTTATGTGATTTATGTGTTTATTTATAAAGGGAGTCATATGCTCACGGTTACTATTCGTTATATTATGGGCATCAAATAGACAAACATCTAAAACCACTTTGGGGTTAAGGTCGTTTCGGTATCAAAGTGAGAAAATAGCTAAAAAAAATTCCTCTCTGTATTTGTAATTTTCACGTATGATTTGAATTCCATTTTATAAGGAAAGTGCAAATTTGATTTGTCTCACTTTTTATCAAATGGACTGTACACAATACTGCCTAAACGACCATTAATTTTGTTTACGTTCAAGCAAGTATGCAAAACTACGTATAAATGCTTGCAAAAGCACTATACCTGTCTATTTTATGCCAGTCTTGGAATATTTGTATACGCCGTTTTCACAGGGGCACTCCTTGGAAGGGTTCTCATGTAAATGCATAATTATCATTAAATCCATCAGGATTTCCAGACTCTTTGAAGACCCATTATGAACTACTTTGTATAGCTCTCTATGGCACAGTGACTGTTGTTCACATTCACCAGGACAATATGGCGTACCCACCAACGCATTATACAGCAAAACGTACGGCCTAGGTGTATCCAGTGGTAGTGAAATATCAGGTATGAAATGACTGAATAACATGGTGATAAGCACATATGGCAGTTGTTTCGCGTAATAATGCACAAGTCAATGTTTGCCCTCCCGGGGAATACAGGGGGATTGGACAGACGCATTCTTACCGGCGGGAATTTGACAACATCACCGACGCCTAGTCAAAAATTGACTTGCACATAACACATAACTTCATAACATTCGATGCCTGTATAGTGCAGTGGTGTGTATTGTATATCACATACAGTCTAGCTAAAATATAATGTGTTATTGAGTATCATTTCGGTCTGTGATGAGATATTTCATTTGTGGTAGCTAGTACTGAATTGGTTATGATATGTTTATTCTTTACAGTGATATGTACCAACATAGACATGTGATATCCGTACTAGTAACGTGTACGACAAAGATCCTGTGAAAGCTGTAACTAGCAGTGTTTTGAACCACACTAGATTCTTAAGTGGTACTTATCACTATTAAGGACTGACAGTGTAGGTCCTATGGAAAATACTAGTACAATACAACTCCTATAGTGTACACTGCGGTATAACGTACACCGGATATTGCTAGCAAGATGAGTAATATTATCAATTTTCGCGACATTTTATTGTTGACAAGGGTAAGTTGAGAGACAATTGTTAGTTTTTCTGAGTGTGTTTAATGTACATTTTATACAAAACTGTCTCCTCCATAAATTTTCCCAGCATGTGCAACCGGTAAATTGCCTGGATTACTTAAAAGGGTGATTAAAAGACCAAACTCGCATCGTTACTCACGCAGAAAGTAAGCTCGATCTGCCGAAATTAGATGTTTTTGTTTATATTTTTCGTTAAAATACTCAAGTTGAATCGAGCGAATTGTCAATCCTGTTACAAAGATTATATTTCAAATGTAGTAGTCGAAACTAATCGAAAATGAGGATGCATTGTGAGAATAAACACAAGTGTAAGTGAACAGAGTATTGCTATATGGTTGCTCCATGGTGTACGGAGTATTGCTGTATCGTGTACGGAGTATTGCTTATAAGTGCAGTGACTATTTGTCACTCAAATTGAATAAATACAAGGTATTATCAGTGTTATTTTGTAAAAATAATTTAAACTGAATAGATCTGTACCTATTTAGACTGCATTACATGGACTAATTGAAGCAATTAATGTAACAAGCTAATCCTAGCTCCAAGCCCCCCCCCGCCAATTTTATGGGAAACTTCTATTAGTAACTGTGTCTTACATACAGTAAAGTGTCATAACTGGGCAATCGCATTATACAAACACAAAACAACTACAATGTCCAATAGTTTGAATTAGCAACGTTGAATGTAACCCATAGCAAAGGAACCTCATTGCGGCATCAGAAATAGTTGAGAGATTAAAAATAAACCTCGGTGTGTGTATATATGGATGTGAAAGCCATTATTTTCCATTTGACCATAAGCATGACTCTAAACGAATTGCATAAATCCAAGCTAAATATCACAATATCCAAGCTAAATATCACATTTGTACTACTCACAAGAACACATTATGCATAAAATTCAGCATTTCTTTATTGTTAATTGCATTCATCTGCCTGATGGATTGAACTATTTTAACATAACCTTTTTAGAATATTCTTAGTATATCATATAACCCATAAGACACGACCTTATTGGTTTGCAGTCGTAATAATACGATAAAAACTGTCCATTTACATACTTTATTTTACTCATTTTATTAAGCAATACTCTGTACACTAAACAGCAATACTCTGTACACATCCGTGTATCTGTTTTGGGGTGTATCTTAGTTGTTTTTCGAACAATATTTATGAAATTCGGTCACAACATTTTGGAGTTCAATATAAACAAAATCGCCCGTTCAAAAAATCTACAATTTGGTAATACAGCCTTTCCAGAAGCTTGTACAGTACTGGTGTCAATATTTGCGAGTGAGTAACGGCATAATACTTGATCATTTTAACCTTTCTATGACCATTTGATATACGCTAGTGTTCTATAAAGTTACCAAAATGCCCGAAGAAGTTAAACCTCAATTGGGATATGCATAAGAAGTCAGTAATTAGGAAAATATCGCGTCTAAACTCACCCTGGTCTCCATTTCATGTCCTTAAAATTGATAATATTACTCACTTTACTAGCAATATCCGGTGTACGTTATACCGCAGTGGTGTAGTCACCACTGCAATGACCAAAGTGATTTAGCACTGCAATAAGTAAATAATGTCACAGATACGTGCATTTAACACAACGGAATATAGTCACCCCAGACAAAGTAGTACCAGCATCGTGTAAAACCATCTCAGGCCTAATAGCGTACATTTATCCACTACGACATAATATTTTAGAAGCCTTACGACATCATACTATGTACGCATCACCACATAATTCAGCCATACCTGGTTCTACAGGATACACAGTAATACAAAGTAGAACCCTCCCAATTCCTAATAGGTAGACATGGCTACAGGATACAGGATTCAGATACTCCAGATCCTTGGGAATAGATACCACAGCATTGCATGTCCATACCAGGTCATAAGGGATGCTCCGCGGTGTACTGCCATTTCCAGGTTAAAATATATGCGGTACTCCTCATTGCCAAGTACATGTACATGTATAGCTATCCAAAGCCACACCTCATCAGGTCTTGACACTAAATGTGTCCAAATAGTACTTTAACAGTTTGCATATTTACCAAATGTCTTCATTCTCCTTTCATAACGCAAACTACACTTAGTGGGGTACGTACGAGTAGCCATCATTGGTTTAGCCATTATGGATTTCAACTTCAGTTATTTACTACCAAATGATTGGTTTAGCCATTCTGGATTTCAAATTATGTTATTAAATTCTAAATGTATCAAATGTTCGCAAATAGTACAGTCATATCAGGCGTTATCTGATATGCTTCACTGCAAAATACAGGCCCTACTAGTATGGCCTATTAGTGTACCCACTATCACTGAGTACAGCTACCTCATACCACATTGGGTAATCAATACAATACAATACAATACAAAAGTTTATTTAGGCATTAAACAATAATTTGTTTCTAGCCGATAAATTATATATACATACATGTTATTATTTGATAGGTGAAAGTTTAACAGAGGCATGATGAAAATGGTTAATACAAGCTATATAATCCTTTGTTGAACAATTAACGTAATTTGGTAGTATTATTTATAAAAACATTATATGAAACACACTGGAAAAGAATTCCATTCATGGAGATGGCGCTCGTTTTTCACGTGGAAGTGTAGCGGTCGCTATACTTTAGTCACGTGACACTGTATATTGCAAGTATACAATATCACGTGACCGAAGCATAACGATAATATTCAGGGGATTTAAATGTGCTAGATGTTTGTATTCTGTGCTAAATATGTTAATGGGACTATTAATTGCCCACATGGTGATTTTTGATGAGGTAAGTGGTTTTTGTCCATGTTTAGTGAAGACTGTGTTTATGTTGTAGTAAGTAACAAAATGTACATTAACTGGTAGTGTGATTTGGTTTATAAGCGAGGAGACCTTAGTTACGTCCCTTTTATATAATATATTACAATGATTGAAAGAAGAACATATAAATAAGAAAACCTAGGTTACCTCGCTTTAACCGGTTCAGTAATAGGTGTATAAAATGTACATTTGGAGGATCAAATATGAGTAATGTTTATGTTTCGTTATAGAATTTGTATGGTTAATTACAAGTGGTGTCTGTAATTGTTTTGTACAATGTATTGGGTGAATACCTATTCACAGTAAACGAGTCCCATCCTATGTACACAATATAGAAACAAAGTAGAAATAATCAAAACAAAACAAACAAAAATAAACAAAAGCAAATAATAAAGTATCCATACGTATATACAAAGTGAATCAATGAATATAAGCAATGACAGACAGTTACATTATTGAGTTCTTTTTTTCATAGCGAAATAAATGAATTTAGATAAATTTACTTGTGTGCGTTTGGATTCTGAGGACATGATTTTTTCAAATTTATTTAGTGTTGGCCAATGGCAATAGTACTGAGTGAGATATTTAGTTCTTAATTCTCTGTAAAAGGGACAGACTAGGAGAAAATGGTATTCTGTTTCAGCGGTATTCATTGTACAATTAGTGCATTTTCGTTCAGATGGTGGTATATTGTCGTGACGACCGGTTTCAATCGCGAGGCAATGAGAGGAGACTCGAAATTTCGATAGTGCTATTCTATATTTAGATATTTGTATATTATTAAGGTAGTTTTCAAAACAGAAATCGTGTTTAAATAAACAATAAGTTGCGAGCTTATTCGAATTATTAATATTAGAGTACCATTGTTGATAGTACATGTCATATATTCTTTGTTTAATAATGTGCATATTGTTGTTGTCTGCGGATTGATTCAGCCATATGTCGTTTAGGCCGTGTTCTTGAAGAATTGCTTTTATTTGAGAAACCCAATTGTTTCCATGATATGTTCTTGAATTCTCTGCATCTTGTTTTAGCATATTGTATGTACTCCGAATTAAGCTATGCTCTGGTGAGTTTAATATCTTTATCCAATATTTGATCATTTTTGTTTTTCGTATGATAATTAATGGAACTCTACCTAGTTCTCCATACAAAGCTGTCACATTGGTAGAACGTTTAACGAGTAATACTCTTCGCATGAATTTTTTATGAACGAGTTCAAGGTCCGAGCATGTATAGGTTCCGATTATTTCTCCGCCGAAATGTAAGATAGATGAAACCAGGGTGTCAAACAGGTGACATTTTTGGGAATTCGGTAACTCAATATTTTTTAAAATTACAAATAAACTATTTAATGCGCGGGATGCATGTTGTGCTATGTGTTTTTGGCTTCGATGCCAGTTTCCATTTTTGTAGAAGTTTATGCCTAGGTACTTGAAAATTTTAACGGTTTCTAGTTTGGTACCATATAAATAAAAATCATGTGTTGTGTGTCTACCTTTTTCAAATATCATGACTTTAGTTTTTTGTGTGTTTATTTTCAGTCTCCAAGTGTTGCAATAACTTTCAATATCATTTAATAGCGATTGTAGGTTTTGTTTAGATTTTGCGAACACAGCTTGATCATCTGCATAAAGTAACATAAATAATCACTACTGTATGGTACAGTTCACCACCTTGTAAGCCATTATAGACTTGACTATAACGTGTCACCAATCGCTTCTTTGTGCAGCTATCCTTATCCTAGGAGGTAAGCATTACCATTTGCCAGATCGGTCAGCCAATGCTCCATCGAATATACATCACAATAAAGTACCGCCACATTCATATCAGACTTCAAGGGGTTCTCACTACCAAACAGTACACCCATCCTAGTTCATACAGATTGACTAACATATTTGGTACATCTATCCCATTCCTTATTTTTGGTACAAAGAAATTTGTAATTAATGGGGCATATAATGATGGTGACCAATCTCTAATTAATATCTAAGATCCAATCGTTCTGGGTTTATGGCTCGGAAACCATTGGTGTATTCATTCATTTGTCCTGACCTACTGATCATTGTCGTCTGCTGTTTCATACCAACCAACTTACCAAAAAGGCTAAGGATAGTAGGATCAATCATTGGGAAGGGGTTTGCTCGCCAGTCGACATACAGAGTAACGTGAGTGAAGCAATATACTTCCTCATTAAAGATTTTCATAACACTCGCAGCTAATAGAATGGATTTCAATTCATTATAACACACCCACACAAACTATTACATCGACAAGTAAACACTGGTACAAAATGTTCCGTATTGCTTGTAAAAAAACAAATGAGCCAATACATTAATTGTTACTGCATTGTTTTACCTTGAAAGGATATTGATCTTGACCTTGAAATGGTTAGTATTTAAAACAATTTTGAATACGATATTGATGTTACAACACAAACATGAGAACAAGAACTACATATCTGAGACGAAATATCATGTTTGAAGCTATTCTTCTGAATTTGACCTTGAAATGACCTTGACCGAAAACGTATTTAAGGCGTTTGTACATTAGATGTTCATAGTCAAATGCATACTGGTAGTATCCCTGAATATACATGTATGTCTCACTACATACACACACACATACATCACATTATATCATAGAATGTCAGGGGTTGTCTTGCAAGGTTTTCGTAAGCTGTCATATGCATATTAGCTATTTTCACACAATAAACGAAATTGTTTATGGAACAAATGGCATTTAATGAAAGAATATGAACTAACCAACACAGCTATCATTTTAATAAGCAAATTATATTCATATCAAATGCTATACGAAGAAAAACAGAGTGGAAATGTCCGTTGTTTGCTATTTTTCTCGATTTGACCTTGAACTGACCTTGACCTTGACCCGAAAAGGTCAATTATGTTTGTCCATTCGATGTCCATAATCAAATGAATAATATCCATGCAAATATTTAGCAATATATATATGAACAATTTAACATAACATAACATAGCATAACATACCATACGTTTATTGATTTAAGGCCTCCGGCCCATAACAATTTACAGTTACAATACATTATAATACAATGATGTCAGCACATGTGTGACACATAAGTCATGTTATTTAACAATTATTACATGGATGAGAACATTCTGTACACTACTAATTTGCATCCAGTTATAAAATATGATATATATGCAAAAAGTTTTCTTATCTTAAAATATGAGTACACATATATACATATCCATAAGCCTATACCAACCACAAAACATACACAATTAATATACAAATGTATTACATATAACAAGTAATCATTATTCATTTATCAATACTTGTTTTGTTAATTCAAATGCATAATATAAGTATGAAGCAGTTTGTTGAATAACTTTATTATTAGTAGATGCCATTAATATTATAAATTTATTAAAGTAGCATGAGTATAAAACTTTGTATGGATATATTGTTTTCTTAAATTTATATAACGTGAGCATTTCAGCATAAAATGGTATTCGTCCTCTATTTCATTTCCGTTACAAAGTCTACGGTCCCTTCTAATATTATTGTGTCTGCCTCGTTCAATTTCGAGACAATGAGCACTGCTTCGAAAGTTCGCCAAAATACAAAAAATGTATGTCTAAATTTTCTTATAGTTAAAACATCAAGATACATTGCATAGTCATATGATTCCTTATAGAGTTTGAAGTATATTAACTTATTGCTACTATTAATAGTTTCATTCCAGTTTTGTAAATATTGATCCAGCAGTCGTCTAACAAATGTTTTTAAAAATATGTTGATATCAATAATGTTTTGCGACTGTCACGCATACCCAAACCCATTTATTTGAAGGCAATTGTTCAATGTTGTTACTCAGTTTTATGCCCAATATTATCTTCATAGACTAGCATTTTATAGCACATCTTTGGGTATCGGCTGTCTGGCATTCGTAGTATTGTATACCAATATTTGACACCACGTTTCATTGTCTCTATATACAATGGGTAACGTTGACTGTCCCCTAGAACTACAGCATTGCAACTTTTCTTACTAGCACACATGAACCGTTTACATGCATAGTTCTGAAATCTTTCGAGGCACTCATGCCGATCCATACCCCAAATCTCACACCCGTAAAGCAATTGTGCACATATTTTCGTATCAAAAGTTTTAAAATACACGTGGTATGGGATTTGTCCACATGGATATAATCTGGATAATAGTGAAATTAGAACGCGTTTACCTTTACATGCCAAGTCATTCACCATTGTATTTAGAGACAACTGTTGTGTAAATTTTAGACCAACATAGTGATAAGAATTTGTAACTTCTAAGCACATTTTGTAAAGAGATACCTCTGTAGTTATTTACGTCGTCCACATTTCCCTTTTTATCCCCGCCGAAGGCGTAGGGGATATGGTAATGGTAGGCGTCATTCCGTCCGTCCGCACACACGAAAGCTACCCTAGGTGGTCGGAGGTGTGGCCTAACACAATAGAAATCTATTCAATTCATTAAAGTCTGTCCGTCAGTCTGTCACTCCTCCTACATTTCTTAAGGGAATTCAACAAAACTTTCACAGAATAACTGCTATGATGTCCTCCAGCGCATATTGTCAGGATGTTTTTATTCAACCGTTTTTGACAGAGTTATTGCCCTTTGTTGTTTTTTACATATAAATTCTTCTGTGTGCAACTCCTCCTACATTTCTTAAGGTAATTCGACAAAACTTTCACAGAATAACTGCTATGGTGTCCCCCTGCGCATATTGTCAGGACTTTTTTATTCAACCATTTTTGACAGACTTATTGTCCTTTGTTGTTTTTTTTATTATAAATTCTTCTGTGTGCAACTCCTACATTTCTTAAGGAAATTCGACAAAACTTTATAAGAATAACTGCTATGATGTGCCCCAGCGCATAATGTCAGGATTTTTTTATTCAACCATTTTTGACAGAGTTATTGCCCTTTGGTGTTATTTAGATATATAAAGTCTTCTGTGTGCAACTCCTCCTACATTTCTTAAGGGAATTTGACAAAACCTTCACAGAATAACTGCTATGATGCCCCCCCTGCGCATATTGTCAGGATTTTTTATTCGACTATTTTTGACAGAGTTAATGTCCTTTGTTAATTTGTTACCTATTTCTCATGGAATATTGTCAAAACATTTACAGAAGTACAGTTATTAGGTGCACTTGCGGATATCGTCAGGGGTTTTCATTTCGGCCATTTTTGAAAGAATTATGGCCCTTTGTTGATTTTTACATATTAATTAACTTCTGTGTGCATTCTTCATGTATGTTCACTATATAATCTTGCATCACCAACAACAATTCAACTGTAGTGGTCATCTTTATGAAGCTTTCGTGATAATATTATTAATTAATTTTGTTGTTTACCTCAATTTTTCCTTCGGCGGGGGATATGGCTGTCAGTGACTGCTTCTTGTTATGAATAGTTACTATAGTTGATTCTCCCCATGTCGCAGGGAATTCACCTCTTGAAAAGATCCTATTGAAAAGTTTACATAGAACGGGCAAGAGAATATCCAGACCGTATATGAAGAATTCAAGAATAAGTGAATCCGGTCCTGGTGATTTTCCTTTTTGTAGACCTTTAACCGCTCTTACCACTTCGTCAGCGGCTATTTCGCTATTGAATATATAGTTCTCTATTTCGTCTGCCGGTGCAATTTCATCAATATATATATTTTCGTTGATATTGTTCATACTAATATTTTGGTCGATAGTGTTTAGTCAATTGGTAAAATGGTCAATCCATTCTTCCGTTGAGATAGTATTGCTATCTCGCTTTACTGTAGTTGTCATATTTTTGAATTGTGTCCAGAATGATTTTGGGTTATTGATTGAATCCATCAACGAGAATAATTTATTTCTATAAAAAAAATTCTGTTTGTTTTAATCATATTAGATCATAGAATACTAGGGGTGGTCGAAAGAATGCCTTCTCGGCCAGCATGCATATGTACTAAATTGAAAGGTTTTAAACATGATTGATAAAGGAACTATATAGTACATTAGCTGGGTTTAAAAAATACACATTTTCAACTGCTTATGTGTAATTTACGTGACCAAAATGATAAAATACCAGAACAATCGGTACAAATAACTGTTTAATGCGATATCAAACATGAACCTTACAATGAAGTAGAGTTTAAGGAATTTTAAGTTATATTCAACCTAAAACAATGTGCAAGACATCATTGCATGAAGAGCAGTATGTGTAATATACGTTACCATTAAATCATTTTTATGCAAAGTATGAACTATTATGTTTCCTGCTTGTTCTGGGTTATCAAACTGATTAGATTGATGTTTACTCTTGGAACACATCTTTTTAAATTGGACATGTAATTTAACTTCTTAATCAAACTGTGATTTACGTGACCATATGTTACCAAATAGGAAAATGCATAATTTAATGAAATATATGTTACCATCAAACATCAAAGTATTTAAGCAATTAAAGTCTGGAATTTTATACTCTTACTCATTCTGTGTTATAAGTTTTTCTTTCGCTAAATCTGTTTTAAACTATCACAAAGCATTATTGTCAATTGCTTTCTGATTGAAATGGTGATTTACGAGACATAATGCAAAACTTCACAGGTCACTGTATAATGAAGATGTATCCACCCAGTTTGTCAATATTTTAAAATTTACAATGACATCATGTAAATGACAAACTAGATGTATGTCTAAACCTATTATTACAGTAAGTAATACTTTTTATCAATTACCACATGTTTCTATTCCCAATACCGGTACATGTTTACATATATACGTGACACATTTCACCACGGTTTGACGAGCTATTTAATCAATACCTGTCACGATTGTTTAAAATTATAATTATGCTTTCAACAAATAATCACATTAGCATCTCCGCAGTTTGACTAGATACTAGTAATGTTCAAGCATGTATTCGTTTACATACATCTTCGTATCAGGATTACAATAAGCAATAGAATACTAGTACATGCATGCACAAACAAAGGTACACTCAATTCGAGTTAAACATTATTGCCACAACCACTTTTATGTAAAAAGTTTTCTAACTTACATCAATCATTCTCAACACCTAATTACTGGTGTTATTCATTGCCACGAGGGTATGAGAGAATAGAAGCCAGATTTCCTTTAATGCTCTGCGTTCAACAAGGGAATTACAGTAGGTATCATTTTGTGTTTCGTCTTTGGTATATTGGCGAACGCCCTACGACATGGCTATCGAGGATATATTGATACCATAGTAACATTGTCAGCTATCATGCCTAGACAGAAATACCTTGCTGATTCTACCTTTACGCATTTCTAGATCCTTTTGTACTTGGTTCTTATTAGCTTTTCCACATACCTGTCTATATGTGTGCCCGCTTTGCATTCTACTCAAATGCCTCATATGTGAGGTTATTTTGAAATTATTGGCGTGATAGCAAACGACTTCGCTACCTTTGTTACCAAACACGCTGATGGACGGTTGAAGTATCACCTCCATTTCCATATCTCTTGTCATGGTATCAAAATCGACACACAGTGCGGTTGCCAAGCGTGGTTTCAAAATGAAAGGAGTTTAAAAATATGACTTCATTTGGTAATGCTCTTTCTCTTATGTCGACTGAAGCACTATATTTGACTTGGAAACGACATGTGGTAATAGGGCGAAACAAATACATACTTTAAGTAAATCCATCTGTTGTCAATAACCATGCTACTACCAAACAAAAAGCAGCCATAATTGTAGATGGCAACAAGAAACAATTGTTGAAGAGTTAGAAGTACAAACACTGTCAAATGAAGCACTACATCATGATTTGGTGTAACTGCACAAAACCATAGACCCATTAAATTGGACAAGAACATCAGGATACTACACCAAGATCTCAAAACATCTAACGACGAGGCACACGGTTTTAGAAATATATGGCTTCTGACGCACATGAGGGGAAAACTGAATAAATATGACCATACAGATAACATTGCCTCTAAAGTGGTAAATACACAAATAACTTACTCCCTAGTCAGAGATCGCGCTTCAGTTGACATTAGAGAAACAGCATTACAGAATGCAGTCATAATAGCGCTAATTCAGAGATGGGTAAATCTACAGTAAGAATTACTGCTTTCACTGTATCACAGCCAGGTTAACCATTTCGGGCTATCCTACAGTCAATTTTGATGCAATTATGAAGGAAAGCACTATAGTTGACAACAGACAATGTGACTATGTTACTACCAGACTCGAGCTGATCAAGTGTGGTTGTGACAGTACAGTCATGTCTGACTGGTCATTGTAGATGTTACCGTGCTCGAATGTACTGCACATTGTTTTGTGCATGTATGTGTCACTTGTAATAATCCCGAACCTAAGGTGTAGTTAAACTGCTAGATGCTTGAAAGTTATCTTGTCAAGCTGTAGTGATATTCCTGTGAGTTTCGCTCGAAGCTATGATTATACAGTGACCGTCGGAGTTTTGCATGATGTCACGTAAATCACTATATTGTTTTTCAAAAAGTCATCAAGTTACAGTATTGCTATGCGATAGTTTAAAACAGATATATCGAAATAAAGCCTCGATCATCTCCCTCAAATTCAGAATAAGTAAGAGTATAATATTCCAGACTTAAATTACTTAAACACTTCGATGGAATCATATATTAAATTATACTATGTATTTTTTATGTATTTTCTACGTGGTAACAGGTGGTCACGTAAATCACATTTTGTGTAAGAAGCTCAATTACATGTCAACTTATTTTTAAAAGATGCCTACCAAGAGAAAACATTGATCGTATCAGTGTGATAACCCAGAATGAATAGAAAACATGGTAGAACTTACTTTGCATATAAATAATTTAATTGTAACGTATATTTCACATACTGTTCTACACGCAACGATGCTGTGTACATTGTTTATCACTTACCATTCCTTTAACCTACTTCATTGTAATATTCATGTTTGATATTACATTAAACTGTTATTAATACCTATTAATACCGATTATTCTTGTATTTTATCATTTTGGTCACGTAAATTACACGTAAACTGTTAAAATGTTTTGTTTTTTTAAAATTCGCTAATGTATACAGTTCCTTTATTAATCATGTTTATTCCATTTCAACTAAAACATAGATGTGCTGATATTTTGACGGTAGTACAAATGTTATATGGAATTATAGTCCGTATTTAATTTTTAAAATCGCCATTTTGAAGGCCGTCTTTAACCCCTAATAAAAAAGTTCCCCAATGATGACAGAGTGTCATCAAACGGTTTTGAGACCTTCAATACCTTGACAACACAGAACAACAATAAAAAAAACTTAATACTATATAGCAAGGTTAAGCAAACAATCCCCAATCCTCGTCCGGACTATAATTAATTACCAAGAAATAAGAGAATGCCTATCCCTGGGATCATACCATTCCTAAGACAACGCCAAATCAATAATTTTATAGTGATGTTCTTTTTACTAATTCGCGTTCGTGTAAACACAAATTGTTCCAAACTTAATGATCTACCATCACTAGCTTGGTTGTTAAGTCTTAAGTTTTACAGGTATACGGCCAATATTTTCATAAGATTGTTTCATTTCCTGTTTTCTCTAAACTAATCCAATTTTATTGCGATATTCACAGAGGCAGCACGCTCTTTGTCATGAAAACGCAAAAGGCTATACGGAATTGACACAAAATGTTATATTACACGAACTACATGCATACATATTGTTGTCTGATGTTTTCTGCTTAAAATGTGCGACAATCACTCGACCCCAACCTAACTAATACTCTACATACCAATTCTAAATTGGGTTAGGCCGGATAGTCGTTTGTGGGGTTACTATAGTAACTATACTTTGTATTTGGTTGAATAAAATATTTCATGTTTTGTCAACTAATCAAGTTGGTGACTAAAAAGGTATGAGAAAATCCGACAGGGAAGGTAGCACTCAACCCAAACCGTCGAGCACAGATATCAGAAACACCACGAGACAACAACTACCCTGGGCAATGCCCACAGAAACCTATGCCAAAACGGCGACCAAATGAGGCACAACAACCCCGAGGCGTGACATAGGTTAAACACTAAGGACAGTGACCTAACATTATGCGACCTAAAGAGGCACAACTACGACTTGACCTAGTTAAAATATGGGCAAGTTAGGAATGGGGTTGGAAATAATATTACATATTCCTAGCAACTACAATGAGCAATGCCCACACATAAGCCGAAGAAACAACCAAAGATCCAAGTCCCCGCCGATAAAATGCAGGATCTTATGAAACGAAATTTTATTGCTGTCGTATGTTCCAATCAAGCGCTATAGCGATCGTCCGGGTATTAAATGAACAACCCTCGTACATGCATCACACCGTTCAACCCGATACATAGAAAACAGTTGGCACATAGAAGACAGTTGTCAGTGTTTATGTACGCAAAACTCGCGGAAGTAAGTATTGCTTGTTTTTATATTCCTTTTGCAGGGTCTGAACAAAACAAAGTGTGTACATTTATTTGCAGTTAAAAGAGGTATCAGTACAAAAAATTCTGAGCAAAACCGTTAATTATTTAGGGAGAAATAATGAAAAATGTATGCGATTTTTAACAAAAAACGCGTTATTTGAAACTTTGATCCCCAAAAATGTATTTTTTGACAAATCCTTACCCTTTGACTTATACTATGACGAAATTACATCCATCACCCGTCTATATGCAGATTTACACACTTTTATTCGTCCTTTTCGCCGAGATACAAGAGTTTAAACATGACATGGTGTCATATTTTTGAGAACAATGGAGACAGTTGATGATTAAAAAAGATCACATAGAAATCAGTCGCAAGGGTATAGATGATAACAATGAAGACAGTCTGAACGCAACGTTTTTGGAGCGCAATAACATTGAAATAATTACGGTATACTTATGTGCCAATGTGTATAACTGGATTTCTATAATGCGCTACCAAAGTACCAATGATTTTTTTTTATAAATGCCAGTCACACTCATCACAGACCTGACTCAACGTATGAACCGGGACGCAATATATATGCTTGTTTTGAACATGTTTAAAATAAACGTGGTAAGGTCGGGGGCTTCCTGACCAACGCAATTCCGTCACGTTTTTTCCACGTTCACAAATATTCTCTCCGATTGACAACGATTTGTCATGATTTGGACATTTTTAGATCTATGAAGAATCGTATGTAAATTTGACCTTTAAATATATCAAAAACGTCTATCGGACATGAAAGTCGAACCCCTTTCGGAACATTTTTCATACATGGCACCATGAACAAGATTGCGTGTTTTTCTATGTCGCTGTTGGAAAGAAGCCTGTGTTTTCGCCTGTGTATTTTACGTTATGAAAGCATGTACAGCATACGTATTATACCCTAGAGAACACAACAAAGAAGTTAATTAATGGTTGTGTTATTTTTTAACTCCAGTACTACATATTTACACATACCAACTCTCCAAAAACAATATACTATCAATACATTTATGAAACCGGTATGTACATCATAACATGCTATTTCGTTTATACTATATTTTACTTTTATATATCTTAAATCATTTTTGAATTAGAAGTAGAAAAGCGTGTGGGTATTATTGTTACTGTCACCAATCTGACTTGGAACCTATGACACTACTTTATAATTTGACATATGCATCTACATAAAACCCGGCTAAATATACATGTGTTAGTACATGCATTGTACTGACGTGTTCGTCACGTAAAATACGAAAGCAACTTATCCAACTTATCCATAAAAACAATAATAAAATACTACAAGTTGTGCAGTAGAGACAATTCTGACCTAATGTTATTACAGTTTTTGGTAGACAATTTACAAAAAAACAAAATCAATGCATATAGTGATTATAGGGATGAGATTACGTGTGGAATGAAATATTGTCACGTAAAATACTATTGTAGGGGTGAAATAGCATGAAAGACTAATTTGGAACAAAACTAATGCTAACTAAAGATTGTTTAAGCATCCAAGAACGATTTATCTGTTAAAATTACAGCTTAAAATGCTAAGCATGGCTTATAGCTTCACCATTGAACATCTATATACTGTCATGTAAAATACCAGTCTTGAAACAATTAACAAACGTCAAGCCTTTATTCTGGAAGCAAAACTTGTGTACACATAACTCAGTTTTATCACACATTATTTCTGAAATATATCCAGTAACTAATTATGGTTATTTTTCTGTTGTGTTTCCATGAAAGTCATGTGCAGTCGTCTTGAAAGTTGAAAAAATTAATTTGTTTCCAACGAGACACGAGCTCTTCAAAATTGTACAGTGAATATTTCGTTTTTATTCAAATCCAATGAAAGAAAATATTATATAGTGATAAAAACTTGAGCAAATATTAAATAAAGCATTGTCAGCATGCCAATAATCAATTGTCATATTGGCTCAAATAACTCTGGATTTTTATTTGTATTTACGTGACGAAAGTTATACGGTTATCAAACCCATGATTGCTGTAATAATTTACGCTTTTTTGCCAAGTTGTGAAAGCTAATAACTTAATTTATATTTTATAAATGTAATAGCATTGCTTCCCATCAAAATCAATGATTGCAGTAATTTAGTACACTTTATGTAACTGCACAGACTAAAAATTATACACATTTTTACTCTTCTCATATCAAATGTCAAATAGTTAGTTTGATTTACATGTAGATTGCACAAATACTAGTTGTTTAAAGGTAATACACTCTAAAACCATGTTATAAGTCATCAAATGTAAAATTCAAACGTAGGTTCAAAAAGAAATCAAAATATTGAAATTAAATTTTACGTGACACTAAATTGTATTTTACTTGACGAACAAGATCATGCTGACCAAGCAATAGAATACACTATCGGAATAATTCTAGAATATAAATTGAGGTACACCAATGTCTTTCAAGATTAGATATTTAGTATGCCCTATATGTCAATGGTTGACTATTTCTGTTGATTAGCAAATAATAGACCATTCGTGGTATATGTGCCGTAAAAATTCAATGTTATTCTAAGTATGTGGTATTTCCATGCATATATTGACTGTAAACATCAAATGTGTCACAATGGCACAGAGAATAAGATATATTCCTTATCATTTTTATCGTTGTAATCACGTTTGTTTTAAAAACCCGTCACGTAAGTATACAGTCACGTACAACTTTTTTCGCACTAAGATGTATTTTTTCTTCATTCATTGTCTATTACAGATGATGAACTTTTCTATACAGTTAAATCCAGCATGTGCCAGACATTTTACAAGGAATAAATGACCATTCCATAATAAATAAGCGAGTTGTGGCTGTCACGTAAGAATACAACATAAATGTCCCAGTAAGGTACATGCTTTAAATAGACTGACGTATAGTTTTTGTTCGTGTATTTTGGTAAAAAATATGTGTATTTATCGATAGTGCTTCTATCAATAAAAAAATAATGGTTCAAATAATTTATAAATTACCACAAGCGTAAGCGTTGCAAAATAGTGTCACGTAAAATACTTCTTGTGGGCGACACAAACTCTGTCGAAAAAATATCAAAGCAGCAAGTGCATAGCACTCTCGCGCATTTATGAGTTCATTTTCCAAATTATTTGCTTACATATAAACAACACATTTAAGATGTTTTGACTAGTTACTAATTATGAGAAGCATTTAAATTATATATTTTGTGTGGGGTGTCATAACTTGGGGGCTTGTATATTTTTTCAAGTTCATTATTTCTAATATGATTTGTATTTATTTTTGAGGAACTACATAGTATTAGTGATAGAAATTGATTTAAGACTTCTCATACTCGATAATTCGTTTTTATAAACATTATTATAGTGGTGAAAGGCAGTTGGCTCAAATTTTGAGAATGCGCAAAGAGTGTGAATGGCATTTATCAAATAAGAGCATTGGTAGTTTGGTAGCGCATTATAAAAATCCAGTTTAACATATTGGCACTTAAGTATACCGTAATTATTTCAATATTTTTGCGCTCCAAAAACGTTGCGTTCAGACTGTCTTCATTGTTATCATCTATACCCTTGCGACTGATTTCTATGTGATCTTTTTTAATCATGAACTGTCTCCATTGTTCTCAAAAATATGGCACCATGTCATGTTTAAACTCTTATATCTCGGCGAAAAGGACGATTAAAAGTGTGTAAATCTGCATATAGACGGGTGATGGATGTAATTTCGTCATGGTATAAGTCAAAGGGTAAGGATTTGTCAAAAAATACCTTTTTGGGGATCAAAGTTTCAAATAACGCGTTTTTTGTTAAAAATCGCATACATTTTTCATGATTTCTCCCTAAATAATTAACGGTTTTGCTCAGAATTTTGTGTACTGATACCTCTTTTAACTGCAAATAAATGTACACACTTTGTTTTGTTCAGACCCTGCAAAAGGAATATAAAAACAAGCAATACTTACTTCCGCGAGTTTTGCGTACATAAACACTGACAACTGTCTTCTATGTGCCAACTGTTTTCTATGTATCGGGTTGAACGGTGTGATGCATGTTAATATCATTTGTGTAATATTGAACCAATATTTGTCCACTCTAAACACTAAGTTTACACTTTTTGCCAGCTGGTTCATCCTATTCATTTTTCACTTCTACATTTTGTTTAACTTGTTGTTGTTATCTAGCTTATCTTCATCAACAAACAGGTCTTGTCATGCTTTTATCTCTACCTCCTTTTGAATTTGTTTTAATTTTTTGTTTTCATTTTCTAGTCGTGCTATTTTTAACAGGTGTGAATGCAAGTGTGGGCTGCCACATTTTGTGTTCTCACATTTTGGATTAAAATCAATAGAATTACTGCAGTGGTTGCTGTGGATTTTGCTGTGAATGTTTATGGAAGTATTCTTTTTGTATATGTGTATTTTTTGTGTTGTAGTTGTTTGTAGATTTTGAGAAATTTTGAGTTTTGTGTAAATATTTAACAATTTTGTTCATTATTTACCTGTAAATATAAATGTATTTGCCTGAGGTATAGCCCGTATGAGATTGGGAAACTATCACCTATAAAACCTGATATAGATAAACCATGTTTTTTTGAGCCGTGACTAATTCATGCAGGAAGGTTTATTTGCCCTCAAAGGGACGTAAATGTATAGGGTATGCATTAAGACTTAAGGTGATTCACCTGTGTTGGATTTTTCTGTACAAGTTATATAAACCTGTTATATTTATAAAAAAACCATTTACAACAATCATTCTGGAAAATCCCAACAGTTTTGCTCGGCTAGTTTTTAAGGTATTCTTTGATTTTAGGGCAACCCCTAAAAAATGAAAATTGTAATTTACCGAAAATGTTTTGTTCAATCTTCATAAAATTTGGTATGCATACAATTTCGTATATAAGGAATCAAACAGTAATGTTTATGTTATACTGTGCAAGTTATATTATTTTTGAAATAATATTTTAAAATATGTAAACTTTCGTTTTTGAGTTTAACATGATAAATCATACTGATTTGATGCATGCAACAAGTAGGGTGACAAAGTTTCACGCAAACATTTGATGACGATTGATTGGCTAGTTTATTTTAATTGCATTTTAAGTGATTTCAGAAACGCTAAAAACAGGTGAGGTGACAACATTAATCAATGTTTTGCATCCGTTGTATTCGTATTTTGCGATTATTCTATTTTCAAAAATAGTGCACAATTCAACGTGCTTACAGTTTAAATTCGGGTACTTCTGTGTGTATTAGTTTATATTATTCAGGAATAAATGCAAAATAGCCGTCTACTAAAATGCTCGGGATATTGTTGAACAGTTTTACTACGTTGTTACCAATTTGCTAGATTATGTGTTTTATATCATTTGGAATAAATCATCCGTAGGGATTGAGCTAAGCGTGATTCTGTATTTTCATTGAAAATATATAATCGTAATAACTATTCAGTACAATCGCGATTTTAAGACGAAAATCAAATTTAAGCACTTTGCATTATTTGATCTTGGTTGTAATACGTTCACAGTACACCTAAGTTACTGTGATTTTTAAAAGTTAATGTGATTTTTAAACTTCCACCAAACTCAAAAGCGGTGATACACCTTAAACATTAGAATTATTTTGTAATCAATGAGAGTAACTAATCCATAGCTATGGAACGCCTTAACTGTCTTATATTAGCAAACAGTTCGCTAGTATGTCAATATGGCAGAACATATATGCATGCGACCACAATATAATGGCTAAAATTATATATATATAAATATGAAAGATGAATATATAATGGCAAAAACATTAATATTGTATGTTAATAAATGGACGATTTGATATTAGCCCTCTTATTTGATCAACGTCTGTCCCGAGGACAAATAACAGGGTTAATATAAAATAACCCATTTATTGACAATTTAATTAAATAAGTATCAATTATTTTAAAATTTGCTTCGCATGTAACTGCGAAAAAATTCAGATTTTTGCATCCAAATAAAGTCCAAATTGTAGCAAATGATCTAACTAAGAAAATGAATACCCATATGACATGTTTCCGTTCAGTAATAAAAACGTTATATACATTTTAGTGAGTAAAAATCGATTCTCCATAATTTCAGCTGTAAATCTATATCACTTTTTGGCCCTGTCTATTAGCCAATCAGATTGCTTTATAGGCAGGCCAATATTAATATCACTTTTCGGCCCTGTCTATTAGCCAATCAGATTTTATAACACATTTCGGCCCGGGTCGATAACTGATATAGATTTTTTGCCCTGTTCTGTTCTGATATAGTGGAAGCATGGCTTTTATTAGACTATGGCAATGCTGTTTTAAAGGGCTAATAATTGATAGTTGTTTAAAAATAAGGTTTAACTTCTTTACATGTAGATACAACTTGAATATATAAAGGCATAACTTCCTTATATAAATATAAAACATCAATATATAAAGGCATAACTTTTTTATATGTAGATAAAACATTTTTTATATTTGTATTATATAGTGGTCGCATGCATTTATGTTCAGCGATATTGATATTATATCGAACTGTTTGCTAATATAAGACAGTTAAGGCGTCGCATACATGGCGTTTAACCAGGTATATTCACATAAAAATATTATCATGACTGCAAAATGTGATATTCTGTCACGGCTCAAAAAACATAGTTTATCTATACCCATACATTGACAACATTAAAACAGTTAGGAAAACTTTAGTTTAGGGGTACTAGAGGGAAGTCGGTGTAAACGAACATGGAACTTGAATGATGGTATAAATTTAAAAAACATTCAGACACTTCCCTAAGAAATACCTACTATAGTACCAATTTTATTTCCTAGAACCATTCCTGAAAATTCCAGAACCAACCCCGAAAATCACGGAACTAATCCTGAAAACGACAATAGTTCCCTACATCATGACTTGACAAAGATCAAATGCGAATCACTCACTGCTTGCAAAGGCCAAACTTATATAAAAGTCTGTTGTGTAAATCTAAGGTCCGTCAAAAGCCTTGCCCTTTCAGATTACGTAGTATCGAATGGTTATGATATTTTCGCTCTAACTGAAACATGGCTTGGGGGATCCTCCAAGAAGTCTTGCATTGCCGAGCATGTTCCAAGTGACTACAAAATAAAACATGTCCCTCGCTGTGGACGTGGCGGTGGAATAACAGTTGTATACAAAACTTCATTAAAAATTCAACTTCTTACTTCTCCTAATGATAAAGTTGTCACTATTTTTGAACACATGGAATGCACGGTATCCATTAAGAACTATTGTGTATAGACCACCACCAACTTGTAAAAATGGTCTAAAAATTAGTACTTTTCTGGAAAATGAGTGGCCATCCTTTCTGGCCAAACTTGTAACAACATAAAGTAACATCATAGTTGTTGGGTATTTGAACGTCCACCTAGACAATCCAATGAATTTAGACACTGTGAAGTTCACATGTATTCTTCAATCTTGCGGCATGCGACAGCAAGTCACTGGGGCAACACACGTGGCTGGTCACACATTGGATGTGGTAATCGCAAGAGACACTGACACTTCTGTCTCACATGTAGAAATATCTGATCCTGGTCTACCTGACAACAATGGAAAGAGCTCCCGTGATCATTCTGCAGTAGTATTTAAAGCTTGCACTGCTAAACCTGCACCTAAGAAAAACATTAAATCTAAGAAAGTTAAAATCCATTGATATCAATGAATTCAAAAAAGACATTGAATCCTCAGATATTTTGAGGAGTGGGCTGCACATTCAGATCTACAGATAAGTTTTTGGACCAATGAGTGATTCACTCCACATCCAGACTTTAATGAGTGAAATCACTCTCAAGAAAAAACTCAATTCTTTTTATTTAACAAGAAGAGTGACACTGCAAAATTCTTCAATTTTTATTGAATTTGAATAAACAAAATAAAAGAGCAACAAAATAAAATAGCACCACAGAATAACACTACTCGTGTTATAGTACACTAATCAACAGTAACTGTTCTTATGTTATGTCTATGGACATTTTCCGTTAGCTGAGCCTGATGATCTTGGCTTGTATTGCTGAAATAGTATCCCTTTCCTTCGTTTCTTCTCTCTATACCAGGATTTCACAGCTGCTTCTGGGTCGTAAGTGGTGAAGTCACAACCACACATCTGAATCTACATCAGATTATCCAGACTCTCTTCCTTCAGTGAACTTCTGTACTTGGTCTTTAGCCTGTTTTGGTGACTTAAGCTCCGTTCACACACCTCACTAGATACAACAATAGACATAGCTATTATACACAGTTTAGCTATTTCTGGCATGACTTCTCTGTGGACTGTCAAAACCCTTTAACACACGGTCTGTGTTTGCTTGTCTTTGTAAGACCCTTTCAGCATCCCTTTTAACAGAGGTCACTCCTTCTCAAGTTTATTTCTATCCAAAAGTGGAGCCAATTGATTTTCTTCCACATGGTCATCTTTAGTCACTTTTGTCGTCTTTCCTTCCCCATACAACTCTGCTATGGATCTTAGAGCATCCTCAAGTTCTTCATTTTCTGCAGCATTCTGGACATCAGGCTCTAACAGGACACTCAGATTTGTGAAAATCTCACTATCAGATTTCCTAAATCTAAGCCTTATATTTTTCCGTAGACTAGTGACATAGTTTTCTAAGTTAGATAATTGGGTGTCTATCTGCTCAGAATAGTAGGTCAGCTTTTCTTCATTCATATACGCTGATATTTTCTCATCTTCAGCCTTGAATTCTACCCGCGTTTTCATTTTCTGCAGAGAATCCCCATCCTTAGTTTTAATACTGTTCAGTTTTTCAACTGTTCCGTCAACCAGTGGCTGGATTTCACTAAAGCCAATATTCTCTTTCTGCATATTTAGACTCAGTGAGGTAACTATTTCATGAGCATCCAGCATGAAAGCCACTAACATCACTGTCTTGTACCTTACAAAATACTTATACAGTCCATGAGCTTGTGAGTTCTTTTCAGCAGCAAAAGCTGAGAGAGTCAAGAAAACTGATCCATATGATTCATACACTGCTTTTACAGCATGTTTCAGCCCCAACCATCTGATTCCATGTGGTTCTTTTAGTGAAAGCTCAGGCTCATTAAGAATCTCCTGCATTTTCTTGACTTTCAACACTCTGGAGCTCGAGCTGCTCATGAATATATACAAAGAGTTAAACTTTTCTCTAAATGATAATATCTCTGTGTTGTGTTAAATGGAATCTGAAACTGCCAAGTTTAGTCTATGAGCTATGCAATGTGTTTGCATCATAAAGGGAGAGTATTTAGCTTTCATCTGTACAACTACGAGAGGTGTTCAACTTATTTATGAACAGAAAATGAAAATCAATTCTGTCTTACTCTAACAATGAAATTGAATAAAAACTTTTATATTGTATAAAGTAGTGTATCAAGAAGTATATATAATAATTGTAAATTGCCAATACGTTACGGTTAAATCATTATCAACATTAGGGTAGAGGGTGTTGTTATTTGCGTTTTGAAGGTCCGAAACTCGTAATAATTACGTTTACATTTTCCTTCTTTAATCGTTGTTTTAGTATCAACCAGATGGAAAATTATATTGTTAAAGCATGAGAAGACTTCGACATCCACTATTTGGTTATAATATATATCAAAGTTATATTCTTAAGTTTTTTTTATTTGGCGTTGTATATGGTGACTTGAAGCTGAATCTGGACGAAACACTATGTTCTTGGAACAGTCACTAGGAACGATTCGTAACACTTTTTTGTTGAAAACCTGATTTGAAACGGTTCGTACATAGACCACAGCCTTCAATTTCGTCAATTTGATATTGATTTTGATGTGCGTATTTCCATAACAACAAACCCAATGCCATTCCATGAAAACGGCCGCGAACACACAATGCTGGACAAACACGAACTTCTCCCTATCCCTGTGACCTTTTCTTAAATAGCATACCATAATCTATCATAACATTCTTTAAGATTGCAGCATTGCTTCCCCATAATAAAACAATTTTTCCACATAATGTTGTTTATTTCGCATTTCTAGATTCCAAAACGTTTGGCTGCGAGACATGTTATTCTTGATTTTCAGCGTAGGAGCTTCGCATTTTCGCAGAACTATGCATTAAACTATTTCGAAATAATGTCACTGATAGTTTCTATGGACACTCCCATCTGTGGTACTATTCCACGTTTTGCTAATGGATTTATCATAGATATCATAAAACCAATTTAACTTTATAGTGTACGTTTTGGCAATGTTGGGCAATTTTCAATTTTTGGTGCCATTTCACCATTCCTGGAAACAGAACTTTAATAACGCGTCTTACGACAAATATTACTGATGTTCTCATCAAAAATGCTAAATAAAAATATACAAACACTTTCTTGATGCTTATAAAGGGGCCTTTTTGTCTTAAAAACAGGAAAAACAACATCATCTACTAAATTGTTGTTTTAAGCTTTAATCAAATGAAATATACAATGTATGATGAGCATATGTTCAACTTAAAACATTTTCTCGCATGGTTTAAAAAAGATATTTCAATTATTTTCATTCAATATTGCACAATCGGTGTTCATGTTTTGTTCATAAATAAGTTGAACACCTCTCGTACTCCTGATTTGTGGCCCAGCACAGTTGTAGCTCCATCAGTAGCAAGGGAAACCATTCTAAAAGGGTCTAATTCAAACTTTATTAGTGTTTGTTTTGACAATTGTGTGTGCCTTGCCATCTTCAACTGAAATATGTGTAAGGGATTTTGTCACTGGCTCACCTTGTTTGACATACTTAACACATGTAGACAAGTGTTTCTCCACGGTCAAATCAGTGCTTTCATCTAACGTAACAGCAAAAAACTCAGACTTAGAAATGTCAGAAACTATCTCTCGCTGTAAGTCAGTTTTGATGCAAGACTGCATCTCACTTAGGGTGTCCCAGCTTAGATTTTTGTACTTGATATCAACACCATTAAGTCTCTGTAATTCAAGCAGATTATTGACTTGACTTGTTGGCAGTCCTTCCTTTGCTGCGTAGAATACTGTGCGAAATAATTTGATTTCACCAGTTTCTGGCTGTTCATCACAGGAATCAGGCAGACAGACATTTTTGTCCTTTTCCAAGTATTGGCCACATTTTTCAGCTGCTTTTCATGCTATGTGGAGATATCATGACGGGACACACTTGTTTTCTGAAAGATACAAGACCCTTCCTGTGACCAGGTACTAGGAACTTTACCCTGGATGCATACTTTACATTTCATTATCATATCTTCGTCTGTACCTGCAACACTAATGCAATATATTAGTAAACAGTACAAGATAGATATGTTATGTCTCAAAGGTGACACTAATAGTCTTCGCATGAAGTCTGTGATGGACCAAAATATGTTTATAGTCATTTACACGTAGTTGGCTGGTCACAGTATTGGGGATTAGTGTACAGACAGAACAGCAGTGTGCTCATATAACATGTAATGACTGGTACAGTGGATAATAGGATCATGTTAAATATTTTATTTTGAAAACACAACCACTAAGTGTGGTATGCCTAAATACTGTGCAAAAGTAACTTCATCCATATTTTGTTGCTAGCTTATTAACGTGTAAGCCCGTTTCTTTGGCCAAGTGACGGGTAACAGAGTAAACAAACCTCATTAAGCTGATCAAACTAAACCTCATCAAATATACCAAAGCTATAAAATAAAGACAGAAGATAGATGTAGGATAAACTGTACCTATCACATCCAGCCATGGAAACTCTAATTTCCAGCTCTCAATCGTTTTCGATGATACCTCTGCGTGATGTTTCTTTTTCAATTTCGGTTCGTCTTCCGTTTCTACTCGAGCGATAACATTACTAACGAGGCCTTTAATGATTGGACTAACGATTGACTCACTCGTACCTTCGTCATGTTTGAAGAATTTGAAGAGAGAGTTCTGATTTGCAGGAGAATTAGCGCACAATTTGCGAATACTGCCAACTTTTCTGGACGACATTTTACTGGCGCACCGGTTTTCAACCGCAATTCTCGCGCATATTTCGAACGAAGATTGACGAAAATTCCGAATGTACGGCGAGTTGTGTCTAAAGCCCAAAACGAACAGGTAACGCGGATTATTTGACGAGTGGCATACGTCGACGCACTGGATTCGATTGGAAATGCGTGATCGGCGTTTGTAATGCGTTTTACGACGCATAGAAATATTTTTAATGCGTTTTTTGTTAATTTCAATGCGTACTAATGCATTCACGCACCTTATATGTAGCTCTAGACACATCCCAAACGTTGATGAACTAGTTGAGGTATATACCCATGGGCCATCATCACTAATTGACAAGCATGCTCCCATAAAATCTAAAACCATAGTTTTAAGACCCTCCTGTTCATGATACACTGAAGATCTACAGGACGCCAAACATCTGAAACGAAAATTTGAACGAAAATGGCGAAAATCTAAATTGACAATAGATCATGAAATATATAGGTATCAATGTTCGGTAGTCAACAAAATGTTGATCCAATCCAAAGCATCCTATTACGCAGATAAGATAGAGTCTTTTGGTCGTGACCAGAAAGGGTTATTCAAGATAAATCTAAACATCTGATGGGTGAAGAAAAAGAAGTAGTATTACCAACTGATAAACCTGCTAAAATGCTTGCTCATGATTTCAGTGATTTCTTCATTAACAAAATAGCCTCCACTTTTCAGTCAAACCAACAAAACGACGGCGTTGAAGTCGATACTTTGTTCGAAAAAGAGCAATTGTCAGATTTTTGTCCAACATCTGAGGTTGAAATCCGTAAACTAAAAAATAGATCACCTAGTAAATCATGTGAACTTGATCAAATACCAACATAGCTGTTAAAGGATTGCTTGAATGAGCTACTGTCATTATTAACAAGACCACTGATAAAGAAGCCAGGACTTGATAAAAAAGTACTGAAAAATTATAGACCTGTGTCAAAACTACCCTTCATTTCCAAAGTTCTTGAGAAGGTAGTCGATGCTCGACGGAAGATCATTTAACACTGTATGATCTCCACGAGGAACGTCAGTCAGCATACAGAAAATTCCACTCAACTGAAACGGCTCTTCTTCGTGTGAAAATGACATCCTTTGCTCTCTAGTTCAGAATAAAGCTATGTTCCTGGTAATGCTGGATTTATCAGCAGCTTTTGACACCATTGATCACAACACTATTACGCCGACCTGACAATCATTTCGGTAGAACAGGCAAGCCATTAGAGTGGATGAAATCATATGTGTGTGACCGTTACCAGACTGTCTGTATAGATGGGGAACTTTCAAAACCTGTACTAATGAGCTATAGTGTAACACAGGGTTCTGTGCTTGGTCCGAAGAACTACATTATGTACACAAAACCAGTAGAAAACATCAATTGCAACATCATTTCTATGCCGATGACTCCCAATTGTATATGTCATCAAACCAAAAGACTGTGTCTCGCGAGAAGAAACACTGCAACGAATTGAAGCTTGTCTGAAGGATATCTTTAACTATATGAAAGAAAATTTGCTGAAAACTTAACGCCGAAAAAACAGAGGTAATCCTGTTTGTACCGAAAAGGAATGCCAGTTCAGTTGACAATCTCAAGGTAAAAGTTGGCGATGCTGTGATTAGACCAACGCCGATGGTGAGAAACCTCGGGGCCATGTTGGATTCGCATTTGGACATGGACAAACATGTAAACTGTGTCTCAATGTCGTGTTTCATGCAGATCCGACAAATTGGTCAAATCAGACAATACTTGCCTGTTGATGCAACAAGATCCCTGATCAATTCTTTAGTAATATCGAGACTGGATTACTGCAATTCATTACTATGTGGCACCCCGAAAATCATTCTGAATAAACTACACATTATTCAAAATACAGCTGACCTCCTCATTACACGGACACCGCGGTACAATCATATCACTCATCACAGGGTTTTGACTCATGTTTTCAAAGCAATACATGGAAAATCGCCTGGCTACATCAGAAGAATGTTAGAAGTATATACTCCACAAAGACAGATAAGGTCTCAAAATGATTCTGTTCTCCTAGTTGTGCCAAGGACGAGGACTGTGACTTACGGTGACCACTGTTTCACAGCTGCTGCACCGAAACTCTGGAATGCACTGCCAACAGCGATCAGAGACAGTAAAACACTACCGTCCTTCAAGAAAGCGATGAAAACGCACTATATTACTACAGCTTGTTCATGCTGGTTATGTGTATGTTCCCACTAACTTTGTGCCCTACCATTTGGCCCAAAGACCCACATTTTCACAGGACTATAAGCCCCCTCCACCTATCGGTAGATCCCTACTACTGAGTTTAGTAGGGCCCCGTCTACTGCGATGAATAGATACATACTACTAGGTTGAGTAGGGCCCCGTCTACTTGGTTAAATAGAGGCCCGTCTACTTGGTTAAATAGAGGCCCGTCTACTGGGTTAAGTAGAGCCCCGTTAAAAGTGTGATCAGGTCTTGAAGAAAGTATGTTATTTCTTCGACCTTTGTAACTCATATGATGATAGTAACTTTATGTCATTTGTGAGTCAACCCCCTTCTAAAGGAAGTATCATTATTCCGTTAAGCATTGAGGACACGTGGTAATGGTAACTTGACGTTATCCTTGTCCTTGTCGAGGTTCACATTCAGTTAATACCCCTACAGATAATCAAATCGTTGTACGCCACTATTTTATTGTAGCAAAGTATTTCTTTATACCATGTCTCCTAAGTTTTATCTTGCATTTCGTTTCGGCAATATGATACTGATAGGAGATTAAATAGCTTTGATAAAATTGTATATTTTATGTACATTATATATTGTTTTAACCATGTATTAGTCATGACTGTACAGCACGTTTGAACGTGTGTATACATGAAAAAAGGGCTATATAAATATGGTATAATAATAATAAAATAATGATAATAATAATAATAATAGTATTTTACCCGTTTGCATAAATGAGTGGTAGATATGTTTTATAGATGATTTATAAATTTGTCCATACTTGTAAATTTTATGTTTATGTTTTAACCATGTCTGTCTTAGTCATGATTGTACAGCACTGTTGAACGTGTGTACACATTGAAAAGGCCATATAAATATGGTATAATAATAACAACAGTAGAGTTCCATTCTCTTTACTTTGCTTTGGTCTTGCCAACAGTGATCCGAATGTCATTCCAGTTGTTTTATTTCGTTTACGAGCTTCTCCTTGTTTTTTCTAACCCAGTTTGATTTCTTGCAATCAAAGTGAGTGAGGCAGGTTTGGCTTTTGCTTGCTAACTGCTGCAATGATGTTGCACATTCGTCAACATTTTTTATTTTGCCGTTCATCATATGCAACACCCAACAACTGGAGTTCCATATCATGAAACAAGCTGCCACCAAGGATTGGAAGTGATATACTGTACAAGTATACTGTGGAAATTTGTTGATATGAATGTTGTCATAGCTCAAAACTAATAGAATAATTGAAGTAAAGAACAAATGCAACACACAATAATGAATAAGACTTTAAACATAACATAATTTGGAAAAACAAAATTCACTTACCTCAAAATACTTTTGTTTCATATGTAAAAACTGAGCGTGCATCATGATTAAAAGGAAGAGATTACACGCAAAATCCAGGATCTTCGGTCAGGGGTGCGTAAGAAAATAGCTCGGGTCCATGGGGCCGCAGGGCCCCTGGTAGGTCTAGGGCAAAGTCCTAGTATGGGGCCCCCGGGGGCGAAGCCCCCTGGAATCTTCCAAAAAATAGCAGTTTAGATACCAATTGAAAGTCAATACTTAAGTACTAGTTAGTACACTTATCATCGATTCTACGATTATCAAAGTTATTAAATAAGGGTGGCAAACATTTGGGATGGAAGATGGGGGGGGGGGGCATTTAATGATATTAGCGTAACTATGATGAATGTTTATGTAAAAACCATATAAAATGTAAGTTATTTCTACTGATTCAAAGTTTGTTTTGCTTAATAAAATTAATGTTAATTAGGATAGTAAATTAAAAAAGTAGGGGTATTGCGGGGAGCATGCTCTCCCAATCTGGTGCATTCTGTGTGGACCTAGATACCTTATTTGCTATTGAATAGGGCATGAAATTTCTACAAAACCAGGCTACCCGGTAATTTAAATGTTTATTTTGTAAATCATTTTACTTTTTCTTGCACCTAAATGGGAAGCAATTTAAGGCGGGGGTACGAAGGGACCGTCCCCCATTTGATTCGCCTATGCTTAACGTTAATAGTATAAGTCCAGAAAGGGACATTTATCTGCCAAAACCAAATCAAAGTTATTGGACAAGTATGTGAACAATTCCATTCAGTGGTTACAGAGATACCAGCTTACGTACAAAATCTTAACATTTTTATACAACACAGGGACGCCAACGCCGACGAATGGGCGAGTACAATAGCTCGGGTAATCTTCGAATAGTTAAGCCTACATGGAATATTGGGTAACCAAATGTGTAGCCTCGTTAAATAAAGTCTTTACTTACTTACTTACTAAAACTGTTAATACATACGCTGTGTACATAAAGCATTGTGGTTAATAAATGATTGTGACACTTCTCTTATACGCCATATATTTAATTAAGAATTGACAGTAGTCATTCAAAATAGACACTCGGTCTACTATTATCAAGCTTTGATGATGAGCGTGTTACATTAAACGTGACGTTTACTGTACGTCATGCTGTATGAGGAAATTGTAGCATTGTAGATGGTTTTTGATGCTGCATATTACATGACAACCTGTACTTACATTTTCTAATTACGATTCACCTACGTATGTACAGCTTCCATGGACGTATGTTGCCTTTTCTATCAGTATATCAAATTTACTATCTACACAATATAAATTGAAAACAGTCACAATGCTATGGTGTAAAATAATTCATTTTGACAGATGTCATTTGAAATTAGACTCTAAGAGAGCATCAGTATTACATAGCACACATTATCGCATTATTGAATCCATCTACATACTAAGAAACCCCAAAATCTAAATATTGGCGTTCAATACGTACTTGACAGCTACATTCATACAAAGACGTACCTTTAATTTAGTGTTAAAGTAACATGAATGACTTCCGACTGTACATTAAACGGACACCATCACCACAAAGTGTTGTTATGTCTCGTTTGGTCACTAGGATCGCTGTTTTTGGTTTATGTTTTAAAACTGTATATAGCTAGAAATATTTTACTGTTTTTGCCTGTCCGGTTTGACGGGTGAGAAACCTTGTAAATTAGGTCACTGAGCAGTTATGTCTCGTTTGGTCTATAGGGTCACTGTACATCTGTAATATGTTTTCCCTCTCCCTTTAACTATTATTACATTATTGCTGGGGAGTAACTATTATAGTTAGGTCACTGTGCATGGTTGCTTGGGTCACCGTTTTGGCATATATTTGTAAAATAAGGTCTTCTTGCAGCGGGACTTGGGAACTAGATCGCATATTAGCTGCGTTTCATTAGGTGACTAGGGATCACCGATTTGTTTGTTGTTTCCCCCTGGAATTGGGAGTGGACATTGCTTCTCCATGTAGGTGTATTGTGGTGTTACTGTTTTCTGTATTCGGCTGGTTAAGTTGGGTGCTTCATTTTCTGCCCGATATCCTCATTTCATATACGGAAAGCTTTATTAAATTAGTACACTGAAGTATTGTTCAATGTATGTTTGTCCTGTAATAATTATTGTGAATGTGGTTTAGATTTTCTTCTGGTATTCATTGTATGTCTTTATTGTTCTGCTATTTATGGTGTGCATGGTATTCTCTGTTCGACTTGTCATTAACTTGTTCTTTGTCTTTAAAAACTTTATCTTCATTTGAAAAGCACTTACAGACGTAACGTCAAAAGTTGCGACCCATAAATGTAACATAAAACGCGTGACGTAAAAGTTTTGAAAAACTCAATTTTAAATACTCGTTCATCTGTTAACAGAAATATCATCGTTGCCGGGATTTCAAAGTCCAGACATTCACTTTAAAGACAAAAGTAAGTGAAATGGAATAAACATGTTCAAATATAAGATTGAAACTTGTTTAGTATCGCACATTTAAATCATTGTGTATTGTTTTTTGTGTTAAATATTTTGGACAATTTTAAGTACTCGTATTCATGACACTACAAGTAAGGCAAATGCATACTTTTCTTCACTTATTATTGATTACTGTAAAACTCACTTACAGTGAAAACTCGGTTACAGTGAAACGATTTTTTTGGCCCGGCTGAGGCCTTCTTTATTCTATATTAAAATGTACGGTTACAGTGAAAACTCGGTTACAGTGATTTGATTTTTTTGTCCCCAGAATCATGTTTTAGAGGAAATATGCTCGGTTACAATGAAACTATTTTTTTCGAACAGCAAAGCAAAAACTTTTCTTGACCGTTATAATTACGTATTGGATATTATTTTGACCCGTAGCTTTCCATTGTTATGAAATTCAATAGCGTTTTCACGGGTGATAAATACCGATTACCGGAGTGTATCAATTTAAATTAATTTGTTTGAGTAAGTTCTCAATGTTTTCGCGGTCAATAATTTCATGTTTATTGAGTAAAAAGGATTTACCAAATAAAATTACATACATTTTAAAATTCTCATTTTGTTAGCGTTAGTCAGTCAGGAAATATTCATGTTAAAATATGGAAGGGTCGCCATCTCAAAAACGAAAGCAACTGACTTTAATTCAAGTGAATACTTGACTCACAGTTGTTTATTAATTTATTCAAATTAAATACATTTCTCACAATATCAAATGTAATACACGAATAAAATACATATGTTTTTTTTATTCATTTATTGCATGACATATATTTACATAGATCTAGAAGAATTATACCTCCGATACAGGTTATAACGAAGTTCGTTATATGTGAGGAACTCACAGTGAAATTTCACTATAAGCATGTGCTCGGTTACAATGAAAACTCGGTTACAGCGAAATAATTTTTATACCCCCTGGCATTTCGTTATAAGCAAGTTTTACTGTATAGCGATTTTATGAAAACAGCGAACAAAATAAATCGAACAATCATTAAATTTAAGTTGATAATGAACATTTTCTCATTATTTTAAAGCTCCGCGTGTTTTAAATTTGCGCTATTTTTTTTTTGGGGGGGGGGGGGAAATTACCTCAAACGACGTCAATTTTGTTCAGTGGGGCAATTTTAAGTACTTGTTTATCTGTTAATAGAAATATCATCGTTGCACACATTTCAAAGACCAGACATTCATTTTAAAGACAAAGTGAGCGCAAAGGAATAAACATATTAAAAAATAAAAAGGAAATATGGACATTTGTTTATTATCGCATATTTAGGTTCTTGTGCAATTTTTCACGTTAAATTTTAGCAAGTGGAACAATTTTAAGAACTCGTATTCGTGTCAGTACTACACGTTAAGAAAATGCTTACTTTTCACTTATGATTGATTATAAAGATTCTATGAGAACAGCGAACGAAATAAATCTAACAATCATTAAATTTGAGGTGCAAATAATTTTTTCTCATCACTTTAAATCTCCGGGTGTCTGAAATTTTTGTTAATTTCAGGTGTAATTACATAATTCACTAGCCGCTGAAAACTCATATATCGTCTTTTTTAACGTAAGCACAACAGTCAAACTCACATTACTTACGAACTCACGGTAAACGACAGCACTGCGGTATAACGTACACCGGAAATTTCTAGTAATATGAGTAAAATCATAAATTTTCGCGACATTCTAGTGTTGACAAGGGTAAGTTCAGAGACGATTCTAAGTCTTTCTGGGTGTGTTTCATATATATTTTATACCAACGTATCTCTTCCATCAATTTTCCTAGTCCGTGCAACCGGTAAATTGCCATGAATTCATTAAATGGGTGATTAAAGGACAAAACTCGTATCGTTACTCACGCAAAAAGTAAACTCGATCTGTCGAAAGAAAATGTTTTGTTTATATACGTCGTTAAAATGCACAACTTGAATCGAGCGAATTGTCATTCCTGTTACAAAGATTGTATTGTAAACGAAGTATTCGAAACAAATCGCAAATGACGGTGCAATGTGAGAATTAATACAGGTGTTAGTGTACAGAGTATTGCTTTATAAGTGCTCACTGGTTTACGGAGTATTGCTTTTTAGTGTACAGAGTATTGCTTGTAAGTGTAGTGACTATTTGTAACACAAAATTAATAAATGCAAGGTATAATCAGTGTTTGTTTGGTAAAAATAACGTGTTATTGTATAGATCTGTACATATTAAGTTTAGATTGTATGTACTTTATGAAACAATTAATGTAACCAGCTAATCCTAGCTCCGAGAACCCCTTCCACTGAATTTTACAACATATGTGAGCAAAATAATTGATCTAACCTTTGCTGTGAAGAAAATGCCAGACCCCCTTGAGAAAATGTCTGTAGCCAGGAAAACTAATTATTATTCATACTAAATTGTTGTTGGGCATAAATAAACTTAATGAGAACTGGACTTAACTCTATGCCGTTTATAAGATGAATACAAAGCATATAACTTAGCTTATGCTTAAGCATATGAATGTTTTAGAAATATTTTCATTTCAGTGAAAATGTAATAAAATAAACTGTTTGGGAATTTGGCTTCCATTGCAGCATTAATTCTGCTAACATTGTCTAATTGAATAAAAAATAATATAATGCATGCTTGCCAATCAGAACCACTAGATTTATGAACCCCTAGGTATAACTGTTGACATCCTAACTGTTTAGTAATAGTGGCACATTAATGTGATAAGAATCTTAAAAAAAATCTAATTATTTGCTTTGTTATTTAACATTGACCGTTACATGAACTTGATAGACCCATGCTTATCATCAGCACTAGATATTTTTTGATACATGAACTGAGTACATCGCAAAATATGCATTGTTCTTTTATTGAGATCTACATCTTGTATAGATAGTTTCCAAAGTTTCACACTAGGTATTTACAAATGATCGGTATATGATACTAAAATACAAATTAGTGTGGGAATCTTCTAAGTGAATAAAAATGATATTTAGTAACTGTGTAGTTCATATAATTTTATTTTATGTTATAGCAAAGGAACCTCATTGCAGCATCTGAACTACAATGTAGTTGAGAGATAAACATTCGCATGTATGTATGCAGGCAAATGTACGTATTTTGCCATTTGACCATAATCATGACTCTCAACGAATTGCATAAATCCAAGATAAATATCACTTTGCTCTAGTCATAAGAACACTTTATGAATGAAAATCAACATACTATTTTGTTCATTGCATTCATCGGCCTGACAGATTGAAATATGTTAGCATTATCATATAACTATATTCTTATTATATCATATAGCTAATAAGACATGACCTTTTTGACGAACAGACGAACTTATACGATAAAACTGTCCATTTCTTTCTTTATTTGCTCACGTTAATGAGCAATATTCCGTATACTAACGGCGAGCTTATGTGCAATACTCTGTACACAAAACAGCAATACTCTGTACACCCACTTGTATCTGTTTTGATGTGTATCTTCGTTGTTTTTCGATCAATGTTTATGAAATTTAATCACAACACTTTTGTGTTAAATATAAACAAAATGGCCCGTTCAAAAATCTACATTTTGATAATACAGTCATTCCAGAAGCTTGTATAGTGCTGCTGTAAATATTTGCGAGTGAGTATCGGCATAATAGTGGATCATTTCAACCTTTCTATGAATATCTGGTATATAATAGTGGGCTATAAAGTTACAAAAATGCCCGAAGAAGTTAAAATTTAATTGAGATGTGCATAAGTAGTCGGTAATTTGGAAAATATCGTATTTAAACTCACTCTGGTCTCCTCAAAACTAATAATATTACTCACTTTACTTGCAATATCCGGTGTACGTTATACCGCAGTGGACAGTGTATGTAAAATTTCCCGAAATTTCAGTCACACACAATAAAAAAATAATCTCCAAAGGTACTGCTACTTTAAAATAAATGATACATATTATACACACTTTTTCGTCATTATAACAAATGCGGCAAGTATTTGGTTTATTTTAGCTCACCTTTTATAAAGTGACAGAGATCACTCATCGTCCGTCGTTCGTCCGTCCACAATTACTTGTGTAGACACTAAAGGTCACAGTTTTAACTTAATCATTATGAAACTTGGTCACAATAATCATCTCAACAAAACCTAGGTCAAGTTTGATATTGGGACATTCGGGGTCATAAACTAGGTCACAAGGTCAAATCCTACAATAACCTTGTTTAGTCACTAGAGGTCACAATTTTAACTTAATCTTTATGAAACTTAGTCTAAATGATCATGTCAACAAAATCTAGGTCAAGTTCGAAATTAAGTCATGTGGGGTCAAAAACTAGGTCACTAGGTCAAATCGTAGAAAAACCTTGTGTACACTAGATGTCACCAATTTGATTCAATCTTCATGAAACTTAGTCAGAATGTTGTTCTTCATTAAATCTAGGCCACGTTTGAAACTGGGTCATTTGGGGTCAAACACTAGACCACTAGGTCAACTCTTAGAAAAACCTTGTGTACACTCAAATCTTTATGAAACTTGGTCAGAATGTTGTTCTTCATAAAATTTACGCCAAGTTCAAAACTTGGTATTGTGGGGTCAAAAACTAGGTCATTAGGTCAAACATTTGAAAAACTTGTGTGTGCTCTAGATGTCACCAATTTGATCAAATCTTCATGAAACTTAGTCAGAATGTTATTCTTTATGAAATCTAGGTCAAGTTTGAAACTGGGTCATGTGGGGTCAATAACTAGGTCACTAGGTCACATCTTAGAAAAACCTTGAGTACACTCCAGAGGTCACGGTTTTGATCAAATTTTCATGAAACTTGGTCAGGATGTTGTTCTCCATAAAATCTAGGCAAAGTTCATAACTGGGTTATGTGTGGTCAAAAACTAGGTCACTAGGTCAAATTCATAGAAAAATTTTGTATACACACCGGAGGTCACGGTTTTGATCAAAATTTCATGAAACTTGGTCAGGATGTTGCTCTCTTGGAAATCTAGGCTAAGTTTGAAATAAGGTCATGTGGAGTCAAAAACTAGGTCACTAGGTCAAACCTAAGAAAAACGTTGTGCTCACTCTTGATGTCACCAATTTGATCCAATATTCATGAAACTTGGTCAGAATGTTGTTCTTCATGTAATCTGGGCTGTGTTCAAACTGGGTCATGTGGGGTCAAAAACTAGGTCACTAGGTAAAATTTTAGAAAAAACTTGTGTTCACTCTAGATGTCACCAATTTGATCCAATCTTCAAGAAACTTGGTCAGGATGTTGTTCTCAATGAAATCTAGGCCAAGTTTGAAACTGGGTCATGTGGGGTTAAAAACTAGGTCTCTTGGTCACATGTTAGAAAAAACCTTGTGTACACTCCATTGGTCGCCAATTTGATCCAATTTTAATGAAATATGGTCAGAATGTAATTTTTATTGTTGCCTAGACAAATGTGCAACAGGTGAGCGACGTAGGGCATATTATTATTATTATTATTATTATATAATATATAAAAGTATAATAATAATAATAAGAATAATAATTGAATAATAATAATAATAATAATACAAAAATTGTACAATGTACATAAAATATACAAGTACGGACAAATTCATTATTCACATATAAAACATATCTACCGCTCATTTATGCAAACGGGTAAAATACTACTTGACCCAGTAGGCGGGCCTACTTAACCCAGTAGGCGGTTCCTACTAAACCCAGTAGGCAGGGCTCTACTTAACCCAGGAGACAGGGCCCTACTAACCTAGTAGTAGGGATCTACTTAACACAATAGGCCGGGCCATACAAAACCCAGTAGGTGGATCCTACAAAACCCAGTAGGCAGGGCTCTTCTTAACCCAGTAGGCCGGGACCTACTTAATCCAGTAGGCGGGATCTACTTAACCCAGTAGGCCGGCACCTAATAAACACAGTAGACGGGGCTCTACTTAACCCAGTAGACGGGGCCCTACTAAACTGAGTAACAGGGGCTCTGCTTAACCCAGTAGGCCGGGACCTACTAAATCCAGTAGGCGGGGCTCTACTTAACCCAGTAGAGCCGGACCTAATAAACACAGTAGGCGGGGTTGTACTTAACCCAGTAGACGGGACCCTAATAAACTTAGTAGTAGGGATCTACTAAACACAATAGGCAGGGCCCTACTAAACCCAATAGGTGGGTCCTACCAAACCCAGTAGGCGGGGCCCTACTAAACCGAGTTACAGGGGCTCTACTTAACCCAGTAGGCCGGGACCTACTAAATCCAGTAGTCGATGCTCTACTTAACCCAGTAGGCCGAGACCTACTAAACACAGTAGGCGGGGCTCTACTTAACCCAGTAGACGGGGCCCTACTAAACTTAGTAGTAGGGATATATTTAACACATTAGGCCGGGCCCTACTAAACCCAGTAGGCGGGGCTCTACTTAATGTCTAGGAAATCAAAGTATCTTACAAATGGGTATAAGAAATGTTCCTAGACTTCTTCAAGAACCGGAAGTAACATTTCTTTTCAGAGATTTCCATGTGACACCCATAATGTATAAGGACACGTCAGTATTGTGGCTAAATAACAGTGCGCATCCAATATGCTTTGGTCCTACATTTTAATATTCATACATATTCGTCAATAACAACGTATGTGTAGCGCATTTCCCACCAATTTGCAGTCAGGCTATCATAAACTGAAAAAGATACCTAATGATATGGTCAGAACTTGCGTTTAACAGAGGGGGGATCACGTGATGGTTGCATTTCGGTTTTTCTAACGGCGGCGCCCATGTCAAACAGGTAATTTGCTGTTTCCTGTCTTTTTTCTTCGGTATGTTAACATATTATACTGACCATGTTCTGGCCAACAACGTCCGGTTTCCATTGATATCTTGCTTTTTGCTGTAGGTGCCGTAGTTTTTGTGATTACCCTGTGCACAATTTCGAATCGAGGACGTTCTGTTATGAAAACCGCGATTGCATTGGGTCTTAACGCAAAAAAGTCACGTTTTTTTGTCAAATACTGGATTTATCCAGATTATAATGGATCGTATATGTTCTCATTGCACAACATAGCATCTGTGTCCTATCTATTCAGCATAAAGAGGCATTTTGACGATTTTATTCGAATTAACGAATAATGATTGCATTGTGAAACATATTTTTCATCGTTGCATTGAGTACCAAGCAGTACCACATAATCGAGAAGTTATACATGCGCTGTTTATTGTTGTCATTGAAGATATTTAATGATAAAAATATAATTTATAATACTTACATTGAAGTGCTATGTCAAATAATATATCATATACAGGTAGTCGGTCTTATCTTGCAAAACTGATTAACGAGGAGGAACTATTTGCATTGAGTGTATAGATTCTGTGTTGTCAGTTTCGGGAGTAAATTCATCTTAGTGGAATTCATTTTTAGGATTGTAATAGTCTGGCGCGAAATCGCCAGCCTATAAACGAAATGCAACCTCTGTTTAAGACTTCTGTCCGCATGATAGTATTCCTACCAGACGCATGACAAAGAACTGATCCAGAAAAACTTCAATTTGAAATTTGGCCTTTAACTATGACCTTGACCTTTGCTTTAGGAACCTGGGATTAGGCATGCCACTCCGCCTAATCATGCCCAATATAAGAACATTTGACCATGAATTGTAACTGTGACCTTTGATATGGGAACCTTTGGTTTAAGTATAACACTTCGCCTCATAGAGGTGAACATTCATGTCCAATATGAAAACGATTGATCGATGCATCACAAAGCTATGGTCCGAACCAGCTTCAATTTGACCTTCACCTTTGAGGTAAGAATATTGGAACCGCGCATGACACGCCTCCTCGTGGAGGTGAACATCCATGCCTAAATATAAGCCAGAATGGTTAAAGTTACAGTAAAGTTACCTATTTTTTATGGATGTTTTTAGCTGTTGCGTCGCTCAACAACCCTTTGACATTTTTCAAAGATATGGTCCAGACTAAATCGGATGACACGCACATAAGTTTGTACCAAAGTGGCGACTAAGTCTCGCTCACCTTAATGGGCTCGAAAACAATTATACGGGCACTACTGACCCTTAGATTTCCATATGAACTCGCCCAATATGGCGATAACGATTTGAACACGTAAAATCACGTGTTCCGAAACAAGTATGTAGCTAAAGGTGCGTACACAGCGTGAGTTTTGGTGTATAAGTCGAGGATGTACATTTTAACTTTCAGCTTCCCACACACTACCGGGGATATGTTGGATTTCTTTCTACCAACCAATGTCCCGGGACAATCTTTCGTTTTCAGGGGTGAGGGAAATCCCGAAGATTTTACCTTCAGCGTGGAAGGGCGGGGTATTGACAACACAAAAAAAGGCCTGACCCATCCCCGGGTTTGGGGCGTGGGTGCAACTGATTGGTTCATAAAAGCAATATTGGAGCTTGGACAAACTTTATATCATAATATCTTTCTCTTACAGTGAAAACATGTGCTGCAGATTTTCTACACAATGTTCAGTATCCCATGTTATTATTAAAGGGGTAAAATATGAGTATTTTGATGTTAGATATTTTTTTTAATTTTTCAAAAATAAGATATAATTTTGTAGATGTTGCGGCTTAAGTGATTCCGACACTTAGATTACATACACATTGACATTTATGGCCACGCCATTTAATCGGATGTTACTTTGCGATAACAGAGACTTGATCGCCGATTTAATTTGAGTACGTCTGTTGCATCACAAGGGAAGACATTTTTATAATCGTGAAACCCTTTCTCTGCCTAAATTACTTATCGGTCACTCAGCGGGGTTTCTGCGATACGCAATCTTTAAGTATGAGGTTATCAATTTGTATAATCAATTGGTGTTGCATAATTTTTATGACTCCATACCTTAAGGAGATTAGTAAGCATGTCAATTTCTATTGGTCGGCTGAAAAGTCGGGGACACGGGGAAACTTCTGATTGGTCATTTTTGTGATTGATTCTCCGTGCTTGGAGCAGAAATTCGATCTGCACATCAGTTTATGTTCAACCAACTGTGGGTGCAGATCAGCAAAATAATTAAATAAATAAATACTTTTATACATTTTAAATTGGAGTTTGTTCCCTGTTTCCCCAGGTAAGCCAAATACTGTATTAATTATACTTGTATTTTGTTTAATGTTGATAGATTGTTTTTATTTAGTGCACTTAATAGTAGAACTACTTTTATACACTGATAAGAATATGTACTGTATTAGCAAGAGTTAGCTCCCGTGCGAAAACTCTCTAAAAAAGAAGTTTTCGGTCATAAGTCATTTGTAAATTGACTGTTTTATTTTACGTTAAATTTATGCTTAAAAATTGAGGATCAACTATGTGTTTGATTTCAATCATTTCAAATAAAAATGTAAGTACCAAATATTTGATTAGAGTAATATGGCAATTATCAATCCTTTGAAATTTCACAGTTGAAAACTGAAGGTTTATCCGAAATTATCCGAAAAGTACTCTACTTTTACTGAACCTTATTTTGTGTTGATTTTACATGGAATCATATTATTAATTGTAGACTTTATTGAATACTGTTGAAATGATAGGCTATTTTAGTTACTTTATTCAACATGTATACATTACATATATATTTGAGAGACTGCCATTTAAATTACAAATTGAATTAATTAAATGCTTAGCATTCTAAATTATATTCACTGTAGTGTCTACAATATTGATGAGTAATATTTTATATGCATTTTATGCTTATCTTTATTCTTTATCATATATTAAAAAAATATCTTCTATATTGCTTATTGAGTTTATGTTCAACCAACTGTGTGTGCAGATCAGCAAAAGAATTAAATAAATAAATACTTTTATACATTTTAAATCGGAGTTTGTTCCCTGTTTCCCCAGGTACCAACGACAAGGTCATTACGTCATCATCTTCAGCTTTGTCAGCATCGATACTCCCGGGTGACATCATATGACCCGGTGACAGCGAAACACACCAAAAACGTGTTTGTAATATTATCATAGTGATTAGTGCTACAGCTTTTAAGACAATCCGTCAAACATATGCAAAAAAACTTTACTATTCATTGTCCTGGTTAGCTGACACACAATGTTTATGTTTTTAAACAAATTCTAAATTTAGTACTACGATTCATTTTGAATATCAGCCAACGTATAGATAAAGTGACTGGATAGCATCATTGTGTAGTGTAGGGCATTTATGATTAAAAAGTAAAGACAAACATTACAGTAATAATTGTTTCATGTTTCGTTATATTCATCTTCGTTCAACTGTACTGGGTCGGTATTCACAAAGCAGCTCAAGGGAAAACTTAAGTATTTAGACTTAATTTTAAACTTTGATCTGCGCATATTTTGCAAGAAACTAAGAATAGCTCATTGTTTTTTGGTTATTATTGTAGCACTTTACATAACGCTTCAAAACAATGTCAAAAGTTGATAATGTTAGTTTTCCTGTTTAGCTGATACACTTAAGGAAATCATAAGGTTTTGAGGAAATTTTAAGTTTTCCCTTAAGATGCTTCGTGAATACCATCCTGGGCCCGTATACATAAAGCTCTTAAGTTGAAAATATTCCTTAGGTTAATAAATTTACCTAAGGTTTTATAGGAATCCCCTTAGTTTATATGATTTCACCTTTGATATCTGAATAATACTTAATAATAATAATAAACGTGCTTTATTTGATAAAATATGGTGAATAAAATAACAATATCTCAGTATATTTGTGGAAAATAACATTTTGATCGATCAAACACTTATTAAAATATGGCCCACTTAGGCATGCACACTTATAAGATTTGTTAAGTATATATGACGTTACTGACGTATGCGTTCTAAGGGACAGTACATGTATATGATGTTGTCCTAGAAAACTTTATAGCTGACGTCAATATTGTGAAACAAGTGTGATACATAATGTATGTATTAAAATAATGTTTAGTACTCCTGTAGGGATATTAAATCATAGATGTATAGTTTTCTCAAAATATACGAGGCAGCTTCCCGCTGGAGTAATGCAGTCACGTCAATTCACAATATTTAATCATAACACAACTCGTAGTCGTTCCGTATGTTCGAGCATTTCATGTAAAGTCTGGTTCCCGGTACCTTACATTACGTTACAGTTTAGGTCCGGCCTAATGTAACTAAGATGAATGATTTCAAGGGCTAACCAAGATGGTGGTTATACGTTAGTTTATATAGGGAATATTAGATTATTCCCCTTAAGTGTGTGTCGTTTCGATGAGAATTTGTATATAAATACTGAACCGACACAACTGATATGTACTAAAAATGCAAATGATATTAAGAAAAAGTCTGTACCGGCGTGTATATAGTGCATATAAATCTCATCTCATTTCAAATGCCCGGTTAGCTAAATTTGTAGAGCGTCAAACTAGTAAAGTGTATGTTGTAGGTTCGAATCCCGTATTACATTATCCTGTCGTGCCCGTATATGCTTTGCTCCCTTGTTGCTCGGATAGGTCATTGAGTACTGTCTGTGCTACTATACGGGGTCGTTAATAAATTGTTCTTTGTTTTACATTCTTTTATTACCTATCATTGTGGCCTTTTTGTTAGGGGGTATTACATGGCGGGAAACTTTTATTTACACTGTCCTGTTCTGTAAGGTTGTCGATGTGGTAAGTGTGAGGTTTGGTGCACCATACACTAGTTTAAACCCCCAGTGACAATTGTCGCTGTCCGTTCCAAGACGGAAGCCTCATTGACAACCTTGCTTTATGTATGTATTGTCCACTTTATAGTTAAAATAGAAAACTCCAAAAACAATTTTTGGCTTAGGGCCCTCCTTTCTGTACTGTAACTGAATTATTATTGTACATGTTCTGCTGCAATTTCGGTGTCCAGCACAAGGCTGTCTCGTATCTTCCAATAGTACATGTATATTGTGTCATTTAGATGTGTGTTGTCCCTTATTCTAGGCTTGTCGCTTGGTTCTTGTCCCGCGTGGTTTGACTGACTGAGGCGGCAAACGCTCGGGTGGGATTTCGGGTTTGTGTAATTTGTATACCCGTTGTCTTCAAGTTGTACTCTGTTATAGGAGTGTCCATGACCCCCTTCCTTTTACAGCATCGTTCAGTGTATGTGTATTTTTGTTTCCACTTGTCCTTTTTTCATCAGTTGTATCTTGCGGAGATGCTGGTTGAGATACTTTTTAATGAGGTCACTGTGCAGTTTGGTCACTATTATAAACGTTTTGGTATATATATTTTCGCCCTCTTTTTGCCCAAAACTAGGTCAAGTCGCCCCCTCCTTTTTACAGCACTGTGCAATGTCGGTGTTTTTTTGTTTCCACTTGTCCCTGGAAGTTAATTTCCTCTGCCATCCTTTTAAAGTCCACCGCCCATCCCCCTTTTTCTTCATTTGTATCTTGCGGAGATGCTGGATGAAATACGTTTTTAATTAGGTCACAGTGTTGTTTGGTCATTATGATAAAAACGTTTTTGGCATATATATTTCGCTCTCTTTTTGCCCATTATGGTAAACTAGGTCAAAATGCCTCTTTAAGACGTATTAACGTTAGGTTACTGTTTTTAGTGTTTTAAACTAGGTCAGGGGTAGTTGTGCCTCATTTGGTTGCCGTTTTGGCACGGGTTTGTGCGGTTGGGTCACCTTTGGGGACCTTAAGTTGAGTATTGGCTACGTTTCATTCGGCAATAACCGCTATTATATACTTTCTTTGTGAAAGTGGGTCATCCTGCATTTTATCGGCGGGGACTTGGATTTTTAATTATTTTCTCGGCTTGTGTGTGGGCATTGCTCAGTGTAGTTGCTAGAAATATAATATATTATTTTTCACCCCATTCCTACCTTGCTCATTATTTTAACTAAGTCAAGTCGTAGTTGTGCCTCTTTAGGTCGCATAACGTTAGGTGACTGTCCTTAGCGTTTAAACTAGGTCACGCCTCGGGGTTGTTGTGCCTCATTTGGTCGTTGTTTTGACATGGGTTTGTATGAGCATTGCACAGGGTAGTTGTGTCGTGGTGTCTCTGATTTCTGTGCTCGGCTGGTTAGGTTGAGCGCTACTTTCCCTGTCGGATTTTCTCATACAATTTTTACCATCCTGGTCATTCATAAATGAACCCTTTTATTATGCAAACATGTGATTTAATCAGTTACTAAATTTTCGATTTCGCATAAGTCTACTGTGATGTCGATTTCGCATAAGTCTACTGTGATGTCTATTTTGCATAAGTCTACTGTGATGTTGATTTTGCATAAGTCTACTGTGATGTCGATTTTGCATAAGTTTACTGTAATGTTAATTTGCATAAGTCTACTGTGATGTCGATTTTGCATAAGTCTACTGTGATGCGAGTTTAACTAACATTCTTTCACGTATACCCACAAAGAATATGTTTACGCATTAACACAAGTTCAGGAAAACCATGCATGCAGTGGAATTTAATACACAATATAGCAAGTGTAAACGAATGCAATCTTGATGCTGCAATTTCGAAGGCACATAATATATCATTTTCACATTTCATTACAATATTTAATGTCATATATAAATAAATATAAACAAACAGTTAATAAACATGTTTTACAGTACAAAAGCGAATAAGGAAACTACGATAACTGTTGTGTATGTCCACCATGTTGTTGTCGATGACGCACTTCCGTTTTTATCAGTGTGCGCGTGCGCTTTATGTACCTGTTGGATATGAACTTGTCCCATGATATTGACCGTCTCTGGGACATGAACGAATTCAGGCAACGGAGCCTCATTGAATACTTTAGTATCCCAAAGCTTTTCCCATATTTCATCACCGACTTGCAAGCCACTTGCTCTTATGTCGTCAATGTTTAAAATCATTTTGGTTTTATACCGGAAAATAGAAGAACCAATTTTCGCGGTAACGTTCGCGTCAAAATATGAGTTGGTCTTGTGAAGGCGGTTAGCTGAGTTGAGTTCTACCTGTAAATACAGTGTACAGTTATAATACATAATAATAATAATACAAGTAAATCATTAAAGCCACATAAAGCGTTAAACGTTTTTTTAAAAAAGCAATAATGCAGTGAAATAGTTCATGAGTGGCGCATTTTCATCATTTTGTCGGTGAATCGCAAATAATGAAAACATCGTAAGATAGAACAGCCAAAATCTACCAACAATCGGTGAGTTGACAAATTAACCACTTGTTAACAATCCAGTAATACATGATTTAAAGACTTTTTCTCATGTAAAATTGTTTTGGTACAGATATAAGGACTTTAATTTAAACTTTAAAATAATATTAGGCCGTGAAAAACAAAGGTATTACAAGTCGTGTGGTCTTAGGGTGTGATACGTAAAACACGACATGATCCATCTGTCATATAAAATTATGAGGAACCCCTTTAACATGTACTCAAACTTTACTCTTGTTTTCACCTTTCTACAATATCAATATTCGACATTGACACTATGTACGTCTCGGTGAAAATGCTTGTCTGAATGGTTGGATTATATCATGCTATAAGTAGTATTACTTAATTGTACGACGGTTGAAAACATTCCATCAACTATTTGATCATTGTAACTACTTGTTTGTCTCACATACAGACAATGGTGCCATTTTGATCGTTGGTCGAATCCCTCCCAATGGGTATTAAAGTTCGTATACGGGGGATATGCGTTCGATGTCTAATAAAGTTGGAGATGCAGGCATGTAAAGTATGTACTAGCACAGTGTAGTACGACTAGTTACACTGAATAAAACAACATCTAGATCTACCGCATATAGGAGTGTATGTGCTTTTACCACTTTATAGGAGTGGATGTTCTTTTACCACTATATAGGAGTGGATGTGCTTTTACCACTATATAGGAGTGGATGTTCTTTTACCACTATATAGACCCTTTCAATTAAGCGATAATCGTATGTACAGAGTTACCTCCCGTAACCGGATGTGACGTCAAACGAGGGCTCTACAAATTAACCACACTATAAACGCAGTAGCGAAGAGATTATTTAATCGCTTTTTTCGTTAATTGCATGTTTTGTAGCTGTTGTTTTTTCAATAAAGATGTTTATAATGTACTAACAATGTATGTATAATATGTTACATGTTATGGATGTGGAGGAAACGTGTGATTTCTCGGATTTTTTTCTATTCAACAATGGTCAATTATCGGGCGTTAATTTCCAAAAAGATCTGTAGTTGTATTAATGTTGTTTTGTAATTCGGTTGATTGTCATGCACATTTCGTACATTAAATTGAGCGTTAGTGCTAAGATACAGTGTATATTTGTACTTTGATAAATGTATATTTTGCCGGGAATATAAAGCGCAAGTATTTTCACCTGGTTCTTTCAATACTACATATCATTACCGCCATTAGACCTAGTTAACTCTGGATCATTGCAATGTCTCATTTCTTTTTACCAATACAATTCACAAGTTATGTGTTGTTTATTATGGATTGTAATAAAACAAGGACATAATTATTTAGGCCTTTGAATACACAAATATTAGAGCCACAACGATTTATTGGAATGTCTTATCTGGTTACACACGTGCCATTTCGGGCAAATTCGGCTTAAAAAGCTGTATAAATGACGATTTTGATAGCAGTTGATTGTTATAAATTAATTTAAAAAATACATTATTTATATACAACTGCTCTTCAAACTAACATCACAATTAACAATATTTTGTTTTTAATATAAGAATTGTAAATCTTAATTCACAAAAAGTGACCTGAACTGCAATTCGAGTGATGGGAAAAACATAACAAATTAAAGTGAGACAGATACTTAAGAAGTTAAGGTGCTAAAACCCTAATGCATAAATAAAATCTTGTCAGATGATGAGGTGCTAAAACCCTAACGCATAAATAAATTCTAGGTGCTGTATAATTGTATAATGATTTACAATAAACAGCATAGATCCCCTAATATCAAGATAAGCCACGAAGACCATACACTAAATTAGTTTCACAGCAGGGTACTAATATACAACCAATCAGTACTATGTTGTCACCATCTGTCATCTTAATATACATGTGCAATATATTGATCAGTGTTTTGATTGACATTGATTGACACTTTTAAATCAACGTTTGGGTTACTTTTATAAAAAAGTATAAATTATGTTTATCCAAACCACGGAGGTCTCTCTAATTCCGTGTCCGAACAAAAAGTGTAAATTAATGGACATGCACCTGTATGACTTGTGCTACAATGCTCATTTTGATGTTTCAAATATAATTTATTGCAATATTTTCACACGTAGACACCATTTAAAATAAATAAAGCACTTTTCTCATTTACTTGTATATGAATTTCAAATGAACAAAGGTTTCATGATGGAAGAGTAAGATTTGAAACAGACTACATTGTATTGCCAAACAATTTAGTTTTACCTACATACAACAAAATTTTACATAGAATTGATTCTGATTTTAAGTTATTCGTCGTGTGAACTTTTCCGGTGATTCCTTACTTTCTTTGATTGTAGTAAACAACACATCAATGTTCTCGTGTTAACACTAAACAAGTTAGCACATGCGGACATGTAAATCATGCCGCCTGGATTTTAGTACAAACTATATCTAGAAAGAAATTTCCTCCTGTGTAAATTCACGTTTTAATTTCTGGCTGGATAGTCGTACTTTTAATATGATATAGCTAATATTCTATACTTTTATGATGTGTGATGAATTATTAAAATACACAATTTCTTTATGCTAGTATAAAATGTAAGTCAGGTTTCAATGAGTGGATTGTGCGCGCGTGATGCATGGTATTTAGGTTCGAAAAGCATGGCTCTCCTTTTAAAACTTTAATAATATCTTTAAATAATATAATTGTTGGAAAGCTTAGTCTACACAGTTCTTAAAGTGCAAATAATAAACATTTTGAGCAAGTTAAATGCCAATTGTTGAGTATTGAATTCAGTTCTTTATTTTTACATTTTCTTGCCCTTGAAATTTTTGTTCCGAAAACATGGCTTTTTATGTTTTATTATTGGAAATACATTAACAAAAGTTACATTATTAAAAAGTCTATACGATCTTGTTTTCGTAAGTGTTCACCTTTTAAAAATCGACTGAGTAAAACGTGATTTACAGCGGTTTAAAGTTGACACATTTTTTATTTCCTTTACACGCTAACGGTAATCGGCTCGTGTATTCGCTTTGAGCCCTCGTTTGACGTCATCAAAGGGAGACAATTTAATTACGGTCTTAATTGAAAGGGTGTATAGGAGTTGATGTGCTTTTACCACCATATAGGAGTGGATGTTCTTTTACCACTATATAGGAGTGGATGTGCTTTTACCACTATATAGGAGTGGATGTGCTTTTACCACCATATAGGAGTGGATGTTCTTTTACCACTATATAGGAGTGGATGTGCTTTTACCACTATATTGGAGTGGATGTGCTTTTACCACTATATTGGAGTGGATGTGCTTTTACCACTATATTGGAGTGGATTTGCTTTTACCACTAACATAGTGTGAGGATGTGTATGAAACTCGTACCTTTAGAATCAATGGTCCATCTGCCACATATTCCTCATAAGTTTCTAGATAACTCTCGACAGATGCATCAATACGCTTGATCTCATCACGGGCCTTTTCTACACCTTCTCCACAAACTGAAAACATACAATATCATGTACAGTTTGATCAAATGTATCTAACTGGTATTATATGAAGCTATTAATTTTAACAGTAAGAACTTGACAGTAGTACTCCTGACATGGTACTCCTGACATGATACGGTTTGTTGTCTTTTCAACAATGATCAAGTTTCCAATGTCATTTGTTCAAGTAACATTACACTTACGGACTTTGAAAATGCACCTGTCCATTTATTCAAACCTCAAAATTCAATAGTCAATAATGTTTAATTGCATAATACTTTTGTCTTAATATAACTCATTGTGTGTTAAAACGTCTAGCAAAATTTCAAAACGACAGTTAACAATATTACATGTACTAAGTCACGTGACACCAACGTGATTAAGTTTCAAAACCAAATTCACAGTTATGGAGAGTGCATGTAAAGTTATGTTTTGGAGCGTTCACAACAGCGGGTATTTATTACATTTGCAATCCGTTTTGGAGAATGTTCCTCTTTTCACCAACAAAGGTTTGGACAACCTTGTGGACAGTTAGGGTCATGGAACTGGTCCGTGGAATAAGGTTTGAAAGAACATGTCATATGTTTTCGTTGGGTCAAAATATGGGACATTTCATCAGACAGATGTTGTTTTGTTCAAGAAAAGTGTCTGTTGTGCGTTATTTATACACTAGTTTATATACTGAATGATTACATTGTATGATTGGAAGACATATACAGTGATTTGCTAGTGTTAGATTTTTCTGTACAAGGTATATCAAACCTCTCAATAAGTCCTAGCGACTGTGATTTTTAAATTTCCGCCCATCTCAAACGTGGTGAGAAACCTTAACATAATGCTGTCAATACTAATATTAAGTCATAATCGATCGATTATATTGTACGATTTAAAAAATAATTAATAATTCAGTAAAATAATTCAAGTACTGTAAAATCATTTCTATGGCACAAAATTTCGTAGTTTTTGTGAAAAAATACCATTTCGTGCGGACGAAATTTCAAGTATACAATATCCACTATTTTATCTACTGTAGAATGATTTCTATTCATGGAGGATTAAAGTTCGTGGTTGAAGTCATCCACGATATCCAAGAAATTAATTTCCCCACGAAAAGTAATGCTTCAACAGTATTCAGTATTTGAAACTTTTTTATACCTTCAAAACGCAGCCTTTTTTCCAATGTACAGTTGTGACAGATGGATTCATATGTTCTACAGTATGTATCAGGGTCTTCTTCGAGTCGATTACAATCAGGGTCAGTGTGTCTGCGACGTCGACCACTGATACTCTGACCTTGACCTTGAAACGGTACCTGGTTAAACTGTTGATTTGTTCCAAATTGACCTCCTTGTGAGTTTTGTATGGCTTGTAATTGCTGGTGTTTGTGATTGATATGATTAGGATGCATTGCCCATTGACCTTGACCTCCGTTTTGTTGAAATTGTGGCATCTGTTGCTGGAGTCCTTGACCTTGTAACTGTTGACCTTGAGGAATCTGCCCTCCCATATTTAGAGCTAGCTGTTGTTGTTGTATTTGGTTAAGCCCGGGAATGTTGGGATTGTTTGGCATGGCATTTTGACCGAAAGATTGTTGCATTCTTGATAGTTGTTGTTGTTGTAGGTTTCCATTAGCAACCGGTGTATCTGGGTCATCTGAAAGTCAATAGAATACGAATGAGTTAAGAAGCCAAACTTTAAGAAAATCATAAGTAAATATAATTAAAAATGAACTAAGTACATCTTTGCTCAAGAGAAGTATACTCAGATGAGGATGCCATTTAGTGTATAATTATTTACGAAAATGTATTTAACATTCCGTGAATACTCCAAGTTGAGACTGTAAAATACTAATGTCAACTTTTTGTCATTTTTCACGTGCATTTTAATTTGGATGGAAACACTACTTTTTAATTTGATATAAATGTATACAGTACGATAAATTTCGTAAATACATTTGTAAATGCAAATGCGTGTGCTTTGTTTATTGTCATGACGTCACTAAGGTTACGTACCCATAATTTTCTGGAACGTGTTGAGGACTTTATTGAACACTCCGGATACTTTTTGCTTGAATACTTGTAACCGACCTCCAACTTCTTCAATTACCTCAGGCATCTGATCCATAACACGTGCTCCGTTATGGTTGATTGACTCGAGAAATGGTCGAGATTTTTTGAGTCGACGCGCCAACAGTTCAGCTATATTTATAGCGTGATCCTCATTTTCTGGAAACAGATACATGTACCCTAACTGTACAAACATCATTGAATGTCATTAAAAGAACATATGAACCAGAAACATTCGAATTTATTGGTAACTTTATAGTTGGAACAGAGGAAGTAGTAAATGGATTGTTGACATTCGCTCTCATAGACTCACATATAGTCGATATAGATGGCTTTATGAAAGGCTCAGTCCTCTCTGTTCAACTACATTAGAATGATTGGTTACTGTTGTGATGTGAGGTAGTTTTGTTTGGAATTTAACACACGTCTTTCCACCATCACAATTTATATATGAGTCCAGGAATATCACCAAACTATTGGTGTAACTATTGTACCATAGCATAATACTTGATCATAATTATTCCCATTTTGTGCAACCGGCCATTCTAATTGGTATTCCTCTGTCGACTATATCAACCATTATTTCCACTTTGACATCGCTGGCTAAGAATTCCGATTTTGTACTTACGACCTTCTCATTCTAAGGCAGCGATATTTACCCTAGTGACTGTAAATTAGATTTCACCAATGTGAACTTTTAGGTACTCTATACATTGCTTCAAATAAGTTATAGAGGCATTATCCGTTATCATAACTTTTAAAATGCCTATCGATTAGCAGTTTTGGGACAATTATTCATATCCAAGATGTCAACGTTCTTTTTACATCCGAGACATGCTACGTGACATTCGCCCAAGAGACCCGATTGTCAATCAGTAATAACAGTCCCCTAATACCAAGGGAAGTAACCCATATACCTCAGAGTTCTCTTACAAATTGTCAGGGTATGTCACTCTTACTGACTCAAAATGCGTTAATTACATACAGTTAAATTACAAACGTATTTTACAAACCGACAATTATAGTTCCCAACTTCTCTCCAACATGTGGTAGGTTATTCACATTATCAGCAGCTTTCTGTACATGTAAACTGATCTTCTGTAAGGCTCGTTCTGTGTTGATATTTTCATTGAGATCATCGAGGCTCTGGTCTACTTCAGAATGCATGATCGCTTCACTTTGTTCACGTAATGTTTCTGGTACACCTATCAATGAATGGTAGTGTTGTTTACTTGATCATTTCCCAATCTACACATAACATACATACTTTACTTTCTTCCCGCAATGTTTCTGAGAGAACATTATATCTAGTGGTGATTTGTTTTAAGACGGTCATTTCTCAAAAAAAAACACGCAGTAATACAGAATCGTCTTCAGTGAGAAAGAAAAATGTATGTATTAAGATACTACAAGGGTCGAAATTATTGTTCGATGGGATTTGACATCGAGGTTGAAGGTGAACTACGAAATCCCCGAAATCTAATCCCCTATGAACATTAATGATTGTACCTGTAATTACTAGGACTGGGGAAGCGGTAGACGGGATGATGAGTGGAATATACACACAACCATGTTTACGAATTATTGATTTCATATTATGATTGACTTGTTAGAGACATACCACGTCCTATTCCTATATATATATATATATGAGCCGTTCTCCAGGAAAACCGGGCTTAGTGACAAAATTGTGAAAATATTGATGAAAATATGGTTAGAAAGAAGAGACTCTTGTGAACAGTTTCTGAAAATAAGAACAAATTATTCCATACACTTACAAAGTTATAGACTTTTTAAACCAACCACTTCCGCCTACTTTTTGAGTGACGTCGCGAACGTCATTCTCTACGTTTTTGACGTAACGTAATGTTGCATTTTAATGATACAGTATCTGATACATTTTTGACGTAAACTTTTAAAATTGTGGCACATTATAGAATCATATTCTTGTTTTAATAAAACGTGTCCAATTTGTGAGTGTTTGCTTACAGAGAAAAATTGTAAGTGTTTTTAGCCCCTTTACCATTGTTTTCCTTGATATGAGTACTGTTTAGAAAACGATCACCATGGCAACGACAGAAGTTATTCTAACACAATTTTAAAGAAAACTTGAATCTAATGGATAGTACTATACTATCCAATTACTTAAATATGAAATCAAAGGACACCATTTTTTTCTCATTTTAAACATTTTTCTAAATCTTATTGCATAATTACAATACAATGTCATTAAGGCCGGTTTTCCTGGAGAACGGCTCATATATAGTTTGACCGCGACCTACTTTTCGTAATTTATTATATACGTAGGTCAGTCAACTCCATGTAGACGTATTCAGCTAATTCATTTACAGACTATATTTGTAATACATGTACATTGATACAATTATGGAACGCTTCTGTCCTCGTAATTTGATGTCAATTACTAGTAATGCGTTTATAGTTATTGTATCATAGTGGGTCAATTGGCTTGAAGAATGATGCAGGTCAAGCAAGTTTATATAAGTCGTACGCCATATGGCATGGACTAATAAGTGTATAAATATGGTCCATTTGCTATAAATTGGATGGCCGTCAAACGGAAGGATATTATCAGCCCAAACAATTTAATATTATGTGGTTTACTTAATAAAACTGAGTGTCACCATAATATTGTACGGGTACAAATCCGCACCGTTTAGAAATAGAATTGCCTTTGAGACATGCAGCTCCTGGAATGTTTACTGGTTCTCTGTAGAGCAACAACCTCTAAACAACGGACAATATTAGTAGCTTAAACCACAGGTATTTCTGTATCAAATTGTACATTACCTTGCAAAATGTCTGTTCTTGCTTTGTTAGCGAAGCTTTTCATGTTTTCGTCCACTTGTCTCGGTGATTTGGTTAAAAACTGTAAGCCTCGTATCGGACTTGGGTCGTGGTTAATGATTTCTGACAGAGGTGGACCTTTGATATGGCACTCCGACATTCTGAAACGTGAATAATAAAACGGTTAAAGTGAGGGAGGTAATTACGATATTCTTAATGTCATTTCAATGTATCAGTTAGCTCCCCTCTGTTTATCATTGCCATTTTGAGCACCATTATTATCATATGATTGGGGGTATAATTTTCGAGTTCATTATGTGGAGCTCGCTTTAGTACATGTATGTATAATTTCGTAATGTAGATTTGCCAATTGCTTATTTTTTCGCACAATATGTGGTCTGTAAATCATAATACATTCTACAATTATACTATACGAGTTTTACGGATGTCCCTAGTACAGTCAGTTCACAGTTAAATGAGAACGATTATAAACAGAAGCTTGAGTTCATATAGGTGTTACTGTGTGTCGAATGGTAGAGTCCCTTTATTAGCATTTCTGTATATATAGCTTTAACATGCACATGTATATGATGAAGGTTTTTGATATGGAATAATTACGTGTGTCCATAGCAGATTTATACCTATTATTATAGCGGTCCATCATACAGTCCAGTGTGTACGTACCTATTATTACAGCGGTCCATCATACAGTCCAGTGTGTACGTACCTATTATTATAGCGGTCCATCATACAGTCCAGTGTGTACGTACCTATTATTACAGCGGTCCATCATACAGTCCAGTGTGTACGTACCTATTATTATAGCGGTCCATCATACAGTCCAGTGTGTACGTACCTATTATTACAGCGGTCCATCATACAGTCCAGTGTGTACGTACCTATTATTATAGCGGTCCATCATACAGTCCAGTGTGTACGTACCTATTATTACAGCGGTCCATCATACAGTCCAGTGTGTACGTACCTATTATTACAGCGGTCCATCATACAGTCCAGTGTGTAGGTACCTATTATTACAGCGGTCCATCATACAGTCCAGTCTGTACGCACCTATTATTACAGCGGTCCATCATACAGTCCAATGTGTACACACCTATTATAACAGCGGTCCATCATACAGTCCAGTGTGTATGCACCTATTATTACAGCGGTCCATCATACAGTCCAATGTGTACGCACCTATTATTACAGCGGTCCATCATACAGTCCAATGTGTACGCACCTATTATTACAGCGGTCCATCATACAGTCCAATGTGTACGCACCTATTATTACAGCGGTCCATCATACAGTCCAGTTTGTACGCACCTATTATTACAGCGGTCCATCATACAGTCCAGTGTGTACGTACCTATTATTACAGCGGTCCATCATACAGTCCAGTGTGTACGTACCTATTATTACAGAGGTCCATCATACAGTCCAGTGTGTACGTACCTATTATTACAGCGGTCCATCATACAGTCCAGTCTGTACGTACCTATTATTACAGAGGTCCATCATACAGTCCAGTCTGTACGTACCTATTATTACAGCGGTCCATCATACAGTCCAGTGTGTACGTACCTATTATAACAGCGGTCCATCATACAGTCCAGTGTGTACGTACCTATTTTAACAGCGGTCCATCATACAGTCCAGTGTGTACGTACCTATTATAACAGCGGTCCATCATACAGTCCAGTGTGTACGTACCTATTATAACAGCGGTCCATCATACAGTCCAGTGTGTACGCACCTATTATTACAGCGGTCCATCATACAGTCCAGTCTGTACGCACCTATTATAACAGCGGTCCATCATACAGTCCAGTGTGTACGTACCTATTATAACAGCGGTCCATCATACAGTCCAGTGTGTACGTACCTATTATTACAGCGGTCCATCATACAGTCCAGTGTGTACGTACCTATTATTACAGCGGTCCATCATACAGTCCAGTGTGTACGTACCTATTATAACAGAGGTCCATCATACAGTTCAGTGTGTACGTACCTATTATTACAGCGGTCCATCATACAGTTCAGACAATGTTTCTCTAGAACTGTTATATTCTCCACACATTCCTTGGCATACTCTACCAGTAAAGCTCGAACTATCTCAGTACGTGCTAATTCATTGGCTAGTAGCTCTACTACGCGACCTTTCGCTGCCACATTTATCACTACAAAATACGAGGTGATAAGTACATATTAATGGTTCTTTTACGTGCCTGGTGTAAAGTACCATACACGGGACCTATGCCTCATCCCTTCGGGCCATATACTGGTACCAATCTAGCTCAGTGGTAAAAGTGGTAAACTATACAGACCTAAGCCCTAAGAAATCCTCATCGGTGATGTGGAAGTACAAATAGATACTCTCCCGAAGCTCCTAATTATTGTTATCAGGAGTATATACTCGAGTCTGTTGAGCCAACGCGTAATATCACTTAGATAGTTTTCGACTTAGGATTCCACATGACTTCCCGACCCCCCATAGAACACAAATTCCATGTCACCGATATTCTTAAATTTCCATCTTGAGTACATAACCAAGGCAAAAATGCTCAATGTGACATATTCTTTAAAAACCAGGGTCTTTTTTAGTAGGCAGTGTTTATACTAAAAATGTATCTATTAATAGACATATATCACACAAGGGTTGTTCGCAAGACTGTCGTAATTGTTTATTATGAAAGAATAACACAGTATTGCAGACAACCCTCACAGTATTGCAGACAACCCTCACAGTATTGCAGACAACCCTCACAGTATTGCAGACAACCCTCACAGTATTGCAGACAACCCTCACAGTATAATTTAACGTTTTGTAAAAGCAAACAGCTTCTCGAGACTTACATATAAGATCATCTTTTTCCATTTCGAATAATCTTGCAGGAGGATCCCCTGTTGTTGTTGGCACTGTGTTCTGTGCATGCGTGATGATGACACATGATGCTACAACCAGAATAATAGCACCACTACTCAACATTTTACTGTGTGCAATTGATTTCTTCTCACTGAAAACATTGCAAAAATATTTTCATGACGTGATACTTTTGTTCCGAGTATTTAATATATAACTCTCGGTAGCTTACCGTCTAATCTGTTTACTATTTTTTCCAACATTACGTGCTGCAGACTGTCCTATAGTTTTTTGTAATAAAACAAACAGAACACCTCACTAGTGCAACAACTATAAGGAAACACAACATGTGGTTGCTGTATAGAGGTTGTTACTCTGAAGAGGTAAATGTATAATTACATTGTTTCATGTTTACTTCTGTAACAAACCGATTATGTTTCTAAAGAGAGGTTGTTGTTCAATGGACGGCCATTTGAGTGAAGTTGCACGTCAATTGAAGAAATCCGTTGTGACACCTCATACATTATTGTTCTAATATTGCGTTAGTGATAGTACCACAAAAAGTCAAAACATGTATCGTAGCCAGTCAGTTGAAATAAAGTAATTCTAGGTACATGCACTGGAATAATTTGCATATACTAGTTCCAACTAAAACTTTCGTCAAATGTCGTGAAACATATATCCTACCAAGAGTTAAACGTCTAGCTAATTAATTTCCAGTTAATTAATAGAAGTTATCAATACAGTATAATCAATCTGTTGATGGACCTACTTGTAACAGTCGGTATATATAAAATATTGCTGCCGAAAACTGGTAGACATATTACAATCTATGGCTTACATAATTAAGATAGTATATATTATACACGTACCTTTAAATATGATACACAATGCACTATATGCCTAAGTAATTAATTCACTAGAAAACTTAAATATCTAGACGTTATTTCGCGGTATTTCTGTTATGAAACGAGTATATCCATATGAAACATATGAAAATAAATTATGAATCACAATTAGTAAACAAACACCTGTTTTATATTCAAGCAATATTAACACTTAAAATTTAATTTAATATTTAAAAATGTTAAGGCTCAGTTTTAATTTAAATCTAACTGTTTATTTACACTAAATATCGATTATTGACGCACAATGTATATTGAACGTCATCTGTATGTCCGCGGGGCACGGAAGGACAGATGAATTTTCGACCAACAAGAGGGTTTCAAATGACTGACGGTTGTGAATCATTAGTTCAATCGTTTAAACATAATAAAATTTTCATTAACTGTATATTGAATTACTTCCGACTCCCGTTATTGTATTTGACTAATTTGTAAAACACGATAAAGTTCGGATATATACCTGTATCATGCCCATCTTATCATAGGGTTTTTCAAGAAAACATATTCAGTCCTTTTTTATGATCTCATTGCTTAAAACTTTTCTAACTAAAATCATTATATCGAAATGCGGCAACTAATGATACGAAAATATGACTGTATGTTTATGTCGCAATATTATGTGACAAAACGACGATACTATATTTACAAATGTGATGTAATAATGCGATAAAGGGATATAGTTCCAGCTGAAATTGAATTGTCTTAAATGCTCGTAAACACTCGTAACATTCGGCGAGAATTGTTTTCTTTTCTGTACACAGCTATTTTATTGTCACATTAACTGAACTCAAATAAGTACAGAAACAAACAGAAAAAGTGTTTTTGTCTAATGCACGTATTTTGTTATGTTACCATATGATATTTTTACACACCCTATTTTCATCTGTCGCATTAGACAAGTTGAATGTTTGTATGGCGACAAATTGTTATCAGGCCATTAAATACTACGATGAAGATTACATATGTTGTAAAAGAATTGATATATTGACAATATCTTTTATCGGATCTTTTATCTGTTCACATTTTGAGATATCTATACATGGGTAAATGAATGGAACCACCATATCCTCATTTTCTAGCACACGACAGTTTCTTTGTTAAGATTGAAGTTTACAGTCAAGTCAAACTCAATATTTTCAAAAGCTGTATCTATAAACAACATGTACAGTGTAGAATAGCAATAAGGGAATAATGACCGAAGGGCCTGTTCGTTGTTTGTCTTTATATGTGTTATTCTATATATTGATGTATTGCCAATGCTCGTCTTCTGATATATTGGAATAATCAATATGCCTCAGGACAGTAGGGCAACGTAGGGCTCAGATCAAAATAGTAGGAATAGTAGGGTCCAGTTGAAAGCCTGCTCAGGTCATATCAATGCTAATTCTATTTTAAATATAATTTTGATATGAATAATTATGCATGTGCATTGTATGAACCAAGTATTGAACGAAAATGCATATCTGTGAAGGTCCAATATTATTTGGAAAATCTGTTTGATAATTTTTTGACACAAAAACGTACAAAAAGCCTTTACAGTACTACGGCGCTTTCAAGCGCCGTAGAATAACGTTTGCTGTAACTCTGCGCGTGCGCATAAACAACTCGTGCATAACACAATGTATACTGTACATCATAGGTGACGACTCAACTCAGCTTTTTTCTATACATCAGTATTGTTATGCGCCAGGGGTTCTAAACAATTGACTCGGTGGTAGCGTGGGTCTCTAAATGTATTCAGCTAGCTCAATGGTAGCGTGGCTAACTAACGCTCACTACAGCACCGTGTCTATATACGTGCTCAACTAATGTAGTGACTGTGTGCGTTATATACTGACTAATTATAACACTGGTAGAGTCTCTCTTTAAGATCACCTGACTTTAGAACGCCTTGCGTCTCAAAACCCGGATATTTCTATCTGAGCAGGATTTGAATAAAAAATATGTGTAAATATGTAAGTGTGTACATATGTGTACTCCAGGCCAACCAGTACTTTTCTGTACAACAGCAGAGCTCAGCACATATGTGTACTCCAGGCCAACCAGTACTTTTCTGTACAACAGGAGATCTCAGCACATCTGCATATTCCAGGCCAACCAGTACTTTTCTGTACAACAGGAGATCTCAGCACATCTGAATACTCCAGGCCAACCAGTACTTTTCTGTTCAGCAGCAGATCTCAGCACATCTGTATACTCCAGGCCACCCAGTACTTCTCTTTACAACAGCAGGTCTCAGCACAGGAACTCGGCATCAGCTCATCAGTAGATATAAGCTTATATGTGCTTGTGTGTGTGCATATGTGTGTACCTGCTCAGATTGGGGGGTTGGTCTCCACGGGACAGTAAAGAATAAGGTCGTTTAACAAGAATGACTGAATTTAATATTCACCTACAAGGTCAATTATACATAGAACAAGTTTAGATTTCAATGTAACTGTGAGAGCTTTGATTACTCAAACATAATTTAGTGTTTTTTTACCTAATGTCTATCAAGCGGACTCAAAAGTATAAATTCTCTCAAAAATCAGTAGTACTTAAACTTATACTTAAACTTATACTTAAACACACAGTTATTTATGCTTCTATAAGCATAGTGTTACTTAGAATCATACTTTTATTATACAAGTATAGTGTTATATAAACATAGTTATATATATTTATATAGATATATATTAGTTTTAAAATATTTATACCAAGACAGATTCACACATAGACTTTCACTATAGAAAAGTCATAAAAATAGTAAAGTTACTACGGTAACTAAACATTGTGAAAGGAGGGTAAACAAATCAATTATGACCAAAGTACTTATTTAAGCTATTTGTGTCTTATCCACTAAGTCATATTATAGAAATTCTTATATTCTTGGGGATTAAACAAAATTTAATAAATCGCTAAAGACTCAAGAAAAGGTAAAATTACTGTTATTTATCAACTCAGACGTGAAAATCTATGTAAAAATGTATAATTAAATACAGTTTTGCCTTGAAAAAAATTCTAAAGTGTGAATGACAGGAGCCTCGCCTTATATACCTGACAGCTTGCACACAAAATTCTGTGGTACGCAAAATGCGTACAACATAATTTTGTGCGCAAATCTCGAAACCTGATTGGTCGAGAGCTGCACACATAAAAAATTTGCGTACTGGCAACCATAGAACACCTAAAATCTACAATCAACCACAAAAACGCGTTAAGACATCATACAATCGGTCTAAATCTATGCAATGAAATTAAGTATCAAAACACCTTCAGCAGCGGCCGTGGTATACAGGTTTTACGATATTTCAACATTTAGGGGTGTCTGGCCGTTGCTACGGAGAACAAATTACATGCGCACCGTCTTCGGTTGATGAAGCTGACGGCAAGGACGAGCGAAAAATCGCTAAAATTCAGGTAAATATCTAACTACGTGATGAGAGTACTTGATCTTCAAGGAATAACACCATTTATACGTGTACTGATCGTACAAATACGACGACAGCAGCCTCTGTTGCGGAGCTTTCTACACGAAAACAAGTGCACCCAAACCACTTCGTACCCGAAGTTTCGTCGTCAAAAAATTGGACAATGTTTGTAAATTATGCATGAGCGTTTATAGGCAAACATGTGATCTACCAAATCTGGCGCACCACAGTATTGACTGCTTAAAACAGGTAATACTGTACATCAGTACTGACTGCTTAACACAGGTTATACTGTACATCAGTACTGACTACTTAACACAGGTTATACTGTACATCAGTACTGTCTGCTTTACACATGTTATACTGTACATCAGTACTGACTGCTTTACACAGGTTATACTGTACATCAGTACTGTCTGCTTTACACAGGTTATACTGTACATCAGTACTGACTGCTTTACACAGGTTATACTGTACATCAGTACTGTCTGCTTTACACAGGTGATACTGTACATCAGTACTGTCGGCTTTACACAGGTTATACTGTACATCAGTACTGACTGCTTTACACAGGTTATACTGTACATCAGTACTGTCTGCTTTACACAGGTTATACTGTACATTAGCCATTTTGGTTTTCGTCAGAATGTAACAAACGACGGAATTACATCAAATGTTTATCAATTTATATAAACATAAGTTATACGTATTAAATGATACAAGAACACAAGAATTATAGAAGTACTTTATTGTTTCACATAGATACAAATATAATAATACAACAGATGTTGGTAGACAAAACAATAGATACATACAATTATGTAAACACCAAGAAGAAAGCATCGGTAGACCTCGAACTACTGGTGGCTTCACATCTTTGATTGATTGGTATTAACTGCTCTCTACCTTTTGTAGCAGGTAAACTTCACTGAACTCAGTGCAGAAGATGCAAAACTTATTACAGTAAACAAATGCGCTTAAAATTTGTTTACAAACAAGTTACGTCGCAGGCAAATTTACAGTTTGCCAGCTAGTTATTACGTTTTTAATGACAAGTACACTTTATTATTTATAATGAAACATACACATAATAACATTCATGTTAATTGTATGAGCATAGAATGAACACTAGTACGCGTGGAATTACAGAAAATAATGTAAACTTGAAAACAAAAATGTTAAGCAAAAAATGATGTAATTCTAAGTTACATCCAAAGTGTATTATACGAGCTCGCACATATTGGAACCAGACCACAGTTGTCAGGCCTTATATTCGAATTGGCCATGAAAGAGGACATTTTGGCTAAATATTGGGCTGTTGCATATTTATTGAATATTTCATTGCTGGTTTTGTGTTTTCATTCCTGGCAGTGACCCTGATATAACTTAATGATGCATTCGAATTTGATGTGTTTACATATTTGATCTCCAAAAAGCTGAGATCTTGAAACCAATCGTTTACTGATTGACATAACTGCATTTTGAGTGAAATTGGATGGTACATTTTGTTGAAAAAAAACGGTAGCAATAACAAGGTTTTCTGATGACATTTTTGTAGATTTCTAGTCTTGATCTGTAAAAATGAGTGATAGTTAGTGCATAAATTGGGGTCGAACTTGGCTTGTTTTGCCACGACCGGGCAGTAAAATTGATGGTTTGGCTGTTTGTTGTGAACAAAAAAGAGTCACTTAGAGTAGGCTGTATATGAAATTGTGTTGCTTATTGTAATCTGGACTGACTTGACATCTCCATAAAATATTTTGTTCAGGTTTGTGGGTGTTTGAAGATTTGTGGTCAGTTTCACGACTTGAAACTTGTTGAAAACTGTGGATTGCAGTCATAGTAGACAGATAGCCGGTCGCTAAATAGTGCCAATGAATATGCGTAAATACAAAATACATGTATGCTGGGGAAAAATGATTGAAAGTGTGAACTTATTTTCCCTTTTACGGTTAACTACCGCTATATCATTAGTTCTAATTCCGATTGATTATACTACAAAATATTGAAAAACACATCGGATGTCACACAGGTAACTGTATCATTGATAAACACATCGGACGTCACACAGGTAACTGTATCATTGACAAACACATCGGATGTCACACAGGGGTAATGTCAGAAATAATGAAGCTTTACCTTTCAACCATTCACCAATCAATATATACTCTTAAATTTCCTTATAAATGTGTCCACAAGATTCACTTAGTAAATGTGAAGAAAATTGCCAAGTTTTATGAAATTTGAATGAGTGCAAAAAAAATTATAACAAAAAAGGAGGTAAAAAATGTCATGAGTGTAACAAATTTCCGTGACATTTTTAAAAAATCTTGTTTTGTAATACTTACTTAGAAAATTCAAGGTCATCAATCATGAAAATTGCAATTATTTTGCATTGTGGAATATGTTGGCTTTTACTACATATACATTTCCATGTTCAGATAGTTATAAATAAGATTTAACCGACATGATTATAAAGTTGCTGCTTCGGGAAAAACACCTAAATTTTGCTTTGCATTTTTACTAATATCACAATTACTTCTAATATATGAACAAGTTAATACTTTGCATGTTTCAAACATTGTCTTTGATGTATCTTCTATATAGAAACGTTGATATATTTGATGTTGGCCTATCGTTGTCGAGTAGGGGACTTATAACATAATTGTACATGAAAGTGTCATGAGTGTAACATTTTGAGTTTAACATACTATGTTGAAATCACACAACTTTTTATACAACTTTCAGCTTTCTGACATTGTAGTTTGTATCACAGAGATGCTATCAGTAACAATTATTCATGCTTTTACCCAGTATATATTTTTCTAACATGGTCTTAAGTTATGTCATGAGTGAAACGCTGAATTTGAAGTTTTGTGTTGTTTCTTTATTCCTGTCTACCGTTTATACTTTTTCGATTAGCATTTCATGTTCTGCATTTTTTATTAGGCGAGGTATGGGAATTTAATTAATTCATGATTAAAACATGCTTAAGTGATATATTATTATTTTATTGGCACTTTAAAATAAAAATTCCCACTATCACAACAAAAATCAGAGAAAACATGAGATTTTTTTTAAAAGATTTCCCATTGGTGTAACTGGATTGGTAAAATGTTGTTCAGTGTACATAAAAACGCACATGGAAACTGAAAGTGTTACATTTTTTCTCTGTCATGATGTCATTTCTTAGTTTATCCATAAGTGTTTCACTCATGACATTGTCTTATAATTTCTGTGTTTGCAAAAATTTAAACTTGTTTAAGGCTGCAAATTTTAACATTTTTAACTACAACAAGATGGTTGAAGTAAGATATACAGACTTTCTACCATTCAAAAGCCAATATATCACCAATAGCCAAACTTCTATAGATATGAAAGTGTAACACTGCTCCCATGGACCAAATCTAATTACTTATTCGGTATTCACTAACAATTTAACGTCTATATATAACACAACCGTACATAAAAATCAAACCTTTAATTTAAAGATAACAGAAAATGAAATTCACCGATGATTCCGTGAATTTTCTCCGACTGAAGGGGGATTTCTACTGACTATTCAAGTTGTTCGCAACTTAGATACACCTGAAAATATGACATTCGACCTCGCCTTACGATCGTAACTTCATTGCGAAACTCATTATTGGTATGTATGATGTATCTTACAATTCATACATGTTGCTAACAGTATCTTGAAGAAATATCTATTCTATAAAGGCATGAGAAGAAGCTATTAGTAGAACATAATCATGTGCTTTGAATTTTGATTAAAAAAACCTGACAATTTTCTGATATTTGCCCAATTTTGAAATTGTATAATGTTTTCCTGAATGGATTTGTTGACCAGATTTTCCAATGGAAGAGATGTTTATAAAACTCATACAGGTATGCCACATGGCAGTCCAATAGTCTCAAATGGTAAATGTCACATTGACCTTGACCTTTGATCTACTGATCTCAAAATACATAGGGATAATCCTCTAGCTGACCAAACTGTAAAGTTTAATGATTCTAGAACAAAGCGTTCTTGAGTTATTGACCAAACACACTTGGTCTAAATATGGTACGAATAGATCTAATAGACCTTGATCTTTGATCAACTGACCTTAAAATAATTAGGAGTCTTCTAGTGTTGCTAGCCAACCTCCATGGAAAGTTTGAATATCCTAGGTCAAATCAGTCTTTGGTATTTGAACGGAAACCATTTGGTCTATTTACGGACATACAGCTAGAGACAGACATACAGACCGTCAGACATGAGCAAAGCTGTACATTTATAAACCCTCATCAAAGATGGGGGGCATACAATAGTAACCATACTTTTAGATTTTTTCTGAGAATGTGGTAACCCTGACAATGTACAAGAACCAGCAACTAAATATTCATTTTAATTTTATCAGCAGGTCGATCACCAATAGCCAATTTGTTGAATGCATGCCTGGATAACTATAATATCATCAACATCAACCATACAAGTCACACTTTCTAATACACTAGCACATAACAGGCATCTCCCAACACTATCAACATCATTTTAACCACGCCAATTTAAAGTGACACTGTCTTTGAAATACTATAAAGGAACTTTACATACAAAACTATAACTGCATAAAAAACAATCCATAAAAGTTACAGCATCTACCAACATAATTTGACCCAGAACCCAACGGTCATACAAGTGTTTTTAAAGTGCTGACGACATCAAGACATTGATGACATCACAACTGCAATTTATTACATCTCTGGTAGGCAATTTATGACTCCACAAAATGAAAAGGTGTTGACAAAACACAACTTATGGTATAAATGCAATAAACTTAACCTTTGGTAAGAATACTAAATATACCATAAAAGTTCTCAAGTTAAAAAGTTAGAATGAAACAACCATAATTACATACAGTATTTTGCTAGACATTTTACCTCACGCTAAGCATATGAACACATTCTACAATGTTAAGTGTTCGTTCAAATGAGCTTTGAATTAAAACATGTATGCATCAATACTTTGTTCTTATCAAAATATTGTTAAATGCCAACAATATTTAGATTGGGCATATATTATATTTTGACATATTATGCATGTAAAGATTCCAGTACAAAATGTCGGAAATCAAATTAAAATGTTTGTTTACTAAATGATGTCTTAATTAATACCATTTTTGCATATTTCATATTTTGAGTGTACCAGTTACATGCTCACGAAGTAAGTTTCAAAGTTTATAAATAAATGTAGTTAAATTATTTTTAACATTGGATATTTAAAATCAGTATAAAAGCTGTCAATACATGTAGGAAAAAACGTTAAGGTTACATCAAATTATTGATTTATATCATAATTATACAAAAATGTATGTAATTGTTACCCTGGTTATCTGAATGAACGCAGTGCACAATTTTATGTTTCTTATTTGTTATAAAATGACAATTTGGCTATGTAAATCGATTCTAAAACTTATTTAATATTTGTAATGATGTTTTACAACAAAACAATGGTAAATGACAGTGGTTCATATAAGTTTTCGAAAAGTCTGAAGTTTAACTTTATTGTGTCATGAGTGTAACATTTTTTTTAATCTTTAAAGATTAAATTTGACTCGCTGTCATTTTCTTTTGAAAACTAGCAGTATTTAGAAAATTTCAATACCTGTTCAGTTATCATCAATAAAGGTTGTTACAAGTTATTATCAATTTTGTGTGAAAAATGTGTCTTCAGAGAAAAAGTTTGTGAGTATAACCAAAATATCAGGGTCATAAAAGACACAAAACTCCATTTTTTTCTCAAACAATAACTTAAATCGATGTAAAAAAGGACATTTTTAGGAACCTTTATACTATTTTAGTCGAAATACACCATAACAACATAATGACTGGCTTTGACCAAGTACTTAACTTGATTACATTGTTTCCAGATATTTTGCATTTTTTATGAATTAGTTTAAAGTAAATTGTAAATAATTAAAAAACGTGCAGGTTTATCACAAAACCATATTATCGTACATAAACTGCAAATACTATCCATTTGCTTGGAACAAAAAATTATTGACTCATTTCATTTTGAAAAGTTTCACTTCATGTCATTCTTGGCTTCATTATTTCTGACATTACCCACAGGTAACTGTATCATTGACAAACACATCGGATGTCACACAGGTAACTGTATCATTGACAAACACATCGGATGTCACACAGGTAACTGTATCATTGACAAACACATCGGATGTCACACAGGTAACTGTATCATTGACAAACACATCGGATGTCACACAGGTAACTGTATCATTGACAAACACATCGGATGTCACACAGGTAACTGTATCATTGATAAACACATCGGATGTCACACAGGTAACTGTATCATTGATAAAGACTAAAACGAAAAGGAAAAGTGTTTTAGTTTGTTTTCGTTATCAATGATACAGTTACGTGCAGGACGCCCCGTGCACCAACAAAACAAAACATTCCTGTCCACTTGAAAGGTTTCTTGTTCATATGAGCGAATTCTTGCAATCATTGTAACATTGCATACTAGGCCTACACCATTAATAATATTAATACAATGAAAATGAGTTCAACTGTAGTAAGTTAATTGAATAATGGGTTAGTTAAGTTGTTAGTAAAAATACTAAAAAACAAAATACGACTATACAATAATTACATATCAACCCAAATGGACACAAATGGACACAAATGGACAGATCCCCATTTATCATCTGCGTTAAACCATTGTACTGTATATGTCCTTGCCTAGGCACGGCATTGTATAACTTGCAGATTGATGACATCAGATTTACGAGTACCAGACTGACAAGCTTAAACCTAAGACTTTAGCTCCATCAACACATTGTGTTGTATCAAGAGGGCATCGGACATCTAAGTTTTTTAACATTCAATATCAAATCACCTCGTCCCAAAAACGAACGCTTATTAGGTATTTAGTATAACATCCAGGAATATTTACACCATTCATGAACACAGTACAAGTGAAAAATGAAAACATTTTCATATTTTGCATAGATATCTCAAAACAACAAATAATACATGTTTGGGTAACGTTTGGTATTGTCACTGTATTTATTGTTTTGGAAAATGGTAGATGTATTACAATTCAACGATACACTAGGGTTAAGTAGATACATTCAAATCCATGCATATACATGCATTTAAATGATGGTACAGTATAGTTCCTACAATCATTTTTGTTTACCATTGTCTTGCAACTATCTTCAGGTTCACAGATCGGTCAACAAAATACGCTGGTTGAACGCCTTTCAACGCCTTCCATTATGGAATTCATATAACAATAAACAAAACGGGATATGTATACCGTATCATAAAAGCATATCTATCACGTGTTCATAGGTTCTAATCCAGACACGCTGTTTCTCAGTTCCGTCAGATAATTGTAAAGTTTTCAAGCGTCTTTGTTGTAACTGAACAGATGTTACGCTCAATCAAAACTCAGATATCATGTGTCCTTAGTTCCATAAGAGCGTTACACCGGTTTTCAATTTCATTAGATACATATATAACAGTACAATTATCTGAAGGAACATTGAAGCAGCGCATCAGGAAAATTGTGGAATTGATGATATTTATATATCGCTGGCTTACATTGAGAAGTTAGTAACTACAAAATTTGAGAAAACACGAAAAACTGTTTGACAATCACTCTTTACTTATGGTAAAACAAGCTTTTTCAACTTCAGTTTGGTCAACATAACAAGTTTCGTTTTGCATGAAAATATGCTCATAAGAAGCGCCGTATGATGTAGATGTCAAATATATGTTAGTCTTATAACTGTATTATGTACATTATTAATAAGATTGTTATTAATATTGGTATGCTACAACTTGTACACATCCTACATGTATACACAAATGTATACAGTCAGAAATATAACCTTCAAATCTATCTATGTTAGCATAATGCAGTTGTAAATTCTCAAATACCCGATCTAATATATATTGATCAGTTTTGGTAAGGTGAAAAAGTAGCACATTAAAACAATTGGCATATTATTCTTGTGAGATGATCCGTCAAACTTGAGAGAATTTCTAAACATAAATTCTGTCCTCTTTTATCTTCTCCATTGGTTTAATAAACAAATATTTAGTCGAACACCTATCTATAGGCCTACATCTATCAAGACCTGAATACATTTTTTATACAATCGTAATGTACTTCCAAAAAGAAGACCAAAAAATCCAAGTAAAGTGTACATGTCTGTGTTCGAACGATTTCACTGTAGACGACTTTTCTTCACACTTCATACTGATCGTTATAGACAATTTCAATCTGTAAATCAACCAAAGCAGCCAATAGCTGAATCCGCTACGCGTACTACAATTTGTCCAAATAAAGGAGATTCACAATCTAGTGCTGGAACACTTATATCGACATGCTCGACATGGTTGACCCACAAAGACAGTTTAGACGTAGAAAAAGAACGAGAATGGTAGTTAGTCTAAAATAAACAATCATTATACTGTCTCAAAATTACGCACATACTCAAACAAATATAGTCACAGTCTATATCAGCAATTAATGACGTCATCAAGTCATTCATCCTATAACAATAGTCAACATGACATGTTCTGTTGCTTTGGTAACATTATATCAGTACCAGATGTCATGGTAAAAGTTAACGCTTGTAATAATAGTAGTCATCACCGGGTGCTGCCACAAACAGATTGTCAAGCTCGTCTCTGACTTTGGTGAATGTTGGCCGTTTCTCAGGCTTATACTCCCAACATTTCCTCATCACATTGTACCATCTGAAATACATCAACGTAATCAACCATTATATCAAACACCAATTTATGTTAGTTAAACTTGTTTATCCACCGGAAACCAAATAGGTGGAACTGGTTAAGGTCACAGCGACCTTGATCTACTGACATAAAAACAATGAGGTCATCTACTATTGCTGACCAACCGTCAAGTGAAGTTTGAACATGAAAGGACAAGGCGTAAAAGTAATGTTATTGAGACATGAGCGTATTTTGTGCTGCTTAAGTAAAGCGCTATAACTCTGACGCGATATTCTGCAATGTCAATATAAACAGAAATCACTGACCATTACATCGATTTAGGGAGAGCAGAAGTTTATTTTACCTGCTCACTTTATTCACCAAGTAAATTAAAATTACGGTACACATTGAAAAGATAATCCCTTTTCAAATATCCTTATGTTGTTTTACCTGATTTACCTGTTCACTTTAGGTGGCACAGGTCCAAATACCGCGTTAGAGTTATATCATGCGTCTTCATTTAGTTAGTAATTATATATAGATCCCGTTCAATAACATAAAGAAGGCACGGGTTACCTCCCGTATGAAGCACCTACGTAGCACTTTGCTTAGGCAATGCACACCAAATTTAACTTACACTTCATCACACTGTTCGGGTTTAGCAAGGCGTTCGCCCTTCTTCAGTCTTTGTGGGATATCTCGCCCCTTTCCAGTATATGGTGTTTCACCCATGGAGAATATTTCCCACAGCACCACAGCGTACGACCATACATCGCTCTTCTCTGTTGCCCCCTTAGTGGACTCCATACATTCTGGTGCCATCCATTTGATTGGAATACGTTCCTGATTGTAGGTAAATAATTTTTATATTAAGATAGCCGGCATTATTGTCAAGTCATACATTTGAATATATATCTGCTATAAACAGTTTTGGAATTTACAAGAGGGGTGTCAGTATACAATTTGATTTAAACTGACATTTTTAACTGGAACTAGCTCAGGGTTTTCTATAATTAATTATTACGTGGCTTCAACCAATTTTTATTGATCGTTAAGGAATGGTGTTAATAAACAAGAATCATTAATTTTACGAATGAAAACATTTGCTTATGGCTGTAACAGCTATTTTTGTATGAAATGATATTAAGTGTCTAGTTGGATCCTTTAATAATGTTCATTTGAACACATAATAAAACTTCATATTCATTTCACGCGTACTTGTATATGGGTAGCTCTAAAGTTTATCAAAATCCAGAAAATAAAATAGTTCAAGTCTACAGTCATGTATTTGTTAATTTACCTTCTTTCCCTTTTCAGCATCACCATCCTCCTCGTTCTGTGGTTGCGGACCAAAGCCAGATATCTTCACTTCATTGACAAAGGTAAGAAGTATATTTCTTGCTGCCAGACGTCGATGTACGATCTACAAACCATCAAATAGTTACATATCACTACTCATGTAGAAATTGGTCAGTATTGGACTACACTCAGTTTGGCATACTTCTACTTTACACAAATAGGTGTACCATCAACATGTATGTTCTGTATGTTATCAGGTTGCTATTTCGAAGAATCGTAACCTGTCGATGTTTGTACATGTTAAAAACATTTCTTAACATATTTCCAACCTATTTTTGGCACATACATAGGACTATGTTAAGCTTAACATGACAGAAGCATAATTATATAAGATGATTTTACATCATTGTCATTTAGTTGAGAAAACTAAGTCTCTGACCTTGCATTCTTTCTATGACGAAAACTTACATGTTCCTGTTTGATACATTGCTGGGCCTCGTACTCATTTAACAACTAACTTATTCATATTTTAGGACATGGTTCAGAGATCACATTATGTCTATAATATAATGAACAGAACAAACACTTACCCCTTTTCCAGCCAGGTACTCCATACCCTTGGATATATCCAGACCGAATCTGAACAGGTTTTCTTGTAGTTCAATAGTCAGGTTGTTTTTGTTGTCGACCAGATAATCCTTTAGTGTGCCGTGTTCACAATATTCATAGATGATAAATGGTCCCACTGTAAACACAATACGACTCACATTTAAACTTCAACCAATACATGACTAAATCAAAAATAATTAAATTCTAGGAACAATCAACAAAAACAAGATCATTTTCTTATTAAAGAAAACACTATTACAAACATATATTTTAAGTTTCTGTAACATGGACTTCAGCAGTAACAGTTACTGTTTGGTTTGGTTTTCTCGTTTAGTTGTGTGTTGGGCAGCATTGTGTCGTTTGAATGAGGCTTGTGTTATATAATTGTATTCTAGCTGTTCCAGTTGAATGTTGAGTTTCTTGTCTAAATGTTTTATTATCATTTTTGGCGAAAAACGGATTATTTGTATTCGTACACAAGCTTACAAACCACTCGACTACCGTGTCACCCATATTTCATGAATATCCTTCGAGATAAACATAAATTTGTTCAGAAAAAACAGTACACTAAAGTTTCCTTACTCGCATCATTACTGGTCACGGCACCAACAAATTGGAGAATATTTGGATGGTTGCCAACTTGCTGTCCGGTGAAGTTGATCTTTGCCTTCATCAAGAATTCATCATCCGACGAATAGTTCTCTACAACCAATGAAAATATGTTACTTAAACATAATGTACCAATCACACCTACCAAAGGTTGTTCCAAGATGTCCATACATCATCTGGGAAAGGAAACCTGGTAGGCCAAATACTACATGGGGCGAAGAACATTAGTTCTAGAACTTGCAGATATCGGACTTTAAATGGAAAAGGCACATAAACTAACAAAAGACAGGACCAAGTGGAGAGATCATTGCAACCTTGTGGCCCACCGGGGACGAAGATGAATAAGTATGTATGTAAGTACTTTAACAAATAGCAAGCGTGTATTTGAATATCTTTTCGAAAGCAAAGTCACAACTTACAAGTGTATACTTCTTTATTTAAGCTGGGAATAATGACGTAGGTTTCGTTAAAAGCTAACTCTTATCAATAATGTTCATCCGTTTCGAAATATAGAGTAAGAATTTGTCAAAAACCTAGATTTATATTAATGACTGTCACAATTACAAAATACTAGGTTCTTGTGTAGGTTATTAATGCTCGTAATGTGACTTTTGATTATTCCTACATTTTGCTACAAACAAAACCAGTCGATATACAATATAAAGGCCCTGGTGTTGATGATTTTCCCAAGTTCAGGCACTCTTTGACACCACAGTGCCGCTAAATTTCTATGTCTCCTGATGGTCTTGATTGTCAATTGCTTCCAAGACCACAGGGACGCAACTCACTTCAATATAGGACAAGTAGGAGTAAATACAAATGCTCTAGATCTCATTGGTCGATTTTTGTATTTACATTAAATAACACAAAAACTAAACGTCCGGCTAACGCTTGCAGATAAATTATCTGCAAGACAAATTTACCCTATTTCGAACTTTGTAACTTTCTCGGCATTAAGGGGTACATGCCGGGGTCCTATAAAAAATCCAGATTACCGAAAGGTATGGGACGATACGAGGACCTTATAAACTCATATCAAATCAAATCAAAAATGATTTTCCCAAGCTTTTCAAAGAGGCTTTGGAAGTGTGTTGGGAAGAACTGATAGTTGCACACTAGGACAGACTGAAGTGCATACCTTTCAGAGTCTTTGCCACAACAGCTTCTGAAGATCCATTCGGTTTTCTTAGTCTTGCTTTATATATGTTGGCGAAATGACCACTTTTGATTAACGTCTCAAACGTCACGTCATCTCTTTCTATATCCCATACATGTGCTGTGCTCATGTCCATACCACCATAGATGTATAACTCACTTTGGCGATTCTATATGATAGTAAGATAAGTTAATGTTTATTTATTAATTAGTTAGTAGACTCAGACACAAGTCAGTCCTTACAACTTTTTTTTAAAATTATATACAACTCGCTGACTTAGAATAAAAAGTCGTACAAACTATATATTTTGAGAAAAAAAAAACAAAAAAAAACACTGTCTGAAAACTACCCTTTACATATGGAAAAATAAACTTTTTGAACTTCAGTTAGGTCAACATGACAAGTTCCGATTGGTTGTTTTATTGCCATTCACACAAGGCAATGGTGACACTTTCATTGTGGAATTATCAAACTAACTATTTTATAATGATTCAAGTCCCTAGATAAACTCCTGGACTTGGTATTCTATGTTGAACTGCTTTGATGATGAGGTATATTGCTTTGCTCGTGTATATCGGTCGGTCTGTTGGTCAGTCGGGCACTTGGTCGGTAGACTATCTAGTTTCCGTTCAAGGCTTCGTTCTAGGATCGGCACGGAGATTGGTCAGCAACAGTAGACGATACCTGTTGGTTTTGGTGTCAGTAGGCCAAATGTCATGGTCTCTATGACCTTTACCAGTTCGGACAATTTGGCTGCCATTGGAACATAAACATGTATGTATAACAAACATATGTTGCTCTCAAATTAAATAAGATCACTATTGGATACCGCCCCTGAATACCCATTGTAACTCTTTAACTTACGTCATAAGTGTAGTTAGATTTGCTGCCAGAAGCTCCACCTTCCTCGTTGAGACCTCCATAGATAGTCTGTACACGTCGACGTACGGTGTTCCTGATTCTCCTTGCCTGCTCCCTGGGCGGGGATAAAACACCACGACGAACAAGAACAGCAAAAACGACAATAACGATAGCAACAATGGCTAGTACAGCTGTAATGAACGATATATCATATTTTCAATACAGGTTGACTGATACTCATACAATTGTTCACATGGGGTTTGTATTCCTCATATACTTCCTATACTTCCTCGTTCACTACATGAACATAAGCATAGTAAATGGGGAAGTGGGAGTCGTACATAAACCTTACGATCAATTCAATACAGGCTTTTTGGAGGTACACGTATGTTTTCTTAGCACTAAAATATGTTTCGTAAATATATTTCCACCTAACTCTCTACCTAGTAGAAATTTAGTTATAATACATTGCTTATAAGTTTAATCCCTATGGACAAATGGTTGACAAAATCAATTAATGACTACATGCTGCGTAAAATACAAAGTGACTTAAGTGTGTGAAATCATATAAACACGAAACGTGTCATCTAAATTCAGTTAAAAAAGAACAATTAGTCTGATTCATTAAGAAATAAAACGGCTTAATAAATAGCCTAGTTTAGATTCTTTAATATACCACACATAATAAACTAAAACAGTGATACATAAAAAGTATGAAAGTGAAAGGATGTATATGTTTTGGAGTGTTAACGTACAAAGGGGGGATAATTAATGAAATTCGTTTCTTACCTACTGCAATTCCAACAATAAGTCCTACTCCTACTCCGCTTGGTTCAGTAGGTTCAGCTAAAATAATTTTAATTAATGAACCATTAACATCAAATTGAAATGATATTTACCAATATTCAGGTATTCAATAATTTGTTACATTACTTGGTCAATTAAATAAGTATTGAAAATAAAATAGCAACTTTAATATCAACATTTTTTATTGGACGAACATAACTGGTTCCATTTGTCTTTTGAAATGAACATTATATTGACCAAGAAGTATGTCAAGAAGTATATAATTTATATATAATTCGTGTTTATTGGTTAAGTTTCCTTTTTTGCAATCCTTTGTATAAACATATCATAGACAAACCAAAGGGACAATGATCACTTTGAGGATTTACATAGCTGTGGTTTTAGAGCACCCCTCCTATTCAATGTTATATCTCTACCAATGCAGTTTGTGATACTTGTTATGACTTATGTTCAGGACAAAGAGTTACGAAGCTTCGTATTAAATACTTTGTTTGTACAACAAAGAGTAATATAATAGTGTTGCAGATCTTTTATATATATCACTTCGCTTCAACCCTATGATATACATCCATCGCTGAAGTTTTATGACGATACGTTGTATTTTGAGTTATGATCAAGCCTGGAGGAAGAAACGACTATTACAGACAAAACGATAAGTACAAGCCCGGAATAAATAAAGTCAAAATACGGACTTATTTCAAAGCATTTTAAGCAGGGTTTTTTCGAGATAACCTCACTGAATCTATCGGTTTGAACAATAAATCCACGTAATGTAAGTGTTGCTTAGCAACGGACATACCTGTTGTTACTTCCAAGGTAACTCCTTCACCAATCAAAGCTGATCCATTTGATGCTTGAATACCAAAGCCTAAGCTATAGTGTGTGTTTGGTGTTAGTGCCAGAAAGTCCTGATACTGACGGGAACTACTTACATAGAATGTTTCAGTAATAAGATTGCCATCTGAATCCTATAATAAACATAAATAAAAAAAAAACAATATCAAAATTTATTTTTGTTGGGCCAGACATTTGCGAGTTTATCATTTATATACTTTTAATCATTTCTTTGGGGTTTGTTTGTAGTTGTGTTATTACTGTTTTCTGTGCTCGACTAGTTAAGTTGAGTGATGCCTTCCCTGTCTGATTTCTTCATAACAATTTAGATATTTTCTATCTGCGAAACCAATCTATATGCATTTTAGCATCGAGTACACACATGTACATTGTCTAAGTTGCATGACGTTTTAAAACATCTAATCTAATGGAGTGACACAAAGTTAGCAGCATACCTTGCCTTTGATGATCGTGAGCACCACTGTTGCTCTACCATAACATGATTCTTCCTTGGGCAATTTCCATGTTACACGGAATCCTCGATCACTTAGTGATTCTATACGGTAATCATATGGCCCATCGTCTGTAAAACATAACATAACCAGTGTATACAATTATACAGGACTTGTAAACATATTCACCCTATCCCTGTTTTTCTTCCGAAATTAGCGAATAATTATAATCTAATTCAAACATACTTTGCAGTATCAGTAGTAATTAAGTCCGTTCATTGTACTACCCTTAATGAGAGTCACAGTGATCATAGATAGGAACATATGTTTGCTAATATTGATATGCTATAATACGAGGACCTCGTACTGCTACTAAAGATCTTAGTACAATTAAAAAAGTAGTATTTATAAAATACTAGTAAAAAAGTACACGTATTATGTACGAACTATTTCATACAAAGACAATTCATTTAATGCTAGTTAACATTAGGGAAAAATACTACGGCATCCATGAAAATATTCCAAACACAACTCTGTTTTCTTCTTGATAACATTGGGTAAACATATACCTACTATAAAATCTATGAAACTGCCCAATCAAAAGACAATCCATTTCGTACATGAAAACTTTGGGTAAACATACTTACACTCTTCTAAACCTTTCAGGTCGACTATGTTCCCAATCTGGAAATAGAAACCACTCAAGGTACTCGGATATCATACATCATGTACAGGCTTTGTGACAGCTATCAAATATCGTATTGCGTTATTCAAACAGTAATGTATTTGAATTATGTATATGTCCGATTTGAATTTAACAGTTAAACAAAACGCCGTATTTGTTATTTTAAAGTGCATCGGAATGTCCTGTATTCATTTCAAATCGTTTTGAAAATGTTACGGTTGGCGATAGGAAAAAATCGTGTTTTTTAACATTTCTCTGTAATTATTACACCTACAAGCATGGCATTTTGCACGAATAAATGAAATATACCTACCTAATACACACTCGAATTTCAGCAACATCAGAAATGAATAAAAAAAGTTTTGTTCATAAGTTCTATGTAACATTTTTGTAGTTTTGTATGAAATACCAAGTTAGAAGACTTGATACTTGCAACAGCCAATGTAACGGTCACGTGATACGCCTAACGGTATATTTACGTATTTGCAACTTATTTAATATAGCACACACAAGGCCCGTCTGTGAAAGTGACGAAGTAGATGTTATTGTTTTCCATTGTTTACCTGCGACACACCTAAATAAACCGAATCATACGGGCCTCCTAAGTATCGTCTATATAACAGCACTGTCAATCCCGTCGATCATGGTTAAATAATTGATAGTAAAGCATTAATGGAATACCAGATTACCTCCCTGCGTTAAACTGTACATGCGCATGTGATTTCAATATATAATAAAGGATAAATGTCTTTTAACAAGTGATTAAAAATTATGAAAATCGGAATGGGAGTAGGTATAGCTAGTTTGCGATAGAAAAAAATCGTGTTTTTTAACATTTCTCTGTAATTATTATACCTACAAGCATTGCATTTTGCACGAATGAATAAAATATATCTAACTAATACACACTGAAATTTCAGCAACATCAGAAATGAGTTTAAAAAGTTTTGTTCATAAGTTCTTTGTAACATATTCGTAGTTTTGTATGAAATCGCAAGTTAGAAGACTTGATACTTGCAACAGCAAATAGCACGGTTACGTGATACGCATAACGGTGTATTTGCGTATTTGCAACCTACTTGATTTAACATGCGAGGCCAGTCTGTGAATTTGACGAAGTACATTTTATTGCAGCTGTACATTGTTTATAGGAGACACACCTAAATAACTCGAATCACAAGGGCCTCCTAAGTCTTGTCTTTATAAGAGCAATCTTAATCTCGCCGATCACGGAGTATAACGGTTAAATAATTGATAGTAAATCATCAATGGAATACCAGATTACCTCCCTGCGTTAAACTGTAAATACGCATGTAATTTCAATATGTAATAAAGAATAAATGTATTTTAATTGGTGACTAAAAATTATGAAATTCAAAATGGGAGTAGGTAGGAAGTAATTGCAGTAGTGTGTAATTTTTTTACCAAAATCTGATAAATAGATTTTTAGAAATCTTTAAAAAACACCTTTTTTTCTATCGCAAACTAGCTATACATGTTTGGCGTTACGGTATGGCTATACTTATGTTATCAACATTTATAGATCTACATAATGCTTTGAGGTGTGACTAGTAAGTACTTTGTATTCTATAAGGACAAGCAAAATGCAAGAAACGAGTTGTTTGTCGACACAGAATGTTATTGAAATCGATGAAAGAGTTAATACTCACATCAAAAGTTGTTGTAGTTGTCAACATTGCCTGATTGTATGAAGTCACTTGTATTGATCCATTGCTAGTTACCAAATCATCCCGACTAACCAGAAACCAGCAATTGTTGATCTGAACATCTTGATTAGCAATAAAACATTTCCCTTCAATATCATCACATGCTGCATTCTCAAATGTCTGAAACATAAATACAATTAATTTCATATTATTCTAGTTAATATACGTACAATGTAAAAACTAATGATAGGTTAATATTTCGTATTTTTCATTTAAGCTTAGGATCACTATGACCAGGACATTACAAGACATAAACTCAAGTTTGAGATTATTTGATATGTAATGTTTTTATGTTTAAATTAAGCAGTGTTCAATTACAATTTTCCTCAGTTTTTGATATTGATATACTAGGATACGTTCGTAGAGAGGACAGCATTAGTGTATATAATAATACTTGTACATGTATGTAGAAAGACGTATCTTATGTTCCTTATGTCATTGATAACATCGTAACACCGTGTAGGTTAGGTAATAAATTATGTATATAATGTTTTTTGAATCGAAAGCAAAGCTCTAGCAGGTTATTATGTAACCGTCATTTAAACGCGATCGAAAGAAATCCTGGAAAAGGTCAGGCATACTTACATCAAACATCATGGCTGGTTCAAACCCCTCATATAGAACTTTGTCCTGTTTGTTCGGGGTCTTCACAGTAAGCTTGATACCAAATTTATGAACTCCACTTTGGTCATCTTTTGCAATAAATCGAAGACTGAAATTGTAGAAAGAAACATCGTATCGACCATGAATTTAAACGAGCTGTCACTAGTCAACACTCTCAAATATTTTACTTAGACAGTTTGAAATCCTTTCAATGTTGTAAAATAGCAAGTACTGAGCGGGTGTCAAATGAAAATAAAAAACCCTTTCCCTTCAGATAAACATTTGAATTTCAATCAAAACAGGCAAATCATATTTCATTCAATCAGTTGGTGAGCTGAGTTATACTGTCGAATTTATTATAAACTCTCCCAAATTGTGATATATAAAAAGATTACTGTTTTCATGAGAACAAAGGTAAACATCAATCATACGATTTAGTCTTCAACAAACCTTGATGTGTAGTTGTATCGACCTTCATCAATATTGCTTACAAACTGATGCCCTGTCTGTCCTTCTTGTGATACAACTGGTCCTGTTCCATCGACTCGCATCAATGTACTATCAGTACGTGTTTGACCCATTACATCAGTCGCTCGTAGCCACACACGTATCCTGGCACCTGCAGCATAATAGTGTATCGCCATTGAACAATGTATGTTCGTAAATATAATACACATTACTATCCCATGCTGACCGAAAAATCAGACCGTTATTTTTTGGAAACCATTTGATCTTCCAGGGAACCAAAATGACGATGTGCAAAAAATCTCACAGACGGGCGTATATCACCCTTAATAATGACAATATCAAAAAAGCTCAATCATCAATGGTCAGGAAAGACTTTCTACAAGTAATGAGATTAAACAATATATGTACTTGTTTATGTTACATGCTGTACGTCACTTAATCCTTGATATTTTAAACAATGAATTATCCTTTAGGTAACTAATTGTGTACTTCATTTACGCCGTTGCAGGTTATAATCCATCTAGTACCATCTACAACGTTTCGTAAACTTTTTGAGTTTTTTCGGTGGTTAAGTTATATTTTCTCGTTCATGTTTGTGTGGGTATGTAAGCATGTGGTCCTTGCTATTTCATGTCTCGTTTGTGAGTTTATTTATGTTACTGTCGTGCTAGGCTGTTCCTGCTGAGTGTTAACTTAAATGCCCGAGTCCTCACTATGCCTGGTTCCAGAGAGAGGGTATCTCAAAAATAATACAAATATGACAAGAAATAGCATAACGTGGCAATTTTACTGACCAAAGGGGAAATGGAAAACCTCCAAAATAGCATCAACAATCATTCAATGATTAAAAACATAAATATTGTCAAGGACTATTACCAAATAAGCTTAGACTATAGAAAGGAGCAAAAAGTAATGTTTTATCCAAACAAACAGTTCATAGATATATTTTGGAGAAATTGTGTATGTCAGAAATTATAAAATATTACCATATGCTAGCAGAAAACTCTTCTTGCAAAAAAAATCAGCAGCAAAATCAGGATATGTTTGCGAAATAGTACTGACATCTTGCCTCATATCACAGGCCATATGACCTTAAATTACTCAAACTTGATCCCAATAGTGAACTTATATGCTATACATAATGCACTTATGTATCACGAACCATAAACAATGATTTGGAGCACATAAGAAGATGTTTTCAACAGGGAAATATGCCTCACTGAATTCTGAAACCACTGCTTCAGTTTATGGTATTTTACTGAAATATGCGATTGTAAACATGGGAGGTAACTCTGTGTATTGAACTATAATTATAATTTCAAAAGTGATGCTAGTATTCTGAACAGCGTTCTTCCCTCATTGATTTGACATATTAAAAGTGTGATATCTATTATTGATAAAAAAGTTACAATTGTTTATCCTAGGTCCCCGTTGTTGTTTTTTTGGGACACCCTGTAGTGTCACTTTGACTTGAGTGATGGAACAAATTACATACCGTCCTCTAACGTTTCCTCAAAAGATGTCTCTTCTTTAAATGGTGTGATGTCTGACCAATCATCTACTGGCTCTGAATCGTCAAGTGTATACCCTTTGTTCATTTCAAACTTTACTATTCCATGATAGTTCGGTATTTTTGCACGGGTACGTTCACCCTCGTTATCGTCCAATGCAACGTACCTAAAACAATGTGAACGCATTCTAATAGATTAAACCTGTAATTAGCTATACTTGAAACAATAGATACATTTCCAGCATTAACAAAATACTGCAATTGAGGTGATACTGGTATCGATGAACCTAGACCAAATGTTTTCCACATAATGTCGCCACAATCATTGCTCTGGTATAGGCTTTTGCCATGCCTTATCACAATAGTACTCAATGGCATCAAATAAGACTAACACAACGTATATCTAGCATTCATAATTAATATATCGCACATACAATCCAAATCCACATAGAAAGGCAGCTTCGCCTAGCCACTCAGGTAAGAGCCAGACATAGAAAGGCAGCTTCGCCTAGCCACTCAGGTAAGAGCCAGACATAGAAAGGCAGCTTCGCCTAGCCACTCAGGTAAGAGCCAGACATAGAAAGGCAGCTTCGCCTAGCCACTCAGGTAAGAGCCAGACATAGAACGAACCATCCATATCCCCAAAATATGATATTTCAAGCAAGCCTATTTATTAACTTCACAATGACTGACACAGCATGGTCTATAAAGGTTATAAATCGTGGCTGCACTGCTTTTAGAACATCATAAACTATGTGTGAATTCTTACTTTTCGACGGACAGAATACCATCGTCTGCAATATCCTTGAACTGGATGGGATATTCCAAAACTTCGTTCAGAAGTTTATTGTCTTCATGAATATGATTGATGAAGTGATTTGACCAGCGTACATCAATGCGTATTTTGGTGTCTGAAATTGCATGTAAGCGAATGTAAGTACTGTAGTGCCCAGACGTAACAAAATCAGACACAAGCGACGGCAGCGCCTAACCACATATACACTATTGTGATACATACAGGTAGAAGCAACAATTCATATACGGCCCACATGTATGGCTATATAAGTGTGCATGTAATGCTGATCTTAATTATTCATCAATGATCAATATTAAGGATAACGAATTAGGATTATTTATCAACTATCGCACATGCAGACAATTCAAAGCAATTCCTCGGTAGCGCCTAGCCACACACACAAGAGACTTACGCTGTAGAACTAATCTTTAGTATCCCCCAATAAGGCATAGTTCAAGTTAGCTTACATGTCGTTGCGTTAGTATGAGTACTACTTATGACCTTATGACACATATTTAAAACAAGCATCACAAGGCGCTTTGTATAAACCTATTTTCAAGTGAACATATCAAATTTAAATTGAAACAGCTTGTTTTACCATAAGTAAAGAGTAATTTTCTGACGTTCTTTTCATGTTTTCACATTTTGTACTTACGAGCTTCTCATTCTAAGCCAGATATGTATAAACGGTCTCATACAGTGATTGAAACACTGTATGGTTATTGAAATAGCACTATAGTACAATAAGTGCCGTACAGGGAAGAAATCAGACAACAATAACTACATTTTGTAGTCTCAAATGTTACTCTCTGTTAATAATATATACCTCATATGCACGTTAATACGCTACATGCATGTGTAACATTCGACTGATTCAGTGGTAAGTGTGTAGTAGTGATACGTTGTTACCCTACCATGTCGGTGAATTACACAATACTTTGAGAAAAGAGACTATTGTGCAATACAACATCTCTGGGTGAGGCACTCTAGATTCAAATTGACTATAACATTTTGTCTACCTGTTTGTTGTCGTTTCTATGATTATTGATAACAGAAAAGCGTTCTTGGGAAACGTTCACAACTTTCAAAAAGCTGAAAGTAATAACGTTGAACAAAGTATTGTACCTGGTGCAGGAGCTGTCTGCCACATGTAACCAGTTTCTGGAACAGCTGAACTTATATATAGTTTACCATCGTTCTCATCATTTAGTGATATAGAAGATGTATCATCATAGAGAACTAATCTACGAGATATTCTAGAGTTGTTCGCCGTGTCTCGGGTTTCCATCATAACACTACAAATATACACGACAACTCAATAACACTCAACTGATTAATGGAACTTAAAACTTCCAATCCAATATAAATTCCCTGTAAACTTATTCATATTCTGTAAGTTTTCTATACCTCATTAACTAATGAAAGTGTTCGATTACATTGTAACGAAAGCACACGAATATCCAGACTCACAAGAGGAAAACTCAGTAAATAATTAATTTGTTTACCTACATGGATGGGAAGTTGAAGCCAACACGGCATATTTCCATTTTACACAGACATTCACTGCCAGACATTAAGCCGATCAACTCGTCGCCTGAGTTAAGATCACTCGTTCTAATTTCTAATAAAAACGTTTAACTTACTAGATTGTTGAATAGATTGGAATATATTACCCAGCAGATTCATTGAATGACACATTGTGCAAGATCAATTTAAACCAAACAATAACATAATTTACCTGTACATTCCTGGTTTTGTTGGATGATATGTAGGGTATTCTATAGTATTATTATTGCTAACGACTCTGGCAAATTCAGGTTGAAGTGGTGTAGTTTCAATCAATCTACCGTACTGATCAGGTCCTAGCCGAAATATTTCCACATAAAATTCAAGTACACCAGACAGGTCATCAGTCCAGCCTAACCAACGTGGTCGAATAGGAGCCTGGAAATTAAAACAGAGACATTCGTAATAAGAATATTGTTCTATATAGTCTGGAAATATTTTAAAATCATATCAAATATAGGTGAACAGATATCTTACTCACTGTACAGGCGATGTGGTTTCAGTCAGTTGATGAATCACAAAATTTGACAAATAAGAATGAATCGTAACATCCATTACATTTCATATGACTGTAATGAACATATTTTAAAAGTCTAATTCCAGGTGATCACTATACAGCGGGCTTGCACTTGTAATCAACTTTTCGCGAATATTAAACGAACATATCTGTTCTAATAATAGTTAAAAGCACAAACGATGTTCACAAATATAGTGAAAAGGGTTTATAAATAACTTCACTGGATGGATAGAAAACGCGTACTTTGGTGAATTCCTCAGCGACCTTGAGTATCACAGCATCTGATGGACACGTATCCCAGGCACCTATCTCGGTGCAATGCTTGGGAGCAATAAAATCAAAGTTGAACTGAAACTAAATTTTACAAGAATCATGATAATTATGTTGAGTGATTTATATGCAAATATTTTAAAATACATGCCAGTGAAAGAATGGCTCTGTATAAATAAATGGCTACTGTATAAATATATGGCTACTGTATAAATATTTGGTCTTGTCCAACTTATAGTAGACAATTGAATAGTGGGTGGGTGTTTGGGTGCGTTTTCAGCTTAAACCATTGTAAGTCTGATGACTTGATGTAGCCACTTATTATACGAGAGGTGTTCAACTTATTTATGAACAAAACATGAACACCGATTGTGCAGTATTGAATAAAAACAATTGAAATATCTTTTTTAAACCACGCGAGACAAAGTTTTAAGTCGAACATATGATCTTCATATATTGTATATTTCATTTGGTTAAAGCTTAAAACAACAATTTAGTAGATGATGTTGTTTTTCCTGTTTTAAGGCAAAATGGCCCTTTTATAAGCATCAAGAAAGTGCTGGTCAATTTTTATTTTGCCTTTTTCGATGAGAACATCAGTAATATTTGTCGTAAGACGTGTTATTGAAGTTCTGTTTCCAGTAATTGTGAAATGGCAACAGAAATTGAAAATTGCCTAACATTGCCAAAACCTACACTATAAATTTAAATTGGTTTTATGATATCTATGACAAATCCATTAGCAAAACGTGGAATAGTACCACAGATGGGAGTGTCCATAGAACTTATCAGTGACATTATTTCGAAACAGTTTAATGCATAGTTCTGGGAAAATGCGAAGTTCCTACGCTGAAAATCAAGAAAAACATGCCTCGCAGCCAATAGTCTTGTAATCTAGAAATGCGAAATAAGCAACATTATGTGGAAAAATTGTTTCATTATGGCGAAGCAATGCTGAATCTTAAAGAATGTTATGAGAGATAATGGTATACTATTTTAGAAAAGGTCACAAGGATAGGGAGAAGTTCATGTTTGTCCAGATTTGTGTGTTTGCGGCCGTTTTCATGGAATGGCATTGGGTTTGTTATTATGGAAAGACGCTTATCAAAATCAATATCAAATTGACGAAATTGAAGACTGTGGTCTATGTACGAACCGTTTCAAACCAGGTTTTCAACGAAAAGGTGTTACGTATCGTTCCTAGTGACTGTTCCAAGAACATAGAGTTTTGTCCAGATTCAGCTTCAAGTCACCATATACAAAGCCAAATAAAAAAAACTTAAGAATATAACTTTGATATATAGTATAACCAAACAGTGGATGTCGAAGTCTTCTCATGCTTTGTCAACATCATTTTTTATCTGGTTGATACTAAAACAACGATTAAAGAAGGAAATTGTAAACGTAATTATTACGAGTTTTGGACCTTCAAAACGCAAATAAAAACTCCCTCTACCTAATGCTGATTATGATCTAACCGTAACGAATTGGCAATTTACAATTATTGTATATACTTCTTGATACACTGCTTTACACAATATAAAAGTTTTTATTCAATTTCATTGTTAGAGTTAAAAAATATCGTTGTTCATTTTCTGTTCATAAATAAGTTGAACACCTCTCGTATTAGCGAATGTCAAGCAGTGCGAAGTACTGCGAAACTCACAAGAAGGCAACGCGTTTGAGAAACTTCACCTCAACGGTCTGGAAAATGATTTTAATATCGTGAACTACAAGTAAAAACATACCTATCACAATCTATTTTTATCCCATAAAACTGTAAATGGTAATGTGGTTTACTGATTCCAAAAAATCATGTTTAGCTTTTATATTTTTACCCAAAAATAATATACTTTCACAAACATGTAAGGACATAGGGTTTTAGTATGTTACAAAACAAACATAGTGTGACATCAGCAAACAAAAAATATTTTTTCGCAATCTTTCTCAAAAAAATATGTGCTCTGAACTAAATATGGGTTTCCCCAAAAAACAATATTTTATCAAGCGGTTGGAAATCGCACAGCAGAGCTCAAATACACTTTGTAAACATACAATGGTACAAACATCCTGAAATACTTACAGATTTGATGACCTGGAGACCTTGGTAATACTGGTTTTTGTAAGGGACACTCCGGTCGGTATTGGTCAATTTTTGAATCCCTCCAGACTTTGTCTTCACGGCAACATGTAACCTAATGGAACAAACAAGGATAAAGGCGTAACTACCCGCTGGTCAATATTTGTTCAGTCATGGAGTAGTTCCAGTCACAATGTACAGTTATCTACAGAAAAGGTCATGCTATAAATCATGTTTAAGTATATATTTTGCAAAATATCTAAAGGTCAGAGACCTGTCAGATGTATACACATTTCAAGGCAAACAAATATAGAAATATGGGATACGGGAAATGATAGATGTCATCAGCATCGAGTAATTCAGCTTTTGGTTTTACTTTTTATAATGTCTTTTCACACACAGCATATTCAAACAACTCAATCTGAGATAAATCTCATCTCAAAAACTGACATGTGTCTTTAAGATACTTTTCTTTGGAGGCAGGACTTGTCATTGAGTATTTCTTCTTAGTGTCTGTCGACATATGTGTTTATTTATTGACGTGTTATATTGAGTTGTAGTTTAACTATATTAAATCTAATTGTATGTTTCATGTAAATACTGGTTATGTCCATATGTGACAACATAGATTTCTTTTTGTTATTGCTTTATTATCATCATTACCAATTATACTGGTACCAGAAGGCCATATGAAAATAAGATGTATATTGTTTAAAACTCTGTATATTTTATATGTAACCTTCGTTAAAGAAAGACGTTATTATTATTATTATTATTATTGCCATCACAAAACAGAAAACACTATTTTGAGTTTAATTATGTATAATATAGACAGCTTGAACTTCAAGTTTATCTCAAATGCAGACTTTGATTTGAGCAGTATATCAATTTGAGATGAGATATCTACTTGAGATCTTTTTGGAAATTTGGGCCTGGTTAAAGAGATGGTACTGACATATAGATAAAGCCATTTATGTATTACATTGTATGACTTACCAGTCTCCGTGCTCTATCAATGTTTTGAATTGATCATCAACAATGGTACATTCTGCCATATCTACCTCTGGGTCGTCCTGTGTAATACGATCACATGGATACCTCGCGAATGAGCCAAGGTCTCTAACTGGGCCTCCTTCAATATATAACATTAAATATATATAATCAACAAAAATAAGGCATATCAAATTAACAAAATTCTTTCAGCCAAAACAGCTACATGTATTCATATTCGCAGTTCATCTTACTCTTATGAACACCCTTAATCTTAACTATTGCAAGGCTAGTCCTTAATTTTATGAACGAGATTATGTTTGTGGTCGACAATAACAATGTAAATACATAGACAATGAAATACTGACCGTTTCTGGGAACCTTGCTGACATTGGCTTCAATTACAGTTTCAACAATACCAAGCTTTGAATCATGTACGTAAAGTGGTCTTTCTGGCAGACTTCCAACTTTTTCCATATATGATTCAACATCGAATCTCATGTGATTGAACCTTTTCTGATTACTGTAAAAACAAAAAACAAAGGTAGTACATTTCAGGTCATACACATTTAAGGCGCTGTGACAATACTGGGATTTGTGAAGCTTCAACTAAATGACATCAACAGGACATTAAAAATAGATGTCACCATGTATGCTTTGTTTTTGAGAGATAAGGTTTTCAAATGACTTCCCATTGTATTGTGTTCATTCTATTTATTTCTTGCATATGAAATCAGTATGTATTCATTTCAAAACTGTTATTATATTATAGCATATTTAAACAATGCCTGATACGAGTATATAGTATGTATGGGCCAATGGTCTTTCCTATTGACATAAAGAATAAATCCGAGTGTCCGGTGAATATATTCAGTATCCATACATAATACATAACTACCCCCAACTACTTGTAAAACATTGTTATATTCAATTGAACCTCAAAAATATCTAACGATCGAATAATATAAAACACAAATGTTGTCCAATAACTTGATCTGGTAGGGTTCATCAGTCTTTTTGTGAGCTATATAATTCACCAAAAGGAATTTATTTTAAATATGTTTGCATGATTTTCCACACATTTTCCATATAAGAATGTAATGAAATTTATGAAAAATATGCAAACGTATCGACCTCAACTCCAGACACTGCATTTTTAATATAAGAACTCCAAGGTGAGTTGAACAATAATTATTGTAGTAATGCATTGTACACATATACTTTTCAAATGTGTCATTCCAACCGACCTTTCTTGCATGAAAAAGTTAATATTTTATTAACTTTGCGCACGAGGATTATGGTCGTTGTTATTAATTGACAATTTTATACATACGATCAGTGCAACTAAATTTAATGTTTGTTCTTATATAATACAATTTTAATTAACTCTTTCCTCCTTAAGGTGCTTGTGAAATCATATGTTTAAATAGATAGGGTACCACAGCGCATTCAATCCCTGAGAAAGGACGTTGCCGATGTGAATGATCGTGAATAAATCTGATTGTTTAACAATTCAATGTTTTTGTGAAATACTTTGGCAATACATATTTTATTATAGTCCATGTAGTTTTCCAGTTTAGGGGTACAGAATTGTGCCATATTTACAGTGAAGTTTGCAGTAATGTAGAATAGCAAAGATATACGTATTTTTGTGAAAAATCGTTATTTCATTCAATAAATGGTGCGTTATGTTTTACCGATACATCCTCAACTTTCCAAAATCCCCGAATGCACTTTATCAAAATGGTGGGAAACTGTTTACCTCCAGAGGACTTCAGTTTCACCTTCATCTGTGTCTGAGCCTTCCAGTATAAACATATAGTCTGTATAGTTGTCTATCCGTCTGACATTAGCTAGTGTCACATTACTTCTTCCTACAATCGGCTTCATCTCTTCAACGTCTGGGTCAACTAAATCATTAACATTATCTACATAAATATTGCAATATAACTTGTACATGATAACTTGATACGGTGATATGAACACGTTATTGTATGCACACATGGTAGCCAAATAGCAATTTATTTGTTTTTAAAGATCAACGGAACTATTAAGTTACTATCGTTCAGTTGTGGGTTTGGGCATTACATGACCTGTAATTTTAGTCTGTGTGCAATGTTGCAGGCTTTCTGTGCTCGGCTGTAACATTTGAGTGTTGCATTCCATGTACAAATGTTTATATTGTATTAGATATTTTGATCTACTTACATTCAGTGCAGCCTGTATCAGTTCTGTTGAACTTAAATCCAGTATGACACTGGCACTGATTGGCCAGACCTTCACTACCACAGTCACCAGGGTAACACGGTCTAAGGTAAGAACACGTCACTGAAGTTAGATCAACAATGACATTATACAGTATGTACATTTGAGCACTTTTAAAAACCAAATATATGACGAAACAAGAGTCTTAAGATGCACTTAATATTGGTTTAGATAAATAACAAACAGTTTGTCCATGAGACATTGCGTCATCACTTTCGTTTCAAGGCAGCAAATATTGCGGCAATTTTTCGATCAAATAAAAGCGGCTTCATCTATAGTACTAATCAAAGCGCTGATAGAACAGTGTTTGGTCCTGCGGTTAGGAAATTACATTACCAGTTACAAAGTAAATGATGGAGTAGGGCATGCGACACGTGCCCTAAGTCTGAAAAGGAATTTATCGCAGTTTTTGAAAATTAATTTTATCCCTACACTAGACGGTTTTCAACCCAAACAAACAGATATTTTGTATTTAGTTGCTGTGCTAATGAAAGTTAGAACATTTTAGTTAAATACTAAATGTGTCGAACCAACAAGCGAACAGTATTTCTCTCAAGTAGTCTGTTAATCTACCAAAGCGCTTTGTAGTACGTAGTGTTTTCCACGTTATGTAAACTATGTCCATTGTGATAGTTGACCGCATCGAAGCGCTTCTCCGCTGTGTGTAATTTTTATCAGTAAACGGGAGCTAACATTGCTAACGAAACATTATACATCAAATTGTCTCGATGAAGATATTAATCGGACATTTGTGAGTCATTCGGTAAACAAATTACATGTATTAATACAACAAGGCGATAAAAATCGAAGTCATCCACATGAATGGCCAATTTGATATATTTTTAGCATCAACATCATGCGAGCGGTATTGGAGCGTAGGATACTACGTACCCCGTTCAAAAACTATAGTACAAAATCAAAGTACTGAATTTTATACAATTTCCTTCAATTAAAAGAAGAAACTAATATATTACAATCGAACAGATTAAATGAAACAAGGAAAGTTTAATGTTCTTATCTTGCAAAACTGATTAACGAGGAGGAACTATTTTCATTGAGTGCATAGATTCTGTGTTGTCAGTTTCGGGAGTAAATTCATCTTAGTGGAATTCATTATTTGGCATTGTAATAGATCTGGTGACATCGCCAGCCTAATTATTCCAAAGACAGACAGAAACAGCGACCTAGACACACAAACAGGAGTCAGATATAGAAAGGATGATCCGCATCGCAAAGTAATTAGTATTAACAATGAATTAAACAATGTGGACTCTGAATTTCGTGCATAATTAACCATCAAGTGAGATGATTGTTAGTGATATTTGTATGTACACAGAAGCAGCCGAACGACACTTTAAAACACCTGATGTAATGACGAATAATGACAGTAGCCCACAGAAAACAAGGTTTTAGCTCATCTGTCACATAGTGACAATCTGAGCTTTTGTGACAACACTATGTCTGTCATCCGTCCGTCGTTCGTCGGTCTGTCAATAATTTGTTAAAATAACTTCTTTTCTTACCACCACTTAGCAAATTTTGCTAAAGCTTTGCAGGCTGGTTCCTTGGGTGGACCTCTACAAAAGTTGTTCAAATCGTTGAAATTTTGTATGGAGCATCATGTAGTGGTCTGCTACCAAAATTGTTCAAATTATGCTGGTTGTATCAAAATTGGCCCCGCCCCAGGGTCACATGTTTTACTGACTTATATAGGGAAACATTCTTGTCTTAAACTACAATGCCTATTTTTTTGCATAAATTTTGTATGTAGCATCTTCTAATGTTCCCCAACCAAGATTGTTCAAATTATACCCCACCCTGTCCCTGGTGCCACCAGTTTAACAAAAACTCATATAGAAGAAAAACCTTCTAGTGAACAAACTACAAAACCTAGAGCTTTGATAGTTGGAATGTAACATCTTCTAGTGGTCATCTACCAATATTTTTCTCCAAGAAGTATGCCCCTGGGACCAAGCTTGGCCACGCTCCGTGGGTCATCAGTTTTACAAAGACTTATATGGGGAAACAATCTAAAACAATATTGCACAGAGCTTTCAACGTGAAATTTGGTATGTAGCAATATCTTGTGGTTCTCTACCACATTTGTTCAGATTATATTTGGTCAAAATTGACCCCTTGTGTAACTACAATGCCTAAAGTGCTGATATTTGGTATGTACATGTAGCATCATATAGTTGTCTTCTATATGATAGTTCAAATTATGCCCTTTGTGTACAAATTCGCCCCACCTCGGCGTCACCAGTTTTACATAGACTTGTAAAGAGAAAATTGAAACATCTTCTTGTCCTAGCGCTAGTAGAGCTTTGATATTTGGTATGTAGCAATTTATTTTGTCTTAATTCTTAGAAGGTGTAAGTGATTGCTTATGTGCATTTTCGATATATGAGCGACCTAGGGCCCTTTGGGTCCTATTGTTTGTATTCACTTATCCAATAAGACCATGTCTTGACCTTCATGCATACTTTACTAAAACAAACATTGTGGCAACATTTTAAGAGTAGTTCACACATGTGAAAAAATATGTTGTTTGGTTGTCAATGCAGTCGAGTCGGTTTCGGTGAGAGCTGTAACTTGTTCTATAAACTGTAAATTCAACCGATGTGTTTGCTGGCAGTTTAGGCTAAACACAAACCATGAATATCCACTACGCAGAAGCTATGTTTGCGTTTTCATGTCACATACAGAACAACATTATACTATGCGTTATCCTTTTGCTCAGCAATATAATAATTCTGAGTTTATACTTACAATCGCCGCAATACGCCCCAGAAGAAGTATCAGGACAGTTGCATACATTGGGATTAGTACAGACACCTTTATTCTGGCATGAAGGTCGACATATTGCTACAACAAACAATTTATTTTGTTTATAATAATATACTACACATATAATACTATGGTATAATGTTATTGACCTGACAAAAATATATAACTACACGGTTGATTTGCAACCTAATGAAGAAGATCATGTAATAGTTTGCAGCCTACTAGACCGAGGACATATTAATTTCTGTATTTCATGAGACAACTCTTGTACCTGTACTAACAGGTTTATAAACCATAATGTAAGATAGCCTCCCTTTGTCGTGGATTGTATGATTACAGTACATGTACACTCAACCGCTTTAAAAACGCAACACCATCGAAAATAATCAAAATTTGTCAAAACTCATTTTTTGCTAAACTTAATAGTTTACAAGGTTTGTTCAGTTCATAAGCTTGACCTAATTAAAGAAAATGAGTTTGATTTCATTCGGAATACCCCTCCCAAAGAACTTTTTTTTATTTTGCATGTTTTTCACGTGCAGCTCGATTGCGTCGACCTATGTGGTCAATATTGACTTTAAACTGTACGTTGTTGGTTTTCGGGTTGAAAAAACAACAGAAACAATATTTGCTAATGGTATTTTTATGCTGCGAATATCACGAATATATGTTCAGATGATTGTGCCTTCGCTTCCAACTGAAAAGAGCATCGATGCCTTAGCATGTCGGTTCAGCTGCATCCACACAACGATTTTTGGTTAAGATCATCGATTCCTAGCGAACAACACAGCCAAAGACCGAGCTGGATGAAACAAGCTGAAGGTAGTAAGCCCGAGCAATGAGGAAACATGACACAGGTTGTGCCACTGTAATTGGTTCCGCATGGCTGCACACAGTGTAAAAAGAATGTCGGGTGTCAATAAACAAGCCAAAAGTACATTATTGCATTTTCATAACTATTTTTTTCATTATTGTCAATAAAAAGGAAAATCATTTTAGTACACTTTTTAGCGAGTTCTCTCCCGTTTAGAGCCAAATGTCCCAGTTGTTTAGCTTTAAGCTCCTTCATCGTGTTGATTTGAGGTGCCATATAAGCACCACCACGGGACATATCCTGACAGTATGTTGCTCATAACCAAGATTTTAAGATTAAATAAGGCTTGAACCCATCTTAGGTTCACATAATGCGCATATCTGGACCGCACTCGGTTGTATGGTATTAGCCAGACAACCGAAGTCATATAACATTTATAATTCAAGTTAAGCTTTGTTTGGATGGTTAGAAACGTCACGTTGAACATAATTCTATCCTTTTACGTAATTAATGTTATTCTTTAGGAGGATAAACCACGTACATGCATCAATGTAGCGGGCACTTATAATTGCTTTTGAAATTGTGACTTTCACTTTCATGGGTCACTGTGTTATCTATATCGTAATTTATTTAAAACACGTAATAATGGCATGAAAATGACACAACTCGTTTAGTATAGACTGAAGATTATTTAATCCGAAAATAAATAACCATATATTGACGTTTTCATCACTTAAACCAATATTTCTTATGTGGTACGTTTTTAAAGCGGTTGAGTGTATAGCATCAGTTGGCTCAATATATGATTCAAGTAGCAAGTAATGTTATTGAGTAAAAATGAATCACATTCATATACCGTAGATACAAGTGGATATTCCTTTAAATGTTATATCTATCTATATTTTTCGAATAACGTACTTAATGATCCGCATGGTCGTCATAGAGATGTCATACTTAAATCATTATTCCACCACCAGTACCCTGATTTAAATCATATTAAATATACATACATAAACAGACACGAACATAAACTGGTTCTATACAAAGTTTATCCGTGAAATAGGTAAAATGACAGAAAATGGACTTAACCATACAGATACAGGTATATTTAAATGATGATACTTACGAATGTCACAGTCCCGGTCTCCATTATGGGTCCACCCGGTTTTACATTGGTATCGCGATATGTAGTATGTTCTCCAAATACGCCGATACCATGAACAACCCCTATAAATATAACATTCTCATTGTTATGATATGTCATTGGTCGGTCATCATTTGATCAAGCTATTCAGCTCAATACATGAACATCTAGAACCTGTACAAGTCATTCAGAATAGAATTTGACAAACAACAACAAAATATATTCCAAAATACAGGAGATACATCAAAAACAAAAGTTGACGAAATGAATACTTATTTGGTATAATAATAATGTATTACGGACGTCATTGAGTTTTGTGTATAGATATATACATAACTTACCACCTGTTATACCAACAGATACAGTACCAATTGAAGACTGTGAGAGATCTTTGTTGTCGTACCCTCACTACTTCATAGTTCCTGAAATGAAATCAGTAGTAGCGCTAAATGTAATGTTTAAGTCTACCTAAGGGTGTAAGCTACAAATGTAATATAGCCAATTGTGTGTTGATTTTTGGCCTTCTTTTTGGCTAATGCATCATGTTAAACCTGTTTATAATACGTTATATACACTCATTAAATGTTATAAGTACACCAACACAGTATAGATCTACAACGACCTTCGAAATATGACCCCTCTGGACCAGTCCATATACCAAGGTTGAAACGATATTTACCGTTATTTTATGAAAAAAATACGGATATGTTTGAGAAAATCTCCCTTTAATTCTAGTTGGCAACGTGGCTTAGTGGATAAAATGTTCTCTTGTCAGGAACATACTTTTTATATAGACTGTGGGTTCGAGTCCTCTGCTATACTCATTTTCAAAAATTTAATTTCTATTTTAATTTTTTTTATCGTTTTACGTTTATATTTTAATTCTTAATATTTGATTAATTTTACGTTTTATAACTAATAAAAAAACGCTTTGTTTCCTTTACATTAATTTAGTCTGGATATTGTATTTATAGCGCCATTGGCTTGCTGCAATCGCCATTTTAAGAATTTTCATTAGAAACGTTAGAATTAGCTAATGGTGTATGTTGTCAGTTGCCTGTGTGGTGCAGCGGTCATAGTACATCGCTATCAATCGTCTATTTTGTTCTTTCCAGTGTAAGGGCGGACCCACTAACGAACCATTTTTTATTTAATAAACTTATGCTTACTTTAATGCTATATGCATACATTGTATTACCTGATTATGATCACATATCATTATATTTTTTCTATTCATAGTTTGCGTTATTCTTTTTTCAAATATTCATTGTATCAATTATACAATGTGTCGGAATCAGTGTTAGTATCAATTGAATTACAAGTTACGACGCTGAGACAACCTTATATGCAGTCTATATGTTAGCTCTTGTCAGTCTGACAACCCCCTCTCACACACTGACAAGCGAAAACTTCAGTCCTATTTCCTTCTCATATATACCAAACCTATGTACGTCTTCGATGAGATCTTTCGCGTCGTCGCTATATCTATGTACCAGTTATGACATATTTCTTATGTGCTTTTTACGCACTGGAAGTTTTATAATTATGCCTCTCTTTGTAAATAGACCAGCACGAAAAATGTTTGCTGAGGAAATATCAAAAAAAAATTGTGGAATGGGATTCGAACTGTTTCGTTCAGTTCTGAAATTGACGTATTCATAGGAGCTTAGCCGACTGCGCTTTGCACTCTACTTGATTTGTTAATTCTTAATGCACCCTTTATTACTAAATACACACCTATAACCTGGATTGCTCGAAAGTTAAAAGTACATTTACGCCCGAGTGATTGTTGTAGATCTATACACAGCGTTACGTGCAAATAGTCGGTCGGTCGACATGCCGAATGGTTTTCCAACAATAACTCCAAAACGGGTGGACATAGGATTCTAAAATTTTAAGTGTGGATTATTCATTCTCCACAGACGGCCAGACTCAATTTCAGGGTCATTTGGATCAAAGCTCAAACTCACCATGACCTTTGAACACACAAAAATCACTGGTCCACACCATAAGAAATATTGAATGTTAGATAGTAAAACTTTACATAGAGGTTGCTAATCATCCTACTAATTTTGAGGTCGATAGGTCAAAGTTCAAGGTCGTGGTGACATTAGCTACACTAGGCAATTGACTGTCATGAGACGTGTATGTTTCACAAACCTCTCTTGTACGGTCTCTTATCGTAATTCATCCGGCTTTATGTTTTTATACTGTGGGTATTGATGGACAATGTGTATGCAACATTTTGAGACTTCGTCCGAAAATCATTTGTTTCGCACGTGCATTTTGCATAATTTAAGAATTCATGGTTCATTGCACGCAGCGGGCTTATTACAATCTTTGATTTATCGGATATTACTGCTATACTACTTGCATGAAGACATGCAAAAAATGAACATAATATCATGTTTAATAAAACAGATATACGCATTACACGTTGGTGTACTTATAACATTAACAAATGTATATACCTTATGTGCAAGGGTAAGACACGTTCATCGAAAAGCGCGTGTTCTTGACCGGATTGGTGTAAGTGATGCATTTCATACGCGAAAAAAACCCACCTGAAATGCTGGTACACAAATAATGCGGCCGACCTGTCAGGATGTTATGAGCTCGGGTAGAGTTGTGGCCCTTATTTTTTACCTGTATAGATAGATACCTATCTAAAAGGCACAAAATCACCTACTTGTAATTTACACCAAAAGATTAGTTATCAAGCCATGAAACGTAATCGTGTCTTTACAAAAAAGGATGAATAATTTTATCCAAATATGGTCCTTGATAAACATATGATGCCCTTTATAGATCTATAGCAGGTAAATAATACATTTGGTTTATGTTTGCTATATCGTGTGTCACGAGTGTTTCGATGCTTTCATAGAAAGGCTATAAAATACGATATAATTACCGGTTTGTTTACCCAGGGAGTATGTGTATATTTAGTACCAATCGCAGTCGTTGTTAAAAAATTAACAACGTCTGTCTGACACTTGTACAAACACCACAAGGGATCTACTGAATGCCTATTAAAAGAGTATTGTCATTTGTCCTTTATTGATTGCGGAAGTTTTGGAAATAGGTTGCTGCATCCTGAATATGTGTATACAAATATACGTAATGGAATATGACTTCAACAAAAATGCGACTAAAAAATCATGACTTTAAGAATGCATGAACTTACAGAAACAGTGAGCATTATAATGAAAAGCTGTAACTCTACCTACGCATGAAACATTCAAAAGGCCCCGCACAACATACGAACATGTTACAAGCTACCTATCAAAGCACTCATCCAGATTGCATTCACGGATATGATAGATCAAGGTAAACAGTGGATGCCGAAGTCTCACGATGCTTCAATAATTTAAAATATCATAAGACCTTTTTAACGGAAATAACAACAGCCTCTACTCAAATGTTGAGAATGATATAACCGTAGCGGATAGGTAATTTACACTGCTTTTATATACTTGGTCCTATCCTACTGTATTTCTTATTTTCAATCATGATGTTCTAGACAAACTAAAGGAAAGTTCGACACCCGAGCAGAATGGTTGATATACGTGTTGCTCTGCAATCTTAGCTATGCTCGGGCTCTGCAATCTTAGTTATGCTCGGGCTCTGCAATCTTAGCTATGCTCGGGCTCTGCAATCTTAGCTATGCTCGGGCTTCCCTATATTAACAACATGGAATACGAGCATGACAACCTGTCCGTACAGTCGCTGCTATTGACTTCAGACAAAGGTAAGTGGAATCAGTTAAAAAACGAATGATCGACAATAAAAAAAAGTTTAAACAATGTCATACATTTGGAAAGACCCGAGTCATAACAAAAAGGATAGTGTTTTTACGTAAAGACGAGGTTATTCCAGTTGAGCTAGTTTATGAACAACGCGTCGACACACGTACTTCAAACGCTTAATATATTTAAGATAAGTTTAATATTTTAAAGAGAGTATCGAAACTATTATATATTTAGTTATTTACATATAGTGTGTCACAAGCTTCAATGCTGGTTATAAAACCCGTTCTATTTAATAAAATTACGCTTGAGTGCAGGGTATGTTTTGACAATTTTGGCCGCCTTCCAGACTATGTGTTTATTGTATATTTTCTCTTCCTGTTTGTGTTTTAAGGCGTCCTATAAAATCCCCAAACAAAATGTCCTTGAAAAATTATGAAGACGCAAAACAAAATCCACCAACCAAACACAATTGATTAAGTTCGTAGACGCAATATGAAATCCCTGAACAAAATGTCCTTGGATTGAGTCATTCAACATCATTTCAACGAACAAGAGTACATAGTGCTTATAAAATGAGCAGTGACTGTGGTTTCATTTACAAGATACTAGTATGAGAAAATATGACAGCTTCCTAGAAAAGAAGGATAGCAACTCTCTACTTAACTCGCCGAGCACAGAAAATATGCCGCTATATAACATAGTAATAATTTGTCAGTCAAGTCAAACTTACACAGAACATATTATAACTCGGAATTATACTTAATTATTTATGTGCACATGTACCTGTATATCTCTAAATACTGAAACTGTAATAAGGGTACTTGTGTGGCTGGTGTTGTGTCATGATTGTATATTGTATGGGTGACAGACAGGTGTTGTGAAGTGTGTATTGTATGGGTGACAGACAGGTGTTGTGAAGTGTGTATTGTATGGGTGACAGACAGGTGTTGTGAAGTGTGTATTGTATGAGCGCTTGTTTTGCAGATTCTGAAAAGGGAAATGCAGACGCTTGAAATGAAATGCACTAGGAAGCTACTACGAATCATCGTTAACAGAAGAAAAATATGCTCGTCCAAACCTTTGTGAAAGAACCCTTGCCCGATACCGTACAGAAAAACAAACCACAAGTGGTCCAGTCAGGTCACGAGACATGACAGTCTCACCAAAACAATCAACCAAGGCTATGAAGAAGGCAGGAGAAAGATTGGAGATAATGCATGAGAAGGTCTGACAGCTTCATCGGGTGGAGCAGCCAACAGTTCTGGATGGTAACGAACGTCCGCTTCCTCAGCTACATACTACCAGACGATGATGCAAATAGTCAAATGAAGAGTAAGTTGTAACTTTCGTGTGCGCTAGATTTGCCTTGTGTCATTTTATATTGCGCGCGTGCTTGGTTGCATATTTTTGCATGTGCGATAGATTGAGGTTTAGGGTGTCTTGTTTTTTATACGAATTTGGCAAATACATTATATGATAAATACAATAAGTATTTCCCCGATTCAACGTTCGGTGTCATTTAATTCGCTGATATGGACCCAACTGTCCTCATTCAAAAAGGAATTTTAAATATCGTTATAATTTTCCATACCATTTTATTTTTTAACTGATACTAGTAATGATCGTTGTATAGTGGTCAAGTCTGACAGTACAACGTATAATGTAGATGTAGATCGGCATACAGAAAATAGGTGTCGCGATTTTTATTTTAATAAAGCAATTTTCTCTGAGTCAACAGATTTTGTATAGACACTTTTATTACAGGAAAAATAATGTTCTTTTAGAAGTAATCGCTTTGCTTTACTGTATAACTGAATTAAGAATGGCTGGCTGTAGTTCAAATGACTTTTAAATAAATGTTTAGAAAAGCGATAGACGTAAGTAAGCATTAAGTAATAGTAAAAGAAATTATGATATAATTTCAAAAAGTCATATACCGATTCATATGAAATACGTATTTACAAAAACGATTATATCAGAATTATATAGACAGTCAAAACCACGTCCGTGTAAATGTGTTCAAGTAATATAAATATAAATAAGATTTCCTTTGTAAGTAAATTACGAGTATTTTGAAACCAAATCAACGTTTTTTTACTTTATTGTGTTTGAATCTTTTGATCAGTCTTGCGTTGCCCGATCATGGAAAGGACAAGCAAGGCTAAACAGCCAAAATGGTTGTTGTCTCATAACTGATATGAAATCAGATGATCGGGGTTTAGTATTAGTAATAATCACATAATAAAGTGATGCTCCATATGATAACACATGGCTGAACAATGTTCTCACAGACGTGACTGTGATAACAAATTCGTGACGTCACCAGCTTTTCGTCGCGTAAGCGTAGCGTCGCCGGCTAAGACTGGTTAATTCTGATGTTGATTTGACTCGGTTACTATAGTAATGCATGTGATAAAAAGAATCCGTCATTCGTTTAATTTGAGTTCAACATTTCTTAAACTCGTCACGAAAACAATTTATTAAGCTCGCCAAGGCTCGCTAAATAACTTTTGTTTTAAGAAATGTTGATCTCTTAGTATAGGTTATAGATCATATATTAGATTTATAAACAAATTAGTGCAAGGGAGCGCTAGCGACCGCTGCTCTTATTTGTTTATAATTCTTAAAGATGCACAAAAATGCTTGTATGTTCGCTGATAAAATAACAGTAAAATTAGGAGGGTCTAGTTTTCCATGTTTGGAATCAGCAAAATTGTCCTAATAAACAGATTTACTAAATAGTTATTATGCCCATTGCAAAAATAAATGAATAAGTGGTCCCAAAATTGTAAAATCCCTGGCTTTGATTGGACAAAGAAGAAGGGTAAACTATAACAACTCATGCAAGATCCTATATTTCATAAGGGCGTAATAATTGCCTTTACGTGTCTGTGTGTCTTTACGTTTCTTTCCTGTCCGATTTCCTCAAATCTTTTCATTTAACGTTAATGTGTGTCCTTAGACTCCTTACGTGGATGTGCCTTTTGCTGTCCTTCTATTGCAGTTATGTGCTGTCCCTTGCAGTTATGTGCTTTCCCTAGTTTCGTATTCTAACATCATAGTACTTTAGAAAATTGCACAATGTCGGCTACTTAACTCCTAAATCGCCTTAAGTCCTTTTTGAGTGTCTATCCTAATTTATCCAACAATACATTAGAGTTGTGGTTATTTCAACGTATATCAGGATTCGTCAGTTTGACCTCGGTCATCCACTACTACAGTATTTTGTTCGTTTATCGGTATACTGTTTCCTTTTGTGTGTACATGTATGTATACCTCATTCAGTCATTTTTCAGCTGCTAAAACATTTATTGTGACATTTAAACTTTGTTTGTACAAACGTCATCTGATATGGATTATGATTTAGGCTTTTATCCGCTTTGTTTTTCAGTTTTGTGTGGGGTTTTGTGGTGGGTGCTTGTTGCGAGTCCACGAATTTATTGAATGACCCTCGTATCTGTGTATTTTCATTTCGCATGTTCCTTTCCATGTTCCTGTTATGTTTTCTGTTGTTTATGTTGGGTGGTGCCCACCTTGTTCGGTTCAATGTTATGCTTTGGCTTTCTTAATTACTGTAGCTGATTTAAATTTAGCAATATTTGTTCCCAATAATTACTGGTGTATATTAAATTGATAGAGGTGAATATTAACACATTATGTAGCATGTTTAATGACAAATGTATACACGAGGGTATTACATTGTGTTCAAACTTTTTTCGGTTTATTGATTTATCTATCTTACGCATAAGTTAACAAATATACGCGAGCTTGGAAGTAAATGCCAATTGAAAACATATATCGCTGAAAATTTTGAAATATACTTATGATCCTATTTTCATGAAAATCGGAAATTGTCATGTTGACCAAACTGAAGTTGAAACAGCTTGTTTAACCAAAAGTAAAGAGGAATTTTCAGACAGTTTTTGTTTGTTTTCTCAAAATATTGCTTTTGTAGTTACGACCTTCTATTCTAAGCCAGCGATATGTACAATACAATTATACTAGATACATACTTTTCTAGTGCATACTCAATAATAGCAGTGTCTATCGTATAATCTAACTTTACAATTTTAAAATACCACAGACATACATAACTATACCGATTAGTCTATGGAGTTTAAAATATAGTTTAAACATAGCAATCAAACCATTCAGATTGCAAACACTTCAGCCAAATATTTGTTTTATTTTATAACTACGGATATGCAAGGTTTTCTTACTGACTGTACAGCCATGTTGCAGGAGGATTACGTTTATGGATTTATTTAAATATAACATTTTGTGACAATTAAACCAACACCACAATAATAATACTATGATATTATATGAATTCGTAGAAATAATAGATTTCCTATTTAAATCACTATAATTCCACCATATTGAATCTATATATCACATCACAGGACCTTGTAATTCAAAATATATCACTCAAAATAAATCATTCACTCACAATATAATTATTATATATCGAAATATCCTAAGAAGGTGCAACAACCTTATTATCCCCGTTTGCAGGTACCCCTTTGAATAAAAAGTGACTTCTCTTACAAAAAACAGCTTGATTGATGAAGCCAGTGGTAATCATTTGCAAAATGCATAAATATTATACCAATAAAAATATATAAAATCTATAATTTTTAAAGTAATTAAAGTTATCGGCTGACCATGCCCATTAAGAATCATAATAAGTTCAACTGCATTTGGACAATTACTAAATAACAAATTACAAAAATGTACATACATACTACTCAGAAACATTTTAAGGGGAACTAATGTTCAGTATTTGATCCGTCGAACTGAATACGTATTGTGTTATAACACATGACTTGTGCTAAAATATTTTGATCATTTTGATAAAATACAGGCGTACACATTTTTGTTTGATTGCCAGAGGTATTGAATTGGGTTTAGGTATAAAATTTTGAGTAGTATAAATATATGCGTACTTTATATTCCAAACTACAAATACAAAAATGGATGTTAATCAAAGGGGTTCATAAGGATTTATGTAAAAAGGCTAGTATTTCATAACATAACATAATTATATTCAGAACAAATGCAATCAAAAATAAAATGGCAAAATATTTAATGATGGAATGTTTTATTGAGTCAAATGTTTACATACAGTCTATATGGATTACATTCAGGGACCGGCAAGTCCTACAAATGTAACAAGAACACATTAAAGATGCGGTTTTGTTCTAGAAATCATTTATAGGTTTTAAAAAATAATTGATATGGAAAATAGGATCTACGTAAGATAGGAGTTAAGAACAGCAACGTACATTCTTTTCAAGCAGACACTCAAAACTGATTTAAGTTTATGAACATAAATGAAAAATAAAATGTTAAAATTACGAACCCACTCCAAGCATTGGCTTCTCCTAATAAACACACTACAAGCACCAAGGCAATGGACAAAGGCAGCAATGCCTTCATTTTCACTAAAACACTAAAACTGCGTTTATTTGAGATATTATGTCTAATTTAAGTATCCACAGTAATAATGGTTTTGCACCGTGCGTCGCACTTACATGGCCAAAGACTGTGTACTCTTTGGGCGGAAGATACAGCCTTTTTATATCTCGAACAAGGAAGTTTTGAACAAGGTACAAACGATTGGGAATTTTAGTTGCAAGAGTAAATTAACGTTCATGAAGCGTGTTATGATCAACTTATTTAATGTTGACGCCCAAGTTATCATCGACTTCGTTGCTGGGAAAATCCGCAATAGCTACATTTTTCTTTATAAGCAAACGTCAACGTAAAACGTCACCAGTTTTCGAGAGCCGCTTTCAGCAAATCAGAAATAACATATCGCCACAACAAGTATTTGCCATGTATGATTGTGCAAGTACGTATTGAAATGTATCTATAACACGATGCATGTAAATCAATCATGGTGTTATAACTGCATGGTTTCTCAATAGGATATCAATTCTTTGGTTGTCTCACTATCGAATATTTCGGCCAATTAATGGCCTTCTTCAGAACTGAAAACATGTTCAGACAACTTTACTGAAAACATGCTCAGACAACTTTACTGAAAACATGCTCAGGCAACTTTACTGAAAACATACTCAGACAACTTTACTGAAAACATGCTCAGACAACTTTACTGAAAACATGCTCAGGCAACTTTACTGAAAACATACTCAGACAACTTTACTGAAAACATGCTCAGACAACTTTACTAAAACATGTACAGACACCTATATGATGTTGTAGTTACATTATTATTGAGACATAATCTGACAACCACGTGTTTCCGTTATCACGCATTATACTACTTTACATGTGCAATGTAATTTAATGAAACAAAGTGAAACTGAATATGTTGAGAAAGTTTAAAACATCCTGTCTTGATCGTCAGCAGCGCAAGTTATATCGATGTTATAGTGTTTTATAATTATTAATATGCATATACTATCTCGGTGGTGTGTATGTGATTTCATTTTGCGTTAAAAATCTTAACGCCATGTATATATAAATGAATATATAAGATTGATCAGTTTAATATATTTATTTATCTGTCAATAGCCTTTGGAATTTGCAATACTGGCAACAAAGCATATTTTAGCGGATATGAAGAATATTGATTGATCAGAAGTAAAATACAGTAAAAACCAGACATGGTTATATAAGATAGAATCTTGTCTCGATATTTTATAAGCCGTTCTATAGTTCAATTTTGAACCCTGAGCCATGACCTTTTCTAAAGACGAGTCTATTTGGGCGAGTAACCCACAGGTGGCAGTATCAGTGTTTGGTCCGCAAACGATTAAATAAAATAATTAAAAAATATATAAAAATGTCCGTACTGAACTAATATACTAACATTATCAAGGTATAAAGCGTACTGTATGTCTATATGCCAAAGATTGTGGAACATTTCATCTCGTTGTTTCAACATAAAATACGGGCGCTGAAGAAAAATTGCTATACAAGTCATTCAAATAAACTATAAGATATTAATTCTTACCGAAAATCTCGTTCAATTGTATCTTATAATATAACTGCGAAACAGCAAAACAGTGTTACTTTCGTTATTTAACTTCGCTCAAGGTAATTTTATTTATGCACTGGTTACCCGCTGCGCTCACAGTATCGTAATAATTGTTGGGAACCAAGCCTATTGTAAGATGCAATGTTCCACAATCTTTGGACATAGACATATACTACGCTTTATACCTTCATAGTGTACAGGGAGTTAGATAGACAATCGATATATATACGGTCCATGTAGTGTATTAGCTCAGTGACGGATTTGTTCCTTTTCTTTTCCAAACACTGATACTGCCACCTGTGAGTAACCCGTGATTTATTGATTCAATAGTCATGGTTTAAAGATATGATACTCACTAATATGTGTAATTTATCAATTACCAATTTAGCGCAGTTAGTCAATGCCGCAACAAGCTTTATTGGCGAAATTATTAAACTTTTAAAGTGCAGTCACGGCTCAATGCTCGAAATCGAACTATATTATAGTGGAGTGACAAATGGCCTAAACGTGGCTTATTAAAAGGAGTAGGTGACAACTCAAGTAGAACAAGCGTTGTTATATACCAAAATATTTGCCTATGTCTGTAGCATATGGATCTGCAGGCATAAACAGTCAACGCATGGCGTCCAAGATGACCGCCATAAATTTCAAATACACATGGAATTCTTTGTTCAATTGTGATTTTTTTATTTATGTATGTAGTAACGAATATTTGCATGGAGATTGTTCATTCGATGAAGTGCATCAAGTGCACATACTACACAGACTACTTTGAGGTCAAGATCATTTCAAGGTCAAAATACCGAATAATACGTACACAAATGTTATATACTGCTTTCTTTTGTCTTTTTTTTAATTTTTAAACATTCTTTTTAGCATATTAAGTGATAGAAATAAGTCTTAGGGTATGATCACTTATTACAAGTTAAATGTTTAACTTTAAGAGCAATATTTTTTTATCCCAGCCATTTTTCCAATACCTGTTGTAAGAAGACCAAAACCGCATGCTTAAAACCATGGATGACACAACAGAGATATGTTTAAACATGACATCTTTATTTGGATATTTGTATAATATATTTTACATAGATGTTATTCATTTGATTATGTGCATCAAAAAGACATACACCACTGAACACTTTAAAGTCAATGTCAAGGTCATTCCAAGGTCAAATTGAGAAAAATAGCTAAACATTGTATTTTCGTCCTTATTTTCTTGTTTCAACAGATGTTTTATATCACATTTTGTTTGGAACATGTTAAGTGTGTTGATAGGCACATATTCTCTAACTATGAAGTCAATCTTAAATGCAAATATTCAAAGTTTGTAACAACTGACATTTATACTTGTACATGTTGGCCCAGAAGGTACATATTCTTGAATCGCAGCTGCCATAATGATGTTTCTTTGTATTTTAAGTATGACTGTTTCATTATGAGGGTATAATTAAATGTTTGTATAAACAATCATAACTTTATATTTTACTCTTACTTGACATGCTAATTGACCACTTAAGGTCAAGGGCAATGTAATGTCAATGTCATTTTAACTACAAAATTGAAAAAGTACTTGCAGATTTGATATTTTCACCGCATTTTTGTCTTGTGAAAATAGCAAAATGATAATGTCGCCGTTGTTTTCACTGAAAAGAACCGTAATCCATTGAAAGCAAATAGTAAAGATAAATAATCCTCACCTTTCTGCAGATGACGTACATGTTTTAGAACCATATTCTTATTTTAACAAAACGTGTCCAATTAGAGTGTATTAGCTTACAGCCAAAAGGGAAAACGTGTTTATAGCCACTTAAACCTAGTTTTCCTCAATATGAGTACTTTTAGACACCGATCACCATAGCAACGACACAAGAAAATTTAACACAATTTTAAAGCAAACTTGAAGCTGATGGTTAGCACTATACTATCCAATTACTTAAATACGAAATCAAAGGAAACGAGTTTTTTCTCATTTTAGTCATTTTTCTAAATCTTATTGCATAATTACAATACAATGTCATTAAGCCCGGTTTTCCTGGAGAACGGCTTATATGAAGTGTTCATACCTTTAAATTATGTATTTTGACAGGTCAAAAAAATGTTATAATTATTTTGTTTGACTAAAGTATAGATCGAAACAGAATACAGAGCCGTGACAGCAGTTTTAGCAGTAGATGTTATATAAATGATAGTGTATACCATAAGGTTACCGCTCAGCGGCCAGATTCAATCTAAGTCGATATTGACGATATTGTCAAAACCAATATTGAGCGTTTGGTAAATTATGTCATAGCATTAATAAATTATACAACAAGAAATGTTATCATGAAGCTGATCAGTAGACATTTTTCTATAGTAATGTTCGGTTATTGTATGCTCCATGTAGTACACACTGTGATAGATCTAAACCATTTCATAGATATGATTGTTACGTTGTCGAGTTGGGAAGTTTGAAGAGTACAAAGATTGCTTGAAAATACTGCAGTAGTATAGTTTAACTTTTAAATTCGAAGATGTGACCGATCATCTTGTAATTGGTTGATAATTTCAAACATACACCTTTGGAATAAGATGTCAACAAAGTTACAGATGTACTTTGTCCAACAGAAAGTGTAACAACATTTTAAATTCCTTTTTTGTGGTCACTACTGTAATATATTAAATAAAAAAACTAGACTGGGTTATAAAAACGCTGATTTACCACGGTAACCATGAAAATTATTTAGTAAGTCAATCGATCAGGGGCCATCGTTCTGTTGAAATGTTGAATACCTACCAGTAGTTTGACGTGGCTTATTTATAATTATATATGAGCCGAGTTCTTTTCAAATAACAAGAAAATTTCTACCTTTATCTTAGTGTTCAACATATTACATGGTACAAATGCGCTACAGGAAGGACATTTCAACAAACCAAGTCAAACAAACTACTGCAGGCTTATAAAATATGGATTATTTAACGTGGAATGTGTGTACAATAGCATAGCTTATACATCAAAACAGCATGTAGACAAGAAAAAATATTAAATCAAATACGTTTTTTTTTAAGAGAAAAGATCGTCGAGCTCAAATGTTGTAAATAAAATATTGACTCGTATACATCTATTGAATAGTCTGAGAAAGCACCAACCTAAAACTTTAAATGGGGTTCTTTAAATGTCATATAAAAAGACATTGTGTATTTTTAAATAGAGAATCAAATGTCACAAAAGACAACATTGAGATGGATATTAAATTATTTACTTTTTTTTTTTAAAAATAACTATAGATTATATCGATTTGTATTGTGATTCTCATTGAATTTATAGTATAGTCAAGTTAGGATAATGTGACATTGAAGGCATGGTTTATGTCTACCTAAAATATTAAAACATTGCTTAAACAGGTAGAGTATAGTTTGGTATTGAACTGTTGGTGTAAGAATTTATACTGGTTTTACACCATAATAGTGGATTCTTCCACTGCGTCACTGTATTCTTACCCGAACTGGACTGTAAATTGGAATATGCTTGTCCTCATATTATTCAGACATGTTTCAATGCACAAAATAATTAATGGATGTATAGCTAGTTTGCGATAGAAAAAAACGTGTTTTCTAAATATTTCTCTGTATTTAATACACCTACAAGTATAAAAGTTTGTACGAATAAATGAAACATATTTCCTTAATACACACTGAAATTTCAGCATCACCAGAAATGAGTTTTAAAAGTTTTGTTCATAAGTTCTATGTCAAGTATTTGTATTTTTGTATGAAAAATCAAGTTTGAATAATTGATACGTGCAACAGCCAAGTTTACGGTCACATGAAACGCCTAACGGTATATTTGCGTATTTACAACCTACTTAATATAACACACACGAGGCCCGTCTGTGAATCTGACGCAGTACATGCTATTGCTGTACATTGTTTACAAGCGAGAATAAACCGAATCATACGGGCCTTCTAAGTGTCGACTTCATAACGACATTGTCAATCCCATAGCGTTTAGATAATTGATAGTAAATCATCAATGGAATACCAGATTACCACCCTGCGTTAAACTGTCCATACGCATGTAATTTCAATATATAAAAAAGAATAAATGTCTTTTAATAGGTGACTAAAAATTACGAAATCCGGAATGTGAGTTCATGTAGGTAGGAAGTTATTATAGTTCTGTGTAAGTTTTTACCAAAATCTGATGAATAGATTTTCAGAAATGATTAAAAAACACGATTGTTTTCTATACTAGCTATACACGAAAAGACTTGTAAAGCCGTCTTTAGCCAAGACGTGCGCTGAAATTGAATCACAGTTTCAAATTTATTTCAAGAGATGTAATTAGTAAAGCAGTATTTTTATCCTTTAAAGTAGAAATAAATGAAACCACTGAATACGTTATCCCATGTGTTCACTACCTTAACATAGGGCAAATTTCAATAATGTAAGGGCAAATTTCAATAATGTATTTTTACTATAATTTAGTGTGTTTCTAATTTACTATGATGTATTTCGTTTCGGCAAGATGGTGACATGTCAGGTGATCCACAACGGCAAGCTCACAGAGGAAATTGAGGTGACTACAGGAGTCCGTCAAGGATGCTTACTGTTACCGATGATCTTCCTACTCGTGGTGGACTGGGTCATGTGAGAGACGACGAGAACAAGCAAGACCGGAATCCAATGGACCCTGACACAGACTTTGAAAGACCTCGACTTCGCAGATGACTTGTGTCTGATGTCCCAGAACCACCAACACATGCAGACAAAGACGGACAACCTCGTCCGAGAAGCAGCAAAGACCGGACTACAGGTCAACCTGGACAAGACTGAAACCATCGCCTTGAACAAGAAACAGCAGAGGCCCGTTACCCTGGGAGACAAGACGCTCAAAGAGGTGGACTCTTTCAAATACCTTGGCAGCATCGTGTCAGCAACAGGCGGTTCTGACGAAGACATCAAAACCAGAATCGGGAAAGCCAGATACGCCTTCAACACTCTGAGACCAGTCTGGAGATCAACATCCCTCTCTACCCGTAGCAAACTCCGGATATTCAACAGCAACGTCAAATATGTCCTTCTCTACGGCTCTGAGACCTGGAGAGTTACTAACACTTTGACCAACAAGCTCCAAGTCTTCACTAACAGATGCCTTCGCAACATCTTGAAGATCAGATGGACAGACAGGGTCAAGAACACCGACTTGTGGAAGCAGGAAAACCAAGATCCCATCGGACAACAGATCGCAAGACGGAATTGGAGGTGGATTGGACACACCATGCGAAAACCTCCGCTCCACAGGACATCACACGGCAGGCCTTGCAGTGGAATCCACAGGACAAGAGGCGAGTTGGTCGTCCTAAGACCACCTGGAGGCGATCCTGCGAAGAAGAGATGAAGAGCTGCAACCTCTCGTGGGGTGAATTAAAGAAGGCTGCCCAGAATAGAGTGCGCTTGAGAACTGTTGCAGAGGCCCTATGCTCCACAAGGAACCCAAGGGTTTAAGTCAAGTCAAGTTGGTGACTAATGGGAGTATTGTTGTAGCTTCGCTGTGTAGAATTCATTGATATCATAATTATATACAGGGATCATGTTTTTACTTGTTAAAGAAAGGAGTGGAATCAGTTTCTCGTGGCAGTAGTATAGATGTGATGCTGCTCAAGAAACACACATTTGTCTTGGGGTATTCAGAGAAGAGTGTGTGTGTTTACAAATTGTTTATTTATGAAGTATATGTATTGTCTTGTTATATATAATGTTATTGTAGATATGTTGTACTCTCTAAATATGGAGGACAATAAAGACATAGCGCACCCATTCATGTTATTTACAATATTTTGGATAGTTTGTATTTGGCAAACGGATAGATTTCCATTATTATGATGTATCTGTTGATTAGGTATCTTCAGTTTTAAGAAGCTCTTCAGACTTATCCACCATTCAAAACCTGAAAATCAAAAATTGCTGGTATAAATCTAACATCTTAACCCACAGTCATAAATATTTGCCTCTGCTCATTTGGGTGCTCATCATTCGTTTGGTACAGTGTTAAATATACTGAGTCATTCAATGTTCCAAGTAGCCTGTTTTACATATTTTAAGCACACAGTGAACGATGTTTCGAAGGGTGCATTGTTACCTTGATGAAAGAGATACATACATGTATTTAAACTTTTGTATTCATTCACTTTCATTCTTCCGCCTTTCCGCCTTTCGCGATGGTTACTCTCCGAGTAGCATAGTTACAGGAGAAGGAGGTCTACATGGTTTAGTTGATAATGATGCGAACATAATTATACGTTTTATGAGTTGCGTAAGTAGTGCATAGCATGACCATAGATAATTGTATCATTGATAATGAAAAGAACCCATTTAAATAGAAAAATATAAATATTACAAAATCCATTTTTTCGCTCTAGTCTTTAACAACGATATACACTGAGCGGCAATGAGAACGCAACACTTACATAGTACAGCATTACACATTTGATAAGTATGTGAGTATCGCGAAATTTTGTCATAGAATAGATATATGCAAGTGACACATGAATATCACTTCGAATCAGAAACATTTTGTTAGCAACATAGTTTTTACCAGTGATGTAGGGGTCAGTATAAAACAGAAAGTCGCATTTTTTAATCTTTTAAAACCACTGCCAGGAGCGATCCATTGTGTGCATCTACGTTCATTGAATGCTAGTGGGATGTTGTTCCGTTGTTGCAGAAGGGCTATGTGAAGTTCATGTACTTTTAAGGGGCCTATACACTATTTCGTGCACAACCCCTAAAATAAAGAAACATGGTCTATTATAGCGATGGTGTAATTTATATGGTCAATTTTAAGGGAGATAATCCTGGAGTAATAAAATGATTAAAAAATTAACTTGCCAGTTTCTTTATAACACTCTTTCGAATCTTGCGCCTCTAAACGCATATTCGAAACTGGTTGTTTTGAGACCAATAAAATTGTATAATAATAATAAAGACTTTATTTATAGAGGCAACGTAGTTAGGCATTTGCCCAATCTTCCCTACGAGCCTCTGGAATTCAACACATTTACATAATATATACAACAACAAGCACATTAAAAATGACAAAAGGAAAATACTAAACAATAATAAGGAATATACATAGTGCAATATATAATAGTAATGTCATCTTATTATATTTGTCCCAAGGATGGTGAAAGTATCAACATTTGTAACTGGAGATAAATTGCATGAACGCTATATGTATTCTTTTAAGACTGACTATTGCACTCAATGGAGAAAAAGTGCGCTTTTGAATTGCGTACTTAATTTTCAAAACTCAATTTACGACTAAATATTAATGAACACCATAACTTGAGCATGTAGACTTGTTCAGTTATATCCAGTAATACAATTTAGTGTAAAAGTTTGGTGAAGTGAGGACAATTATCCAAGAGTTATCGCACTTGACTTTAACATTTTTCTTACATCCTATAATTTTTAATGCATTTTTAGCTTTCTTAACAGGATTATATGTATTCAACTTGTGTTAAATAAATGAAATAATGACTTCGGTAATTAAAATCAACGAATCTTCGATTTTAGTACGGATACCCCACAATTGAGAATAACGACCGATCTTTTGGAGTCTTCCTTTGACATATGCACCATGTGTTCTACTTCTTATTTTGTTTTTCCGACTAATCCATCCATATTCTTCAAATGCTTGCACAATATGCGAGGAAATCTCTAGCCACCTATCAGCACGCGGGAAAATGCGGTTTAAGGCTATTCCGCTATGGAAGAGTGATTCTTAAAGTATTTTTACGGAAAAAGCTGAATTCTATAGATTATATATATTGAATTGAGCATTCACAATTTCAAGTTTATAAGTTGACAGATGACAGAAATATCCAAGTGTTGCGTTTTCATTGCCGCTCACTGTAGTTACATGTGAGCATGATTTTAGCATAAGTCGCTGGCTTAGAATGAGAAGGTCGTAACTAATTCTTACGATATTTTAAGATTCATACATATTTAAAATAAACGCCAAAAGGCGCTTCTTATGAGCCCATTTTCATAAAAATCGGAACTTGTCATGTTGACCAAAACCAAGTTTAAACCTCTTGTTTAACCAAAAGTAAAGAGGAATTATCAGACAGTATTTTCTCGTTTTCTCAAAATGTCGATTTTGCAGTTACGACCTTCTCATTCTAAGCCATCGAATAATCGTTCCAGCCTCTTTGTATTGAATTGTTTTTGGATGAACTGCAGGCATGGGTGTTTGCGAAGTACTCAATACTATCTCCATAGACCTTATGATCCGATGCGTGTATTTTGTATAATATTATATAAAACTTGTGAAGTGTTTGCAGTCGACTTGAAACAATAATAAACAATGGATGGCTTCAACAGACATAATATCTAAGTAAGGACGAAACATCTTACACAAAGAAGACGAGCTGAAAACACGAAAACATTTTGTTTATTTGAAAAATAAAACGTGAACAAAGGTTCAAAAACAAAGTATTTCAACTGTTTCGTACCACTGTCAAAAAAGACATAAGGAAACTATTATCTTACTTCTTGCGTACCATACGGAATGTAGGAAAACACGATTCACCACAAAAGAAATAGTCGAGTCTATTCAGTAAATTATCTACTGCTAGTATATACATTGAGGTTACAAACGATGATGTATGATAATTGTTTGAATGTGTTTTGATAGTTGCACCAGGGAGGTGTTGTTTATCCTTCCTCCTCTTCTTCTTGTTTAACATCAGGACGGTCGTAGTGTATATACGCTGTTGTTGGTGGCATCGGTGGCATTGTTGTTGGTGGGTATGTTGGGTGTGCTGGTGGTACGTACGGTACAGGCCCGCTGAGGAAACCAGCACTCTTGGTGCGTGTTACTGGTACACGCTGTGCTGGTGGTACGGGGGCACCCATTGGTGCTGGCACCGGCACTCGTTGGAGTGGTACGGGTGCAGGTGCGAATGGTGCGGGTGCTGGTACCGGTGCTGGGGCGGTCCTGTACCTCGGTGGTGGAGGTCCACGTCTCACGACTGTAGCGAGAGGAGCTACACGTACAACTTGTGTAGGTACACGGCCCCCTGAGTTATCAGGAACGTCTTTGATGTCATTACGTCTTGGTAATGGCCGTTTCCCTGACCTTGTTTTAGTCGGTGGCTGTGCGGTAACAAGGACCAGCCCAATAACAAACAACACTACTTGCATCTTCATGTTTGAACTTCTGACTGAAACGATACAAAATACACGTCTTAGCATCATTATGACGATTATAATTATATATCTGCAATGTATTTGAGTATCACGAAGACGCTTGATGTGTAATACAAACACGAATCTAAATGACCGATAATAGTCTTGCACGATTTGTTGGTGGTAATTGATTTATTCAAGACAAAAACCTTGTAATAATTATATTCATGTTTAAATGTTAGGACCACGGTAATATACGGAATACCGTTAGGGCCATCGTGGTTACACATTAAAATCCAGAGGGCGACAATGCGATAGTGCGATAGTACGATGGCGACAATGCGATAATACGATGGCGACAATGCGATAGTACGATGGCGACAATGCGACAACGCGATAGTACGATGGCGACAATGCGATAGTACGATGGCGACAATGCGACAACGCGATAGTACGATGGCGACAATGCGATGGTCATATCGTACTATCGCCATCGTACTGTCGCATTGTCGCCATCGTACTATCGCGTTGTCGCATTGTCGCCATCGTATTATCGCATTGTCGCCATCGTACTATCGCGTTGTCGCATTGTCGCCATCGTACTGTCGCATTGTCGCCATCGTACTATCGCGTTGTCGCCATCGTATTATCGCATTGTCGCCATCGTACTATCGCGTTATCGCACTGTCGCTATCGTATTGTCGCACTATCGCATTGTCGCATTGTCGCCATTGTACTATCGCATTGTCGACTATCGCCAATCGACTACTGAGTCCAAAAACTAGGTTTCATCGACTCAATACAAGGAATAATCCTGTGAAGTTTGACTAACCTTGCTCAATGTAAGGTCATGTGACCTTGACCTTTTGCCTACTAACCCCAAAGTGTAGGTTTCATCTACTTAATACAAGCAATCATCCTATGAAGTTTGAATACCTTAGGTCAAAGTAATCTCCAGTTATTGAGCCAAAATCCTTTTCTATCATAAGGTCACAGTGACCTTGACTTTTCGACTGATAAGTATCATCTACTGAATATAAGCAATAATGCTATGAAGTTTCACTTCCATTGGTCAAATTGCTCATTAGTTATTTAGCTGCAACTGTGTTTTAATGTAAGGTCACAGGGACCTTGACCTTTGATCTACTGATCCCAAAAACATTAGGCTTCATCTACTTAATACAAGCAACCACCCTGTTAAGTTTGACTACCCTAGGTCAAGGCAATCTCTAGTTATTGATCAGAACAAAAAGGTCTACGGACCGGCCCATCAACATTTGCAAAACAATATACCCCCACTTCTTTTCAGTTATTATTCACAGAGTTATCTACTCGCGCCTTTTGATGGGGAGTGTGATCATAAACACGTATGCAAAGTTTCAAGGCAATATCTTGAAGGACTTGAATTTAAGGACAATTTATGTCAAATATCTAAGGTCTAGGAAATGTGGTTCTGGTGAAGATTTTTAGTTTTTCCCATCCGAATCCAGAGATGCCCCGAGGAGGGGTCTATCTGATCCCTGGGGTTATGATTTAATCAAACTTCAAAATTGGTAGAGGTCCATTAGACCATGCTACATGTCAAATATCTAAGCTCTGGCTCTTGTGGTTCTGGAGAACAATTTTCGAGTTTTCCGTTACAAAACCATATATGCCGCGGGACCAATCTTACCCGGTGGTCATGATTTTAACAAACTTGTCCCCTAGACAATGCTTCACACCAAATATTCAAGCTCTGGCCTTGCTGCATCGTAGAAGATTTTTTTTTAATTTGGCTGCCATGGAAACCAGAGTTCCTCATGAAATTCCATTTTTGAACAACTTTGAAATGGGACCACCAAAGGATCATTACTACCAAATTTGGTACCAATTGACCCAGAGGTTTAGGAGAAGTATATTTTGTAATTTGAGGCAAAATTTTGACTGACACATGGATGGACAGTCTGATGACAGTTTCCACAAAATCTCAAAAGCTCACAATGTCACAGTGTAACAGGTGTGCTAAAAATTGGACTGGTACGAAAATTTTAACCAACGACAATACCGTGGTAAGAAGAGCTCCGCTATTCCTTGAATAGTCAAGCTAACTAGAACTCCACACAATGAGATCTTATATATGTATCAAGTTTCAAGTCAATATCTCAAATACTTTTAAAGATATGCTCCGGACAAAAAAATAAGTATTTTAAATAACAAAGGACAATTACTCAACAAGAGGGCCATGATGCGACAATGCGACAATGCGACAATGCGAAAGTACGATGGCGACAATGCGACAGTGCGATAGTACGATGGCGACAATGCGATAGTACGATGGCGACAATGCGATAATACGATGACAACAGTACGATAACGCGATAGTACGATGGCGACAATGCGATAGTACGATGGCGACAGTACGATATGACTATCGCATTGTCGCCATCGTACTATCGCGTTGTCGCATTGTCGCCATCGTACTATCGCATTGTCGCCATCGTACTATCGCGTTGTCGCATTGTCGCCATCGTACTGTCGCATTGTCGCCATCGTATTATCGCATTGTCGCCATCGTACTATCGCACTATCGCATTGTCGCCCTCTGGATTTTAATGTGTTACCACGATGGCCCTAACGGTATTCCGTAGTAATATCTCTGTACTGTACCACAGCTTAAAACTTTAATGATGAATTCAGTGATTAAACCTACTTATCTACAATCGCGGCTTTAAACATGTATCAAAGGTTAATAATGTATACAACAAGCATTACAGAATTATTGTCAACCGCCATAATAAGCGCTTCAATGTCGTCTTTAAAATCAGATAAAACGTCTCTGTAAAAATGTTGGTGTTATTATACTTATTTTAGCAGATAACTCAAAACATTATTATATATTTGAAATAACCAGTCATCAACATATGAGGACCATAATATCTCATCCAGAAACCTTTGTTTTCAAAGTAATCATTTTAATGATAGGTATCCCTCCTTATAAAAGATCTATATCGATGATAATTAATTATTAATGAAATAAATATAAGGAAAGTCATATATTCGATTATGTAAGAATTTCACTTTGTGCAGGACTCCGTGCAAATATTCTCTCCTTCTAGCTGTATTTCCGGTGAATTTCTAAACTGTTCCCGGTCAGTCGAGTATTCGCGAAAGACATTTTTATCCAAAGCACATGAATCAGTGTAACTGTATGATATATGCGCAAATGTTATAAGCATGAAAACCAAAAATATCTTACTAATGTATATAGTTAAATTTAAATTATCCTGCTCGACTGGCTTCAAACGTTACTAGATGTGCATCATTGAATTTATGTACATGATTGTATATTTAACGATGTAACTTTTTCCAGTTAAGGAAGTTTCTCACGCAATTTGTCCTAGATTTTCAAAATTAAATTTACGCAATCATTACTTCCCCGTTATTTTCCTCAAAAATGAATATTCATATACATTAAAATAAATCAGCGATTATAGACGTCGATTATATTTGCGTAAATGCGGTTTACAAAGATATTTTAGTTCACTTTAATTCTGTCGTAAGTAGTAGCTTATTTCTACACCAAGGCTGACAATTACCAATTGTGCTCTATATTTAACTTTTGTTAACTGATGCTCGACCGAATTATTACACTCAGTTGAAAACTGCATTTGGTCGAGCATCAATTAAAAACAGCTAAAGATAGAGCGAAATCGGTACTTGCCGGATATTCTTTACAAGCACTCTCTCAATCAGTAACTTCCCTTTACAAACACTCCCTCCACCAGTTACTTCCCTTTACAAACACTCCCTCCACCAGTTACTTCCCTTTACAAACACTCATTCCATCAGTTACTTCCCTTTACAAACTCTCATTCCATCGATTACTTCCCTTTACAAACACTCATTCCATCAGTTACTTCCCTTTACAAACACTCATTCCATCAGTTACTTCCCTTTACAAACACTCATTCCATCAGTTACTTCCCTTTACAAACATTATTTCCATCAGTAACTTCCTTTTACAAACACTCATTCCATCAGTAACTTCCCTTTACAAGCACTCATTCCATCAGTTACTTCCCTTTACAAACATTATTTCCATCAGTTACTTCCCTTTACAAACACTCATTCCATCAGTAACTTCCCTTTACAAACACTCATTCCATCAGTTACTTCCCTTTACAAACACTCATTTCATCAGTTACTTCCCTTTACAAACATTATTTCCATCAGTAACTTCCCTTTACAAACACTCATTCCATCAGTAACTTCCCTTTACAAACACTCATTCCATCAATTACTTCCCTCAACAAACATTATTTCCATCAGTTACTTCCCTTTACAAACACTCTCACCATCATTAACGTCCCTTTACAAACATTATTTCCATCAATAACTTCCCTTTACGAACACTCATTCCATCAGTTACTTCCCTTTACAAACATTATTTCCATCAGTTACTTCCCTTTACAAACATTCTTCCAATCAGTTACTTCCCTTTACAAACACTCATTCCATCAGTAATTTCCCTTTACAAACATTCTTTCCATCAGTTACGTCCATTTACAAACACTCTTACCATCAGTTACTTTCCTTTACGAACATTCTTTCCATCAGTTACTTCCCTTTATAAACGCTTTCTCCATCAGTTACGTCCATTTACAAACACTCTTTCCACCAGTTACTTTCCTTTACGAACATTCTTTCCATCAGTTACTTCCCTTTATAAACGCTTTCTCCATCAGTTACTCCCCTTTACAAACACTATCACCATCAGTTACGTCCCATTACAAACACTCTTACCATCAGTTACTTCACTTTACAAACACTCTCTCCAGCAGTTACTTCCCTTTATAAACACTCTCTCCAGCAGTTACTTCCCTTTACAAACACTCTCTCCATCAGATACTTCCCTTTACAAACACTCTCTCCACCAGTTACTTCCCTTTACAAACATTCTTACCATCAGTTACTTCCCTTTACAAACATTCTTACCATCAGTTACTTCCCTTTATAAACACTCTCTCCATCAGTTACTTCCCTTTACAAACATTCTTACCATCAGTTACTTCCCTTTATAAACACTCTCTCCATCAGTTACTTCCCTTTACAAACATTCTTTCCATCAGTTACTTCCCTTTATAAACACTCTTTCCATCAGTTACTTCCCTTTACAAACGTTCTTTCCATCAGTTACTTCCCTTTACAAACACTCTCTCCATCAGTTACTTCCCTTTACAAACACTCTCTCCATCAGATACTTCCCTTTACAAACACTCTCTCCATCAGTTACTTCCCTTTACAAACACTCTCTCCATCAGTTACTTCCCTTTATAAACACTCTCTCCATCAGTTACTTCCCTTTACAAACACCCTCACCATCAGTTACTTTCCTTTACAAACACTCTCTCCATCAGTTACTTCCCTTTACAAACACTCTCTCCATCAGTTACTTCCCTTTACAAACACTCTCTCCATCAGTTACTTCCCTTTACAAACACTCTCTCCATCAGATACTTCCCTTTACAAACACTCTCTCCATCAGTTACTTCCCTTTACAAACACTCTCTCCATCAGTTACTTCCCTTTACAAACACTCTCTCCATCAGTTACTTCCCTTTACAAACACTCTCTCCATCAGTTACTTTCCTTTACAAACACTCTCTCCATCAGTTACTTTCCTTTACAAACACCCTCACCATCAGTTACTTCCCTTTACAAACATGCTTTCCATCAGTTACTTCCCTTTATAAACACTCTATCCATCAGTTACTTCCCTTTACAAACATTCTTACCATCAGTTACTTCCCTTTATAAACACTCTCTCCATCAGTTACTTCCCTTTACAAACATTCTTTCCATCAGTTACTTCCCTTTATAAACACTCTTTCCATCAGTTACTTCCCTTTACAAACGTTCTTTCCATCAGTTACTTCCCTTTACAAACACTCTCTCCATCAGTTACTTCCCTTTACAAACACTCTCTCCATCAGATACTTCCCTTTACAAACACTCTCTCCATCAGTTACTTCCCTTTACAAACACTCTCTCCATCAGTTACTTCCCTTTATAAACACTCTCTTCATCAGTTACTTCCCTTTACAAACACCCTTACCATCAGTTACTTCCCTTTACAAACACTCTCTCCATCAGTTACTTCCCTTTACAAACACTCTCTCCATCAGTTACTTCCCTTTACAAACACCCTCACCATCAGTTACTTCCCTTTACAAACACTCTCTCCATCAGTTATTTCCCTTTACAAACACTCTCCGTCAGTTATTTCCCTTTATAAACACTCTCTCCATCAGTTACTTCCCTTTACAAACACTCTCTCCATCAGTTACTTCCCTTTACAAACACTCTCTCCATCAGTTACTTCCCTTTACAAACACTCTCTCCATCAGTTACTTCCCTTTACAAACACTCTCTCCATCAGTTACTTCCCTTTACAAACACTCTCTCCATCAGTTACTTTCCTTTACAAACACTCTCTCCATCAGTAACTTTCCTTTACAAACACCCTCACCATCAGTTACTTCCCTTTACAAACATGCTTTCCATCAGTTACTACCCTTTACAAACACTCTCTCCATCAGTTACTTCCCTTTACAAACACCCTCACCATCAGATACTTCCCTTTACAAACACTCTCTCCATCAGTTACTTCCCTTTACAAACACTCTCTCCATCAGTTACTTCCCTTTACAAACACCCTCACCATCAGATACTTCCCTTTACAAACACCCTCACCATCAGTTACTTCCCTTTATAAACACTCTCTCCATCAGTTACTTCCCTTCACAAACATTCTTTCCATCAGTTACTTCCCTTTATAAACACCCTTTCCATCAGTTACTACCCTTTACAAACACTCTCTCCATCAGTTACTTCCCTTTACAAACACCCTCTCCATCAGATACTTCCCTTTACAAACACTCTCTCCATCAGTTACTTCCCTTTACAAACACCCTCATCATCAGTTACTTACCTTTACAAACACTCTCTCCATCAGTTACTTTCCTTTACAAACACTCTCACCATCAGTTACTTCCCTTTATAAACACTCTCTCCATCAGTTACTTCCCTTTACAAACACCCTCACCATCAGATACTTCCCTTTACAAACACTCTCTCCATCAGTTACTTCCCTTTACAAACACCCTCTCCATCAGTTACTTCCCTTTACAAACACCCTCACCATCAGTTATTTCCCTTTACAAACACCCTCACCATCAGTTACTTCCCTTTACAAACACCCTCACCATCAGTAACTTCCCTTTACAAACACCCTCACCATCAGTTATTTCCCTTTACAAACACCCTCACCATCAGTTACTTCCCTTTACAAACACCCTCACCATCAGTTACTTCCCTTTACAAACACCCTCTCCATCAGTTACTTTCCTTTACAAACACCCTCACCATCAGTTACTTCCCTTTACAAACACTCTCACCATCAGTTACTTCCCTTTACAAACACTCTCTCCATCAGTTACTTCCCTTTACAAACACCCTCACCATCAGTTACTTCCCTTTACAAACACCCTCACCATCAGTTACTTCCCTTTATAAACACTCTCTCCATCAGTTACTTCCCTTTACAAACATTCTTTCCATCAGTTACTTCCCTTTATAAACACTCTCTCCATCAGTTACTTCCCTTTACAAACACCCTCACCATCAGTTACTCCCCTTTACAAACACTCTCTCCATCAGTTACTTCCCTTTACAAACACTCTCTCCATCAGTTTCTTTCCTTTACAAACCGTCTCCGCAGATTGTCCTTAGTATTGTCCGAGGTGCGCCGATTGAATCGCCGCATCATACACTTCAGTTACTTCCCTTTGTAAACCATGTCTGGTGTCCGTTGCCTAAGCAAAGCGCTACGTAGCGTTTCCCACAAGAGATAACTGAATGAAGGCGCTTGGTAGCGCTTTGCTTCGGCAACGGACACTTGTACTCGTGGCGTTATTTTAAAAGTAATATATTTCAGCAATCAACTGTAACATATAATGACTACAATGATAAGAGAGTATGCACTATACAGTGTGTGTATATTAAATGTGTAATTTAAAGGGAGAGTATCGCGATCGGTTGTAGTAACTGTGTAACCGGGTTAATGAAGCTGTTTTAAAAACTTTTTATCACAATTGGCAACTGCATGAGGCAGTCACATGCGATATTATTTTCCCCATATGTTTATCAACTGCATATTTCATGTCGCATTCAACTGCGCATTTTGCGTTAATCAACTGCGCATGTTCAACCTTTATGACAATTAAAGCAGTATTTTCTTAAGTATGCCAAGTTTACTTTAGACAATTCAACACATTTTTTATTTTAAATAAATGAGATTAGGGTATACATTTCTTGTTTTCCTAAATAAAACATGTGACAGTGTCGGTAAGAATGTTCTAAATAATAAATAAATATAACATATGTTTATGTCAATTGTACTTAGATGTCCCGCAGCTTTAAACAATGCGTTACACATGCAAAAAAGTAATAACAACAAGCCACACTAATTAATTAAGGCATTCCTTTTGTGTCAGTTTTGGTTCACAATTTAAGTAATTAATTATGTTTAAAAAATACTTCAATCCCTGAAGACAAAACGGATGTAGTAAGTTATATTGCGCTAATAGTTTTATAGTTAATTTACTATGCTGGTCTATCTGCTGGAAGAAGTGTATAACTCGTGTGAAAGACGGAACGTATACCGGTATTTACCTATCCAATGGATTCCACTTCAAACTGTGAATACCCTACATGTAAGATACCGAATGTTTCAATGCAAAAAACCAGAGACCACTTCCCTTATTTAAGCGTCTTCTGTTCTTTAAAATTGAAATTCGTGTAAAGAATTCGTTGAACGTGCATAGTTAATGACTGGTGGACAATTCGAAATAACTTAATACTATAACAGGCATATTGACATATAGTGTTACCGATGTTTGAATAAATTACATTGTTAGAATGGTTTATATCAACATATGAGTGTAAAGTATCTAACTATTCACATTATTTCTTCCAATGTTTGCGTGCACATTTTCGCATAAACGTACGGGTGGACAGTTGAAGGTAAATGAAGGTGTTAAAATTAATTCCCAGTTGTTTATCAATTAGCATGAATACTATTCGCGTGACAGTATTATTACTTCTAGGTAAATATTGATATCACCCACGTACAGGATGCACTTCATCACATATACATCGGTGATAAGTGTCGGGTTTGTTCAATAAATAATCAATTACTGATCTGTGTTTCTCATGAATGAATAATAGTTAGACATAACCTAATTAATTGATAATTGTTAAGTTTTGTATAAGACGATACACTAAAATTGAACGTTAAATGACTGAAAATTACAAATTAAAATGACAATAAATACATTTCTGATGTTTTGTGTTCAATTTTGTGCACACTCACTTTAAAATGATATAAACATTCATCTAGCGACACGTTATCTTACAATAGCGTTACAGAGTAAGTATTGTCAATTACTTCTTTAAACAAATGCGCAAGTGGTTTCAATAGGCGAACAATAGTTGCAAGTTCAGTACGGTTCTGTGCAGCTGTCAACATACCTATTTGTGGTGTTTTTTTCTGTGCATACATGCAATAAATCACGTGAGATATTATGAATGTCATATATTGTTTATCATAATGTGTGTCACCCACATTATCATAATTATTCAAATAATTAAACCTGACGAGTGTATGCGTAACTAAACAACCAATTTATGTTCATATCACGAAGCAATTACGGATATAACCCAATTCAAAATATTTGTATTTAGCTCTGTTCTGTTCAGTAAAGGACAAACAACATGATTGTCCAGTTTGAGTGTACTGTTTAACGGGAATTAACATATTAAGTACTAGCCAGTCTATAAACCAAGTGTTGTAGTTATTTTCTTCGCATTAATTGACAAATTCCAAAAAAATATAGACATTTATTGTTCACTGACAGATCGTCATGTCATGAATGTTGTATCTTACGCCTGAAGGTATACAACGTAGTTGGTGATATAAAACATTGAGTGCACAAAGTAGCGTATTATCGCCTCCTCGATAGCCTAGTGGTAGAGCTTCCGCTTCGAATGCGGGATGTCCCTGGTTCGCTCCCAGACCAAGTCATGCCAAAGACAAAATACAAATGACATCAGTCATTCCCTAAAGCTAGACGCTCAGGATAAGTGAAACTGGCTTCTCTTCTTTCGTACCATCGTGGCAAGATTAATAAAAGTTGGAAAACCTGTTTCACAATCGACCTTAAATACATTAGTAATCAAAGTACTGAATTACTGTTCCGTTGTATGTAGTGAAATGAACAGTAATACGTGGGGTGTTGCATAATTGATAGGACTTTTATCATAGCAGCACAGCAAATCATACATTAAGAAAACTTGCTACAAATCAAACTACTTTTTCTGTGGTCTGACCTGTGTTAAGGCTGTGTATTAACTTGTAAGCTCGTTACCAAATGTAAAGCTTCAAATTTGAAATCAATATAACAGTTAATTCTGTACTAATCACCGCGCGTCGTTAAAATTCACGTACACCAAAACTGTACTATCCACATAAAACAATTAACTGGCATGGTGCTTGCCTTTATCTCGTACGTTTTTCCAGGCATGTATAAATTTGCAGAATCTACTTATTAGTTTAATTTAATCCAATGCGTAGGACACGTGTACGCTCTCGATAGCATTCCGATGATGCCATTTTAGTCGAGATCGAGATCAAAGACTTCTCTATTTCCGCCGATCGCGTGTTGGTATAATCCAGCTGTAACAGTAGTACCACCGCATACACTCTGATACATTTCATGAATGTGTATTTTTTGTTTATAAAGTTGTGTTAAAATTGGCATTTGTCTATCAAATTTGTTGATATACAGTGTACAGAAATATGTGATATTTTTATTCCCGATAAGACGGGGAATTTTTGCAAGAACTGAAGTGAAACCATTAAGTACTCGAACAAACGCCACGCTTTTAAAAAATGCATCGCCCCGGGGCGTTTATACGGGGGATACGGTATAAGTCTAACGCGATATTCTGCAATGTCAATATAAACAGAAATCACTGACCATTACATCGATTTAGGGAGAGCGGAAGTGTATTTTATCTGCTCACTTCTATTCACCAAGTAAATTAAAATAACGGTAAAGCTTGGCCACATTGAGATGAGCCTAACCTATTGATAAGCATAATTTAACAGTCGATATATTGTCTACGTTTACAACACCGAGTGTATATGTTTTCATAATCGGGGAGTATCACGAAGACGCTCAAGATGTAATACAAACACAAATCTGAAATACCGATATTGCACGATTTGCTTGCGGAAATTGATATAATCAAAGCAAAAATCTTAATATATTCATGCATAAAGGTCAGGTTCAGGTCACATAAGCCAAGCTATACACATTGAAAAAGATAATCCCTTTTCCAATATCCTTATATGTTGTTGTACCTGATCTGCCTGTTTACTTTCAATGGCACAGGTCCCAATACCGCGTTAGAGTTATACATAATTTATGTACGACAAAATTAATGTAAATACATTGTATGTAGAATTGTTTTATGAAATGCTAAGAAATAATTTTGAAACAGACAAAGAATTATTGAAATAAAATATATTTTTAAAGTTTCATGTTCCGAGTTGCGAGAATGTCGTCGAACTATTTTCGATAGGTGTAAGGATTTATGTGTATTTAGGTCCGCTCGACTTCCCGGGAAATGATGACTATACAAGATCGCCAAGTCCAAAAATCAAAGTACTGACGTACTGACAGGCTGGCGAACTGCAAAGGCACAAAAGCTTTCCATCAAGTAATATAACATCAAGTAGTTTTCTAAGTCGAAAGAGAGATCATCAAATATTGACATCTATCGCAACATACTTTGCCTTCCAAATCATTACTTTCCAATCATATCAGACCGAGGATTGGTTTCTGTGCAAGGTAGAGCGACGGCGACGGCTACGAGTAATTTTAAAAGGCTATTGAAACTAAGTTATCAGTCGGCGCGCACACGATACATAAGCATAGACTATAAACACTCAACAAATATCTAATTCGTCACTTTTTAAACTCACATATTTTTGTACATAACAATTGAGAATTATAGTTAATGTAACTTAACTCATTCGGCCCTATGTTCTACATAGCCTCGTAACCTGTTCTGAGTTATGGCCCATTGTGTACGAAACAGTTATTTATGTTTAATGCAAACCCAATCAGTGGAAATGTGATAAGCTGTAAAAATATAAACCAATTTGTGATCGCCTTAACATGAAAACAACTAATATTTCTAAAATAATTGGGCGTTAACACGATATACTGCTTTGAAGTTGAACATTCTGAAATTACATCCCTTTTAATTGAAAATAGAACAACATTAAATCATCCAAATAATGATACGCACGAGTGATAGAATAGTCAAATTTTGTACAGTCTTCCTTTCATTAGTTACCTTCTTTGTGCTTCAATTACGGCAAGTAATCAGTGCGTTTCAACTTTAGAGGCGACATTGATTTGGCGAATTACATTGCAACTGTCAGAAATGCAGATAAATCTTAAAAGTTTATGATTCATTTCATTCCACCGTTTCAGTCATACAACCTTTTGGAGTATAACTTTGCCATAAACATTAATTACTGCCTACTCGTCCATATGAGATGATGGTTTATTATGTTTATTGTTTACAAATAGGGTTATTTATAAATGCTTTATTCATTTATTATGTGATTTCTGGTTCTTAGGGTTGTTGTTTGGTATCTCCAATAATTGAGCGCGAGAATAGCAGAATCTGCGTCAAATTTTCATGTTTATGTTGTTTACACATTTCTTTTACACTTAGTTTTTGAATAATCATTGACTGTAATTTTGGCAATATATTAGGTGACCAATTAGAAATTTGGTTCAGTGTATAATAAACCTGATACATGGAGAAGGTCCGGCGTCAGGTGAGTGACAATGGCAGTGTGATACTCGGAGAAGGTCCGGCGTCAGGTGAATGACAATGGCAGTGTGATACTCGGAGAAGGGCCGGCGCCAGGTGAATGACAATGGCAGAACACGTTCTACATGTATAGTGCTACTTCAGATACTTAAACATTGAGGCTAAATTCTTGCCCATCACATAATCTGATTCCGTTTGAAATTTGAGCCATAATATTACATGATTATGAGCATTCTTTCATCTGAACGACTTGACAAACCAGTGATTTATGAGGAGGGCTAATAATGGCACTCGCCACACAGATTGTACGTAAATCCCTACCCACTGTTACCATGGCATGACAGTTACTGCTGACAATTACACCAAGGGCGTGGGTGGTTGTTTTACACAGTCAAGCCACAAAATGTTTAATTCAAATCTCAGTTAAACACAAATAGTCACTGAGGATTGCGTAAAAAGCGTTTATAACATATAATGAGCGCTCGCCTATATGTTTATATTGTTTAATTTGTTTAAATATTTCAATTTGAGCGTAAAGTGGTAATAACATGACTCACTTATAGTCGGTATGCCAGTGGCAAAACCCAAAAAAATAGTACGCACAAAATGTTTTTGCATAAAATGGTCCTTTGACATGTACTTACATAGAAACTGAATGATGCAACTTTGTCATCATTGAGCATTTTGAAATATTCAAGATGGCCGCCAAGATGGCCGCCAAAATATTAAAAATTGTATATTATCTTCTTTTTTGAAAGTAAAATGGGAATTTTTGAACATATACATAGAAAATTATTGTAAGACATTCTAGACAAGTATTCAAAATAAAAAAGAGGGTTGAAAATATTCAAAATGGCCGACAAAATGGCTACCGAATAGGGGAAATGTGATATATTGTTTTTTTATCAATATAAACCACATTATGTTCAAAAATATGTATATATTGGTTCTAAAGCATGTTCCTACCAGGGCAATAGGCAACTTCGGCACTACTGAGCATATGAAAAATTCAAAATGGCTGCCAAGATGGCCGCCAAAAATAAAAAAAAATGTACATATCGCTTTAATATTGTATATTAGCCAAATAATGCCTAAATATATGTAGTATTTTATTGGTATAAGTGTTTTAAATGTATTTTGGACAAAAATAACAAAATATGGCTGACAAAGCGACCAATAAATTGGAAAAATGACAGGTAATTTATTTCGAAAATAAGGCAATATGCCTATGTTTTCATAAACACTGAAAGCCAAACATTGACACCTGATTGACTTTATCTGCACCAGGAAGGTAGATAGGCAATATGTTTTTTAAAATTATTATGCCGAGCATAGTCTTTATTTGCTTTATTTCTACTGAAACATGGCAGGCATATATATGTACCTCCACCCGGATTTGAACCCGGATCCCCAGATTAGATCGCAAGCGCACTAACCACTGAGCTACGGAGGCACATGCTAACCTCACCAAGACCATGTGTGGTGCTGTGTGCCGGACATACCATGATTATACTTGTCATCTCTAAGCTATCCATTCATCTCAAATCCAAGCGAAGGCCACAGGGAAAAATGAATCCTTAGCGTACAGCTCTCGGCAGCAGATTCTCTGACGTTCACTTCAGCCAAAGCGATAAGTCCACTTATCTTGACGGGAGACCGCACAATCAAGATAGACAAGACTGAACTATCTGGGTTACTGCAAGAAAAGCATCGCATCTATTTGGCCTATCAGCAGGACCATAATTCAGAGTTAAAAAACTGCTCCAAGTACCTCTGATGATATAACAGCCACAGAAGGCCGAGAACCAACCAAACAGCCATGTCAATCAAAGCTAAGAGGCATGCAAGACCAATGGCTTAGTTAGTGACAAGTCCTCATAAATACTGATGTTTGCTGACACCCATGACGCAAAAGATTCTTTGACTCACTAAAAACAGTCTATGGACCCACATCCTCAGGCATCTTACCCCTCCTGTGCTTGGACTCGTCAACATTTATCACTGATCTGTCAAAGACCTTCGATAGATGGGCTGAACACTTAAATGCCATACTGAACTGACTCTCCTCCAGTAACGATGAGGCCATTGTCCACCAACCACAAGTGTAAATAAACTTTACCATTGGCAGACCACCAATAATCCAGGAAGTGGTGAAAGCCACTAAACAACTAACCTGTGGAAAGGCACCAGACTCAGATGCCATTCCAGCTGAAATATAAGAGGCCGGTGGACTTCATATGGCACAGAAGCCACTGGAACTGTTCACATCGTGCTTGAATCGAGGCGCACTTACCAAATGATTAGAAGATGCACCCATAGTACATTTTTACAAGCGGAAGGACACTAGACAGAGCTGTGACAACCACAGGGGCTATCTCTCCTCGGCATTGCATGTAAGCTTCTTGTCAGAATATAAATGCTCAACAGTCTGATACTACATTGTAGTACGCCATCTAGAAAATGGATTGCTGTCAGAAACTCTGAGCTGAACAATAGTCATTACAACCTGTCAGCTACAGGTAAAAAGTCATCATTACCTATACCCACCATTCGTTTGCCTGCCCAAGGCCTATGACACCGTCAGCCAGGGAGGGACTTTGAAGATAATGGTCAAGTTTGGATGCCCAGTCCCTTTTGTCATCATGGTTCGCCAGTTTATGACGAAATGATGACCAGAGTCCTGAGCGACAGAGACGTCTACCAAGTCCCAAGTCACTAACTGTGTTAGACAAGGTGTATCAGCACTGTTCAGTCTCATGTTCTCTGCCATGTTGACTGACACTTTCCACCAGGAAGACCCTGGAGTAATCATCATGTACAGGACTGATGGAACTGTAACATAAGCAATCACCAAGGTCAAGAATATCCCTGATGGAGCTATTTATATCCTATAAAGGTCCTAAGGAATATAGAATATGTACAAACAACGCCTATGAAAAGGTACCAATTCAGACCTCGGTGGAGTGGAGCATTGTGTGTTAGTATTGCTCAGTGAAATTCAACAGTAGCATAGACTGCAATCTGGAAAAATTATAAGTTAGTAGATGCAAGGGTTATGTGACTAACATCAACTCGAATTGACTTCAGAACTGTATGAAAACGACGAAACATAACCCACCTCTTACATCATATCATAAACATAGGCTTAAACAAGTTAAGGCTCATCCACTCACCAGGCACAACCAAACTATCACATTCCATATGGCGTACAACATATTATGGCCTATAAATGAAAAGTCAGCTGTATGTCAATCGGGAAAGAGTAGTTCTAAGTCATCATTCCATATACTAGTACTGCAAATATTCCTCAATCAGAAGTAAGCATGTTAGAAAGATTAGATCACAGGTACACCATTCAAGATGCCAGCAATTAACCCATAAGAAGACAATTTTGACAACAATTCATTGTGACTGCTACCTGACTAACTGCAGTTTGTTAAACATGTTTTAACTGGTAACTACCAAAACAGATTGACAAGTCAAAGTAGAAAAGCGGAATACGTGGACAAAACAGGTCAATTTATATCTTTTATTGAGCATAACCAACGTTTCGAATATGCAATATTCTTGATAATGGGTCTAAATAGACGATGAACATCATTGAAATATGACAATGATCCTTGTAGTGGTTCAGGAAATGATGAAAAAATCCAATCTCGCATACAAAATAAACTCTGAAGAACAAATTGATTATTCTTAAAGAGTACAATATAATATGTTGGTGAAACTTGCATGCCTAATTTTCAGTCAGGTATTCAACAGTGAAGGTTGATCTACAAAATATACTGAACACAAAATACACACTAGTATGGTTCCTGTGGATTTTTCAGATCTTGGGTTTCAACTGTGCTTATTGGTCGTCATTTGGTCTATTCATGTACACTGTAACAGGAGTGAACTTTGGAGGAGTAGGTGTATCCATGATGTAACATTACACTCGCAATCAACGTCGTGATACATATATCCAGTTATGATATGTGAACAATGCTGAACAATTAACTTTGAAATAAAAAATGAAATCGAATAACTATCGGAGATTGATCATGTGGTATAAATTTAGAGAAAGTAATCACCATTTCTTCTAAAACATTTTCTCTGAGCATTGCCGTTAAGTACTGTGGTAAACAAATGGACTATCGGGTCAAATTGCACAAGCAAACGAATGTTCACGTGATAACCAATGAAGGAAACATGCCCCATTAGGTTTCATGCATCATTATTGTCTAGTATGGACGGTATGTACATTTTGTATTTTAAAGGTCACTGCTAACCTGACCTTTGACAAACTTACCCCAACATCAAAAGGGGTCATCTGCTGACTAATCTATGCTTACATATTAAAGCAGATCCTTGTGTCAAGCTTTATTGAACAAAAACCTTTAAGCCTACCGACTGATGAATCGACGAAGATCACCAACATATACTAAGTACATAACGATAATATTATACTCCCTCATCAAAGGCGGGGGGTAAGTATGATAACATACACCTTAATAATGACTTACAGCTTTTTGGATGATATGTTATGTAACTATTACTATAATTGTTGAATAATTGCGTTATAAGATATAAGAGTGATAAAAACAATAAAAATATCACTTTTCTCTGATTTGGCGGCCATTTTGTCGGCCATTTTGAATATTTCAAATCAATATTTTGTCCAAATATATGTTAACTCCTTATTTAACAATAAATTACTAAACATGTGTGTTTTATGCTATTGAAAACATAGACAATTGTATGAATATGAACATTTTAGATTTTTGGCAGCCATCTTGGCGGCCATCTTGAATATATCAAAATGCTCAATGATGACAAGGTTGCATCATTTGGTTTCTATGTAAGGACATGTTAAATAACCATTTTATGCAAAAACATTTTGTGCGTACTATTTTTTTGGGTTAGGCCACTTTTTGGTACTTGGCATACTGACTATTATAGAACACGTACTGTTTGATGTGTAAGCATCTCTTTACTCAGTGAAACAAACACACATCTGTCTTCTTATAAAACATCTACGCTTCAGCATTTTTAAAAGTCGCTAACCACAACAAAGTAACAGGGATTACAAAATTCGTATTTTTGTCAACCCAATTTAAAATTATGATTACTTCTCTGGAATAATGGCATTAACATTTATACTAAAAGACAGATACTAAAAGCCCAGGTGTTGTGGTAATCTATGCGCAAATAAATGAATGTTGCTACACTTACGTCCGATATAACATTTAAAAAAAAATTTAAAATGGATCATCTTACATTATAAAAGGAAACCCATTAAATGTGCTATATTAGATACGATAGCCATGTGTAAAAATACATCTAAAGTGTGAAGTGATTCACTTTTGGTTTTTATCGCATTTGTTAATATTCGTCAGTTACATAAGTTTTTGTAACAATTTTGAATGATAATTTCAGAAATTGAACTACAATACCATTTTTATTAAAGTTAAGATGCGCTGCAAAATCAAATTGCTTAACTCTCTAAATAATCGTTATCAATTAAAAAGTGGAATTATATATTATTTCAAAGGAGCACCCACAACTAAGGTAACAAGATATAACTTACCGAGTCAGTTAAAAACGGCAGAACTTTCAACAACGAATATGTCCGACTAATGTTCATACATTGCAAGCGCGCCTCATTTTATTTAACCAGGTTGCACCAATCAGAACGCTTGTTATGGGTCAGCAATGGTCAACCGAGCGTATTTACCTATTACCATGGAATGTGTTTGTCATTTATATGGATGTATTTGTAAGAGACAAGGAAATTACTGAAACCACCTGATTCATGTGAAGATAATGGTATATATAGATGGGACAATATATTAACACCTGTGATAGTTTCTGTCAAATGTTATTTATATGTTTAGTCTTTCGTTAAATGTATTCACTGAGTTAACTATTAAAGTTGGTTTCCAGACTATGGTTTCCAGTGGCTATGGTCATGTCCTCAGTACCATATAGATGATATGTCATCTTTCCTGTTACTGTTGAGACAAGTAAGCTTTATTGACCAAACAGTGCAGCCTCCCTAGAGAGACCCGACATTGCAATAAACAACATTCTCTATTTTGTTACATTAACGTGTAGCCATTCACCATCAAATATACCTCTCAACGGGGTGACACGGTGCCCGAATTAATTGCGATCTGGACTATCAATGCGGAGGTCGCTGTTTCGAATCCCAGTCAATGAACTGGACATTTCAAAATGCTTTTCGGTTGCCCGATAGACGACATGCACTGGTTGGTATCTAGAGGTAGGCTTGTGTTTATCGCTGTCATATATCGTGTACATTAGCGAACCTAAGAGTATTATTCAGTTGGAGCTAGGGTAGTGCACCCGTACTGCTTGTTTCATACAAACTTGCTATATCTTTCTATGAAACCTGAGATCATTGACTAGTATACAGGTCATACACCGAATTACAGCCCACTAGACATCACCACATCAACAGAACTCTCAAGATCAACAACCTCTATACAATGATTTGACCACACTTTGATTTTCCCAATGGTGATGCCCTACAAAGGTTAGGGTATACGGTAGTTTTGTTTCACCACTTACTCTGCTGCGACACAGATTGTGCTAGTGTTGTATTTCAGTCACCACTAACTCTGCTGTGACACAGATTATGCTGGTGTTGTATTTCAGTCACCACTAACTCTGCTGCCACACAGATTATGCAGTTGTTGTATTTCAGTCACCACTAACTCTGCTGCGACACAGATTGTGTTGGTGTTGTATTTCAGTCACCACTAACTCTGCTGCCACACAGATTGTGTTGGTGTTGTATTTCAGTCACCACTAACTCTGCTGCGACACAGATTGTGCAGGTGTTGTATTTCAGTCACCACTAACTCTGCTGTGACACAGATTGTGCTGTTGTTGTATTTCAGTCACCACTAACTCTGCTGCGACACAGATTGTGCAGGTGTTGTATTTCAGTCACCACTACTCTGCTGCGACACAGATTATGCTGGTGTTGTATTACAGTCACCACTACTCTGCTGCGACACAGATTGTGCAGGTGTTGTATTTCAGTCACCACTAACTCTGCTGTGACACAGATTGTGCTGTTGTTGTATTTCAGTCACCACTAACTCTGCTGCGACACAGATTGTGCAGGTGTTGTATTTCAGTCACCACTACTCTGCTGCGACACAGATTATGCTGGTGTTGTATTTCAGTCACCACTAACTCTGCTGCCACACAGATTATGTTGGTGTTGTATTACAGTCACCACTACTCTGCTGCCACACAGATTATGCTGGTGTTGTATTTCAGTCACCACTAACTCTGCTGCCACACAGATTATGCTGGTGTTGTATTACAGTCACCACTACTCTGCTGCGACACAGATTATGCTGGTGTTGTATTTCAGTCACCACTAACTCTGCTGCCACACAGATTATGTTGGTGTTGTATTACAGTCACCACTACTCTGCTGTGACACAGATTGTGCTAGTGTTGTATTTCAGTCACCACTAACTCTGCTGTGACACAGATTGTACTGGTGTTATATTTCAGTCACCACTAACTCTGCTGCGACACAGATTGTGCTAGTGTTGTATTTCAGTCACCACTAACTCTGCTGCGACACAGATTGTGCTAGTGTTGTATTTCAGTCACCACTAACTCTGCTGTGACACAGATTGTGCTGGTGTTGTATTTCAGTCACCACTAACTCTGCTGCCACACAGATTGTGCTAGTGTTGTATTTCAGTCACCACTAACTCTGCTGTGACACAGATTGTGCTGTTGTTGTATTTCAGTCACCACTAACTCTGCTGCGACACAGATTGTGCTGGTGTTGTATTTCAGTCACCACTAACTCTGCTGCGACACAGATTGTGCTAGTGTTGTATTTCAGTCACCACTAACTCTGCTGTGACACAGATTGTGCTGGTGTTGTATTACAGTCACCACTAACTCTGCTGTGACACAGATTATGCAGGTGTTGTATTTCAGTCACCACTAACTCTGCTGCCACACAGATTATGCTGGTGTTGTATCTCAGTCACCACTAACTCTGCTGTGACACAGATTGTGCAGTTGTTGTATTTCAGAAAGTTATGAGACATATTTGTTTTCCAGAGTGTGAAGATGCATGCCATTTTGAAGTAGTGGTTTATTTAAATGTTTATGCAAATAAAACAAAAAATAACACTTATCAAATAATTCATGTCATCTAAGTTTGCAGCATTATATTGAAAGTGTTTGTTTACATCAAAGTTAGACCTACGGCATACAACTAGTCTACCGTTTCTACATGGCGTCGCTGGCCGACACTTGATGAAGTGTTTCCGTTAACGTATTTTAAAAATAAACAAATCATAGAGTTTGAACGTTGAACGTAAATACTTTATTGTACTTAAACGTATGTTCTCTGTAATGCATTCTTCTGACAAACAGTTGATACGAAGTACGTCGTTAAACCAAGCATGGAAACGGAACTACAGCATTTTATTTCTGTACTTTTTTAAGACAATGAGCGAAGAATGATTGACTAAAAGTTTATTTATTATAGTGTCACCCCTACTGAAAGGACCATTCAGTTGAGACACTTATCTTTAATGCGTACAGTACCTCCCGAATCCAATTTTGTATAGAAAGGCACCTGGCGGAGATTGACCAACGGTTACCATCATTTTACTAGCTCGGTATCATCAGTTTGAACACGACCCCCGCCGAGATTCGAACCTTCGACATACCGCTTCCATGGTAGATGCCCTAACCATTCGGTCACGATCACGGTTGTGTTAACTATGTGGTAGATTATTAACACTAAAGTGTAGGAGTATTCAAAGGCGTTTAGAATATGCAACGGCAATTTAAACATTAATCTTACACAGATTATTGTGTCTTGAGCAAGGTCAGACAAACCTGCGCGGTCAGGTTGGTGGAGGTTAGTATGTTCTCATTACAAATGCTTTCAAACTGAGGTCATAAACACACCCAGGCTAGACAGAAAAAATCGCCAGACTAAAATCGTCCTCGCCGTCGGGATAACAACTTCATAATTAATTATGTCGCGTCGTGATAATTACAGCCAAGAGTGAACATCATACAGGCGGCCACCACGTTTGTGCTCGTTCACTACTTACCGCTAGGATATGTGATAGAATGTTCATGGGTCTCAATTAAATGTCTACTTCGTCAGGAATAAATGTCAAGTTCATATTGTGATTCGATATTTAATACATTGACTGTAACACTAGATAATTATATTGTTTATTGTATAATTTAATTAAGCAACCACCTGTTTTGAGCAGTCTTTCGACGAGTAACCGGTAGCTGAATCCATTACATAGAGGATATTTGTATTTTTCCGTGTATGATCGGCTGATAATTCACCGATTGAGCAGCTGATGTAATATTCCCACGAGTGGCGTAGCCACGAGTGAAAATATAAGTCAGCTGCTCACGAGCCAAATAGTTCTTCTGCAATAGCTTCAATTTCGTCCATTTGGTTTACATTTATGTACATATTGTGTTCTGTTACTTGTTATAGATTAAGAGAGCAAGTAAAAATGCTCATTATTTTATTTTGGCGGCGGGGAATATTTTTTTTTAATAGTCCGTTTGCGTGAAATTATGAACTGTGAAATTATCGTGGAATAATCCACCGTTATTCTAGTCAGTATGCCAAGTACCAAAAAGTGGCCTAACCCAAAAAAATAGTACGCACAAAATGTTTTTGCATAAAATGGTTATTTAACATGTCCTTACATAGAAACCAAATGATGCAACCTTGTCATCATTGAGCATTTTGATATATTCAAGATGGCCGCCAAGATGGCTGCCAAAAATCTAAAATGTTCATATTCATACAATTGTCTATGTTTTCAATAGCATAAAACACACATGTTTAGTAATTTATTGTTAAATAAGGAGTTAACATATATTTGGACAAAATATTGATTTGAAATATTCAAAATGGCCGACAAAATGGCCGCCAAATCAGAGAAAAGTGATATTTTTATTGTTTTTATCACTCTTATATCTTATAACGCAATTATTCAACAATTATAGTAATAGTTACATAACATATCATCCAAAAAGCTGTAAGTCATTATTAAGGTGTATGTTATCATACTTACCCCCCGCCTTTGATGAGGGAGTATAATATTATCGTTATGTACTTAGTATATGTTGGTGATCTTCGTCGATTCATCAGTCGGTAGGCTTAAAGGTTTTTGTTCAATAAAGCTTGACACAAGGATCTGCTTTAATATGTAAGCATAGATTAGTCAGCAGATGACCCCTTTTGATGTTGGGGTAAGTTTGTCAAAGGTCAGGTTAGCAGTGACCTTTAAAATACAAAATGTACATACCGTCCATACTAGACAATAATGATGCATGAAACCTAATGGGGCATGTTTCCTTCATTGGTTATCACGTGAACATTCGTTTGCTTGTGCAATTTGACCCGATAGTCCATTTGTTTACCACAGTACTTAACGGCAATGCTCAGAGAAAATGTTTTAGAAGAAATGGTGATTACTTTCTCTAAATTTATACCACATGATCAATCTCCGATAGTTATTCGATTTCATTTTTTATTTCAAAGTTAATTGTTCAGCATTGTTCACATATCATAACTGGATATATGTATCACGACGTTGATTGCGAGTGTAATGTTACATCATGGATACACCTACTCCTCCAAAGTTCACTCCTGTTACAGTGTACATGAATAGACCAAATGACGACCAATAAGCACAGTTGAAACCCAAGATCTGAAAAATCCACAGGAACCATACTAGTGTGTATTTTGTGTTCAGTATATTTTGTAGATCAACCTTCACTGTTGAATACCTGACTGAAAATTAGGCATGCAAGTTTCACCAACATATTATATTGTACTCTTTAAGAATAATCAATTTGTTCTTCAGAGTTTATTTTGTATGCGAGATTGGATTTTTTCATCATTTCCTGAACCACTACAAGGATCATTGTCATATTTCAATGATGTTCATCGTCTATTTAGACCCATTATCAAGAATATTGCATATTCGAAACGTTGGTTATGCTCAATAAAAGATATAAATTGACCTGTTTTGTCCACGTATTCCGCTTTTCTACTTTGACTTGTCAATCTGTTTTGGTAGTTACCAGTTAAAACATGTTTAACAAACTGCAGTTAGTCAGGTAGCAGTCACAATGAATTGTTGTCAAAATTGTCTTCTTATGGGTTAATTGCTGGCATCTTGAATGGTGTACCTGTGATCTAATCTTTCTAACATGCTTACTTCTGATTGAGGAATATTTGCAGTACTAGTATATGGAATGATGACTTAGAACTACTCTTTCCCGATTGACATACAGCTGACTTTTCATTTATAGGCCATAATATGTTGTACGCCATATGGAATGTGATAGTTTGGTTGTGCCTGGTGAGTGGATGAGCCTTAACTTGTTTAAGCCTATGTTTATGATATGATGTAAGAGGTGGGTTATGTTTCGTCGTTTTCATACAGTTCTGAAGTCAATTCGAGTTGATGTTAGTCACATAACCCTTGCATCTACTAACTTATAATTTTTCCAGATTGCAGTCTATGCTACTGTTGAATTTCACTGAGCAATACTAACACACAATGCTCCACTCCACCGAGGTCTGAATTGGTACCTTTTCATAGGCGTTGTTTGTACATATTCTATATTCCTTAGGACCTTTATAGGATATAAATAGCTCCATCAGGGATATTCTTGACCTTGGTGATTGCTTATGTTACAGTTCCATCAGTCCTGTACATGATGATTACTCCAGGGTCTTCCTGGTGGAAAGTGTCAGTCAACATGGCAGAGAACATGAGACTGAACAGTGCTGATACACCTTGTCTAACACAGTTAGTGACTTGGGACTTGGTAGACGTCTCTGTCGCTCAGGACTCTGGTCATCATTTCGTCATAAACTGGCGAACCATGATGACAAAAGGGACTGGGCATCCAAACTTGACCATTATCTTCAAAGTCCCTCCCTGGCTGACGGTGTCATAGGCCTTGGGCAGGCAAACGAATGGTGGGTATAGGTAATGATGACTTTTTACCTGTAGCTGACAGGTTGTAATGACTATTGTTCAGCTCAGAGTTTCTGACAGCAATCCATTTTCTAGATGGCGTACTACAATGTAGTATCAGACTGTTGAGCATTTATATTCTGACAAGAAGCTTACATGCAATGCCGAGGAGAGATAGCCCCTGTGGTTGTCACAGCTCTGTCTAGTGTCCTTCCGCTTGTAAAAATGTACTATGGGTGCATCTTCTAATCATTTGGTAAGTGCGCCTCGATTCAAGCACGATGTGAACAGTTCCAGTGGCTTCTGTGCCATATGAAGTCCACCGGCCTCTTATATTTCAGCTGGAATGGCATCTGAGTCTGGTGCCTTTCCACAGGTTAGTTGTTTAGTGGCTTTCACCACTTCCTGGATTATTGGTGGTCTGCCAATGGTAAAGTTTATTTACACTTGTGGTTGGTGGACAATGGCCTCATCGTTACTGGAGGAGAGTCAGTTCAGTATGGCATTTAAGTGTTCAGCCCATCTATCGAAGGTCTTTGACAGATCAGTGATAAATGTTGACGAGTCCAAGCACAGGAGGGGTAAGATGCCTGAGGATGTGGGTCCATAGACTGTTTTTAGTGAGTCAAAGAATCTTTTGCGTCATGGGTGTCAGCAAACATCAGTATTTATGAGGACTTGTCACTAACTAAGCCATTGGTCTTGCATGCCTCTTAGCTTTGATTGACATGGCTGTTTGGTTGGTTCTCGGCCTTCTGTGGCTGTTATATCATCAGAGGTACTTGGAGCAGTTTTTTAACTCTGAATTATGGTCCTGCTGATAGGCCAAATAGATGCGATGCTTTTCTTGCAGTAACCCAGATAGTTCAGTCTTGTCTATCTTGATTGTGCGGTCTCCCGTCAAGATAAGTGGACTTATCGCTTTGGCTGAAGTGAACGTCAGAGAATCTGCTGCCGAGAGCTGTACGCTAAGGATTCATTTTTCCCTGTGGCCTTCGCTTGGATTTGAGATGAATGGATAGCTTAGAGATGACAAGTATAATCATGGTATGTCCGGCACACAGCACCACACATGGTCTTGGTGAGGTTAGCATGTGCCTCCGTAGCTCAGTGGTTAGTGCGCTTGCGATCTAATCTGGGGATCCGGGTTCAAATCCGGGTGGAGGTACATATATATGCCTGCCATGTTTCAGTAGAAATAAAGCAAATAAAGACTATGCTCGGCATAATAATTTTAAAAAACATATTGCCTATCTACCTTCCTGGTGCAGATAAAGTCAATCAGGTGTCAATGTTTGGCTTTCAGTGTTTATGAAAACATAGGCATATTGCCTTATTTTCGAAATAAATTACCTGTCATTTTTCCAATTTATTGGTCGCTTTGTCAGCCATATTTTGTTATTTTTGTCCAAAATACATTTAAAACACTTATACCAATAAAATACTACATATATTTAGGCATTATTTGGCTAATATACAATATTAAAGCGATATGTACATTTTTTTTTATTTTTGGCGGCCATCTTGGCAGCCATTTTGAATTTTTCATATGCTCAGTAGTGCCGAAGTTGCCTATTGCCCTGGTAGGAACATGCTTTAGAACCAATATATACATATTTTTGAACATAATGTGGTTTATATTGATAAAAAAACAATATATCACATTTCCCCTATTCGGTAGCCATTTTGTCGGCCATTTTGAATATTTTCAACCCTCTTTTTTATTTTGAATACTTGTCTAGAATGTCTTACAATAATTTTCTATGTATATGTTCAAAAATTCCCATTTTACTTTCAAAAAAGAAGATAATATACAATTTTTAATATTTTGGCGGCCATCTTGGCGGCCATCTTGAATATTTCAAAATGCTCAATGATGACAAAGTTGCATCATTCAGTTTCTATGTAAGTACATGTCAAAGGACCATTTTATGCAAAAACATTTTGTGCGTACTATTTTTTTGGGTTTTGCCACTGGCATACCGACTATTCCGCCGTAAACCAACGATAATATCCATGATTGTTTTGCTTTGTCGAGGTTGCTGATAACGCTGAACGTTCGTGCAGGATAAAACGTAGTAGTCAACGTCAATATGTCCGTATCTGCCAACCTACAATATAGTGATTTATTTATTGTCCAGTCAATTGTCATTAACAAAGACGAAATTTGTTTGGACGTATGATATGACGCAGGTCGTGGAAGAGCCGGGGTTTTAGCAACCCCAAAATAAAAATCCCGGCCCGTTCCCGGGGGTCGGACCGTGGGTACAACTTACTGGTGCATACGTATCTTATTATATGACATATTATCATGACATAGGTTTGACACTCAAGCCGAAAAAGCTTGTACATATTTTTACTTGTATACTTAGCCTAAAAGCCACGTGATATGTCTGTTGATGTATAAAAGTTTACATGATTAAAGTTTATGTATAACAACGAATTACAAATAATTAAACATGTGTGTCATCAAGTTGCGTAAATATACTTTTTCTGGGTGTGTGAAGTTAGCTGTCCACTGTCCACTGTCCATTCCAGCTGTCCATTTAACAATTTGAATTAGAGAACTATCTCTAATTCATTTTTTGGACAACTGTCCACTGTCCATAATAACTGTCCACTCTAGTTGTCCACTCCAGTTGTCCACTCTGGCTATCCACTCTGGCTGTCCACTCTAGTTGTCCACTCTAGTTGTCCACTCTGGCTGTCCACTTAGGCTGTCCAGTCTAGTTGTCCACTCTGGCTGTCCACTCTAGATGTCCACTCTGGCTGTCCACTCTAATTGTCCACTCTGGTTGTCCACTCTGGCTGTCCACTCTAGTTGTCCACTCTAGTTGTCCACTCTGGCTATCCACTCTGGCTGTCCACTCTGGCTGTCCACTCTGGCTGTCCTCCTGGCTGTCCACTCTGGTTGTCCACTCTGGCTGTCCACTCTAGTTGTCCACTCTAGTTGTCCACTTTGGCTATCCACTCTGGCTGTCCACTCTGGCTGTCCACTTTAGTTGTCCACTCCAGTTGTCCACTCTGGCTGTCCACTCGAGGTTTATAATCTGGTTGTCCACTCCGGCTGTCCACTCTGGCTGTCCACTCGAGTATTTATAATCTGGCTGTCCACTCTGGTTGTCCACTCTGTCTGTCCACTCTGGCTGTCCACTCTAGTTGTCCACTGTGGCTGTCCACTCTGGCTGTCCACTCTGGCTGTCCTCCTGACTGTCCACTCTGGTTGTCCACTCTGGCTGTCCAATCTAGTTGTCCACTCTAGTTGTCCACTTTGGCTATCCACTCTGGCTGTCCACTCTGGCTGTCCTCTCTAGTTGTCCACTCCAGTTGTCCACTCTGGCTGTCCACTCGAGGTTTATAATCTGGTTGTCCACTCCAGCTGTCCACTCTGGCTGTCCAGTCGAGTATTCATAATCTGGCTGTCCACTCTGGTTGTCCACTCTGGTTGTCCACTCGAGGTATATAATCTGGTTGTCCACTCTGGCTGTCCACTCTGGCTGTCCACTCTGGCTGTCCACTCGAGGTTTATAATCTGGATGTCCACTCCGGCTGTCCACTCTGGCTGTCCACTCGAGTATCTATAATCTGGCTGTCCACTCTGGTTGTCCACTCTGGTTGTCCACTCGTGGTATATAATCTGGTTGTCCACTCTGGCTGTCCACTCTGGCTGTCCACTCTGGCTGTCCACTCGAGGTTTATAATCTGGTTGTCCACTCCGGCTGTCCACTCTGGCTGTCCACTCGAGTATTTATAATCTGGCTGTCCACTCTGGTTGTCCACTCTGGTTGTCCACTCAAGGTTTATAATCTGGTTGTCCACTCTGGCTGTCCACTCTAGTTGTCCACTCTGGCTGTCCACTCTGGCTGTCCACTCAGGCTGTCCAGTCTAGTTGTCTACTCTGGCTGTCCACTCTGGCTGTCCACTCTGGTTGTCCTCTCTGACTGTCCACTCTGGCTGTCCACTCTTGTCGTCCACTATGGCTGTCCATTCTGGCTGTCCACTCTAGTCGTCCACTCTGGCTGTACACTCTGGCTGTCCACTCTGGCTGTCCACTCTGGCTGTCCACTCTGGCTGTCCACTCTGGCTGTCCACTCTGACTGTCCACTCTGGCTGTCCACTCCAGTTGTCCACTCTAGTTGTCTACTCTGGCTGTTCACTCCAGTTGTCAACTCTGGCTGTCCACTCTGGCTGTCCACTCAGGCTGTCCACTCTGGTTGTCCACTCTGGTTGTCCACTCTGGCTATCCACACTGGCTGTCCACTCTAGTTGTCCACTGTGGCTGTCCACTCTGGTTGTCCACTCTGGCTGTCCACGCTAGTTGTCCACTCTAGTTGTCCACTTTGGCTGTCCGCTCTGGCTGTCCGCTCTGGCTGTCCACTCTAGTTGTCCACTCCAGTTGTCCACTCTGGCTGTCCACTCGAGGTTTATAATCTGGTTGTCCACTCCGGCTGTCCACTCTGGCTGTCGACTCGAGTATTTATAATCTGGCTGTCCACTCTGGTTGTCCACTCTGGTTGTCCACTCGAGGTTTATAATCTGGTTGTCCACTCTGGCTGTCCACTCTGGCTGTCCACTCTAGTTGTCCACTCTGGCTGGCCACTCTGGCTGTCCACTCAGGCTGTCCAGTCTAGTTGTCCACTCTGGCTGTCCACTCTGGCTGTCCACTCTGGCTGTCCACTCTGGTTGTCCTCTCTGGCTGTCCACTCTGGCTGTCCACTCTTGTCGTCCACTATGGCTGTCCACTCTGGCTGTCCACTCTGGCTGTCCACTCCAGTTGTCCACTCTGGCTGTCCACTCAGGCTGTCCAGTCTAGTTGTCCACTCTGGCTGTCCACTCTGGCTGTCCACTCTGGTTGTCCTCTCTGGCTGTCCACTCTGGCAGTCCACTCCAGTCGTCCACTCTGACTGTTCACTCTGGCTGTCCACTCTGGCTGTCCACTCTGGCTGTCCACTCCAGTTGTCCACTCTAGTTGTCTACTCTGGCTGTTCACTCCAGTTGTCAACTCTGGCTGTCCACTCTGGCTGTCCACTCAGGCTGTCCACTCTGGTTGTCCACTCTGGTTGTCCACTCTGGCTGTCCACTCTGGCTGTCCACTCTAGTTGTCCACTCTAGTTGTCCACTCTGGCTATCCACTCTGGCTGTTCACTCTGGCTGTCCACTCTAGTTGTCCACTGTGGCTGTCCACTCTGGCTGTCCACTCTGGCTGTCCTCCTGGCTGTCCACTCTGGTTGTCCACTCTGGCTGTCCACTCTAGTTGTCCACTCTAGTTGTCCACTTTGGCTATCCACTCTGGCTGTCCACTCTGGCTGTCCACTCTAGTTGTCCACTCCAGTTGTCCACTCTGGCTGTCCACTCGAGGTTTATAATCTGGTTGTCCACTCCGGCTGTCCACTCGAGTATTTATAATCTGGCTGTCCACTCTGGTTGTCCACTCTGGCTGTCCACTCTGGCTGTCCACTCTAGTTGTCCACTGTGGCTGTCCACTCTGGCTGTCCACTCTAGCTGTCCTCCTGACTGTCCACTCTGGTTGTCCACTCTGGCTGTCCACTCTAGTTGTCCACTCTAGTTGTCCACTTTGGCTATCCACTCTGGCTGTCCACTCTGGCTGTCCTCTCTAGTTGTCCACTCCAGTTGTCCACTCTGGCTGTCCACTCGAGGTTTATAATCTGGTTGTCCACTCTGGCTGTCCACTCTGGCTGTCAACTCTGGCTGTCCACTCGAGGTTTATAATCTGGTTGTCCACTCCGGCTGTCCACACTGGCTGTCCACTCGAGTATTTATAATCTGGCTGTCCACTCTGGTTGTCCACTCTGGTTGTCCACTCGAGGTTTATAATCTGGTTGTCCACTCTGGCTGTCCACTCTGGCTGTCCACTCTAGTTGTCCACTCTAGTTGTCCACTCTGGCTATCCACTCTGGCTGTCCACTCTAGTTGTCCACTGTGGCTGTCCACTCTGGTTGTCCACTCTGGCTGTCCACGCTAGTTGTCCACTCTAGTTGTCCACTTTGGCTGTCCGCTCTGGCTGTCCACTCTGGCTGTCCACTCTAGTTGTCCACTCCAGTTGTCCACTCTGGCTGTCCACTCGAGGTTTATAATCTGGTTGTCCACTCTGGCTGTCCACTCTGGCTGTCCACTCGAGTATTTATAATCTGGCTGTCCACTCTGGTTGTCCACTCTGGTTGTCCACTCGAGGTTTATAATCTGGTTGTCCACTCTGGCTGTCCACTCTGGCTGTCCACTCTAGTTGTCCACTCTGGCTGTCCACTCTGGCTGTCCACTCAGGCTGTCCAGTCTAGTTGTCCACTCTGGCTGTCCACTCTGGCTGTCCACTCTGGCTGTCCACTCTGGTTGTCCTCTCTGGCTGTCCACTCAGGCTGTCCACTCTTGTCGTCCACTATGGCTGTCCACTCTGGCTGTCCACTCTGGCTGTCCACTCCAGTTGTCCACTCTGGCTGTCCACTCTGGCTGTCCACTCAGGCTGTCCAGTCTAGTTGTCCACTCTGGCTGTCCACTCTGGCTGTCCACTCTGGTTGTCCTCTCTGGCTGTCCACTCTGGCAGTCCACTCCAGTCGTCCACTCTGACTGTTCACTCTGGCTGTCCACTCTGGCTGTCCACTCTGGCTGTCCACTCCAGTTGTCCACTCTAGTTGTCTACTCTGGCTGTTCACTCCAGTTGTCAACTCTGGCTGTCCACTCTGGCTGTCCACTCAGGCTGTCCACTCTGGTTGTCCACTCTGGTTGTCCACTCTGGCTGTCCACTCTGGCTGTCCACTCTAGTTGTCCACTCTAGTTGTCCACTCTGGCTATCCACTCTGGCTGTTCACTCTGGCTGTCCACTCTAGTTGTCCACTGTGGCTGTCCACTGTGGCTGTCCACTCTGGTTGTCCACTCTGGCTGTCCACTCTAGTTGTCCACTCTAGTTGTCCACTTTGGCTATCCACTCTGGCTGTCCACTCTGGCTGTCCACTCTAGTTGTCCACTCCAGTTGTCCACTCTGGCTGTCCACTCGAGGTTTATAATCTGGTTGTCCACTCCGGCTGTCCACTCGAGTATTTATAATCGGGCTGTCCACTCTGGTTGTCCACTCTGGCTGTCCACTCTGGCTGTCCACTCTAGTTGTCCACTGTGGCTGTCCACTCTGGCTGTCCACTCTAGCTGTCCTCCTGACTGTCCACTCTGGTTGTCCACTCTGGCTGTCCACTCTAGTTGTCCACTCTAGTTGTCCACTTTGGCTATCCACTCTGGCTGTCCACTCTGGCTGTCCTCTCTAGTTGTCCACTCCAGTTGTCCACTCTGGCTGTCCACTCGAGGTTTATAATCTGGTTGTCCACTCTGGCTGTCCACTCTGGCTGTCAACTCTGGCTGTCCACTCGAGGTTTATAATCTGGTTGTCCACTCCGGCTGTCCACACTGGCTGTCCACTCGAGTATTTATAATCTGGCTGTCCACTCTGGTTGTCCACTCTGGTTGTCCACTCGAGGTTTATAATCTGGTTGTCCACTCTGGCTGTCCACTCTGGCTGTCCGCTCTAGTTGTCCACTCTGGCTGTCCACTCTGGCTGTCCACTCAGGCTGTCCAGTCTAGTTGACCACTCTGGCTGTCCACTCTGGCTGTCCACTCTGGTTGTCCACTCTGGCTATCCACTCTTGCTGTCCACTCTTATCGTCCACTCTGGCTGTTCACTCTGGCTGTCCACTCTAGTCTTCCACTCTGGCTGTCCACTCTAGTTGTCCACTCTTGTTGTCCACTCTGGCTGTCCACTCTGGCTGTCCACTCTGGCTGTCCACTCTAGTTGTCCAGTCGAGTTGTCCACTCTGGCTGTCCACTTAGGCTGTACAGTCTAGTTGTCCACTCTGGCTGTCCACTCTAGATGTCCACTCTGGCTGTCCACTCTAGTTGTCCACTCTGGCTGTCCACTCTAGTTGTCCATTCTAGTAGTCAACTCTGGCTATCCACTCGGTTGTCCACTCTAGTTGTCCACTGTGGCTGTCCACTCTGGCTGTCCGTTCTGGCTGTCCTCCTGACTGTCTACTCTGGTTGTCCACTCTGGCTGTCCACTCTAGTTGTCCACTCTAGTTGTCCACTTTGGCCATTCACTCTGGCTGTCCACTCTGGTTGTCCACTCTAGTTCTCCACTCCAGTTGTCCACTCTGGCTATCCACTCTGGCTGTCCACTCTAGTTGTCCACTCTAGTTGTCCACTCTGGCTGTCCACTCTGGCTGTCCACTCGAGGTTTATAATCTGGTTGTCCACTCCGGCTGTCCACTCTGGCTGTCCACTCGAGTATTTATAATCTGGCTGTCCACTCTGGTTGTCCACTCTGGTTGTCCACTCGAGTTTTATAATCTGGTTGTCCACTCTGGCTGTCCACTCTGGCTGTCCACTCTGGCTGTCCACTCGAGGTTTATAATCTGGTTGTCCACTCCGGCTGTCCACTCTGGCTGTCCACTCGAGTATATATAATCTGGATGTCCACTCTGGTTGTCCACTCTGGTTGTCCACTCTGACTGTCCTCCTGGCTGTCCACTCTGGCTGTTCACTCTGGCTGTCCACTCTAGTTGTCCACTCTAGTTGTCCACTCTGGCTATCCACTCTGGCTGTCCACTCTAGTTGTCCACTCCAGTTGTCCACTCTGGCTGTCCACTCGAGGTTTATAATCTAGTTGTCCACTCTGGCTCTCCACTCTGGCTGTCCACTCGAGTATTTATAATCTGGCTGTCCACTCTGGTTGTCCACTCGAGGTTTATAATCTGGTTGTCCACTCTGGCTGTCCATTCTGGCTGTCCGCTCTGGCTGTCCACTCGAGTATTTATAATCTGACTGTCCACTCTTGTTGTCCACTCTGGTTGTCCAATCGATGTTTATTATCTGGTTGTCCACTCTGGCTGTCCACCGGAGTCTTTTTAATCTGGCTGTCCACTCTGGCTGTCCACTCTAGTTGTCCACTCTAGTTGTCCACTCTGGCTGTCCACTCTGGTTGTCCACTCTGGCTGTCCAATCTTTTTGTCCAATCTGGCTGTCCACTCGAGGTTTATAATCCGGTTGTCCACTCTGGCTGTCCACTCTGGCTGTCCACTCTGGCTGTCCACTCTGGCTGTCCACCCGAGTTTTTATAATCTGGTTGTCCACTCTGGTTGTCCACTCGAGATGTACACTCTGGTTGTCCACTCGAGGTTTATAATCTGGTTGTCCACTCTGGCTGTCCACCCGAGTATTTATAATCTGGCTGTCCACTCTGGCTATACACTCAAATTGTCCACTCTAGTTGTCCACTCTGGCTGTCCACTCTGGCTGTCCACTCTAGTTGTCCACTCTGGCTGTCCACTCTAGTTGTCCACTCTGGCTGTCCACTCTGGCTGTCCACTCTGTCATGAGGCCAATCCTAGGTGTACATTCTGGCTACGCATTCTGGCTGTCCACTCGACGTTTATAATCTGGTTGTCCACTCTGGCTGTCCACTCTGGCTGTCCACTCTGGTTGTCCACTCGAGTACTTATAATCTGACTGTCCACTCTGGTTGTCCACACGAGGTTTATTATCTGGTTGTCCACTCTGGCTGTCCACTCTAGTTGTCTACTCTGGTTGTCCTCTCTAGTTGTCCACTCTGGCTGTCCACTCTGGTTGTCCACTCTGGCTGTCCAATCTGGGTGTCCAATCTGGCTGTCCACCCGAGTATTTATAATCTGGCTGTCCACTATAGTTGTCCACTCTAGTTGTCCACTCTGGCTGTCCACTCTAGTTATCCACTCTGGCTGTCCATTCTAGTTGTCCACTCTAGTTGTCCACTCTGGCTGTCCACTCTGGCTGTCGACTCGAGGTTTATAATCTGGTTGTCCACTCTGGCTGTCCACTCTGGCTGTCCACTCGAGTATTTATAATCAGGCTGTCCACTCTGGTTGTCCACTCTGGTTGTCCAATTGAGGTTTATAATCTGGTTGTCCACTCTGGCTGTCCACTCTGGCTGTCCACTCTGGCTGTCCACTCGAGTATTTATAATCTGACTGTCCACTCTGGTTGTCCACTCTGGTTGTCCACTCGAGGTTTATTATCTGGTTGTCCACTCTGGCTGTCCACCGGAGTCTTTTTAATCTGGCTGTCCACTCTGGCTGTCCACTCTAGTTGTCCACTCTAGTTGTCCACTCTGGCTGTCCACTCTGGTTGTCCACTCTGGCTGTCCAATCTTTCTGTCCAATCTGGCTGTCCACTCGAGGCTTCTAATCTGGCTGTCCGCTCTGGTTGTCCACTCTGGCTGTCCACTCTGGCTGTCCACTCTGGCTGTCCACCCGAGTTTTTATAATCTGGTTGTCCACTCTGGTTGTCCACTCGAGTTGTACACTCTGGTTGTCCACTCTGGTTGTCCACTCGAGGTTTATTATCTGGTTGTCCACTCTGGCTGTCCACTCTCGCTGTCCAACGGAGTCTTTTTAATCTGGCTGTCCACTCTGGCTATACACTCAAGTTGTCCACTATAGGTGTCCACTCTGGCTGTCCACTCTGGCTGTCCACTCTAGTTGTCCACTCTGGCTGTCCACTCTAGTTGTCCACTCTGGCTGTCCACTCTGGCTGTCCACTCTGTCTTGCTGCCAATCCTAGGCGTACATTCTGGCTACGCATTCTGGCTGTCCACTCGAGGTATATAATCTGGTTGTCCACTCTGGCTGTCCACACGAGGTTTATAATCTGGTTGTCCACTCTGGCTGTCCACTCTGGCTGTCCACCCGAATATTTGTAATCTGGTTGTTCATTCCACTCTGGCTGTCCACTCTAGTTGTCCACTCTGGTTGTCCACTCTACTTGCCCACTCTGGCTCTCCACTCTGGTTGTCCACTCTGGCTGTCCTATCTGAGTGTCCACTCTGGCTGTCCACCCGAGTATTTATAATCTGGCTGTCCACTCTAGTTGTCCACTCTAGTTGTCTACTCTGGCTGTCCACTCTAGTTGTCCACTCTGGCTGTCCACTCTAGTTGTCCACTCTAGTTGTCCACTCTTGCTGTCCACTCTGGCTGTCCATTCGAGGTTTATAATCAGGTTGTCCACTCTGGCTGTCCACACTGGCTGTCCACTCGAGTATATATAATCTGGCTGTCTACTCTGGTTGTCCACTCGAGGTTTATAATCTGGTTGTCCACTCTTGCTGTCCACTCTGGCTGTCTACTCTGGCTGTCCACTCTGGCTGTCCACTCGAGTATTTATAATCTGGATGTCCACTCTGGTTGTCCACTCGAGGTTTATTATCTGGTTGTCCAGTCTGGCTGTCCACCGGAGTCTTTTTAATCTGGCTGTCCACTCTCGCTGTCCACTCTAGTTGTCCACTCTGGTTGTCCACTCTGGCTGTCCACTCTGGTTGTCCACTCTGGCTGTCCCATGTTTTCTGTCCAATCTGGCTGTCCACTCGTGGTTTATAATCTGGTTGTCCACTCTGGCTGTCCACTCTGGCTGTCCACTCTGGCTGTCCACTCTGGCTGTCCAATCTGGGTGTTCACCCGAGTTTTTATAATCTGGTTGTCCACTCTAGTTGTCCACTCTGGTGGTCCACTCGAGTATTTATAATCTGGCTGTCCACTCTGGTTGTCCACACTGGTTGTTCATTCGAGGTTTATTATCTGGTTGTCCACTCTGGCTGTCCACTCTGGCTGTCCACCGGAGTCTTTTTAATCTGGCTGTCCACTCTGGTTGTCCACTCTAGTTGTCCACTCTGGCTGTCCACTCTGGTTGTCCACTCTGGCTGTCCAATCTTTCTGTCCAATCTGGCTGTCCACTCGAGGTTTATAATCTGGTTGTCCACTCTGGCTGTCCACTCTGGCTGTCCACTTTGGCTGTCCGCTCGGGCTGTCCACCCGAGTTTTTATAATCTGGTTGTCCACTCTGGTTGTCCACTCGAGTTGTACACTCTGGCTGTTCACTCTGGCTGTCCACTCAGACTGTCCACTGTGTCATGCTGCCAATCCTAGGTGTACATTCTGGCTACGCATTCTGGCTGTCCACACGAGGTTTATAATTTGGTTGTCCACTCTGGCTGTCCACTCCGGCTGTCCACCCGAATATTTATAATCTGGTTGTTCACTCCACTCTGGCTGTCCACTCTAGTTGTCCACTCTGGTTGTCCACTCTAGTTGTCCACTCTGGCTGTCCACTGTCGTTGTCCACTCTGGCTGTCCAATCTGGGTGTCCAATCTGGTTGTCCACTCTAGTTGTCAACTCTGGCTCTCCATTCTGGTTGTCCACTCTGGCTGTCCAATCTGGGTGTCCAATCTGGCTGTCCACTCGAGGTTTATAATCTGGTTGTCCACTCTGGCTGTCCACTCTGGCTGTCCACCCGAGTATTTATAATCTGGCTGTCCACTCTAGTTGTCCTCTCTAGTTGTCTACTCTGGCTGTCCACTCTAGTTGTCCACTCTGGCTGTCCACTCTAGTTGTCCACTCTAGTTGTCCACTCTGGCTGTCCACTCTAGCTGTCCATTCGAGGTTTATAATCTGGTTGTCCACTCTAGCTGTCCACTCTGTCTGTCCACTCGAGTGTTTATAATCTGGTTGTCCACTCTGGCTGTCCACTATGGTTGTCCACTCGAGGTTTATAATCTGGTTGTCCACTCTGGCTGTCCACTCTGGCTGTCTACTCTGGCTGTCCACTCTGGCTGTCCACTCGAGTATTTATAATCTGGCTGTCCACTCTGGTTGTCCACTCTGGTTGTCCACTCGAGGTTTATTATCTGGTTGTCCACTCTGGCTGTCTACTCTGGCTGTCCACTCTGGTTGTCCACTCGAGTATTTATAATCTGGCTGTCCACTCTGGTTGTCCACTCTGGCTGTCCATTCGAGGTTTATAATCTGGTTGTCCACTCTAGCTGTCCACTCTGGCTGTCCACTCGAGTGTTTATAATCTGGTTGTCCACTCTGGCTGTCCACTATGGTTGTCCACTCGAGGTTTATAATCTGGTTGTCCACTCTGGCTGTCCACTCTGGCTGTCTACTCTGGTTGTCCACTCTGGCTGTCCACTCGAGTATTTATAATCTGGCTGTCCACTCTGGTTGTCCACTCTGGTTGTCCACTCGAGGTTTATTATCTGGTTGTCCACTCTGGCTGTCCACTCTGGCTGTCCACCGGAGTCTTTTTAATCTGGCTGTCCACTATAGTTGTCCACTCTAGTTGTCCACTCTGGCTGTCCACTCTAGTTATCCACTCTGGCTGTCCATTCTAGTTGTCCACTCTAGTTGTCCACTCTGGCTGTCCACTCTGGCTGTCGACTCGAGGTTTATAATCTGGTTGTCCACTCTGGCTGTCCACTCTGGCTGTCCACTCGAGTATTTATAATCAGGCTGTCCACTCTGGTTGTCCACTCTGGTTGTCCAATTGAGGTTTATAATCTGGTTGTCCACTCTGGCTGTCCACTCTGGCTGTCCACTCTGGCTGTCCACTCGAGTATTTATAATCTGACTGTCCACTCTGGTTGTCCACTCTGGTTGTCCACTCGAGGTTTATTATCTGGTTGTCCACTCTGGCTGTCCACCGGAGTCTTTTTAATCTGGCTGTCCACTCTGGCTGTCCACTCTAGTTGTCCACTCTAGTTGTCCACTCTGGCTGTCCACTCTGGTTGTCCACTCTGGCTGTCCAATCTTTCTGTCCAATCTGGCTGTCCACTCGAGGCTTATAATCTGGCTGTCCGCTCTGGTTGTCCACTCTGGCTGTCCACTCTGGCTGTCCACTCTGGCTGTCCACCCGAGTTTTTATAATCTGGTTGTCCACTCTGGTTGTCCACTCGAGTTGTACACTCTGGTTGTCCACTCTGGTTGTCCACTCGAGGTTTATTATCTGGTTGTCCACTCTGGCTGTCCACTCTCGCTGTCCAACGGAGTCTTTTTAATCTGGCTGTCCACTCTGGCTATACACTCAAGTTGTCCACTATAGGTGTCCACTCTGGCTGTCCACTCTGGCTGTCCACTCTAGTTGTCCACTCTGGCTGTCCACTCTAGTTGTCCACTCTGGCTGTCCACTCTGGCTGTCCACTCTGTCTTGCTGCCAATCCTAGGCGTACATTCTGGCTACGCATTCTGGCTGTCCACTCGAGGTATATAATCTGGTTGTCCACTCTGGCTGTCCACACGAGGTTTATAATCTGGTTGTCCACTCTGGCTGTCCACTCTGGCTGTCCACCCGAATATTTGTAATCTGGTTGTTCATTCCACTCTGGCTGTCCACTCTAGTTGTCCACTCTGGTTGTCCACTCTAGTTGCCCACTCTGGCTCTCCACTCTGGTTGTCCACTCTGGCTGTCCTATCTGAGTGTCCACTCTGGCTGTCCACCCGAGTATTTATAATCTGGCTGTCCACTCTAGTTGTCCACTCTAGTTGTCTACTCTGGCTGTCCACTCTAGTTGTCCACTCTGGCTGTCCACTCTAGTTGTCCACTCTAGTTGTCCACTCTTGCTGTCCACTCTGGCTGTCCATTCGAGGTTTATAATCAGGTTGTCCACTCTGGCTGTCCACACTGGCTGTCCACTCGAGTATATATAATCTGGCTGTCTACTCTGGTTGTCCACTCGAGGTTTATAATCTGGTTGTCCACTCTTGCTGTCCACTCTGGCTGTCTACTCTGGCTGTCCACTCTGGCTGTCCACTCGAGTATTTATAATCTGGATGTCCACTCTGGTTGTCCACTCGAGGTTTATTATCTGGTTGTCCAGTCTGGCTGTCCACCGGAGTCTTTTTAATCTGGCTGTCCACTCTCGCTGTCCACTCTAGTTGTCCACTCTGGTTGTCCACTCTGGCTGTCCACTCTGGTTGTCCACTCTGGCTGTCCCATGTTTTCTGTCCAATCTGGCTGTCCACTCGTGGTTTATAATCTGGTTGTCCACTCTGGCTGTCCACTCTGGCTGTCCACTCTGGCTGTCCACTCTGGCTGTCCAATCTGGGTGTTCACCCGAGTTTTTATAATCTGGTTGTCCACTCTGGTTGTCCACTCTGGTGGTCCACTCGAGTATTTATAATCTGGCTGTCCACTCTGGTTGTCCACACTGGTTGTTCATTCGAGGTTTATTATCTGGTTGTCCACTCTGGCTGTCCACTCTGGCTGTCCACCGGAGTCTTTTTAATCTGGCTGTCCACTCTGGTTGTCCACTCTAGTTGTCCACTCTGGCTGTCCACTCTGGTTGTCCACTCTGGCTGTCCAATCTTTCTGTCCAATCTGGCTGTCCACTCGAGGTTTATAATCTGGTTGTCCACTCTGGCTGTCCACTCTGGCTGTCCACTTTGGCTGTCCGCTCGGGCTGTCCACCCGAGTTTTTATAATCTGGTTGTCCACTCTGGTTGTCCACTCGAGTTGTACACTCTGGCTGTTCACTCTGGCTGTCCACTGAGACTGTCCACTGTGTCATGCTGCCAATCCTAGGTGTACATTCTGGCTACGCATTCTGGCTGTCCACACGAGGTTTATAATTTGGTTGTCCACTCTGGCTGTCCACTCCGGCTGTCCACCCGAATATTTATAATCTGGTTGTTCACTCCACTCTGGCTGTCCACTCTAGTTGTCCACTCTGGTTGTCCACTCTAGTTGTCCACTCTGGCTGTCCACTGTCGTTGTCCACTCTGGCTGTCCAATCTGGGTGTCCAATCTGGTTGTCCACTCTAGTTGTCAACTCTGGCTCTCCATTCTGGTTGTCCACTCTGGCTGTCCAATCTGGGTGTCCAATCTGGCTGTCCACTCGAGGTTTATAATCTGGTTGTCCACTCTGGCTGTCCACTCTGGCTGTCCACCCGAGTATTTATAATCTGGCTGTCCACTCTAGTTGTCCTCTCTAGTTGTCTACTCTGGCTGTCCACTCTAGTTGTCCACTCTGGCTGTCCACTCTAGTTGTCCACTCTAGTTGTCCACTCTGGCTGTCCACTCTAGCTGTCCATTCGAGGTTTATAATCTGGTTGTCCACTCTAGCTGTCCACTCTGGCTGTCCACTCGAGTGTTTATAATCTGGTTGTCCACTCTGGCTGTCCACTATGGTTGTCCACTCGAGGTTTATAATCTGGTTGTCCACTCTGGCTGTCCACTCTGGCTGTCTACTCTGGCTGTCCACTCTGGCTGTCCACTCGAGTATTTATAATCTGGCTGTCCACTCTGGTTGTCCACTCTGGTTGTCCACTCGAGGTTTATTATCTGGTTGTCCACTCTGGCTGTCTACTCTGGCTGTCCACTCTGGTTGTCCACTCGAGTATTTATAATCTGGCTGTCCACTCTGGTTGTCCACTCTGGCTGTCCATTCGAGGTTTATAATCTGGTTGTCCACTCTAGCTGTCCACTCTGGCTGTCCACTCGAGTGTTTATAATCTGGTTGTCCACTCTGGCTGTCCACTATGGTTGTCCACTCGAGGTTTATAATCTGGTTGTCCACTCTGGCTGTCCACTCTGGCTGTCTACTCTGGTTGTCCACTCTGGCTGTCCACTCGAGTATTTATAATCTGGCTGTCCTCTCTGGTTGTCCACTCTGGTTGTCCACTCGAGGTTTATTATCTGGTTGTCCACTCTGGCTGTCCACTCTGGCTGTCTACTCTGGCTGTCCACTCTGGTTGTCCACTCGAGTATTTATAATCTGGCTGTCCACTTTGGTTGTCCACTCTGGTTGTCCACTCGAGGTTTATTATCTGGTTGTCCACTCTAGTTGTCCCGAGGAACCCCGATAATTCCCCGTTGCCTCCAATTTATATCGAGAGTACATCCCCGAATCAGTTGGACAAACGTTGAAACGTCGGGAATACATCAGGAATACTCCCTATGCCTACCAGTACTTCTAAACCTAAACTTCTCCCCGAAAATATCGGCGCATGGATTAAATCAAGTGACCGCGAATATTTCGCCGAAACATTCCGGAAGGTTTGCAAAACATCGCCGATGTTTTAGGGAATCGGTGATGCCTAGTCTGAAATACCTCCCCAAGATCACGAAGTTACTAAAACACTATAGTACGACAGGGAACCAGACTACGGTGATGCCTTGTGGATAATGTTTTATCGTGGAAGTCGCCTCGATCATTCTCTGATGCTGTGACGTCGCGCACGGTGTTCCGTCTTTTTACGTTTTTAAGGATATCCGGGTCTAATAAAGAATCTCCTTTTGAAGAGTTTTCATCTTTGGTAATTTTATGACAAATTGACTGATTTCCTATAGGTCGTGGGTTCAACCCCCACTAGAACCAAAATATTTTTATTCTTTTTTTCTTTATTTTTTAGTTACAAGACAATGTTTTGGCTTCTTGACATCACTTTAAAGAGTGATTTGGAGAAAAAAAAATCTTTTTTTTTCTTTAATTTTATAGGAATTAATATGTGGTAAATAGATAAAAAAAAACGGTTTACTATGGATTTCTGAAATGTATATTTTCAAAACCACTCGGTAAAACTTTTCAAAATTTTGTTAAAACATAACGCACACATTGAAGTTATTTTTGGAAAAAAATCAATGGTGCCAATTGTTTAGTTCATATTTTATTGCCATTTATCTATAGGGTACTTATCGACAATATGCCAAAAAATGCCTTAATTTCAAGGAGGGTAGGGTTACATTTTTATTTTTATCTACTTTATAATTTGACCTAACATCATTTTTACACTTTTGATTGAAGAAATAATCATTATCCTTAGATTTAAACACTGTCCTGTTTTTATTGTGTCATCTGTTGGGGACTTATTTTATTTATCATGCAGTTGACTCCATTTGTTTGTGCAGTACGTTCTTACGCTGGGTGTAGGGAAATAAAAATAGTAATTACTCTCTTAAATGACAATAAAAGTGTTTTAAAATTCACATGCAGTTGTCTTAATGGGTATACAATAGAATAAAAATGATTAAAATGCAGTCCTCAACATTTAAAAAAAAAGTTTTTACACCCGGACATCGTTAAGGTATGCGCACTTGAAGAAAATTTGTAAAGAACTTAATTTTTATCGGATTTCTTTCAAATTTTTACTAGGAGTAGCTTTTAAAATGTACTTCTTGGTCATATTTGCCAAATAGATGAACTCCTCCCCTGAAAATTTATAATAGGGACTTTTCTTGATTTCATTGAAAAACGTCGTGTAACTGCGTCACATTTGTCTTCATGCAGTGTGTGATATTTCACCTTACAGAAGTCAATTTAACATCAATTGTTACGGGAAGATGTCATGTGTGTTCGCAAATGAATAACTAACAAGATGTCATATTACATTTGAACGTGAGACGTCAAGCATGGCTATTGGTATTTGTCATATAGTTTGTTAAATTCTGTAACTTTGCCATTTTTTGCGTAAAATATATAAAACTTCTTTATAAAAATTCCAGTAGTTATTTTAATTTTTTATTCAAAATATTGATATTTTGTATACATTAAGAAAAATAATATGACATCAAACTAGTAGTGAAAAACTGTTCGACAAAACGCAATTTTAGTAAATACGACAAATTCATAAAAATACAAAAATGTGTCACAAATCCTTTTGACGCGATAGTAAAATCCGCAAAAAAGTTTCATTCATAATTTTTTTTTATGATCGTCACTTTTCTCTTTTTAGGTATCCACACGGTATACTTATGATCATCATGCAAAGCATACACTAATTAAAATTAACTGAACTATATTTTTTATGATTTTAAAAGTATTCTTGGTTTGCCACCCGGCGTGTCACAAAATAGAAAATGACGAATTTTTCGTATTTAGCGTCCGAGTGGTTTATCTTATTTCATTCATATTGGATGGTGCAACATAATTTCATAAAATAAAAATATACTGTTTCATTGATTGTTATACTTTCATCAAATCGTCGAAATTTCAAATAGCTAGGGTCATTAACCTTGAAAGGTTATATTCGGATGTAAGGCGTTTTGTAAACCTTTTCTAAAATGTTAAAATTCGAATCATTACTATAATTATTCATTATTATTTGAACTACGGTGTCATTAGATTTTCATGAATACTGAAACAAAATTATGATATTCATATTCCGTTTTCATGACAGATTTATCATGTAAAATTTCATAACTTTCCCAACATAAATGATATAATAGTACTATATTTTACATCAACATTTTAGCTTGTAAACTTTTACAAATTTACGCTCTAAACATGACGTCGGGCATAATTGACGCCCGCATGTTCGGACACAACGATACATATTTTTATTACACACCACATTGAAAACACACGTGTATGATATCAATATAGTTTATGCATATTTTATGTTAAACATTATGTTTTGTGAATGAAATCTTATCAAAGGGATAAAATTTTAATACTTACACGTCAATAATATAAGAAATATTGAATTATTAAAATAATCTAGTTATCAATTACATGTCGCTCAAGACTTTCGCTAGCTTAGAATGAGAAGGTCGTAACTATTACTTGCTTTCGTATGAGACTGATTCATATTTGAAATCTACTTTACAGGGCGATCCTTCTGAGCCTATTTCCATCAAAATTGGAATTTGTCATGTTGATCGAACCGATGTTGAAACAGCTTGATTTACCATAAGTTCGTAAAGGTTTTTTTCTTGATTTCTCTAAATATCGATTTTGTAGTTAACGACCTTCTCATTCTAAGCCAGCACATTGTTTCTATGGAGTAATAAATCGTATAGAGGTTATTTACAAGTAATAAATGTAAGATAAAGGTTACTACTAAATTAAAGATCTTACTGTTGAAGAAAGAACCGTGAAACATTATTAAAACCGTTCTTTTTGTAAATACACACTACTTTTCCGACGTTCTTTATAAATTTATTTAATGAAATTACAAGTTATATTCGTATTATTTTCAGTATTATTATCGTTGATATATACTTGAACAATGTATTGGATTTAAGACGCATCACTTTAGTAATTTTGTCAAGACAACGCGATGAAAATGACTGATCGAATATTTTGACGTTACATTTTACGCTTTCCGCGTGACGCTTCCACGACGCAACACCGTGCGCGACGTCTATGTGTACTTTGTTGATGCCACCAGATCTATTCCCGAACATCGGGAATGTCTCCTCGAGATATTCACGACATGAAGTCGTGAGAACATCGGGTAAAGTTCAAGACATGCATTGAACTATCCTGACGTGTTCGCGACATTATACAATGTCTCAAATCTTCCCGAAGCTTCGCCGATGCATCCGGGTGATTCCCTATGACATCGTAGTCCATCTAATTTCAATCGGAAGTACATCTAGACTAATCCCAGATGCAGTTGTTCGACGCGAAAGATCGGGAACACATCGGGAGTTCTCCTGACGCCTCCCGATTCATCACGATTTCATGACTTCCCCGAAGCTTTCCCTAGACCCTGTCCCGATTCCGATGAATGTTTATGAGAACATTTTCCTCTTAGAAAAGTCTAACTGAAATATATATTTTGATGAAATTCGCACAATATGAACAGTCTTGAATTGAAGTCGTACCTTTCGACTCGATGGAAACTGGCTGTTGAAGAGCTAAATGACAGACACTGTACCAGAATAATTATTACTATGTTATCAAAATCGTACACTACTATATGGCGAGTGCATGCTGACTTTGCTGTAGCCACTAATGCTTCATCGTTAAGCAATCTCGTTTTCAAATATCATATTATTGTAACTTGCATTAAGAGTCAATTCTAAGACACAACTATTCAAACTCATTATACACGTTAACTTAGTGTTTATCATTAGAATTTGAAATATAAATACCACTTTTGCCCGCTCTTTAGTAGATCTAGTAATACAATGCTGTTGTAATATAGTTTGCTTAATTTTTCTGTTTTATGTAACGGGTATAAAAGGTAAAGTGTTTGTTTATTATAGTGTCACCCCTATTGAAAGGGCCAGCCAATTTGACTTATGAGACACCTATTTTTCGTGCGCACAGAACCTCCCGAATCCCTTCTCATATTGCCGGGCTTGTGATTGCTTGTGATTTCCTATGATTCTCTGTGATACACGCACTGTTATAGTGTGATACCTATTGTGATACATCGTTCCAATCAAGGATTTATCACAGGTAACAGTATCGTTGAAAAAGAAATTTTAAAAAATCAAATTGAAAAAAACAAGAGCCGTCAGTGACGGGTGATGCTCCCCGTGGGATGTTTGTCACAGAAAAAATACCCAAGAATATGCAAAAGAGAGTTATGGTTCTTAGCCATTGAACTTTCCCACAATGAGATCTATTTACCTATGAAGTTTCAAATTGATATCTCTAATACTGTTGAGTTATGGCATAGACAGGAATTAGGTATGAAAAATTACAAAGGGGAATAACTAAAAAAATATGTAATGAACAGTCATGGTTCTTGTGCACTGCCATTCGGTGGGATATATTCACCTATGAAGTTTCAAATTGATATCTCAAACACTATTGGAGTTATTTATTTTAAGATCAATCAGTAAGTATGTCAACGGTCTTTTAACGTGTCATTTCATCAACCATTCGGGTGACTGTTACGTTCATCCATGTTGTTTTTTTACAAAATATCGACCGGGATACGTTGTCATTCCAGCTAACTAGAGATCAACTGGTTGGTAACTCAGAGGTGATATTTTAAAACATGTAACGTAGTCTAGTCGAAAAGAGCTAGGTGAGCACATCCGGTTGACCAACAGATTACTTTGCGTAGGGACGTCTAACCTGCTATGTTCTCCTAGTGGGTGCCTATCAAACTTTTATGCACAGTTGCATACATGGCCCCAGCCCCCGGGATGGACCGGGTTTTTTTACTTAAGGGTTGTCAATCCCTCGCCCTTACACGGCCCTGTGAGGACAGCTGATGGTAAATTCTCTGCAACTAAATATTATCCCCGGGTCATTGGTTAGCTGAAAAGATTCCCAACATTTCTCAGGCCCTGCGGGGGAAGCTAGAAAGTAAAATCCTGGCTGTTACCCCGGCTATCCCCCGTTGATTTCGGAGCGGCGTCCGTGTGTGCAACTGACTGGTGTATTTGTTTGGGTATATTACCGCGATAATGTTCAAGTGGTTGGGGCTCACAACATATGTACATTGGTGAACTTCGTTGATTCCATTTGGGTAGTGATAATACACTAGTATATGGTATATACGTGTACGTGTACGCACAGTACACACTGTCCTAGTATAAACGAGCCGATTTCCGGCAATTGCAATAATGAGTACACGTTGAATTATAGAGTACGGCAATAATGAGTACAGTGGTCAGATTTCACATGTGCATTCAATAGCAATAAATGATAATAAGTCATTTATACGCTGTGATACATGTACTATCCAAAATGGTATAGTGATGGACCCTTAATGCATTTTGTCTTGTATATACATGTATAAATATTACATATACTATTACACATTACATAATAATTTTACATATGCTAAAAAGAAACAGAATTGTTGAGAACAGCTTCTTTGCGAACTACATACGTATATACTGAGTAGTTCGATTTCGAGCTTTAGCCGTGAATGCACTTTTAAAGTTCAATCCATTCGTTCAGAGCTCTCACTGGTCAAGTTTCTGTTAAAGGTAAAGAATCTTAAACAGCATCTCCAACACAAAGTATGTTTTCAAACATTAAAATACGACATTATTGTGACTATCGCATCTAAAACACCGGATAAATTATAAAATTTAATAATAAAATAATTAGTGTAATGAAAAATTGTAACTCTTTCAGTTACGCGAATTCACAAATTCTAAAAAAAAGTTTTGGTATTCGAACCAACGACCTTCGGAGTGAAATTCCTGAACTTTACTTACTGCGCTAATCTGTCGATCTAAAAATTACACACATTAGCAAGTATCATAACTTTAAATAATGATTATTAAAAACAATAAAATAGACTCGTCTGAAAGTTTATGGTTCAGGGTTCAAAATTGAACGATACTATACTATACTACTGAACTGTGCTCGTAGAGGGTTCTACGAGTTACAAACATCCGTACGATGCTCGTACGAGTTTACGATGTCTATACAGACTTGGTATGAGCTTGCTAAAACTCGACTCGCACAGATCAAAGAAAATTGAAATGTGATGAAATGTGACTTTGTGATTGACCTACGAGTAACGTGCGATGAACGGCCGGGCTCCGTGCGAGCTCCGTACGATGTCCGTATTGATACAATACGCTTCGCCGTGTAATATACAAATTATTTACGAAATGATTGTCTTATAGGAAATAATTACAGATTTATACAATTTAATGCAGTTATCAAAAGTGTTGTATTTATTTTGTCTACAATTTTATGTCAGTTCGAATAAACATGCTATACAAGTGTAGGTTTAATATTTTGAGCTGTTATAAAGTTGTTGTTTATTCAATCAGACTTTATAAGGTATATTTTTACTAATTCTGATTAATTAAACTTGTAAAACGTACTAGCTCAACTGACGCTACTCATAAACTACGGTAACGTCGAAATCTACATTTTGACGTTGTAATTTACGTCGATTTTTAGAGCGATATTTTTATTTCATCGCGCTGTAGAAAAAAAACTAAACTGTTTTTGTTCTTTTTTTATTGTTTCAAATGAAAGGGAATTTTCCGTAGAATACGGAAATTTCAACAGATTATTAAGATTAAGTAAGGAAAGTGGTGATTTATTACAAAATTCAAAGCACGCTGAGAGAAAAAATGCGTCCACGTTTTACCAATTTCCAGCGAATAGCATATTTTTCAATGCAATTATGGTTCGTAAAAGGCTAACGATCAAACAAACACGACGGCTATATCTTAACGGTAATTAACTGAAAGCATGACTGGAATATCTTTAAAAACAAAATAGTTATCGTTGTATTTGTGTTCAATCTGACAAAATTGGCGGGACAAATTGTGACGTTGTTGACGTCATTGTTTGGAACGTCATCACGTTGTAACGTCGGCAAATGAAAGCCATGGTTTTATTTAACATATGAACGAAATTTCAATAAAATCCGACAATGGCGTCATTTCGTGGTCTAAGGTGATGAGCCGCCTTAAGTATGAATAAAGTATGAAAAATAACAATGGGCAATAACTCCAAAAACAGGTTATGTAGAGTTGCGGTTCTTGAGCACTGCACTTCTACTCATTGAGATCTATCCACCTATTAAGTTTCATGATGATAACTCACATACTTTTTGAGATAGGCTCCGGACAAAAACTAAGTATAAAAAGGGCAATAACTCCAAAAATAGGTTATGTAGAGTTGCGGTTCTTGAGCACTGCACTTCTACTCATTGAGATCTATCCACCTATGAAGTTTCATGATGATAACTCAGATACTTTTTTAGATAGGTTCCGGACAAAAATATTCGGTCGGAACGACGGACGGACGGACAAAGCGGCAACTATTCGGGGGAGCATAAAAATTTAGAAATTTAGATATTATATAGTAGATAATACCTACATTTCGAGAATTTTTTTTTTAATTTCAAGTTTTTTATTTCTTTTTCAACAATACTGTTACCTGTGGGATTAATACGAACAGTATTTCAAATAAATTAGTTTACAAGTAACCTTTTCGTTCTTCATCATCGACTGTCAATGGTGTTTTGATTTTCCTCGTTGGACTGTAAGGAATAACAGACACACTGGAAATACATTGTACACTTAGCGTTTAGTGACTTTTATTATAAAATATATGGTACAAAAAATATCCACGATATTAGGAATTATGTTTCATCATCCGGGATTCCTATCCGCTGTGTAGGCAGCATCTTAGACTTGTTGGGTCCCTGTTCCTACGACGCTGCACAATCATCAGAAAGTGTACTACATAGAGCTATGTTTTAGAAATGACACTCCGCTCTACCCATCAGTTCATTGTCACTAGTTCCTACCATAAATAAGAAAACGCCGTATTTCTAAGTTTAGGCTATTTTATAGCTCCAGCCAATTAATTTTATGACAGACATGAAACAAAACTTCTAATAAATGACAAATGCGCATACGAACGTGCATATTTAGGCGAAACGGTCGATTTTAGCACATAGCACTAAGCTTTATCGTCCGAATTTGTTGGGAAATGCATCGACTCGATTCCTGTGACCAGCATTCCAAGATAACTACGAGGCTGTTGAAGAATCTACTTATATCAGAATGTGCAGAATAGAGTTGAGCAGGTTAATAGCTACATCTCAGTTTCCACAATTGCTTGATGAAACAGATATTGGCAAAAACATACCTTTTTTGCGTGGCGGCCATCTTTTTTGTTGTGATAGAAACTAGTGCGATTCACCCCGTGGTTTTCTTCAGTGAAGTTCAATATTACTTTTGAGTTTGGGTGCCGATCTACAAACACTAGATGCAAATGGTTTTTCACAGTATATTTCCTTCTTTGGCATTTTTAATGATATTTGCTTCTGAATGTGGATACTCTAATATGAAATTTAAATAGTTTTTCACTTGTTATTAGTCGTTGGGTCCGCATTCACAACAAAACAAAGGACGCATGCTGGTGAAAAACATTGTAATGTGATGTCTGTGGATCTATATCTTCAACTTAACTAAATTTGACTTGACAGGAAAAAACAAACTGGTGAAAAACCATTATATTATGATGTCTGTGTATCTATATCTTCAACTTAACTAAATTTGACTTGACAGGAAAAAACAAACTGGTGAAAAACCATTATATTATGATGTCTGTGTATCTATATCTTCAACTTAACATAATTTGACTTAACAGGAAAAAAGAGACTGGTGAAAAACCATTTAAATGGCATGTGTACACGTATATGCATGCACAAACTAAGCTAACTTAGAATAACAGACAATAATGCATACTAGTGAAAAACCACTTAAATTTCATGTTGGAGTATCCACATTCACAAGCAACCAACCATTAAAGTGTCAACGGAGGAAAGATAGTGTGAAAAACCATGTGTATGTAGTGTTTGTAGATCTACATTCAAACTCAAAAGAAATATTGAACTTCATGAAGAACACGTACTACTGAAAAACCATTTTAAAGTTCATGTATGTCGTTCCATATTTACAACCAAGCATATTACGATATGCCACAGAAGAATAACACTGATAAATAACCATTTAAATCGCAATTTTGTGGATATTCATTTACATTCAAATGGGACTTGGAAACACACTAAGGAATGCATACTGGTGAAAAACCACTTAATGTGATGTTTGCGGATCTCAATTTGTGAAAAAACCATTTAAAAGTAGACGCAGAGTGGAAAGCTAGAGTGGACATCGAGTATGGACAGCCATAGTAGACAGCCAGAGTGGACAGCCAGAGCGGACAGCCAGAGTGGACAACCAGAGTGGACAACCAGAGTGGACAGCCAGATTGGACAGCCAGACTGACAACTAGAGTGGAAAGCCAGAGTGGACAGCCAATATGTACAGCCAGATTGGACAGCCAGGGTGGACAGCCAGAGTGGACAGCCAGAGTAGACAACTAGACTGGACAACTAGAGAGGACAGCCAGAGTGGACAGCCAGAGTGGACAGCCAATATGGACAGCCAGATTGGACAGCCAGAGTGGACAACCAGAGTGGACAACTAGAGTGGACAGCCAGAGTGGACAGCCAGAGTTGACAAATAGAGTGGACAGCAAGAGTGGACAACTAGAGTGGGCAGCCAAAGTGGACAACTAGAGTGGACAGCCAGAGTGGACAGCCAGAGTGGACAATAAGAGTGGACAACTAGAGTGGACAGCCAGAGTGGACAACCAGAGTGGACATTCAGGAGGACAGCCAGAGTGGACAACCACAGTGGACAGCCACAGTGGACAAATAGAGTGGACAACCAGAGTGGACAGCCAGAGTGGACAGCCAGAGTTGACAATTAGAGTGGACAGCAAGAGTGGACAACTAGAGTGGACAGCCAGAGTGGACAGCCAGAGTGGATAGCCAGAGTGGACAACCAGAGTGGACAGCCAGAGTGGACAACAAGAGTGGACAACTAGAGTGGACAGCCAGAGTGGACAACCAGAGTGGACATTCAGGAGGACAGCCAGAGTGGACAGCCAGAGTAGACAGCCACAGTGGACAACTAGAGTGGACAGCCAGAGTGGACAGCCACAGTGGACAACTAGAGTGGACAGCAAGAGTGGACAACTACATAGGACAACCAGAGTTGACACTTAGAGTGGACAACCAGAGTGGACAGACAGAGTGGACAACTAGAGTGGACAGCCAGAGTGGACAGCCAGAGTGAACAACTAGAGTGGACAGGCAGAGTGGACAACTGAAGTGGAAAACTAGAGTGGACAGCCAGAGTGGACAGCCAGAGTGGACAGCCTGAGTGGACAACTAGAGTGGACAACCAGAGTGGACAACCAGAGTGGACAACCAGAGTGGACAACCAGAATGGACAGCCTGAGTGGACAACCAGAGTGGACAGCCAGAGTTGACAACTGGAGTGAACAGCCAGAGTAGACAACTAGAGTGGACAACTGGAGTGGACAGCCAGAGCGGAAAGCCAGAGTGGACAGCCAGAGTGGACAGCCAGAGTGGACGACTAGAGTGGACAGCCAGAGTGGACAGCCATAGTGGACGACAAGAGTGGACAGCCAGAGTGGACAGCCGGAGTGGACATTCAGAGTGGACAGCCAGAGTGGACAGCCAGAGTGGACAACTAGACTGGACAGCCTGAGTGGACAGCCAGAGTGGACAGCCAGAGTGGACAACCAGATTATAAACCTCGATCGGACAGCCAGAGTGGACAGCCAGAGTGGACAGCCAGAGTGGACAGCCAGAGTGGACAGCCAAAGTGGACAACCAGATTATAAACCTCGAGTGAACAACCAGAGTGGACAACCAGAGTGGACAGCCACAGTGGACAGCCACAGTGGACAACTAGAGTGGACAGCCAGAGTGGACAGCCAGAGTGGACAACCAGAGTGGACAGCCAGATTATAAATACTCGAGTGGACAGCCAGAGTGGACAGCCGGAGTGGACAACCAGATTATAAACCTCGAGTGGACAGCCAGAGTGGACAACTGGAGTGCACAACTAGAGTGGACAGCCAGAGTGGACAGCCAGAGTGGATAGCCAAAGTGGACAACTAGAGTGGACAACAAGAGTGGACAGCCAGAGTGGACAACCAGAGTGGACAGTCAGGAGGACAGCCAGAGTGGACAGCCAGAGTGGACAGCCACAGTGGACAACTAGAGTGGACAGCCAGAGTGGACAGCCAGAGTGGACAGCCAGAGTGGACAACCAGAGTGGACAGCCAGATTATAAATACTCGAGTGGACAGTCAGAGTGGACAGCCAGATTGGACAACCAGATTATAAACCTCGAGTGGACAGCCAGAGTGGACAACTGGAGTGGACAACTAGAGTGGACAGCCAGAGTGGACAGCCAGAGTGGATAGCCAAAGTGGACAACTAGAGTGGACAACTAGAGTGGACAGCCAGAGTAGACAACCAGAGTGGACAGCCAGGAGGACAGCCAGAGTGGACAGCCAGAGTGGACAGCCACAGTGGACAACTAGAGTGGACAGCCAGAGTGGACAGCCAGAGTGGATAGCCAGAGTGGACAACTAGTGTGGACAACTAGATTGGACAGCCAGAGTGGACAGCCAGAGTGGACAACCAGAGTGGACAACCAGAGTGGACAGCCTGAGTGGACAGCCAGAGTGGACAGCCAGAGTTGACAACTGGAGTGAACAGCCAGAGTAGACAACTAGAGTGGACAACTGGAGTGGACAGCCAGAGTGGACAGCCAGAGTGGACAGCCAGAGTGGACAGCCAGAGTGGACAGCCAGAGTGGACGACTAGAGTGGACAGCCAGAATGGACAGCCATAGTGGACGACAAGAGTGGACAGCCAGAGTGGACAGCCAGAGAGGACAACCAGAGTGGACAGCCAGAGTGGACAGCCAGAGTGGACAACTAGACTGGACAGCCTGAGTGGACAGCCAGAGTGGACAGCCAGAGTGGACAGCCAGAGTGGACAGCCAGAGTGGACAGCCAGAGTGGACAGCCAGAGTGGACAACCAGATTATAAACCTCGAGTGGACAACCAGAGTGGACAACCAGAGTGGACAGCCAGATTATAAATACTCGATTGGACAGCCAGAGTGGACAGCCGGAGTGGACAACCAGATTATAAACCTCGAGTGGACAGCCAGAGTGGACAGCCAGAGTGGACAGCCAGAGTGGACAACCAGATTATATACCTCGAGTGGACAACCAGAGTGGACAACCAGAGTGGACAGCCATATTATAAATACTCGAGTGGACAGCCAGAGTGGACAGCCGGAGTGGACAACCAGATTATAAACCTCGAGTGGACAGCCAGAGTGGACAACTGGAGTGGACAACTAGAGTGGACAGCCAGAGTGGACAGCCAGAGTGGACAACTAGAGTGGACAGCCAGAGTGGACAGCCAGAGTGGACAACCAGAGTGGACAGCCAGATTATAAATACTCGAGTGGAACGCCAGAGTGGACAGCCGGAGTGGACAACCAGATTATAAACCTCGAGTGGACAGCCAGAGTGGACAACTGGAGTGGACAACTAGAGTGGACAGCCAGAGTGGACAGTTATTATGGACAGTGGACAGTTGTCCAAAAAATGAATTAGAGATTGTTCTCTAATTCAAATTGATAAATGGACAGCTAGAATGGACAGTGGACAGTGGACAGCTAACTTCACACACCCACTTTTTCTTCATAACTAAAAGATGCCTTTCCCCTGATTAAACTATGTATACAATTTCGTTTACCATAGGAATGGTTCAGACTGGTTAAATGCTCGAGATAAACCGGGTACTCGTATTTATTAAAGTTTACGATACGTTTTTTGGTGAAATACAGTTGGCCTTTAAAGTTGAAATCGTAAAATCACAATGACGTTAAATCGAGAAATTGTTGACCTTATAGCTAGCTACATAGCCATACCCAGAAGATTGAAAATTGCATTAGTAAAAATGTTAAGTACCGATTTGTAGTCTTTTTCGTCATACGTCCGTTCAATCGCGCTTAGAGAAATAAGGCAGTAACACAGCTAGAAGGGGATCAAACCTTTGACCTCTGGTACCCAATTCGTGCGCCGTACTTTCAGGCCACCGCTTAAGGTTATGTCATTCACAATCTTTGAGTCTCTTTTTTGTAACAATTTTTTATTGTTTGTATATGTATCGCTTATAAGCTAATCTACGATGTGCTAATGTTATTATCATTTGAATGAATCTATAATTGGAATCGGTTCAGATCAACGGCCGTTCAACACTAGGTCACGTAGTACTCAGTCAAATATGTTGTTCTCACTGAAAACAACAACAAACACATCAATCGCCACTTTTACTGAGTTAACTAGACAATTAATATTAGGTGATGGTGTTTTTGTTACATACGCCTCGATAAACAGACGCATGTCAGTATTTAAAGGGCCAAAAAGGTCGCATAGCTGGACATGTTTATGCAAAATTAATTACCGTTTCAGCGGCTGTGCTATTTTTTGCTCAAACTATGTCATTTAGTATTGTTTTTGTAGTATATCGAAGACAGATGATAGACAGCGTTAGTATGTCACATATTTTGTAGGGGGTTGTTTATAGCAAAAAAAGAAGCAGGTGTCCTTGGCAATGTCCTATCATGTTCGAGATACTGGTGAACAACACCATGGAATGACCAGGTGCAAATTCGGTTTTATAAACCAACAGAGCAGACTGAGTTACAACATACACCTACTATTATAATACGTGTGTTTGTTTACTGTCATATTTGTTCATCAAAGATAACTTTTATAAGATATCCATAATATGGGCAATGATGCAACCTTTGTTAACTAATATAATTTTGTATTGTCAATTGATAACATCAGTGGAACGGTCGGTGTGCAGTGAAACATGTTTGACTGTGTATATGTAGAAATGTCCACGTAAATTTTAGTATGTTATATTTACCTCCTCCAGACCAGACTTAAGATCTTAATTACATCACAGGGACACTCTAACTAAACCTTTCATGGTTTTTTTTTAAATAAATGATCAAATTGACCTAGTGACTTAATCTCAGTCAGGTTACGTTATATAGGTACGAGACCCTCGTAAACATAGTCCATAGTAAGTAAGTGACTTCTGTCTCGTCAACATCACGTTAATCACACTACTAATGAACGTATTACATGAATTCTCAACATATGGCGTAATATGTCAAAGATATTAAGATGAATTATTCATAATTTAAAAAAAAAGTTCACAACTCATCATCACAGATCTGGCTTAAACTCTCAGGGTTTAAAGAGTTATGTATTATGAGTGTTTCCTGTTTCTTAGTTTTTTTCAATTTCTTTTCCTGTTTCCTTGGAAACGGATGAATGTTCGACATGAAATAGCAAAAAACTCTTAATTTTCTTTGGTCAAAATAGCATGTTTTCCTGGGGATGCAGCTCATAAACAAATATAAAGATGTCCTTACTGTGGGACATTATTTTGAGTGCGTGTATGCTGCTCTATGCTGCTATATGCGACCCTGCATCGTCAAACGAAGAAGTAGTAAATAGTGTACGTGGTTGGCATAAATTCGGTCATTGAACACATTAACATATAGCACCTTAAACTATTCGTAACATAACCTGGCCTTTCAGGTCTGTTGAATGTTACCCAGTAATGCAGAAAATAGTATATATTTTATCGGGTTATAAATGACAACGTAAATGAATATTTATTTGGAAATATCGTCTATTTCGGCAACACAACGCAATAAATGTTATACCGTGTGATATCATGGAATGTTTTCTAACAAGTGTGCTCGACATTGCTCGTTGATCATAATGAGTTAAGGCCATACAGTATGATTAAAATCGGACAGGCATGATGACACTCAACCGAAACAGTACACAATGAAAGGCAAAAACAAGATCACACAAAAAGTACGAGTATGATCGATAACATCCAAAATTCACATGGACTAACCAACGGTAACTTCAACTGTATTTGCTTTTTGAATAATTTATTATTCTCTATAAATATAAATTTTACAAAATATGTGTTTAGTAATTTTATCAATAATACACGGTTACACGTGGTACAAACCGGCAACACACATACAAATAAACAAGAAAACGATTAACCGGAAAAACCATGACACTTCATGGCCCAAACACATTACACAGTTATCTCCAGTTGTTACACTAGTGTACAGGGTGTTTGATAAATATTTGTCCCCATTACAAACTACTGCCACCGATACCTGCATGGATTCATCTTATATATTTATATATTATCAATGAAAGCCAGCATTTCACCACTGTATGCAGTATATAACATTACAACAACACTATCAAACCGTCCCAGAAAATAAGAATTTTCAAAAGTGCCACTTTTTTATAATTGTCAAAATGACGTTCAAGATGGTTTTTATCCCAAATTGATAGCATAGCTTGTAAAGTAATGAATGATACAACAAGTTTAAGTATAGCGTTTACTAGCATAATAATATATTTATTTAAAAGTTAAGACAATATACAACAAGTTAAAAATAAATTAATGATACAGTTACTTTGGTTTTTAGTTGCTAGGCAACGAAAGTACGTAACCAAATCAAGTAAACAGGTGCCTGCTTTTTCACTACAATGTATTTTTTTCCAAATTAACGTTTTACATTTACAAATAGACATATATAGTCTACAAAAGAATCACCAAAAGCAAATGATGACTTTAAAAGAATAATGTATAAAGAAAACAACCAGGGATCAGTCACTTGTTTACTTGATATAAAAGGAGACAGTAATGTTCTGTCCTATTTTTTTGTGCCTTGCAACTGCTAACCCAAACAATGGTATCACTAATAAGTTTTGTTAGTTTCTTACAATATGCATGCAGTACATCGCAAATATTAGGCAATTGTAATATGCGAAACACATCTGGCAAAAAGCCAAAAGCCAAGTAGATAGGAATCAAAGTTCATGAAACGTATTAGTCTGCTATAAAACACTTGTTTTGTCTGATATTTGTTTGGTAGACGACACATTTGGCCTTGGAATTGTAGCATCCTGTATTCAATTATAGTTTCAAGTGAGACCATGTTCAAGGCTACAAGTGTAAAGTCAGTACTAGTGCTCCGCCGAAGTGACTGCATATATTTGATAGAGAATCTGTGCGATCTCTCTAAACTCAACATATCATTACTAGATATACAGTTCCACAATTCCAAACCATAGATACACTTGGGAATAACTATTGATTCTAAACAGTTTTTGACGTTATTGGATTTAATCCTTCCGGGTGAATACCACTGTTACATAATTATATTTAAAAAAGTTCCTCGTAATTTGTAACGCGCATCCTGAATACATATGTTTGTAGTGAGATATACATCGCAGTTAATACCTAAGTGGACATAACTATTTGGCGCCTTCACAACACTATATCATCTAACCAAAATTGGCTACGGTTTGTTATGGGCGTATCCTTGATGAAATAAATGATGGAACACTTATTGGCATTGTATTTAAAACGTCACCTGTTAGCATATTAGCTGCATATATCGATCATTGATTGTAAAGCGCTCATCGAGTATGCTACTAACACCATGTCATCAGCGACTGTTGGAGATCCAATATTCATATCATACATGTACATACCTAAACCACTTTCCATGACCATTTATATAAACCAAGTAGAGTATTGGTGAGCTAATTCCACCTTGTCTTGTCCCTTGAAGAACTTCGAACTATTCTGAGCGAATTCTCGGATATTTAACACTACTTTTCATATTAGAGTTCATCGACTGAAATGCATTGTATGAAATGGAGTCTATGTGACACTCTGTCAGTAGCTTGAACAACAAACCTTTGTGCCAGACAGTATCAAAAGCTTTACGACCATCCATGAAGCAAGCGTATACGACAGAGCTATTTTCTCTAGCGAAGAATATTCTTTCGCGCAGTACGAATGACGTCAGCATACAACCAATACCATCTTGGAATCCACCCTGTTGTATATCAATGGTATTAAGCATGTCTTCACGACAACATTGCATGACAGTTGTTTCAAATAATGTAAACACAACGAATGTTAGAGTTATTGCTCGGTAGTTATCAGGATTGTCATTCTGTTTGTTTGATCCTTTATGCATGGTAACAATGACTCCACGTTTCAGTGTACATGTAATGGACATTATACCTTCACTGAAGTGTGAAATGATCATACATGATAGTATGACTGGATCATGGAGCTAACCTTCAATATTAATGATGGAACTATCGCTAGTTCGATTTAATTATTGGTTAAATTGCTTCATCTTGCTATACTACCTCAATGCAAATGTGGGGATTGACGTCTAGAGATATCAGATACTAGTATGCGCATTAGATAATCCGACCAAATCAGACTTTAGTTAACGCCAACCTTAATTCGCTGGCTTAGAACAAGAAGGTCGTAACTACCAAATCGATATATTGAGAAAACAAGAGAAAACTCTCTGTAATTTAGTCTTTACCTATGGGAAAACACGTTTTTAAAACTTCATTTTGGTCAACATGACAATTTCAGATTTTCATGAAAATATGCTCTTATAAGAAGCGCCTTGTGAAGCAGATTTCAAATATGTATGAGTCTTATAAGGTTGTAAGAGGTAGTTACAACCTTCTGGTTTTAAGCCTTCGAATTATACATACGCACGTAATTACTAGTGGTATGTGCTTGTTACAGTTAGCCAGCCCCTTGTTAGCAATGGTAGACACCCAGCCCCTTGTTAGTCAGACTACAGCTAGTCAGCCCCTAGTTAGTCAAACATCAGTTTGACAGTTGGTCAGGCCCCAGTTAGTTGGACCCCTGTAATAGTTCAAAGCAAATCTTAAATCATGAAATGACAATCATGTCAAATATGTGTACATGTATCTCCATTTTAACCACCATATATGCATAGAGCTTAGTATTTAATTGGCGTGTACTTAGGATAGTAGATTTATCATCGTACACAATCACTAGTACATGTACATAAATATACGTATAATTATGACAATTGTTTTAAGGAAACTTAATCCCTTTATATCGATGATGAATCAAACGACCACATGACTAAGTAGCCCTATGATCTATTTCCGGTAATTGTATTGAGCGTCCAGAGGTCAACATCACGAGATTTATTCAGTCAGTTAATCGTTACACCAACATGTTACTTAAACACACTATGGAGCGATTAAGCATTTTCTTCAGACTAGGTGTAATACTCGCACTGTATCTTCTCGCTACAAGTAAGTTCATAGTTTGTGTACATACATTGAAGCATGTTTAAACCTCTGTGCAACAACAGCCTTTGTGAGCTACATACTATATGTAGGTTCTCTATCTAGGGTAAAATGATAGTAACTATCGACAGAGAGGAATTGTTGAGACTGGTGGCCGTTCTGACACCCGTTCTTCAAAAACATCACCATCTGATCAATAAATCTCATCTCAAATATTGACATGTGTCGAGGCTCGGAGAGGTTGTACATGAATACGCACATTTACTGTTATCAAGCAAAATTGTTTTTTATAAGTTTCTTATGTATTATTTACAATGGAAATGCCCTTGAACAGTTCTGAGGTGTTGGCGATCCATTAACTGCATGCTATACTATCAAATTGTACAGTACTTAGCTTAATATAACTACCAGCAACAAACTACATGTAGTATGCGCGCAATCGAAACAAAATTGACATGCAACCATGTGTTTGACATCTAAGTCTAACAAAATATTGTCTGTATACATTTTTGTAGTTTGTCTTATAAATCCGATGATAAATAAATGTTGACTTGATTTGTCCCTCGTTACGATGGATTTAGCATTTCGGTTTTCGAGGACAAAGAAAAACGCCCAGTCCGAGAATGGAGACAACATTACGCTCCATTACTTAACACTTAACACCATGGGTCGATGTGGACTTTACAAGATCCAATCAAATTGTTCATTTACTAATCTGCAAGTGCAGAGAATCTTAGCTGGACAACCTAGTTTACAATGAGAGGGATGTTTAAACAAAGAGAGCTAAGCGTAGACTGACTTTAGTACACTATCATGTGTGTAAACTTGTTTGCCCCAACGACAGTCCAATACATGGTGTATACCCGTATCGGCACCTTCTCTGTGCAAAAGGCTGTATCGGCACCTTCTCTGTGCAAAACGCTGTATCGGCACCTTCTCTGTGCAAAACGCTGTATCGGCACCCTCTCTGTGCAAAACGCTGTATCGGCACCATCTCTGTGCAAAACGCTGTATCGGCACCCTATCTGTGCAAAACGCTGTATTCGGCACCCTCTCTGTTCAAAACGCTGTATCGGCACCCTCTTTGTGCAAAACGCTGTATCGGCATCCTCTCTGTGCAAAACGCTGTATCGGCACCTTCTCTGTGCAAAACGCTGTTTCGGCACCCTCTCTGTGCAAAACAATGGTTTTCGAGGACACCAGTCGACAGGAGAGGTTCGAAAATCATTGATTTTGCCAAAAATACAGATTTGTGCTTAAAAAACAATAGCTCAACATAGCTGAACAACCTAATCATTTACCACTGTCCTCATGTTGTTTCATTTGTTTTATCAGTTGCCACAAGTTCAGAATAAGATGGAATGTTGACATGGGTATGTGTTCGAATGAACACGAAAGTCATGAATTTGTCACTTAAAGGCGATTTTTCGTTAATATAGGAAATATCTCTCACCTCAGATGGAGAGTTAATCATTGGGTTGTTCCGTGGGCTATCGTTTTTAAGCACAAACCAGCATTTTTAACAAAATACATGATTTTCTTCCCTCTCCTTTCTCAAAATGCATTGTTTTGCACAGAGAGCGTGCCGGTGCCAGCACAGAGAGGGTGCCGATACAGCGTTTTGCACAGAGCGGGTGCTGATACGGGTATACACCGTGCAATAGTCGCAAGCGGTTAAGGTCTTGTGCTGTGACATTGGCATTGGATCTCAAAATTAATATGAAGTATCGATTTTGCTAGCCAGCCTCCATGTAATATTTGAACATTCTATAGGGCAAACCTAACCTGGTTAGGGTTGAAGTTAGGGCTGCCCTTACTAAGGGCAGGTCTAATGAAATTGACCCAGAATGTACGCCATAGCAAACCGTTCTTGAGTTATTGAACGGAAATCATTTAGTTTACCACCAGACCAACAGTGTGTAAGACATATTGGGGCCATATGTTCTGTTGTGTTCTGTTGGTTGGTTCCCCCCTTTCTCTTGGAGGCCCACCATAGTAATTCTCATTTATGTCATAACAGGTCACGTGACGTCATCAGCTGACGTCAACTACATGCAGGTAGTGCTGTTGACTAACTTCGCACACATACGTCATCATGAGAATGGTATGGATAACAAACATAAAGCTAAAGATTTTATTCGGACCGAATTGACGAGATTTGGATTCAATGTGCAAGAACAGGAATTCAACATTAATGACGTCAGGGTAACTAGTTGTCCAAACAATCATTTACAAACAAATGAAGATGAAGGACTCAAAATCAACGAGGGACTGGATTAAGAATATTTTAACTGCAAGTAAACTAATACAAACCCGAAAGGCCGGTAATACATAATTTGCTCAAGCAAATCTTAATAACAGCCGTGTAACCAGGGCCTCGTAATTACTTGCAGTAAAATATTCCTAACAATTAAATCCCTCGTTGATTTTGAGGATACGCTATTTATGTAAGTAAGTACGAAGAAACACTGCACTCGGTGACGATTCATATTTTATCACATAGTTACGTTAATAAATACGATGTCTTCCATGAGAGAATAAATCAATGAATTCTTCGAGACAATTAAAACAAACTCGTTTATTATAACTTTTGTTTTATCGTTTCGTCTATTCGCAATTGATGATCTGCGAAGACAATAGGATGGATTTCATTGATTCGCATACAAGTGGAAATAATAGAGAAACTCCCTTTTGATAATTCAGAATCATTTGAGAACACCGAACGTATATATGTGAGAGCCGAACAAATCACGCACCGAACAGTTTTACACAAGAATTAACTATAATTCATTCGAAATAAAACAAAATGCTATGTGCGTGTAATAACTTTGACAACCTTTGTCCGGTCAAGTTGAAAAAAATTAATCAAGAAGTCAAGACGTATGGTGTGTCTTTGTGTACAAAGCATGGTGACACTTTGCTAATGCATATAATTAACGTACATAATAATAGATCTAGTATTCATACGTCAACAAATATCCTCAAGTCATTGGCGAGTTTTATTATACGGACAACATCGTCCAGCACCGTAGAAATCAGACATACAGTGAAACCTATGTCGCACTTACGATACCACTTAATCATATTTTAGTCCGGCAGTTGGGTGAAAAAATTGTGGGTTTGATGATAAAAGCATGAAACTTTGCATGATGGTAGTTAAATGTATTTTAGTCAAAATTAGATATGGACCCACTTTCAAAAATATCCAATATGGCCGCCATTTTCAAAATGGCCGCCATTGTGAAAATTACAATATAGTGTACCTTGAAAATGTTATTTGCAATGACATCACAAATAAAACAGGGCTATCATGTGCTTAAAACCAATTAAAGACATGCCATGAACATTTTGATATCCATCTGGCAAGCAATTTTTACGAAATTTTCACTTTTTTAAAAAAATGGGGGGGGGACTCTCAAAATCTATAGGACTGAGATCTTAAAAACAAGAAAGTGTAAATATGTTTGTTGAGAAAAGAATACAGCTTGACTTGGTTGTTATGTATGTTATTCCCAACAATATTAGATATGAACCAAATTTGTTGTATCAAATAAGCGCCATTTTCAAGATGGCTACCATTTTCTAGTTAGTGTTTACTAAGGTTCGAAATATGTCAATCTTCTTTTTAGTTTGTCTTGATATTACATGTATATAAATACTTTATTATTAGTATTCAATATCATAGATGGTGTTTTAGCATAAAAACAACCCCAATAAGGTCAGTCAAAACGGCGACAATGCTTTTCAGATGGCCGCCATTGTACTAGTATTTGTAAAACAATGTTATATATGTCATTATATAGCCTACATTTGTATATTCTTTACATATAACGACAATGGCTTGCTAAAACTTTATGCAAATTGATAATAGGATGTAGAAACACGCTTCCAGACGCAATCATAGGAAATGGTGACCGTAATGATGACCTTTTAGAAGTGTTAGGTACCCTGGAAAACCTTCTGATGTTTTGTACCCAATTGCGTGTGTACTAAATTTGGTGTACACCAATGGTTGTATAGTTGTTGTAACTACCAAATAAAAATAGGAATAACTAAAGCTGGTGTTTGTGCATATCCCTGATGATAGGAAAGCTGTGTCTGGTGACTGTATATACCCAATCAGACAATAACCGTAGACATGGAATGTATGTATTTGGTAATTGCGAGTACCCTGTACATGAGAACATGTACTAGTATATAAAACGACTGGAAAAAACGTAATCACAAACTGTTAAGGCAGTGGGTATTGAATTTTATTTTTGCCTTTAGCTATGATCATCGATCATTATAGAAATCCCTAAAAGAACAATTGAGATTGTTGTATTTCTAAGTGAATTATATTTGGAAACAAATGTTGTGAATATTGACATGCTTAAGATGTATCTTTCAAATATTATGGCCAAAAACCATCTCAAACAGAGATCGTTATCGGAGAATAAACAACTATTCCGATCTCTACAGAAATGCCGAGACGAAGATGGAGATGTATAGGACGCGTCAGAAGAATGGAGCCGCAGACTCTATCCCACGGGTAGCTATGAGATGGACACCAACATGGAAGAGAAATAGGGGAAGATCAAAGGAAACCTGGCGGAGATCAACAATTCGAGAAATGACAGCTAAAAGCTGAACATGCGGTCAAGTGAAGCGATTACCTGCGGATAGAAATTATTGGCGTTCTTTAATGATGGCATTAGGAGCAAACCATCCTGAAGAGGCTTAAGTAGGTAGGAATATTGGTATTGGAATGTATGTGCATGACAGTTTGGAGTACCTAATAAAGACAAGTAGTGCCTGAACCAAAATGCTGTCAGTACACGTAGACAATCACCTGGTGACTTCGGCGATCCACACAGACCAGTTTGGGTTTACCTCAAGGTCAGAAGTACTCAGTAGGATCAAGAACAAATGTGTAGTGGAATTTTGTACGTAATATGAACTAGGAATGACTATGAGAATTCAGTAGTATCAGCTCCTTGTGGTGGTTTGTACCCAGTTAGAATTGAAATGACTGTGTCTGTCTGTGCCTGGTGAACAAGAATGACAAAAGAGGACAAGGCATGCCTCATGTAATCAATAGGACCAGGGGTCGACTGACCTTTTACTGTCATTGGTGAGAGTACCCAGGTGTGATTTACTATGGTATGTACATGTACCGAACTCCAACCAGATTGAAAATTTATAGCTATCCAATACAACATCGAATGGCTTTACATTTGGCATTATAGGGTCTAGACAGAATCAGGGACAATTGTGACAAGTGGCTGAGGGTATCCTGTTAGGTTGAGTATTATTTTAAAGCCGGAAGCATAGTGGCTGAGTGACAAGATGTGGTGGCTGCGGGGTTGCCTTCATATCACTTAGAAACACAGGTCCCTACTAGGTCGAGAACTAAATACGTGTTGATCCAAAACTGCGCAGACCAAGGGGATCTATATTGTTTTTGACTACCACGTATAATGTTGAGGTTGAGTAAATTCCCATTCGATTGGGGGGGGGGGTTGTGGCGTTCTCGGGACAAGTGGCATATGCAATGAATGTGCAGTTGCCATTACCTGTTTTGCTGACAAGATGATATGCGTTTCTAAGTGATATGAAGGCAACCCCGCAGCCACCGCATCTGATTATGATTATACACTTACCTGGTAGTAGTGAGTGCATGTACCAAATAGGACAAATAATGGCAGTACAATGGTTACAAGATAGACCATAGTACCTGATGGTTGTTAGTAAATGTACCACTTGATCAGGAATTAATGCATGTGTATTTGATGGTGGTCAGTATCCCAAACGTATGGGAATACCTGTATAGGATGGTTGAGATAACAAACAAGGACAACCGTTGTACTTAATAAGAGCAGAAATGCTTAAAAGTTAAACAAGTTACTAATTTTCTAGGACTTTTATTCAGCTGTTAAAATACACCCAGGGGATTAACCCATTCATAAACTCTCCATTATTTTTCAGGAATGGAGAGTTGTCTTAACAATAACTCTCCATTATTTCGTATACACATTACATTAAATGTGTATACGACATATTGGAGAGTTATTGTTAAGAAAACTCTCTATGCCTGAAAAACATAACACACATATGTAGTGTTAACACATATGTGTGTTAACAAAAAATGGAGAGTTTATTTTTATTAAATGTGTAAACAGGTAATGGAGAATTATTGTAAATAATGTAAAATTATACACCAGTGTGTTGTATTCATTGCCCGCCATCCCAAATAGATGGGTCGGAAAATTTACTTTTGGGTTACATTGTCCAAAGGGTATTGGTTCGGTGAAAATAATCCTAACATTTTCCCGGCAGTGTGGGGAAGCTGGAGGGTAAAACACCACAGCCATACGCGGGGGTTGGGGCCGTGGAAGCAACTGACTGGTGCATTACAAAATGTATGTGTTCACAAAAAGGGCAATTTACAATTTGCAGGAACAGCGGCTGAAACTGAAAGAGCCGAACACAGAAAAAAGAAAACAAAAAACAGATAAAAATGCTCAAACCACAACGAAACTAGAAAATGAAATCAACCCACTGTTACTAAAGTTCTTTTAACATTAATATAATTTCAGCTATTAAGCTGGTATGCGCGCAAGAAATAAAGAAATCAAGATGATGCTAGTGTGATATGATATTAAATACCGTTAATAATTTGCAATTGCACTTTCGCGTGATCATGACCATTCAATAAGTTCCAATTACAGCTTTTATACATGCAAAAGGGCCAACATTCTCACTTAATCATGACACCTGTCTTCAGCATGATACTGAAAATGAAATAATCGACCTTGGCCTACATTAATATGTCCATAAACATTGCAACTTAGGTTTTGAGATGATCAGATGAGAACTGTTTTAATATAATAGTATGTACAAAGCTAATTTCTATTATTTTTTTTTGGTCATACAAGGCTTATAATCCAGGAAGACATGTTTCGATTGGGCTCCTAAGTTTGAATTAAAGAACAGGCAAAGTTTGTATGAATTTTGGAGTGTAAGAAAAAAGTTAAGTTCCCAATTTACGAGGGCTGTTTTCAATTGTTCAGTCGCTAAATCACCCTTTGACAGTAACTTCTCCTGATCATTGGACTACCTAATGAAACCTTCGAGTCTCACGGGGAGACTTTTTCTCGTTTTCGGGCGTGGCAGCCTAGGAATAGACACTGTCCTCACAAGTATACTGTATCACGGTGGGGGATCCAACATATCGATACCTAAATGGGTTACGCATAATTTCATATGTCGAACTTCCTGATCTACATATGTTGTACACATTTCGACGAAAAAAAGGTAAGATTCTTATTTGTCATTGGTTTATGTTAAAATCAAATTGTTTTGCCCAAATATCTCAATGCAGTGCCACCCTTTATACATTTCAAAACATGTACGTGTATTTATCTTATCTGTACGTGTAACAATAACGGAGAAAAACTGATTCTCCGTCAGGCGGTGTGGCTGAAAATTCGCCGAAGATTGATCACCACTAGAAATTTGTTCGTATTTTCACCTCATTTGTTTGATTATTGTTACAGAAATATAACATACCTTTTATTACACACATGTTTAAAATTTAACGGCGATTTGATGGCTAGAAAAATATTTATTGTAAAAAAACAGCATGCTCTACATATGTTGTACGTGTTTTCCATATGTTGGATTGAAAATGTATAATTTGCCGATTTTATGTTGAGTTTAAATGGATTTCCTGGAAAAAATTCGAAACCGAAATATGTTTAAGTTATCATGCCACCATCGATGAGTGGTATATTGCTTTTCTGGTGACTGTCCGTTTGCCTGTCTGCCAGTCGTTAGACCAAATGCTTTCCGTTCAATAACACTTTGCCCTATGATCTTTAAACTTTGCATGAAGGTTGATCGTTTCTTCTATGTTGTTGCTAAAGCGCAGACAGTCTACAATGAATATATCTTCCGTCTGCATTTCACGAGTTCGTGGAGTCCGTGAAGTCCATGGATCGCGGGATCGTGATGCAGAAATCCTTGTATGGCGACGGTGTCTTCAAAATGTGGCCATTATGCATTTAACCTGACCCCTGATCCGTTACCTTTCCGTATAGAGGATACAGGATGGACATACCACGTGGTATATGATACAAATATTGACTAAGAACGCAATTAAAAACATTTTAACAGTTCAAACAACAGTAGGTAGTTTATTCTTTGACAACTTTTAAAGAATATCCCTGATAGTAGTGCCGATGATAAGTCGTATCCATGCAAATTAATATTTTTTTCTAAGAAAAGTCACAGTTATTGCCATTTAATTTCGTAGACTAGTTTAGCCAGCATAGGCCCAAAACAGTGACTTTTTGCAGAAAACATTTTATTGATAGTACTTGTCTGTTTGGGCGGCGATGAAATCTTGTTGAAATTAGTCGAAGAATCAAGATTACATATAACTGGTTTTTTTTTTAAAAAAGATGAAGAACACTTGGTATCTACACATCCGTGTGGTGTTAATAAGGTCAAAATTTAGATCGCATTCCTCGCTTTTATCACTGATTATGTCTAGTAAAAACTTCCTGACTGACGCTGTATCGACCAACGCCAGGTTATCTTAAACAGCGCCATGCATAATCAGATTGATAAACAAAAAATTCAATACATTCCAGTAGATTTCTACCAAATCGGACTATCACAATTACCTGTCTTTCCAAGAACTAATGTGTCATTTTCACTGCAAACACCTCCTGATATGTAGTGTTACCTTAATTGGCTCAAAGTTCAGAATAAAGTTATTTAAATGTATCAGTCAATGTATCGCACTAATGCATTGACCTTGAATTTGTGTTAAAACAATGAGTTACCTAACGGCGATCAACATTTTTATTCTTTGGAAAATGTGAAAAAAAATCAGAATTTTACATAGAACATAACACCAATATGTAGCCGACTGTCTAATTAAGAAAATTAGTATCAACAGGATAAACTTCAGTTTTATAATAAAGTCTAAAAGAAGTTACGTACAATTCAGCGATCAATCTGCCATCAGTAGATACATTTAAGTTTGATGACAGGACTGCTCGAACTCTTCATTCCTATATTTCGGGTCACCGATTACTGAACATGTTTTGTCTAATTAGTGTATTCGTAAGTGTGTAGTTTTAACGAAAAGGCAACGGCATAAATTTACAAAACAGGTCTAGTCTGCAATTAGCAAACATTTTGAATAGTTAGATATGCAGACATTTGCTGAAATGAAAATTCATGTAAGTGCGTAAATAAGTTGGTATAACGAATACGAAATGATATGAAGATAACATAAACAGATTTCAGTTTGTCTTTTTTCCAAGCAATATATTTAAACTCAATATAAAAGCGACAAATTAAACATTTTCAATCCAACATATGGAAAACATGTACAACATATGTAGAGCATGCTGTTTTTTTACAATAAATACTTTCCTAGCCAACAAATCGCCCTTAAATTTGAAACATGTGTGTAATGAAAGGTATGTTATATTTCGATAACAAAAATCAAACAACTGAAGTGAAAATATAAAAGATTTTCTCGTGTTGGTCAAACTGTTGCGAATTTTCAGTCACACCTCCTGACGGAGAATCAGTTTTTCTTAGTCATTGCTACACGTACAGATAAAATAACTACATGTACATGTTTGGAAATGTATAAAGGGTGGCACTGCATTGAGATATTTGGGCAAAACAATTTGATTTTAACATAAACCAATGACAAATAAGAATCTTCCCTTTTTTCGTCAAAATGTGTACAACATATGTATCCCAGGAAGTTCGACATATGAAATTATGCGTAACCCATTTTGGTATCGATATGTTGGATCCCCCACCGTGTGTATATACCAATGTTTTAGTACATTAATTAATACTGTGCAGATACAGAGCTAGGCTTAAAAACAACATGTTAAAAACATTGTAGTTATGTCCATCACGTTGCATATCAATTATAAATATCCATGTATAGTTTATGCACGGAAATATATCCTCTGACAGTCACTGAAACAAAGTCTTAATAATGTCCACCGTGTTATAACATCAAGTTACACTGGGTAAATGACCATTGATTGATCGTATAACACATAACTCACAACTTGTGTTTGCATGGACTACACACCATTATAAAGTAATGGAGAGTTATTGTATTAGTTCACTGGTTTCATGAAAAAAGCATGATCTTCTCGCTCAGTCATGTAAATATTTTTAATCTTCTATTTATAAGAGGTACATCAGGGGAGATTTTTTTGGAAAAATGCAGTTTCTTTCAATTTTGACGTTTACAGCATCTTTTCAGAAAATCAAATTTACATTATTGACAGTATTGGTGTATTTTAAGTCAGAGAAAATCCGCGTATCTGTCCATTCCTGAGAAATAATGAAAACTCGGCCCCTTCGGGGCCTCGTCTCCATTATTTCTCAGGAATGGACAGTTACTTGGACTTTCTCCTTAACTTAATCCACTCAAGCACCATTTGACATGTGAACATCCCTTGGTCATTGGGCTACATATGTAAACTTATGTTCGTGTCTCCATAGGGAGACTATTTTTCACCTGTGAGTTTGGCAGCCAACATCGATCTGCAGCGCCTAGTCCTCACATGTACCAATTTACACCTTGGTGGAGTGGAGCGTGTGGGTTATTCTTGCTCAGAGAAATTAACCATTGGTCAAGACGGGGTTGATCGCGAAGCGTGCGCCGAACTCTAGGCCACCGCTCCCCACTTGTACTTGTGCCTGGTGATGTTATGTGCCATATATAGCTTTATACTATGATCGTGTATCCGAAACATATAAATGTCTGTCAAATGTCAATACTATATAGGTACCTAGCACTGCAAAAAGGTTCTCGTAATGGTTAGCTTATTATATCTGGTTAGTTTATGTCTTAGATCTTGTTAAAACATTCTATTACCAAGTAATTAAGTTTTGTAAAGTTATAGCAATCTATTCACGCCCATAATTTAGCAATATTATCTATATAGGTACATCTTTCAAAGTGCACCAAATTCTAAATCGATTGATTCAAGACATATCCGAATTTATTGTTGACAAACAGTTCAAACATTGTGCATTTATAATGTGAATAATAACCTAATTATAAAATGCATTCTATGATATAGAGTATGTGTATTTGATTTTTTTGGCTTAAAGACAAAGATAAAGGATATAATCTTAGGTGAGGATACACAAATGCACACAATGCCTTTGTTTCTAATTATCGGACAAGGGCGGCCATCTTGAAAGCATTGCCACCATTTTGATTGAACTTATTGGATGCATATTACTCTAAATCATTTATCTATGATATTGAATATTTATGCAAATTACTAAGACAAAATAAAAGGTAGATTGAAATACTTTGAACTTAAGTAAATACAAACGTACATGCATGTCACAAACTGGAAAATGGCGGCCATCTTGAAAAGTGGCGCTATCATGATACTTGACAAATTGGATTGATGTATAATATTGTTGGGAATAGCATGCATAACAACTATGTCAACCTGTATTATTTCTCAACAAACATAGTTACTCTATTCTTATTTGTAAGATCTCAGTCCGTTAGATTTTGACAGTTCCCTCCCTCATTTTATAAAAAATGACAATTTCGTAAAAATTGCTTGCCAGATGGATATCAAAATGTTCATGGCATCTCTTTGATTGGTTTTAAACACATGCTAGCCCTGTTTTATTTGTGATGTCATTACAAATAACATTTTCAATGTACACTAAATTGTTATTTTCGCAATGGCGGCCATTTTGAAAATGGCGGCCATATTGGATATTTTTGAAAGTGGGTTCATATCTAATTTTGACTAAAATACATTTAACTACCATCATGCAAAGTTTCATGCTTTTATCATCAAACCCACAATTCGACTAAAAATATGCACCAAACTGCCGGACTAATTCGTCACGTCTAAGACATAGTGTCTCAACCACAGCTTACCAACGCAATCGATCGGAAGCCACATATATGACTGCTTTCATTGTTTATCCTAATTCGTATCGCCAGCGAACAAATACCATAGTTATAAAAAAAACTCTAACGCGGTATTGGGACCTGTGCCACATAAAGTAAACAGGCAGATCGGGTATAACAACATATAAGGATATTGGAAAAGGGATTATCTTTTTCAATGTGTATAGCTTGGCTATTGTGACCTGAGCCTGACCTTTATGCAAGAATTTATTACAAGATCTTTGCTTTGATTATATAAATTTCCGCAAGCAAATCTTGCAATATCGGTATTTCAGATTTGTGTTTGTATTACATCTTGAGCGTCTTCGTGATAGTCCCCGATTATGAAAACATACACTCGGTGTTGTAAACGTAGACAACATATCGACTGTTAAATCATGCTAATCAATAGGTCAGGCTCATGTCAATGTGGCCAAGCTTTACCGTTATTTTAATTTACTTGGTGAATAGAAGTGATCAGGTAAAATACACTTCCGCTCTCCCTAAATCGATGTAATGATCAGTAATTTCTGTTTATATTGACATTGCAGAATATCGCGTTATATATAGATCTATATCTATAGACTTATACAAGCCTGTGTGTAAACACCGCCTATAATATCAGACATTTTTTAGTGATAGTTAATCTATTCAAAGAGACCAGTCCCTCATGCAACAAATAACAAGTTTTTGGTTTGCCCGAGTATGTATGGTGTGGCAGGTTTTACTATAAACAGCCTCACACATCATCTGTATATGTCTTGTTTTCCACACCAAGGTGGATCAGGTGATGGTACACACTTTATCAACTTCCGGTTATCGCAATAAGGCATATACACATGAAATTGTTGACTAGTAATCCGCTGTCCAATACGTCATATAGTGATCGGAAATGCAAGATTATATTGCTCGTAACAAGTCGTACGAGAGGTGCCCCACTTATGTTTGAACAGTGCTGAATGTCCAATAGTTTCCACCTAACCCGATATAAATGAAATATCTCTTTTGAACAGTGAGTAATGTGTCAGGCATTATTATACAATAATTGTTTTGGACTTTGCAGTATGGTTCCAACCGAAATTGCCAATTTTATAGAGGATAATGTTTTTTGGCTTTTTGAAGACCAAACACTCCCAACGAATCGCCAAGAAGAAGTTGAAGAAACATTAGTGTACCTTTTGTGAAGATAATCAGTAGACTCGTCACTAGAAGGGAGGTTTTGTCACGTTGCGCCCATAAGTGAAATAACACAAAATATTAAAAAATGCCAAAAAAGTGACTATTTGTTTGATAATCGTACTCCTTGGGTGTATGATGACTAGAACCAACCAAATAACTAAAATGTGGTTTTCAACGAAGTTAGGAGTATCCATTGTCACTACCAAAACAGAAGTTTCGCAAATGTTACATACCAAACTCCGAAAATATCGCTTTCACAAGTGCAAAAACAAAACAAAAAAAATAAAGGGAGATAATCGTCTTTAACCACCATACATACTACAACAGAACGGTTAACGATAACCGTGTGTCCTCTGATAAGACGATACATTATCATTGAGATATTTACGGTACACGACCAGACTGCTTTATATGAGAAATATCTACGACCCTACCAAGAAGTTGACATTCGCTAAGCTACATGGGTTAGTAGCCTGTATCATTACATGTGCTGTTGTTTGTTATAACTAATCAAGTTGAACTCATATTTATTCTACAAACGGACAAATCAGAGCACGATAGTATGCCATTAATGTTCAAAAACGTTTTTGAACAAAATGTATTCAACATGGCTTTCCTGACGAAAATTTCCCAATCACGGTGTTTTGATCAAGGTCTAGCACCATACACCAACACAATCATACCATTCGGTATCACAAGAAACCAAAGTCAAACAACGCTGTATCCAAACAACTGGAATCCTTAGTGAACATTGATTACACTCGATACATGCTTACAACATTGGTTGGATTTTTTCAGTCATAAAAAAACTAAAATAGATGCCCGTACAAAAATGTGAATTTTTGGCTCTAACTTAATTACAAATACAAAAACAATGGGTGTGTATGTAAATTAACACATTAATGTATACGATTGAATAAAGACTTTTCGACTACACAATGTCATGTTGAAAATGTTGGATGTTCAAAACTGTTCAAATATAAGTGGGGCACCTCTCCATGCTTTCGTACAAATGTTCTAGTTAAATTTTATATAACTTCCCCATAATTCATATAGTGAGTTTGCTTCTACGCTGTTGTTAAATTAAATTGTCTTACAATTATATTGTTTAGGCAACATTCAACAACGTGATTGGAATTATAGAAGGAGTTAACTTTGGTACTGGTGATGATAATATTGTAGGGATAGGTAGCCATTACGACACCAGCAAGAACTCTCCAGGTAATACAAAATACTTGTATAGGTATGTAAGCTGGTATTAACGTCCTGTTAATAAGACTTGTTGTTGTGTTGTGCCATTTACTCATTAGTTAGGTACTGATGTATCATATTGTTATTGATTCGACTGTATGTGTCATTAAGAATGACTGTTTCATGCATTGTTTAATTGTCTTCATTTAATAGCATTGAAAATACAATTCGTTTAATAACTTTACCACTAACTTTACCACTTAAAGAATAATATCCTTGTGTATGTCATCAATTCTGAGAGCTATATTTATAAGTATGGCCTATTCCTACGCACAGTAGATAGTATCACTTAAAATTAAAGAGGTTGTATGCGTAGCACAGTTTAATTTTCTCGTTAAAAAAGATAATTAAGCTAGTCTCCAAACAAACCCTGCTTTTTTCACAAAAATTATACTAATTACACAATGTCAAAATAGCAGCTTTTCATCGCGAAATGCTTTTAATTATACCGTGGCCTCCGTAGCTCGGTGGTTAGTGCGCTTGTCATCATCCGGATCAAGGCACGCATAAGCCGGCATATTCAGCACATTTGACTGACAAATAAAGGTCAAAATTAATTTTACATTTTATTTCCAGGTACCGACGACAATGGCTCTGGTGTGAGCGCTATGTTAGAAGTTGCTAGACAACTTCAGGATAAGTTCAAAGATACACCGCCAAGGAACACAATACTGTTTATTGCTTTTGACAAGGAAGCACACGGTAATATGTTTGTATGAACTCATCACCATATGTACATATTACTAGTAGCCCATGATAGATCTTAAACTTAATTCAGACGACAATAATCACGCATGCAAGTTGTCTAGGCGATCATCTAGCTAAAACAGTCAGTTAATAAGTTAATATCGATAAAGAATTAAAAACATAATGTCAAAAAAAATGATTTAATGTACAAGACGCTACGATACTGCCAATTGCACTGAAGAGACATTAGATATTTAAGTATATGTAATTATAAAGTCTGCGCATGTATTCCATTTAGCAGAGTGATCGGTCCTGCTAAGCTCACACTATTGATGTGTTGGAAAGGAACGGCCACTCGGGTTTGTTTGATACAATGGTAACTACTCAGGTCTTTCCATGATGAATCCGTTTGGAACGTGTTAGGTGTCCCGACTGTGTTTTGTATTAACCTGCATGTATTGTTTCAGATGGGACTATTGGATTTGGTTCAAGAGTATTTCTGGAGAACTGGATTAAGAAATGGATATCAGAAAACTATGCAGCAATGCCTAGACCTCACGGACTGTATTACCTAGACGGTATGATGGAGTATGACCCGGAGATCAACACACAAATCATTCCTACAGAACTACAGGTTAGCATACTTGCATCACCATTCACAGCATAAACTTTGACTTGTTGACACCATAAATTAGAAGTTCAGCTTACTCCGCGTAGTTGTGTTTTTACTGTTTTCTGTGCTAGTCTGGTTAAGTTGAGTGTTGCATGTCCTTGTCCCATTTCCTCGTATTTTTTTGTTTACTCTTAATTACATTTTTATTCAGTTTCGTGTTGGGTATTTTGACGTATGCTGGAGGCCCGGCTGTTTTCTCTTTTGGTCCGTTGTGTATATGTCTTGTTCAGCAAATGTAATTGAGAGCTGACATCTCGGTTTGATTTTTCATTATGTTTTTGTAAGCATGCATGATCTGGAATCGGCGCATTATGTTTTTGTAAGCATGCATGGTCTGGAATCGGCGCATTGTGTTTTTGTAAGCATTCATGGTCTGGAATCGGCGCATTATGTTTTTGTAAGCATGCATGATCTGGAATCGGCGCATTATGTTTTTGTAAGCATTCATGGTCTGGAATCGGCGCATTATGTTTTTGTAAGCATGCATGATCTGGAATCGGCGCATTATGTTTTTGTAAGCATGCATGATCTGGAATCGGCGCATTATGTTTTTGTAAGCATGCATGATCTGGAATCGGCGCATTATGTTTTTGTAAGCATTCATGGTCTGGAATCGGCGCATTATGTTTGTGAAAGCCTTCATGGTCTGGAATCGGCGCATTATGTTTTTGTAAGCATTCATGGTCTGGAATCGGCGCATTATGTTTTTGTAAGCATGCATGATCTGGAATCGGCGCATTATGTTTTTGTAAGCATGCATGATCTGGAATCGGCGCATTATGTTTTTGTAAGCATGCATGGTCTGGAATCGGCGCATTATGTTTTTCAAAGCCTTCATGGTCTGGAATCGGCGCATTATGGTTTTGAAAACCTTAATGGTCTGGAATCGGCGCATTATGGTTTTGAAAACCTTTATGGTCTGGAATCGACGCATTATGTTTTTGAAAACCTTTATGGTCTGGAATCGACGCATTATGTTTTAATAAACTTTTATGGTCTGGAATCGACGCATTATGTTTTATTAAAATACACCCAGGGGATTAACCCATTCATAAACTCTCCATTATTTTTCAGGAATGGAGAGTTGTCTTAACAATAACTCTCCATTATTTCGTATACACATTACATTAAATGTGTATACGACATATTGGAGAGTTATTGTTAAGAAAACTCTCTATGCCTGAAAAACATAACACACATATGTAGTGTTAACACATATGTGTGTTAACAAAAAATGGAGAGTTTATTTTTATTAAATGTGTAAACAGGTAATGGAGAATTATTGTAAATAATGTAAAATTATACACCAGTGTGTTGTATTCATTGCCCGCCATCCCAAATAGATGGGTCGGAAAATTTACTTTTGGGTTACATTGTCCAAAGGGTATTGGTTCGGTGAAAATAATCCTAACATTTTCCCGGCAGTGTGGGGAAGCTGGAGGGTAAAACACCACAGCCATACGCGGGGGTTGGGGCCGTGGAAGCAACTGACTGGTGCATTACAAAATGTATGTGTTCACAAAAAGGGCAATTTACAATTTGCAGGAACAGCGGCTGAAACTGAAAGAGCCGAACACAGAAAAAAGAAAACAAAAAACAGATAAAAATGCTCAAACCACAACGAAACTAGAAAATGAAATCAACCCACTGTTACTAAAGTTCTTTTAACATTAATATAATTTCAGCTATTAAGCTGGTATGCGCGCAAGAAATAAAGAAATCAAGATGATGCTAGTGTGATATGATATTAAATACCGTTAATAATTTGCAATTGCACTTTCGCGTGATCATGACCATTCAATAAGTTCCAATTACAGCTTTTATACATGCAAAAGGGCCAACATTCTCACTTAATCATGACACCTGTCTTCAGCATGATACTGAAAATGAAATAATCGACCTTGGCCTACATTAATATGTCCATAAACATTGCAACTTAGGTTTTGAGATGATCAGATGAGAACTGTTTTAATATAATAGTATGTACAAAGCTAATTTCTATTATTTTTTTTTGGTCATACAAGGCTTATAATCCAGGAAGACATGTTTCGATTGGGCTCCTAAGTTTGAATTAAAGAACAGGCAAAGTTTGTATGAATTTTGGAGTGTAAGAAAAAAGTTAAGTTCCCAATTTACGAGGGCTGTTTTCAATTGTTCAGTCGCTAAATCACCCTTTGACAGTAACTTCTCCTGATCATTGGACTACCTAATGAAACCTTCGAGTCTCACGGGGAGACTTTTTCTCGTTTTCGGGCGTGGCAGCCTAGGAATAGACACTGTCCTCACAAGTATACTGTATCACGGTGGGGGATCCAACATATCGATACCTAAATGGGTTACGCATAATTTCATATGTCGAACTTCCTGATCTACATATGTTGTACACATTTCGACGAAAAAAAGGTAAGATTCTTATTTGTCATTGGTTTATGTTAAAATCAAATTGTTTTGCCCAAATATCTCAATGCAGTGCCACCCTTTATACATTTCAAAACATGTACGTGTATTTATCTTATCTGTACGTGTAACAATAACGGAGAAAAACTGATTCTCCGTCAGGCGGTGTGGCTGAAAATTCGCCGAAGATTGATCACCACTAGAAATTTGTTCGTATTTTCACCTCATTTGTTTGATTATTGTTACAGAAATATAACATACCTTTTATTACACACATGTTTAAAATTTAACGGCGATTTGATGGCTAGAAAAATATTTATTGTAAAAAAACAGCATGCTCTACATATGTTGTACGTGTTTTCCATATGTTGGATTGAAAATGTATAATTTGCCGATTTTATGTTGAGTTTAAATGGATTTCCTGGAAAAAATTCGAAACCGAAATATGTTTAAGTTATCATGCCACCATCGATGAGTGGTATATTGCTTTTCTGGTGACTGTCCGTTTGCCTGTCTGCCAGTCGTTAGACCAAATGCTTTCCGTTCAATAACACTTTGCCCTATGATCTTTAAACTTTGCATGAAGGTTGATCGTTTCTTCTATGTTGTTGCTAAAGCGCAGACAGTCTACAATGAATATATCTTCCGTCTGCATTTCACGAGTTCGTGGAGTCCGTGAAGTCCATGGATCGCGGGATCGTGATGCAGAAATCCTTGTATGGCGACGGTGTCTTCAAAATGTGGCCATTATGCATTTAACCTGACCCCTGATCCGTTACCTTTCCGTATAGAGGATACAGGATGGACATACCACGTGGTATATGATACAAATATTGACTAAGAACGCAATTAAAAACATTTTAACAGTTCAAACAACAGTAGGTAGTTTATTCTTTGACAACTTTTAAAGAATATCCCTGATAGTAGTGCCGATGATAAGTCGTATCCATGCAAATTAATATTTTTTTCTAAGAAAAGTCACAGTTATTGCCATTTAATTTCGTAGACTAGTTTAGCCAGCATAGGCCCAAAACAGTGACTTTTTGCAGAAAACATTTTATTGATAGTACTTGTCTGTTTGGGCGGCGATGAAATCTTGTTGAAATTAGTCGAAGAATCAAGATTACATATAACTGGTTTTTTTTTTAAAAAAGATGAAGAACACTTGGTATCTACACATCCGTGTGGTGTTAATAAGGTCAAAATTTAGATCGCATTCCTCGCTTTTATCACTGATTATGTCTAGTAAAAACTTCCTGACTGACGCTGTATCGACCAACGCCAGGTTATCTTAAACAGCGCCATGCATAATCAGATTGATAAACAAAAAATTCAATACATTCCAGTAGATTTCTACCAAATCGGACTATCACAATTACCTGTCTTTCCAAGAACTAATGTGTCATTTTCACTGCAAACACCTCCTGATATGTAGTGTTACCTTAATTGGCTCAAAGTTCAGAATAAAGTTATTTAAATGTATCAGTCAATGTATCGCACTAATGCATTGACCTTGAATTTGTGTTAAAACAATGAGTTACCTAACGGCGATCAACATTTTTATTCTTTGGAAAATGTGAAAAAAAATCAGAATTTTACATAGAACATAACACCAATATGTAGCCGACTGTCTAATTAAGAAAATTAGTATCAACAGGATAAACTTCAGTTTTATAATAAAGTCTAAAAGAAGTTACGTACAATTCAGCGATCAATCTGCCATCAGTAGATACATTTAAGTTTGATGACAGGACTGCTCGAACTCTTCATTCCTATATTTCGGGTCACCGATTACTGAACATGTTTTGTCTAATTAGTGTATTCGTAAGTGTGTAGTTTTAACGAAAAGGCAACGGCATAAATTTACAAAACAGGTCTAGTCTGCAATTAGCAAACATTTTGAATAGTTAGATATGCAGACATTTGCTGAAATGAAAATTCATGTAAGTGCGTAAATAAGTTGGTATAACGAATACGAAATGATATGAAGATAACATAAACAGATTTCAGTTTGTCTTTTTTCCAAGCAATATATTTAAACTCAATATAAAAGCGACAAATTAAACATTTTCAATCCAACATATGGAAAACATGTACAACATATGTAGAGCATGCTGTTTTTTTACAATAAATACTTTCCTAGCCAACAAATCGCCCTTAAATTTGAAACATGTGTGTAATGAAAGGTATGTTATATTTCGATAACAAAAATCAAACAACTGAAGTGAAAATATAAAAGATTTTCTCGTGTTGGTCAAACTGTTGCGAATTTTCAGTCACACCTCCTGACGGAGAATCAGTTTTTCTTAGTCATTGCTACACGTACAGATAAAATAACTACATGTACATGTTTGGAAATGTATAAAGGGTGGCACTGCATTGAGATATTTGGGCAAAACAATTTGATTTTAACATAAACCAATGACAAATAAGAATCTTCCCTTTTTTCGTCAAAATGTGTACAACATATGTATCCCAGGAAGTTCGACATATGAAATTATGCGTAACCCATTTTGGTATCGATATGTTGGATCCCCCACCGTGTGTATATACCAATGTTTTAGTACATTAATTAATACTGTGCAGATACAGAGCTAGGCTTAAAAACAACATGTTAAAAACATTGTAGTTATGTCCATCACGTTGCATATCAATTATAAATATCCATGTATAGTTTATGCACGGAAATATATCCTCTGACAGTCACTGAAACAAAGTCTTAATAATGTCCACCGTGTTATAACATCAAGTTACACTGGGTAAATGACCATTGATTGATCGTATAACACATAACTCACAACTTGTGTTTGCATGGACTACACACCATTATAAAGTAATGGAGAGTTATTGTATTAGTTCACTGGTTTCATGAAAAAAGCATGATCTTCTCGCTCAGTCATGTAAATATTTTTAATCTTCTATTTATAAGAGGTACATCAGGGGAGATTTTTTTGGAAAAATGCAGTTTCTTTCAATTTTGACGTTTACAGCATCTTTTCAGAAAATCAAATTTACATTATTGACAGTATTGGTGTATTTTAAGTCAGAGAAAATCCGCGTATCTGTCCATTCCTGAGAAATAATGAAAACTCGGCCCCTTCGGGGCCTCGTCTCCATTATTTCTCAGGAATGGACAGTTACTTGGACTTTCTCCTTAACATAAACGTTCATGGTCTAGTAATGACGCGTGACGCATACTTTATAATGTTTACTTTTTCCTGAAAGTACAATCAAGAGAAATAAATGTAAATAACTCGAACATATGTGGATAGTTCAGTCACGCATCCCGAGTAACACGCACGTTACATGAGAGTGAATTCCAGCAGAACACCTTAAATTACATTACGTCAGTTGTCAATCAATACCCTTTAAATCATTTTTAACGGTAAATCACATACATGTATGATCCAATAGATTAACTTAGAAACCTTCGCCAAGCCGCCTTCGACAAGCAGCGATCTCTGCTCTGGCTTAATGTCAATTGCATCGACCTTAAGATTTTAAAAGCGCGAAGCTTTTTCTTCTGGCATACGGTTTTTATGGTAACATATACTATTAAAGGACACCCTGTATAATGATGTAGTTTATATATGGTGTCACATCTCATTACATGTATATTGTTAGGATCAACAATCATTGTCGGATACCGTGAATAGAATACAAACAGCTGGATCACGTGGTAACTTCATTGCTGTAGTACATCGTGAGAATCAGGATTTAGATTTAGCAACACGCTTCTATGATGGCTGGATTCAAGCACCTGACCAACAATTCAAGATTGAAACATTCCCACTGCCCTTTGGACCACTTAGAGACGTACCGCAGCATGGAATGACATCATATTCGTCATTACTTAAAAATGGACATCGAGCATTTTGGTCCTACCCCGACATACCGTGTGTACTACTGACGGACACGGGTAAGATTCCGCGAGGAGATTTTGTATATCATAGTACTTATTTCCATCCATAGTTCATTATAGTCGTTACTTCCATCAATAGTTCATAAGCCTTATTTCCATCCATAGTTTATAGTTCACATTTCAATCAATGGTCTTTATTTCCATCCATAGTCCTTATTTCCATCCATAGTCCTTATTTCCATCCATAGTTCAAATACCATATTTTCACCCATAGTCCTTATTTCCATCCATAGTCCTTATTTCTGTCCATAGTCCTTATTTTTATCCATAGTCCTTATTTATATCAAATAATTCATAAGGCTTATATCCATCCATAGTTCTTATTTCCATCCACAGTCCTAATTTCCATCCATAGTCCTTATTTCCATCCATAGTTCTTATTTCCATCCATAGTACATAATCCTTATTTCCATCCATAGTTCAGAATCCTTATGTCCATTCATAGTTCATTATAGTCCTTATTTCCATCCACAGTTCATAGTCCTTATTTTCCATCCAGAGTTCATAGTCCTTTTTCCCATACATAGTTCATAGTTCTTATTTCCAGCAAAAGTTCATTTTAGTTCTTATTTCCATCCATAGTCGTTATTTCCATCCACAGTTCATAATCCTTATTTCCATCCATAGTTCATAATTATTATGTCCCTTCATAATTCATTATTATAGTCCTTATTTCCATCCACAGTTCATAGTCCTTATTTTCCATCCATAGTTCATGGACCTTTTTCCCATACATAGTTCGTAGTTCTTATTTACATCCATATTCCTTATTTCCACCCATAGTTCATTATACTCCTTATTTCCACACATAATCCTTATGTCCGTCGATAGTTTATTATAGCTCTTAATTATTTCCATCCATAGTTCATAGTCTCTTATTTCCATCCATAGTCGCTTTTTCCATCTACAGTACATATTCCTTATTTCCATCCATAGTTCAAAGTCCTATTTCTATTCATAGTTCATTATAGTCCTCATTTCCATCCATTGTTCATGTCTCCATACATAGTTCATAGTTCTTATTGCCGTCCATAGTTCATGTCTCCATCCATAGTTCATATTCCTTATTTCCATCCATAGTTCATAGTCCTATTTCTAATATAATAAGTTGGTTAAAAGTGCGTTTTACCCAGAAAAAAACCACTTTTAGCACGCTTTAACCAACTTCTTGAAAAAAAACACACTATAAACTAAACAACACACTAATTATAGTATAAGTTGGTTAAAAGCGTGTCAAAAGTGCGTTTTACTCAGAAAAAACTTACTTAAGTTGGTTAAAAGCGAGTTAAATGTGTGTATAACGCAGTTTAAAACCGTGTTTTGCGCAGAAAAAAACCCAGGCGGTAAGCTAAAAGACGAGCAGCGTTTTACACGGTTTAAACACGGTTTTAAACCGCTTTTTACACGCTTCTTGGAGAAGGGTATGAGCCTATTTTCATGAAAATCTAAACTTGTCGTGTTTACCAAACTGCAGTTGTAAAGGGTTGTTTTACCATTTCGTTTTTTATCAAAATATTTTGTACTTACGACCTTCTCATTATAAGTCAGCGATATATTGTACCTAATTAGTGACATTCACATTGTATAGTTTCATGCAGCTACGGCACTAAAAGCTACTGTCCTATAAAAATATAAAAACATATTTGATATCACAAAATGTCTCGAAATTACGATATTTTTATGCCATGTTTAAATTTTAGCTGAAAACAGAGGAAGACAACAAAAATGTCACCAAGAAAGATGTGATAACGTGATGGGTATAACAAACAACAGTCTACACTTTCTAGCAAAATCAGCCGATGTGTTAACCAATACCATTTATAACTTATCTCTATCCGAACTTCCCAAACCCACTACAACTAGTACCAGTACGACACAGTTTACAACCGTGACAATTCATAATCAACCGGAAGTTCGTACAACCACACAGGAAGTGGACCGAACCACCGTTTCAGCACCTCCATCCAAAACGGACGCGCGTAAGAAAAACTCTCTATCGTTTTATTTCAATTCTCGAATTAACAAAAAGTGTTGTGTTGTTACTGTTGTCTGTTCTCGGCTGGTTAAGTTGAGTGCTGCCTTCCCTGTCCGATTTTCATATACTTTTTTCAAACTGCTATTTAATTCAATACAGACACACCAGATGGTTTTCATTTTACAAAGTTACCTCCCATTATTAAATATATTCTATAAGAACATTCTTAAAAAAGTACAATATATAAGAAGTCACACCTTAATGACGTCACTTGTAATAATATAGACCCTATTTCACGTCCATGCATGTATCTTACACTTGTGTCTTATTTCTCGAATTAATGTCTTCATTTCCTAATAAAGATAACATTTTTAAAAAGTCGAAACATTGAGAACACGCTGGAGTTTGTTTCAGTTTTACCAATTTAAATATCAGCTGGGCACCGCAGTGCCGTACCCAGACACGAATTTTAGCCGAGGTAGCCTTGGGCCTGGACATGCCCGTAACTAGGAATTTTCCAAAGGAGTGCGAAATCGGGTTTGATTGGGTGACGGGGTATTTACAGGAGGGGACGTCCAAATTCGTTCTGTACATGCTATTTTGAATATTTACAATGTATTTTGCGAGCGAAGCGAGCCAGAAAAAAGGGACTATTTGTTGAAGCTGACACAAATTTAATTTATGGCAAGTATGTACTATTTGTCCGAGTCCACACACGTTTTTTCCACATGTTATTATTAATGCTCATAAATTATTTGGCGAGCGAAGCGAGCCACAAAAATGCACTCTTTGTATCAGCCCACATATTTCGTTCTCTACATTAAATTGAATGGTGATAAATTATTTGGCAAGCGAAGCGAGCCAGAAAAAAACTATTTGTACGAGCCCCCACGAAATTCGTTGTCTACATGATATTATTAATGGGCATTAGGTTATTGGCGAGCGAAGCGAGGCAGAAAAAATGCAATATTTGTCAGCACAAACTCGCGTGGTGTGATTAATCCTTAAAGATGCACGATTTGCCCTAGATCACACAAACTCGTTCTCTAAATGGTATGACCAATCCTCGCATTTTTTACCCGAGCTGCATGCCACATAAATTCGTTCTCTACACGAACTTATGAAGCATTGATGTTATATGACAAGCAATGCGAGCCTAAGAAAATGCACTGTTTCTCTAAGTTGCATGTCAAACTAGTTCTCTACATGATATTTTTGACGAGTAGTTATTTGGCAAGCGAAAAGATCATGATTTCTCTGAGGTTCAGGTAGCACAAACTACTCTCTACATGACATTCTTAAATATGTGTTCAATTCATTTGCCGAGCGAAGCGAGCCGAATTTATTTACAAATGTAAAACATTGCACTTCTAACCAGGACCACTTAAATTGGTGTAAAAGGAGTACGCTTGCGCCTGGTGCAATCCTTAGTTATGACCACGAAGTGGTCCGGTGTATTTGTTAACCTAGAACGTTTCTGAAAGCACGCAATTAAACCACCGAATACACTTTCAACATTGACAAAATCAGAAAAGTAGAATAGCGAAGCAAGCTAGATAAACATTATTTATATTATTTGAAAATCATGCCAAAACATATTCTGTATTTGATAGTACTCACTTATAGATTTATCTACGTAGCCTGTAGAAACTATTTTTCTAATTGATAATTGTCACTGATACAGCTGTTGTGAAGGCGAAGCCAGCTAGAAAAAGCATTCTTTTCTGAAGAGCACTATTGGCGATAGGGTCGTTTTTCTATTCGAGACACCTTTCATCAGCATATCCTACGAACTCGAAGGCCGCACATTTGTGTTAAGGGGAAGCTTGAACGATTTGAATGCAAGTGAATTAAGGGATCAATGTCATGCTCCACGGGAATTCAAACAAATTCATCTGCTACATTCTTTGGTCCCTTGTTTTGGTATTGAAACGGAACATCAAGAAAATTCATAGAAATTTTTAAACAAGAGCTCAAAGGAGAAAATACTTATATGCACATACTTATACTCTTAAATGTGTAGCCCACCTCACTATTAAATTGATTGTAAACAGTACCATGCGAGCGTAGCGAGCGAAAATTGGCATATTAACTATTTTTACTCACAGAACATTGATCTGGATTGCGGCGATATTAAGGGGATGGTGTGCCGGTGCCACTTGCTTTCTATATATAATAAAGGGAAAGTGTCCGGTATACTACCATTAAGGTGCAAATCTAGTGCCTCAAGTTGCACAATGTATATTACCATTAAGGTGCAAATCTAGTGCCTCAAGTAGCACTATGTATACTACCATTAAGGTGCAAATCTATAGCCTCAAGTTGCACTCTTTGTTTATAACTTGCGACAGCTTGTAATATTTTTTATTATTCAGGCAATTTAGTTTACATATAAGTTGAAGACGAATTTTCGAACCGTATCGAAGAAGTGTATATTGCGACGCAAATTTCTGATTCTGAACGTCTGCCGTTGGATCCATACATACGGTCGTGTACATACTAGATAACCTAGTGCCTCAGAATAAATTGCCTCATTGTTTATTACATGCGACAATTTGAGACATTTTATTTTAAATATATTCAGGGATATTTTATTACATGTATATATTAATAACAAAAAAATGTTTGGTCCTCAAATTTTAGGCGAGGCAACTGCCTCGCCTGGCCTCAGTGTAGTTACGGCGCTGCACCGTTTTATCAACGTACTTACGGAAGTCGTAAACTTACGTTCAAATTTAAATTCAGTATAATTATTTAACAGCTGCATATTTGGAACAGCTATCGTTTGTAAGACTTCATGAACTGAATCTTGATTAGTATTACAGCTCGAATTTCCACATTTTACAGTTGTATTATAAAAAATGTAAATTTGATCGTAAGTTAAAGATTTCCGTAAATGCTTTGATAAAACAGTACCCCGGTGTTGTATTATATCACAGTGCCCCGGTGTTGTATTATATCACAGTGCCCCCGTGTTGTATTATATCACAGTGCCCCGGTGTTGTATTATATCACAGTGCCCCGGTGTTGTATTATATCACAGTGACCCGGTGTTGTATTATATCACAGTGCCCCGGTGTTGTATTATATCACAGTGCCCCGGTGTTGTATTATATCACAGTGCCCCGGTGTTGTATTATATCACAGTGCCCCGGTGTTGTATTATATCACAGTGCCCCGGTGTTGTATTATATCACAGTGCCCCGGTGTTGTAATTTATCACAGTGCCCCGGTGTTGTATTATATCACAGTGCCCGGTGTTGTATTATAGCACAGTGCCCCGGTGTTGTATTATATCACAGTGCCCCGGTGTTGCATTATATCACAGTGCCCCGGTGTTGTATTATATCACAGTGCCCCGGTGTTGTATTATATCACAGTACCCCGGTGTTGTATTATATCACAGTGCCCCGGTATTGTATTATATCACAGTGCCCCGGTGTTGTATTATATCACAGTGCCCCGGTGTTGTATTATATCACAGTGCCCCGGTGTTGTATTATATCACAGTGCCCCGGTGTTGTATTATATCACAGTGCCCCGGTGTTGTATTATATCACAGTGCCCCGGTGTTGTATTATATCACAGTGCCCCGGTGTTGTATTATATCACAGTACCCCGGTGTTGTATTATATCACAGTGCCCCGGTGTTGTATTATATCACAGTGCCCCGGTGTTGTATTATATCACAGTGCCCCGGTGTTGTATTATATTACAGTGCCCCGGTGTTGTATTATATCACAGTGCCCCGGTGTTGTATTATATTACAGTGCCCCGGTGTTGTTTTATATCACAGTGCCCCGGTGTTGTATTATATCACAGTGCCCCGGTGTTGTATTATATCACTGTTTTTTTAATATTTCAGATAGCAAGAGTGGTTCTAACCAGAATATCTCTGACATTATTACAATGTTCATCATGACCGTGATAACTGTCTACATTAGAAAGTCGATGGATCAAGTCATCTAGACCGTATATTGAGACAATAACAAAGGAGCCCATTTAGCAATTTACTAAAAAATATTCTATTATTGTTGTTATTTCTCATACGCGGTGTGGTAAATTCAATTAACAATTGCAATATACTAATAAGCATTGATTATGATATTATTATTTATATAATTATTAATAATTATAATATTGATAACAATTGTTCTTCATTGGCTACAGCAGGATAGCTTATGTTTTAAAATTGAAACAGTTGAAATGATGCGTGGACCTATAGTTTTTTTTAGATGGGTTCACTTTATGAATGTTTGTATAGCTAGTTTGCGATAGAAAAAAATCGTGTTTTTTTAATATTTCTCTGTAATTACTACACCTACAAGTATGAAAGTTTGCACGAATAAATGAAATATATCTACCTAATACACACTGAAATTTCAGCCTCATCAGAAATGAGTTAAAAAAGTTTTGTTCATAAGTTCTATGTAACATTTTTGTAGTTTTGTATGAAAAATCAAGTTAGAAGACTTGATACTTGCAACAGCCAATTTACGGTCATATGATACGCATAACGGTATATTTACGTATTCGCAACCTACTTAATTTAACACATGCGAGGCCCGTCTGTGAATGTGACGACGTACATGTTATTGCTGTTCATTGTTTACAAGCGACACACCTAAATAAACCGAATAACAAGGGCCTGCCAAGTCTTGTCTTTATAACAGCAATCTCAATCCCGCTGATCACGGATTGTAACGGTTAAATAATTGATAGTAAATCATCAATGGAATACCAGATTACCTCCCTGCGTTAAACTGTAAATACGCATGTAATTTCAATATGTAATAAAGAATAAATATCTTTTAATTGGTGACTAAAAATTATGAAATTCAAAATGAGACTAGGTAGGAAGTTATTGTAGTTCTGTGTAATTTTTTACCAAAATCTGATGAATAGATTTTTAGAAATCTTTAAAAAACACGATTTTTTCTATCGCAAACTAGCTATACCAGTGTTGGTCAGCAAATGCCAATAATGTTCAAAAGTCAAACAAACGAGCCCGAACACTATAGTTTGGTTCATACTACTTGTTAGCGTTGACTTTCTGGTGCACACCATCTTTGACTAATAAACTTTCCCTGGCACTTTCTATCAGGGTGTGTACAACGAGTTGTCTATTGTTGATGTTCTATCAGAGTATGTGTAACGAGTTGTCTATTGTTGATGTTCTATCAGAGTATGTGTAACGAGTTGTCTATTGTTGATGTTCTATCAGCGTGTGTACGAGTTGTCTATTGTTGATGTTCTATCAGCGTGTGTGCAACGAGTTGTCTATTGTTGATGTTCTATCAGGGTGTGTGTAACGAGTTGTCTATAGTTGATGTTCTATCAGCGTGTGTACAACGAGTTGTCTATTGTTGATGTTCTATTAGGGTGTGTGTAACGAGTTGTCTATTGTTGATGTTCTATCAGGGTGTTTACAACGAGTTGTCTATTGTTGATGTTCTATCAGGGTGTTTACAACGAGTTGTCTATTGTTGATGTTCTATTAGGGTGTGTGCAACGAGTTGTCTATTGTTGGTGTTCTATCAGCGTGTATACAACGAGTTGTCTATTGTTGATGTTCGATCAGCGTGGTTACAACGACTTGTCTATTGTTGATGTTCTATTAGGGTGTGTGCATCGAGTTGTCTATTGTTGATGTTCTATCAGGGTGTGTACAACGAGTTGTCTATTGTTGATGTTCGATCAGCGTGGTTACAACGACTTGTCTATTGTTGATGTTCGATCAGCGTGGTTACAACGAGTTGTCTATTGTTGATGTTCTATCAGCGTGTATACAACGAGTTGTCTATTGTTGATGTTTGATCAGCGTGGTTACAACGACTTGTCTATTGTTGATGTTCTATTAGGGTGTGTGCAACGAGTTGTCTATTGTTGATGTTCTATCAGGGTGTGTACAACGAGTTGTCTATTGTTGATGTTCTATCAGGGTGTGTACAACGAGTTGTCTATTGTTGATGTTCTATCAGCGTGTGTACAACGAGTTGTCTATTGTTTGTTGATGTTCTATCAGTGTGTGTACAACGAGTTGTCTATTGTTGATGTTCTATCAGAGTATGTGTAACGAGTTGTCTATTGTTGATGTTCTATCAGCGTGTGTACAACGAGTTGTCTATTGTTGATGTTCAATCAGGGTGTGTACAACGACTTGTCTATTGTTGATGTTCTATCAGGGGATGTGCAAGGAGTTGTCTATTGTTGATGTTCTATCAGGGTGTGTGCAGCGAGTTGTCTATTTTTGAAATTCTATCAGCGTGTTTACAACGACTTGTCTATTGTTGATGTTCTATCAGCGTGTGTGCAACGAGTTGTCCATTGTTGATGTTCTATCAACGTGTGTGCAACGAGTTGTCTATCGTTGATGTTCTATCAGCGTGTGTGCAACGAGTTGTCTATTGATAATGTTCTATAAGGGTGTGTGCAACGAGTTGTCTGCTATCAGGGTGTGTGCAATGAGTTGTCTATTGTTGATGTTCTATCAGGGTGTGTGCAACGAGTTGTCAATTATTGATGTTCTATCAGGGTGTGTGCAACGAGATGTCAATTGTTTATGTTCTATCAGCGTGTTTACCACGAGTTGTCTATTGTTGATGTTCTATCAGCGTGTGTACAACGAGTTGTCTATCGTTGATGTTCTATCAGGGTGTGTGCAACGAGTTGTCTATTGTTGAAGTTCTATCAGGGTGTGTGCAACGAGTTGTCAATTATTGATGTTCTATCAGGGTGTGTGCAACGAGATGTCAATTGTTTATGTTCTATCAGCGTGTTTACCACGAGTTGTCTATTGTTGATGTTCTATTAGGGTGTGTGCATCGAGTTGTCTATTGTTGATGTTCTATCAGGGTGTGTGCATCGAGTTGTCTATTGTTGATGTTCTATCAGGGTGTGTGCATCGAGTTGTCTATTGTTGATGTTCTATCAGGGTGTGTGTAACGAGTTGTCTATTGTTGATGTTCATCATAGTACAAAGTAGGCACGGTTTCAGGCACTGGGCACGACGGCTCGTGCTCCCCACCCCCAGTTGGCTGAGCTTTTTTTAAAACTTTGAATAAAGAATAAAAGAGTTAATGAACAGGCACACGTTATTTCATTTCTGAATGAAATGAAAGAAAATAACATTAAATTAATATTACGTTTACTCGTTTGACTAGCCTACAGAAAATGAAGTAATACTCCATATACCCACAGTAATCAAAGTTTGCAAACGGTACTTCTTACGACGAGTCAAGATCACTGCGGTATAACGTACACCGGATATTGCTAGTAAAGTGAGTAATATTATCAATTTTAAGGACATGACATGGAAACCAGGGTGAGTTTAGACGCGATATTTTCCTAATTACTGACTTCTTATGCATATCCCAATTGAGGTTTAACTTCTTCTGGCATTTTGGTAACTTTATTGAACACTATCGTATATCAAATGGTCATAGAAAGGTTAAAATGATCAAGTATTATGCTGTTACTCACTCGCAAATATTGACAGCAGTATTGTACAAGCTTCTGGAAAGGCTGTATTACCAAATTGTAGATTTTTGAACTGGCCATTTTGTTTATATTGAACTCCAAAATGTTGTGACCAAATTTCATAAATATTGTTCGAAAAACAACTAAGATACACCCCAAAACAGGTACACGGGTGTGTACAGAGTATTGCTGTTTAGTGTACAGAGTATTGCTTAATAAAATGAGTAAATAAAGTATGTAACTGGACAGTTTTATCGAATTATTACGTCTGCAAACCATTAAGGTCATGTCTTATGAGTTATATGATATACTAAGAATATTCTTAAATGGTTATGCTAAAAGAGTTCAATCCGTCAGGCAGTTGAATGCGATTAGAATGCTGAATTGTATGCATAAAGTGTTCTTGTGAGTAGTACAAATGTGATATTTAGCTTGGATATATGCAATTCTTTGAGAGCCATGCTTATGGTCAAATGGCAAATAAGGGCTTTCACATCCATATATACATACCAAGGTTTAGTTTTAATCTCTCAACTATTTCTGATGCTGCAATAAGGTTCCTTTGCTATGACTTACATTCAACGTTGCTAATTCAAACTAGTATATTGGACATTGTATTTGTTTTGTGTTTGTCTAATGCAATTGTCCAGTTATTACCCTTTACTGCATGTGAAACACAGTTACTAATAGAAGTTTCCCTTAAAATTTGCGGGGGGGGGGGCTTGGAGCTAGGATATTAAGCTTGTTACATTAATTGCTCCATGTAGTCCATGTAATCCAGTCTAAATAGGTACGGATCTGTTCAGTATAAATTATTTTTACAAAATAGCACTGATTATACCTTGTATTTATTCAATTTGAGTGACAAATAGTCACTGCCACTTATAAGCAATACTCAGTACACGATACAGCAATACTCCGTACACCAAGGAGCAACCATATAGCAATACTCTGTACACTAACACTTGTATTTATTCTCGCAATGCACCCTCATTTTGATTAGTTTCGGATACTACATTTGCAATATAATCTTTGTAACAGCAAAGACAATTCGCTCGATTCAAGTTGAGTATTTAACGAAAAATATAAACAAAAACGTCTTATTTTGACAGATCGAGCTTCCTTTCGGCATGAGTAACGATGCCAGTTTGGTCTTTTAATTACCCTTTTAAGAAATTCCAGGCAATTTACCGGTTGCACATGCTAGGAAAATTTATGGAGGAGATAGTTTTGTATTAAATGTACATTAAACACACTCAGAAAAACTAAAAATTGTCTTTCAACTTACCCTTGTCAACACTAGAATGTCGCGAAAATTGATAATATTACTCATCTTGCTAGCAATATCCGGTGTACGTTATACCGCAGTGTTGAAGACAGTGATGACACTAACGATAAAACAACGTTTCTAAAAATGGACTGATATATTTTTGTTTGGAAAATAAAATATGTACATAGGTATATTGACAGTACGAGGTTGTTTATTTAATTCCTGCCGGCTTAAATTTAGTCGATACAGAGTTGCCTCCCTTTGGAAATCAAAGAAAGCAAACTCCAGCCAACTTAAATAAGTCAGTATGCAGTTGCCTCCCTTTGGAAATTAAAAGTGAGCGACCTCCTGTCGTCTCAAAATAAGTCGCCCTTTGGAAAATCTAAGGGAAAGAACTCCTGTCAGCTTTAATTTAGTCGGTACGGAGTTGCCCCCCTTTGAACATTGAAAAACCTATGTTTGGTATGCTTTTGATATTATGATAAACTTCTTACAAAGTTGATATGCATTACTTCTGTTTAGAATCCTGTTACTCTAATATCCTTGTATCCCAATCCTTTATAATGTGTAATTGACTACCCCATGTTGTAAAAAGATGTTGAATAAAATGTTTCTCTCCAAATATCAACAGTGTTGCTAGGAAAGAATTATTTATTTATACTTGAACCAGCTGTAATGCCAAATCATAGCAACAATGCATAAAAAGAAAGTCTTACAATATATTGCATACAACAATAAATGCATACAACAATAAATTATATCAAACCATTACTCCATAGTAACACACATTGACCAAAATTTATTTATTGCACAATCACATATGTAAGTATTAAAACATATATTTGTGCATAAAACAGACATTTATTGAAGTTCACAGATGTGTAAACATCCGATCTGAAGGAACACATTGAGGAATCTGCGTCCTGAAAGAAGCCTTGTCTAAAATAACTAGCTAAGTCAATAAGGGACAATAGTTATGTTAAAGTGTTTGAAGGTGCTAATGATTGAAAACCAGTATGCCTTGATGGACTTTGAATATTTGAGATTCAAGAGCTTAACAGTTTTGCTTAACAGATGAGGATAAATGTAGTGTTTGATCCGTTGTACTAAGAGAGGATGAGGATAAATGTAGTGTTTGATCCGTTGTACTAAGAGAGGATGAGGATAAATGTAGTGTTTGATCAGTTTGTACTAAGAGAGGATGAGGATAAATGTAGTGTCTGATCAGTTTGTACTAAGAGAGGATGAGGATAAATGAAGTGTTTGATCCGTTGTACTATGAGAGGATGAGGATAAATGTAGTGTGTGATCCGTTGTACTATGAGAGGATGAGGATAAATGTAGTGTTTGATCAGTTTGTACTAAGAGAGGATGAGGATAAATGTAGTGTGTGATCCGTTTGTACTATGAGAGGATGAGGATAAATGTAGTGTTTGATCCGTTGTACTATGAGAAGATGAGGATAAATGTAGTGTGTGATCAGTTTGTACTATGAGAGGATGAGGATAAATGTAGTGTGTGATCCGTTGTACTAAGAGAGGATGAGGATAAATGTAGTGTGTGATCCGTTGTACTAAGAGAGGATGAGGATAAATGTAGTGTGTGATCAGTTTGTACTATGAGAGGATGAGGATAAATGTAGTGTGTGATCAGTTTGTACTATGAGAGGATGAGGATAAATGTAGTGTGTGATCAGTTTGTACTATGAGAGGATGAGGATAAATGTAGTGTGTGATCAGTTTGTACTATGAGAGGATGAGGATAAATGTAGTGTGTGATCCGTTGTACTAAGAGAGGATGAGGATAAATGTAGTGTTTGATCCGTTGTACTATGAGAGGATGAGGATAAATGTAGTGTGTGATCAGTTTGTACTATGAGAAGATGAGGATAAATGTAGTGTGTGATCCGTTGTACTATGAGAGGATGAGGATAAATGTAGTGTGTGATCCGTTGTACTATGAGAGGATGAGGATAAATGTAGTGTTTGATCAGTTTGTACTAAGAGAAGATGAGGATAAATGTAGTGTTTGATCAGTTTGTACTAAGAGAAGATGAGGATAAATGTAGTGTGTGGTCAGTTTGTACTATGAGAGGATGAGGATAAATGTAGTGTGTGATCAGTTTGTACTATGAGAGGATGAGGATAAATGTAGTGTGTGATCAGTTGTACTATGAGAGGATGAGCATAAATGTAGTGTGTGATCAGTTTGTACTATGAGAAGATGAGGATAAATGTAGTGTGTGATCCGTTTGTACTATGAGAGGATGAGGATAAATGTAGTGTTTGATCCGTTGTACTATGAGAGGATAAGGATAAATGTAGTGTTTGATCCGTTGTACTATGAGAAGATGAGCATAAATGTAGTGTTTGATCAGTTTGTACTAAGAGAAGATGAGGATAAATGTAGTGTTTGATCAGTTTGTACTATGAGAAGATGAGGATAAATGTAGTGTTTGATCAGTTTGTACTAAGAGAGGATGAGGATAAATGTAGTGTTTGATCAGTTTGTACTATGAGAGGATGAGGATAAATGTAGTGTTTGATCCGTTGTACTATGAGAAGATCAGGATAAATGTAGTGTGTGATCAGTTTGTACTATGAGAAGATGAGGATAAATGTAGTGTGTGATCCGTTGTACTATGAGAGGATGAGGATAAATGTAGTGTTTGATCAGTTTGTACTATGAGAAGATGAGGATAAATGTAGTGTTTGATCCGTTGTACTATGAGAGGATGAGGATAAATGTAGTGTTTGATCAGTTTGTACTAAGAGAAGATGAGGATAAATGTAGTGTTTGATCAGTTTGTACTAAGAGAAGATGAGGATAAATGTAGTGTGTGGTCAGTTTGTACTATGAGAGGATGAGGATAAATGTAGTGTGTGATCCGTTGTACTATGAGAGGATAAGGATAAATGTAGTGTGTGATCAGTTTGTACTATGAGAGGATGAGGATAAATGTAGTGTTTGATCAGTTTGTACTATGAGAAGATGAGGATAAATGTAGTGTTTGATCCGTTGTACTATGAGAGGATGAGGATAAATGTAGTGTGTGGTCAGTTTGTACTATGAGAGGATAAGGATAAATGTAGTGTGTGATCAGTTTGTACTATGAGAGGATGAGGATAAATGTAGTGTGTGATCAGTTTGTACTATGAGAGGATGAGGATAAATGTAGTGTTTGATCAGTTTGTACTAAGAGAGGATGAGGATAAATGTAGTGTGTGATCAGTTTGTACTATGAGAGGATGAGGATAAATGTAGTGTGTGATCAGTTGTACTATGAGAGGATGAGCATAAATGTAGTGTGTGATCAGTTTGTACTATGAGAAGATGAGGATAAATGTAGTGAGTGATCCGTTTGTACTATGAGAGGATGAGGATAAATGTAGTGTTTGATCCGTTGTACTATGAGAAGATGAGCATAAATGTAGTGTTTGATCAGTTTGTACTAAGAGAAGATGAGGATAAATGTAGTGTTTGATCAGTTTGTACTATGAGAGGATGAGGATAAATGAAGTGTTTGATCCGTTGTACTATGAGAGGATGAGGATAAATGTAGTGTGTGATCCGTTGTACTATGAGAAGATGAGGATAAATGTAGTGTTTGATCAGTTGTACTATGAGAGGATGAGGATAAATGAAGTGTTTGATCCGTTGTACTATGAGAGGATGAGGATAAATGTAGTGTGTGATCCGTTGTACTATGAGAAGATGAGGATAAATGTAGTGTTTGATCAGTTGTACTATGAGAAGATGAGGATAAATGTAGTGTGTGATCAGTTTGTACTATGAGAGGATGAGGATCAATGTAGTGTGTGATCAGTTTGTACTATGAGAAGATGAGGATCAATGTAGTGTGTGATCAGTTTGTACTATGAGAGGATGAGGATAAATGTAGTGTGTGATCAGTTTGTACTATGAGAGGATGAGGATAAATGTAGTGTTTGATCAGTTTGTACTAAGAGAGGATGAGGATAAATGTAGTGTGTGATCAGTTTGTACTAAGAGAGGATGAGGATAAATGTAGTGTGTGATCAGTTTGTACTATGAGAGGATGAGGATAAATGCAGTGTGTGATCAGTTTGTACTATGAGAGGATGAGGATAAATGTAGTGTGTGATCAGTTTGTACTAAAAAGGATGAGGATAAATGTAGTGTTTGATCAGTTTGTACTAAGAGAGGATAAGGATAAATGTAGTGTGTGATCAGTTTGTACTATGAGAGGATGAGGATAAATGTAGTGTGTGATCAGTTTGTACTATGAGAGGATGAGGATAAATGTAGTGTGTGATCAGTTTGTACTAAGAGAGGATAAGGATAAATGTAGTGTGTGATCAGTTTGTACTATGAGAGGATGAGGATAAATGTAGTGTTTGATCCGTTGTACTAAAAAGGATGAGGATAAATGTAGTGTTTGATCAGTTTGTACTAAGAGAGGATAAGGATAAATGTAGTGTGTGATCAGTTTGTACTATGAGAGGATGAGGATAAATGTAGTGTGTGATCAGTTTGTACTATGAGAGGATGAGGATAAATGTAGTGTGTGATCAGTTTGTACTAAGAGAGGATAAGGATAAATGTAGTGTGTGATCAGTTTGTACTATGAGAGGATGAGGATAAATGTAGTGTGTGATCAGTTTGTACTAAAAAGGATGAGGATAAATGTAGTGTGTGATCTGTTTGTACTATGAGAGGATGAGGATAAATGTAGTGTTTGATCACTTTGTACTATGAGAGGATGAGGATAAATGTAGTGTGTGATCAGTTTGTACTATGAGAAGATGAGGATAAATGTAGTGTTTGATCAGTTTGTACTAAGAGAGGATGAGGATAAATGTAGTGTTTGATCCGTTGTACTATGAGAGGATGAGGATAAATGTAGTGTGTGATCAGTTTGTACTATGAGAAGATGAGTGTAACTATGGAATAAAGGGTTAACAGTAACATCACTAAACAATGATATATGTTACATCTATGGAAGGAAGACTGCATCTATACACAAACAGAACCACTGAAATACAATCATTTATCAGTATTTATTCTAAGATTTTGAATTTTTCCATAAGGTGCTTCAAGTTTGTAAATAAAGAAATTGACGATAGCTAGTTTGCGATAGAAAAAATCGTGTTTTTCTAACATTTTTGAAAATCTATTCATCAGATTTTGGTAAAAAATCACACAGAACTACAATTACTTCCTACCTACTCTAATTCTATATTTCATAATTTTTAGTCTCCTATTAAAAGACATTTATTCTTTATTACATATTGAAATTACATGCGCATGGACAGTTGAACGCAGGAAAGTAATGTGGTATTCCATTGATGATTTACTATCAATTATTTAACCGTTGCATTCCGTGATCAACGGGATTGACATTGCTGTTATGAAGATGAGACTTTGAAGGCCCATATGATTCAGTTTATATAGGCGTGTTGCTTGTTAACAATGTACACAAAAATATGTACTTTTTCACAGATTCACAAACGGGCCTCGTGTATGTTTAATTAACTAGGTTGCAAATATGTAAATATACCGCTAGGCGTATCACATGTCACTGTAAAATAGGCTATTGCAAGTATCAAGTCTTCTTAAACTTGATATTTCATACAAAACTACAAAAATGTTACATAGAACTTATGAACAAAACTTTTTAAACTCATTTCTGGTATTAGGTAGATATATTTCATTTATTTGTGCAAAATTTCATACATGTAAGTGTTGAAATTTCAGAGAAATATGTAAAAAAAACACACAATTTTTTCTATCGCAAACTAGCTATGGCAAAAAGTGGCTGACAATCTGGGTCTATTAAACATAATACATTTAACTGGCTTAGAATGAAAGGAATAAGTACAAAATCCATATTTTGAGAAGCGAGAAAAGACCGTCAGAATTTTACTCTTTACTTATAGAAAAACAAGCTTTTACGACTTCATTCCAACAGTACTGAAAAAATGCTCATAAGAAGCGTCTTATGATGCAGATTTCAAATATGTATCAGTCTTATTAGGTCGTAAGTAGTACTTACGACCTTCTCATTCTAGGCCAGCAATTTCTCCAAGTGTAAACAAGAGTGCTAAAATGTCACAAGATATGCCCGTCTAGGTTGTGCTAGTGACAAAAAATATTTTTTTATGAATTAAAAGCCCATATTATGTCAAATGTTTTTTAAACAATCATCTTTAAACTAATTTAAACTATATATAATGTTTTGACAAATGCACCATATCAGTTGTTTCCTCTATTCATTCTCTTTTTCATTGATGGGGTCAGATTCGGCGTATAAAATTCCGAGCTCATTCCATTTTAATTGAATCAAATTAACTTGGCCTAGATATTATGCCCATAAGCGTTATCACCAAGTTTGAAGACGATCAGACGAAAACTGTTGAGTTAAGAGTACACACAAGACCAATTTCACATTTTTTGATAAATGAAGGACCATAACACAAGAAGGCCTGCACATATTTGGCCTATAATCGAACTTGGCCAAGATATTTCACCTATAAGCATTGTCAGCAAGTTTGAAGACGATCGGACGAAAACTGTTTGAGTAAGAAAAACTACTGGACGCCGCTGTTGCACGCCCGCCAGCCTGCCTGCCGGCCAAGGATGATCACATAATATGTTAACAGGCGTATAAAAAGCAAAGACTACTCAAACTGTGAGAAGACCACAAGCAGCCAATAAAGTCATGTTGGTAATACATTCAGAATCAAAGCAAATACTAATACACAGTAGGTAATAAACTAATAATACAGTATTAACATATGAAGCACATTACATGGACTAGGTCTAACAGGGTATCATGAATGTAACTTTACTTTTGAAACAAGACATTTTTAAAAACATTCTTAACCCCATCATCTGATACCCACAGTACATAACTACATTAAGTAGGATAGCATGCAGTATAACGTAATGCATCGAACATGGGTTCTGACGATGGCATCTTTACCCTAATACTGGCATCCAAATAGTCAGTTATATTTAATGTCACTTTGACCTACTGATCTCTACCTGACAGCAGATGTATGCAAAGCAATCTGAGGCAATGTGTTTAATTCATTTCCAGTCTGTTTCAAAATACTGAAAGGGCAAAGCTTTCTGATTGTCTAAAAATTAATATCTAAAGGTTCCAATCAATCAATCAATCAATCAATCAATCAATCAATCAATCAATCAACATTAATGTTTATAATGGTTTCATGAGATATACATATATTCAAAATACAACAATTTATCAATAGAAACATCAGAGTTACAATACCAATAATAATATATTATAAAATAATAATCACTAGTATCGACAATTTGTCAAAATATCTCAATTATAAGTCCACTCAATCCAATAAGCAAACATATTGATAGATAAATAATAGCACTTTTGTAATTAATAATTGTGTCAACTATCAAAACATAACAACATTAATGCACAAAATGAGGCATTTTAAATCAGACAGTCATCTACTCGTACATATGAGTGGTTATCCGGGAAAATCTTGATATGGCATTAGAAAGACTTGAGTCTTTTGAACAGCTTCTAAAAATGTGAGCAAAAAGCTATTTAAAACTAAGACCACTCCCATCTAGTTTTTGAGTGACAAGAGTTCCTGGAGAATGGCTCATATTAACTCAGAGCGTTTAAAAACTGACATGCTTCATTCCAGGTAATATAAGCTTCATAGATACTTCTAAATATTCAAATGATTGCTTATAAAATTCTTGAAAGGGAGACAATCCAATTAAATGAATGGGTATTAAATGATACTGTGTAAGGGAGGTAATTGTTGATATTTGTCCCAAAAAGCTGCACAAGAGAAATGTACACACTCTAATTAAAACATATAGTATAGAGTATTGTTGGCTTAGCCAGTTACCTGATACTATTTGGTTAGAAACACAATATTAATGGTATTAAATTAAGCTTTTATACTGTTGATCGCTAACCAAACGCTACACATTGTTGTCAGCCCGCTTATCTCAGTCAATAGAGCAGGAGACTTCTGATCTCGGGCTTGTCGGTTCGGGCTTGTCGGTTCGAATCCCAGAGCTGACCAACTAAATTTACTTATGGTCTTTCCAATGACAGTTTAAACTCAGAGGTCCCATAAATGATCAAAATGTACGTAGGATGGGACAGTTTCACAAATTAAAGCTATTTATTAGGTAGTGAATCACAGCTTCTGTTTGTCTCCCAACGTCGAACAAATAACGGAGATCTGGGTACAAGTTTGGTTAAAACTTTACATGAACTGAGTTTACGTGATGGATTGTCCAGCTCTTCCAGTGATGGAAATCTCCTACTTAACCTCTCAAATACTGTGTTAGCACTTCTTGAGATCTTTCGATTTCTTTTCTTTTTAGAAACATTTTCCATGGAGTCCATTTGGTCAAGGTGTATATCACTCTTTGCTATTTGATTATTTACTTTAAGTATCGGTTGAAGGGGCATTTTGTTAAGGATGTGCTCTTGTGAATTAAAGTCTTTATTTCTAGGGCTATCGGTAAACACATTGTCCAAGTCTGACTTTACTGAAGGGGAATTACTATTATTTTCATGAGACAAATTTAATGAGAGAGTTGCCTCCCTTTCTGGAGGTGTACTGGATATAGACTGTTGTCTCTGGAATGGCGGTTTATTTGGGAGACAGAGAGTGTTGCCATGGTAACTTTCAACCTCCGCCTCATCCACACTGTCAATCTTGGTCAAAGAGGTGTGACCAAATTTCATAGAAATGTTTTCATTAGAGGAGAGAGATCGGCCGTTAGAACTACACCCAGAACTACTACGGTGTGCTCGTAGTAACGGTGATAGTTGCAGTTTGTCTCGATCAATTGTATGCATGTCACTCAAACTTTTACAAACACCAATGGATTTGACAATTTTTAAATCTTCAAAACCACTAAAACTCCTATCCCTCTTGATTGAGTCGCCATCTCTTCGAACAGAAATGATTTTTCCATTTTTTGTGATAATGACTGATCCGTCTTTGCGTATGATTGAACTTCCTTTCGCAGTTTTTGATGTGGCTCGACGTAATAAGGTATGACTGGGACTAGTTGATGAAACAGTTCGAGATAGATGAAGACTATTGATGCTCGTACCATCGAACGATTGTCGGTTACTCCAACGTGATGAACGAAATGACGTATGAAGCATGGCTGACAGCCGACGTATTATACTCGGTGAATCTGAGTCACGTATTGTTTCTGAAATTATAGGAAATAATAACATTTAGGATTTTTTTTCATTAACATCCCTTGAGATTGAGCAAATAATAATAATTTATTCAACTCTAAAAAAACCTTTCTCTGCATTTTTAGGCATTTTTTTTATTAAGCTCCAACCAAGAACCTTCATTATTTGATCTTAACCAGAAAATTAAATCCCTATGAATATTAATTTATATAGTATATAACTTAGAGGATAAGTTATTCTTGAAATTACTTCCCCAGGAAATGGTCATTTTCACAAAACCCCATTGAAATTAAATGATTTTACAATAGCTATATTTAATGCCAGGAAGATACTGTATAAACACTGAAAGAAACCCCTTGTCGGATTCAACCTGAACATTTTACATTTTTCTGGCTTCATTTTTTGAAAAATAAACTATTGAAACTAAGACATCAAGAAGTGACTTTTTGAACACCATGTATAAAAATAATTTATGAGCCAGATGAGGCCGGGATAAGGATTTGTATGAAAATACAATAATAACTCAGTATTCAATAAATGTCAAGCAGACAGGTCCACATTTGCAGATTGTTAAAATCTCTTTATTTATAGGAATAAGAAGGCTCTCAGCTTTTTTTTTTGAAATTTATGGAAAACAAAACTTCAGGAAAAAATGCCACAGTGACTTTTATGCAGATTTTAACAATGAATAAAATTGTAAAGGTAACTTATAATCTGCAAAAAATTAATATCCCTAAATATTTTTTTTATATCCTAAAGATAAATTATTATTTGTTAATTGAGTTATAAAGTTAGTATTTTACTTTAAACAGATGCTAACAACATGCACCTACTGTGTTAATATTAGTTCAAGTATATTAAGGGAAGGGAATTCTTAAATTACAAGAAAATAATTTTCTGGTAATTTTTACATACATGCTTCAATAGCTGTATAATTACATGTATTATATACATTACCATCATGCAAACTTTTTACCTGTAATTTGAAGTTACAAAATGCACTTGTACCTATTTAGATGCAATCTGTTAAGTACTTATATCTGCCAACAGTGGCATTTAAGCCTTGATTACTATAATAGTCAGGGAATACAAATATCACATGATTTTCCTTGTATACATGTCAGTAAAAAAAGTAGATATGTGTAGTATAACATCCATCCTGGAGTCTATTTCGCCATAGAAAGATGCATATTTGCTTTCTTAGTGTCATATGATATAAAGAACCTATCACTCATGGTCCATTGATAAATTAATAGCAAACTAGTTTAGGAAATATTATTAAGCTCACCAGAGGCTCATTCAATAAAATTTTTAGAACTTGTTTTATATAAATTTATATCAATAGACAACTTGTGATAGATCCCCTATACATACACTGGTACCAGTAATACTAATACCAGTAATAGTCACAACCACTGTTAATGATACATAAATCAACAATCAATTGTTAACAAACACTATGAAAAGGTAATATTTCCAATCACAGTATAATTGTAACACATGAATGGTATGTGCTTGCAATGTGACCTCATGATAGTTATTTGAACTAGTTAATACAAAATGTAGCCTATACTATTGACTCAATAAGTTAACAAAGTTTATGTGATGGACAAGCTTATGTTTAAAACCGTTATCAATTAACTTTGAAAGGACTATACATCCTTACAGTACAATAATAGAAACCTATTTTTGTACTGCTCATGAATAAAGAGAACCAATGAGGTTACTAAATAACTTAATAAGGCTGCATGAAGTCATTTTAAACTTATATATATGTGACAATAAAATGATATAAGTTTAAGTTAACATGACCATATTGCTGGCTTAGAATGAGAATGTCGTAACCGCAAAATCAATATTTTGTTAAAACAAGAAAAACTGTCTGACAATCACTCTTAACATATGCCTTACGTTCATTAACGAAAACGTTCGCCGCGAGAATTAGTTCGCGAACTACTTATTGAACGATTATAATCGTTCGCCACAAACAATTTCAAGATGGCGGAGATAGACGATTTAATGGGCTTACTTGTTCTATTAGATTTTCAGCCGTAGATTGAAAATTAGGAACTCAGTAATACTTCTTTTGTGTTCTTTTTATTCAGCTTTGGTATCCACACTGTATCACAAATGCAAAACACATACAATCTACAATTAATGTTTAAATTGCTAAGATTATAATAAATTAAATCAAATATTTATCTATCCGCCATCTTTGTTTGCTTGGCGACGCTTGGCGAGCTATGTGTAAAGGTCGTTCGCGATTGGCTAACATGTTCATGTTCGTAACTTATCGTTCATTAATGCGAACTCACGTATTGTTCGCGAACGTTGGCGAGCGTTTTCGTTAATGAACACACGGATGGTAAAACAAGCTTTTTCAACTTCAGTTTGGTCAACTTGACAAGGTCCAATTTTCATGAAAATCGCCTTATGATGTAGACTTCAAATATGCATTAGTCGTATATGCCACTTAGGACCTTCTTATTCTAAGCCAGTGATATATTCACCATTTATAGTAAAGTAACAATGCACTTTTTATGCACCCAGGATTTTATTAATACCTCCAAAAAAAACACACCAAAAGTTGATGTTGTATTACTTATTGAGGCTTTTTTCACCAGTAATTTCAAGGTTACATATTATATTGACTGTGAGAATTCACATGTATGATTCAAGATGTTCTATCTTCCATCTTCCCAGTATGGTTAATTGCCTATACCTAAAACATTATAAATTCTGTTATCCCTACATGCATGCCCATACACTACATTATAGTGCCATAGTATTGACATCCTGCCACATTTATTTCACAGTTGTATGGTTTGTTGTATGTTAAAACTAAATCCTTATCTTCCTTAATTCATGACAGAATAAGTAAATTACTCAATAAAATAATTATTTTGAAAATTTTATAAAAACAATTCATGCTATCAAATACTTAGTAATGATTAATTTTAACAGTGCAAAATATTTTTCTGGCAGAATATATTAAGATGGAATTTTATTAATGAAATAAAATGGAAGTAATGTTCCCTTGGCGCAAAAATGTTGTATCTCTCTCTATAAATAGTTTAAAGTGAGATACAACAGTGTTGCACCATTTAGAATGTCAGGAATGTCACTATAGGGTATGGTAGTTCAGGGAAACAGAAAACATTTACATGCAGTTAGTTTTGTTGCCAACCAAATGAACTAGAAAATCTTATTACATACAGGGTAAAATCGGTTGGAATTTAAAACTGGACCTCCGATCTGAAAATATGGTTGAACAATGAAATTGCTGCAGGTAGACAGAGTATATTACATTATATATATACATGAACAAGGAAATTAATATCTGAAATTAATAATTATCTGAAAAGAAATAACATACAAGATCATGCCCTTAGCTATGCTGAGGCACACATACCATGGTGAACATTTGTGAATTATCACCAAAAAGAATCATGTTACCATTGATGGAATTTAGATTATAGTGCGTTAGCGACTAAGCTGGACCCCCATAAACCTTGAATATCTTAAAAAGTATAATGCTGATGAGAACAAAAATTGGTATATCTTCGTAAAACACCCTTACCAACTCTCATAAAATAAAACAGAATTTTCAGTCCGCAGAAAAGTGTACTTTGCATAGACGCCTTATGCAAAATTTTAAGTCTAAAACAGGGGAAATACGTATGGGTGATAGAAGTGACCGGAACAGCAAAGATCAACAATTTGGTCCAGTATTACTGTACATTAAGTCACACACCAGTGACTGTTGAAAATATATAATGAGGCCCATACATGAACGTTTATCTTAGCCTGTACAACTGGAGCAACTTTGTACAAATATTTGCAATTAAAACATCGTATATCATGTTTGTAAAAATGATCATTACAATCAGAAGATGGGCCTCAACTGTATACACATTGACGACCAGACAAATTTTGGTCGAAGTTATACAATTATCCCGTTATAGTTGTTACACAATACAATAGCATTATTCTAACTAGCTGATCGTAATAGCTTATTTTACTCCCTTGCTATTTGTTGATAAAAATACCAAAAATAATACATTATAGCCAATGGGGAAAACATTAATTAGATAGTAAAAAAATCTGCAATTTAAACACAGAGTTGGTAAAGGTAATTTAATGAACTATGCCAAATTTCAATAAAATTGCATAATTATTTTTAAAGATATTTAAGGTTTATGGGGGTCCAGCTCAGTCGCTAACGCACTATAAAGACATTGAATATAATTTATATGACATACGTTTTATAGGTCTTAATGTAGGATGTGTAACATTTTAGTGATTAGCAGTAAATCAAATATGGAAAATTGAAACCAATTTAACCTTGCAATCAAATCGCATCAAATTAAGTATAAACTAATTGTCCCAGTACTATATCTTTTTGGTCTAGCAAATAACAAGAGGCCACTGAGGGGCCAGTAACGCTCACCTAAGTCATGTGGGGAAATTTCAATTTTTAGCTCTGGTGGCCATCTTGTTTAGCAAACCGGAACTATTTCAGCTATTTTGGTTACAGGTCACCCAAAGATCATTCCTGTAAAGTTTTATCAAAATCCATCAAGCAGTTCAGGAAAAGAAGCCGATTTAAGAATATTTCTATTTTTAGCTCTGGTGGCCATCTTCTTTAATGGTCCGGAACAATTTTAGCTAAATTGGTTAACGGTCGACCAAAGATCAATGTGTAAAGTTTTATCAAAACCCGTTCAGCGGTTAACAAAGCCGTTTAAAGGATAATTCTATTTTTAGTTCTGGCAGTCATCTTGTGGAATGATTTTAGCTATGTTGGTTAAGGGTCAATCAAAGATCATTCCTGAAAAGTTTTATCAAAATTGACCAAGTGGTAAAAGAGAAGAAGTTGTTTAAAGATTTTTTCTATTTTTAGCTCTGGTAGCCATCTTGTTTATCTCAGCGAAACAATTTTAGCTATTATGAATAAGTGTCACCCAAGGATCATTCCTGTAAAGTTTTATTAAAATCCATCAAACGGTTAAAAAGCCATTTAAAGGAAATTTCTATTTTTTAGCTCTGGCGGCCATTTTGGTTGAAATTGGCCAAGCATGCAGTTTAGGAGGAGATGTCGTTTGAAGAAATTGTTGATGACGGACGACGGACAACTCAGTATGACAAAAGCTCACCTTGAGTACATTCGTGCACAGGTGAGCTAAAAACTGTAAACAATATATACACAGTTCCATAATTATAAATTTCAAACTAAATTGGATAAGTATTAGCTTAAATTAAACAAACAACTTTACCTGTACTTTCTGGGCATATGTATTATACTACCAGAAATGCAAGTACAACAAACAAAATTAGTGTTATTACTTCAAAGTTTCACTCAATACAACTTCTCTTTAGCAACCACCTTCTAATAGTTCTGCCTGTTGTCAAGTGATGATTGCCTACCATAGAGGAAAAAATCAATATTCAGTTTTAATCGTTTCGGAAATTACTAAGAATTATCAATTATATTCATTGAGGTTAATAGTAGTTTAGAAGATGGTTGTAATGGAGAGGTTGTATATCAGGGCTCAGTCAATATTATGGTAACTATGGATATTTATGTAGTACCATATTTTGGCACCAAGCTATCTGTTAAGTTATATGATGAGTATGGAGACTGGAGGGAGACTGGAGGGAGACAACTTCAAACAAGAGTGTTCTGAGGTCAAACTCAGATACATGGGTGCCTCTATATGTATATGGCTTTATATATATGAGCCGTTCTCCAGGAAAACCGGGCTAAGTGACAAAATTGTGAAAATATTGATGAATATATGGTTAGAAGGAAGAGACACTTGTGAACAGATTCTGAAAAAAATTTGAACAAATTATTCCATACACTGACAAAGTTATAGGCTTTTTTAAACGCCTACTTTTTGAGTGACGTCGCGAACGTCATTATCTAAGTACTAGACGTAACGTCAACTGGCATTTCAAAGATCCAGTATCTGCTAAATTTTTGACGTAAACTTTTTAAATTGTGGCACATTAAAAAATCATATTCTTATTGCAATAAAATGTGTCCAATTTGTGAGTGTTTGCTTACACAGAAACATTGCACGTGTTTTTTAGCCACTTAACCCTTGTTTTCCTTGATATGAGTTCTTTGTAGAAAACGATCACCATAGCAACGACAGAAGTTATTTTAACACGGTTATAAAGATAACTTGAAGCTAATGGATATTACTATACTATCCAATTACTTAAATATGAAATAAAAGAACACAAGTTTTTTCTCATTTTAGACATTTTTCTAAATCTTATTGCATAATAACAATACAATGTCATTAAGCCCAGTTTTCCTGGAGAACGGCTCATATGTATATATGGATAGATTGAAAAACTGGCTTTCAACAACAAGTCAATTACACATTAGTTATTACTAATATGATAATGGTGACTACCTGCATGAAATGTACCACAATGTCTAGCAATAGTTTCATGAACAAGGGCCACTAACTGATCCAAGGCAATGAATCCAAGAGATCCAGTCATCACACGGCCGCCAACCAACCTCAGCCATGTCACTTTGTGTGACTATACCAAAGTGAAACACTGATTGTCCAACCAATCAGTTATGTGCTTCCATGTAATAGGCCCACATGGAAGATTGGGAAACCAAATGTGTAGCCTCGTTAAATAAAGTTTTTACTTTACTTACTTATTTTAGCCAAAAAATAATACGGTTGGCTGGTAATCAAACAACTACTGGATTGGATTTTAGACCCAGGTATAAATTGTTCAGCTATTATATAGTCAACAATCACAACAAACAAAATACAATATTAGTTACTATTATAATATTAATAAAATATTAGACTAAGAGAACTATTCTAAATCTTATCTTATATAAATAGTTATATAACAATCTCTATTTGTCAATTATTCACAAAACATGGTTTTCATTGGCTGTCTGCTTCAACATACTTTGTTTGCAGTGCAATGTCAGGCCTCGCAAAAGGTTTTTATGCTAAATATACGGTACGGTAACTCCTACCATAGCCGGTCCAAAGCCCAGGTTGAGCAAGGAGGAGGGTTGAGCGTAGGGCAAGCTCCCCTACCCCGTAAAAAGTACTTGCTACAGAAACCGACACTGAACAAGGGTATGATAAGGCTACGGTATTGATCCCGGCGAGAGCTTATGATGCTGAACAAGGGTATGATAAGGCTACGGTATTGACCCCAGCGAGAGCTTATGACACTAAACAAGGGTATGATAAGTCTACGGTACTGATCCCGGTGAGAGCTTATGATGCTGAACAAGGGTATGATAAGGCAACGGTATTGATCCCGGCGAGAGCTTATGATGCTGAACAAGGGTAAGATAAGGCTATGGTATTGACTCCAGCGAGAGCATATGACACTGAACAAGGGTATGATAAGGCTAAAGTATTGATCCCGGCGAGAGCTTATGATGCTGAACAAGGGTATGATAAGGCAACGGTATTGACTCTGGCGAGAGCTTTAATAATGATGCTGAATTAGGGTATGATAAGGTTACGGTATTGACCCCAGCGAGAGCTTATGAAGCTGAACAAGGGTACAATAAGGCTACGATATTGATCCCTGCGAGAGTTTATGAAGCTGAACAAGGGAATGATAAGGCTACGATATTGATCCCGGCGAGAGTTTATGAAGCTGAACAAGGGTATGATAAGGCTACGGTATTGACTCCGGCGAGAGCTTATGATGCTGGAGAAGGGTATGATAAGTCTATGGTATTGACTCCGGCGAGAGCTTATGATGCTGAACAAGGGTACGATAAGGCTACGGTATTGATCCCAGCGAGAGCTTATGATGCTGAACAAGGGTACGATAAGGCTACGGTATCTATCCCGGTGAGAGCTTATGACGCTGAACAAGGGTATGATAAGGCAACGGTATTGATCCCGGCAAAAGCTTATGAAGCTGACTAAGGGTACGATAAGGCTAAGGTATTGATCCCGGCGAGAGCTTATGATGCTGAACAAGGGTACGATAAGGCTACAGTATCTATCCCGGTGAGAGCTTATGACGCTGAACAAGGGTATGATAAGGCAACGGTATTGATCCCGGTGAGAGTTTATGAAGCTGAACAAGGTTACGATAAGGCTACGGTATTGACCCCGGCAAGAGCTTATGATGCTGAACAAGGGTATGATAAGGCTACGGTATTGATCACGGCGAGAGCTTATGATGCTGAACAAGGGTACAATAAGTCTACGGTATTGATCCCGGCCAGACTTTATGACGCTGAACAAGGGTACGATGAGTCTATGGTACTGATCCGGTGAGAGCTTATGACGCTGAACAAGGGTATGATAAGGCTACGGTACTGATCCAGGCGAAAGCTTATGACGCTGAACAAGGGTACGATAAGGCTACGGTACTGATCCAGGCGAAAGCTTATGACGCTGAACAAGGGTACGATAAGGCTACGGTACTGATCCAGGCGAAACCTTATGACGCTGAACAAGGGTACGATAAGGCTACGGTATTGACACCAGCGAGAGCTTTAATAATGATGCTGAACAAGGGTACGATAAGGCTACGGTACTGATCCAGGCGAGAGCTTATGACGCTGAACAAGGGTATGATAAGGCTACGGTACTGATCCAGGCGAAACCTTATGACGCTGAACAAGGGTACGATAAGGCTACGGTATTGACCATGGCAAAAGCTTATGACGCTGAGCAATCTGCAGACCAACTTACTCTTGCCATAGAATGTTATACGGATTGCAACTTGGATTGTGAGAACACTATAATGAAGCTGGACGGACTGCACAGGTAGCTAGTGAAATGGAAAAGTACCATCTGGATATTCTCGGGATCACTGTGATAGACAGGTTCAGGAAGACGTTTACTCTGCATTGCTTCTCGTCAGACACTTTTGATAAATTAAATGTCCATCATGCCAAAGCAAAGAGCAATACTTCCCTTTGGCATAACAAGGTTGTATCTCACTAGGTTGCTAACAAAGGTACAATTTATCCTGATGATGTTAATTAAGTAATGCACATGGGGAGTTGTTTCATGTAAATCTATACACTTGTAGGTGAAAATGCTCAAATCTATGAAGTTTCATTGAAATCCATTTAGGACTGTAAAACTTTCTGTAACAAATATATTATATTCATACCGGTATGCTGGGTATACAAACATGCCATGCAAAGACTTGGGACAATAATTTCAAAAACCACTCCATACACAGCAGATCTATACTGAGATCTATACATAACTTACTAACCCTCTGTAGGAATACAGGTAAGCAGAGAGAAGGCAAGTTCAGACAGCGGAAGGCCGATGACTCCTTGGTATGCCAACATTATTGATGTGCGGTATGGAACAGTGAGCACCTTTAGCAGAAAGATGATGTAGATGTATACCTATAGAAAGTCATCAACACATTATTATATACATATAGTCAATAAATAATACTCCCAATAGAAATTCATCAACAAATTATTATATACATATAGTCAATAAGTAATACTCCCTATAGAAAGTCATCAACACATTATTATATACATATAGTCAATAAGTAATACTCCCTAGAGAAAGTCACCAACACATTATTATATACATATAGTCAATAAGTAATACTCCCTAGAGAAAGTCATCAACACATTATTATATACATATAGTCAATAAGTAATACTCCCTATAGAAAGTCATCAACACATTATTATATACATATAGTCAATAAGTAATACTCCCAATAGAAAGTCATCAACACATTATTATATACATATAGTCAATAAGTAATACTCCCTATAGAAAGTCATCAACACATTATTATATACATATAGTCAATAAGTAATACTTCCTATAGAAAGTCATCAACACATTATTATATACATATAGTCAATAAGTAATACTTCCTATAGAAAGTCATCAACACATTATTATATACATATAGTCAATAAGTAATACTCCCTATAGAAATTCATCAACAAATTATTATATACATATAGTCAATGAGTAATACTCCCTAGAGAAATTCATCAACAAATTATTATATACATATAGTCAATGAGTAATACTCCCTAGAGAAAGTCATCAACACATTATTATATACATATAGTCAATAAGTAATACTCCCTAGAGAAAGTCATCAACACATTATTATATACATATAGTCAATAAGTAATACTCCCTAGAGAAAGTCATCAACAAATTATTATATACATATAGTCAATAAGTAATACTCCCTAGAGAAAGTCATCAACAAATTATTATATACATATAGTCAATAAGTAATACTCCCTAGAGAAAGTCACCAACACATTATTATATACATATAGTCAATAAGTAATACTCCCTATAGAAAGTCATCAACACATTATTATATACATATAGTCAATAAGTAATACTCCCTATAGAAAGTCATCAACACATTATTATATACATATAGTCAATAAGTAATACTCCCAATAGAAAGTCATCAACACATTATTATATACATATAGTCAATAAGTAATACTCCCTATAGAAAGTCATCAACACATTATTATATACATATAGTCAATAAGTAATACTTCCTATAGAAAGTCATCAACACATTATTATATACATATAGTCAATAAGTAATACTTCCTATAGAAAGTCATCAACACATTATTATATACATATAGTCAATAAGTAATACTCCCTATAGAAAGTCATGAACAAATTATTATATACATATAGTCAATAAGTAATACTCCCTAGAGAAATTCATCAACAAATTATTATATACATATAGTCAATGAGTAATACTCCCTAGAGAAAGTCATCAACACATTATTATATACATATAGTCAATGAGTAATACTCCCTAGAGAAAGTCATCAACACATTATTATATACATATAGTCAATAAGTAATACTTCCTATAGAAAGTCATCAACACATTATTATATACATATAGTCAATAAGTAATACTCCCTAGAGAAAGTCATCAACACATTATTATATACATATAGTCAATAAGTAATACTCCCTAGAGAAAGTCATCAACACATTATTATATACATATAGTCAATAAGTAATACTTCCTATAGAAAGTCATCAACACATTATTATATACATATACACTGTAGTCAATAAGTAATACTCCCTATAGAAAGTCATCAACACATTATTATATACATATAGTCAATAAGTAATACTCCCTATAGAAAGTCATCAACACATTATTATATACATATAGTCAATAAGTAATACTCCCTATAGAAAGTCATCAACACATTATTATATACATATAGTCAATAAGTAATACTTCCTATAGAAAGTCATCAACACATTATTATATACATATACACTGTAGTCAATAAGTAATACTTCCTATAGAAAGTCATCAACAAATTATTATATACATATAGTCAATAAGTAATACTCCCTATAGAAAGTCATCAACACATTATTATATACATATAGTCAATAAGTAATACTCCCTATAGAAAGTCATCAACACATTATTATATACATATAGTCAATAAGTAATACTCCCTAGAGAAAGTCATCAACACATTATTATATACATATAGTCAATAAGTAATACTCCCTAGAGAAAGTCATCAACACATTATTATATACATATAGTCAATAAGTAATACTCCCTATAGAAAGTCATCAACACATTATTATATACATATACATATAGTCAATAAGTAATACTCCCTATAGAAAGTCATCAACACATTATTATATACATATAGTCAATAAGTAATACTCCCTATAGAAAGTCATCAACACATTATTATATACATATAGTCAATAAGTAATACTCCCTAGAGAAAGTCATCAACAAATTATTATATACATATAGTCAATAAGTAATACTCCCTATAGAAAGTCATCAACAAATTATTATATACATATAGTCAATTCAATATGTTATACTAATGAGGGAACTATCCCATTTGAAAGAACAGCAGGGACTGGTTCACTCAGTTAAACCCTGTTATAAAACCTAGATAAACAGAGTTCACCTTACAGACAAGCTTATGTTTATAACCATTTTCATTTAACGTTGAACAGACTGTAGAATATGTCGCCTCTAAGCTGTGACAATCAATTTACTGTATAATGACTACTGCTAAAATGCAGTCATCTAAGCTCAATACCCAGTTTCAATCTACATGTATAGCATTAATTGTGTTCAAACTCCATAATTAAATATTAAATAATAACTTGCACAATTTTATTCACATCACAAACATGTTTGCTAAACCTTCCTTCATCACAATACAAGTACAGTACATTACCTCTCTAGACCAACATACTTACTTATAATCTCATATTTTGAAGGTGTAAAAGAAAGGTTGTTGCTCTACAAAGGTTACATTTATAGTTAAATATTGTGTTTGAAGATGTTGTTATAAAGGAGTTGTTGCTCTACAGAGGGTTGCCCCGGAAGGTTGAACTGTATACATAAAGTGATGTCATTATTTGTCACAGAAAAGAGAATATATATTTATCCCTTTATATGTTTCCAAACTAAAATAGTCTGATCAAAAATTAAAATAATTATGTATCACAAAAATTACATCACATTTTGCATTATTTCGCAGTAATATACTCATTGCTTTGTAATACCAAAATAAACAAAGGACAATCTGTTTCTGGATACTAAATCATTTATACACTCAGCAAAATTTCTAATTGGTGACTTGTTAAACTTACATATTTTTGTCCATAACAATTAGGAAATATGTTTAGTGTACTAAACTCATTCGACCTTATGTTCTTAATCAAATTCAGTTTGTGTTTCATATAGCCCTGTAACCTGTTTAGTTACGGCCAATTGTGTATGAAACAGCGTTTTAAGTTTAGTGCAAAACCTGTCAGAGGAAATGTGATAAACTGTAAAAATATAACCCAATTTGTGATCGCCCAAACAGAAAAACAAAGAATATTGCTAAAATAATTGGGCGCTAAAAAGATATAAAGCTTTGAAGTTGAAAATTCTGAAATTACCTCCCTTTTAATTGAAAATAGAACAACATTAAATCCTTAAAATAATGATACCCACAAGTGATAGATAAGTCAAATTTTTTACAGTCTTTCTTGCATTCGTTATCTTCTTTGTGCTTCAATTATGGCAAGTTATCAGTGCGTTTCAACTTTAGAGGCGACATTGATTTCCTATGGTGAATTACTCGTAATTGTCAGAAATCCAGATAAATCTTAAAAGTCAATGTTGTTCATTTCATTCCACCGCCTCAACCATACAACCTTTTCTGTTTCTGAGGGTTTGTTGTTTAGTATCTCCAATAATTGAGCGTGAGAATTGCAGAATCTGCATCAAATTATCATATCTATGTTGTTTACACATTTCTTTTATATTTTCTATTGACAGAATATATTTTGAATAATCATTGACTGAAATTTTGTCAATATCTCAGGTGACCAATTAGAAATTCGTTCAGTGTATATATATATATATGGATCACAAGACATAATATTAAATTATTTATGTCTACTTAAAGTGTCACACAGACAGACCTGGTATTCTTTAACAACAGGGCAAAATATACATAACATGGTTATCTAGTATGGTGTATTGGATTAGCTGTCCTTCAACAAGAGACAATACTTCTAGTATTCCCAAGTTTGACTGATTACTTTTGAGAAATGGACTACCACGAAAAACACCCATGCAGACGCCAACGCAGACAACCTTGTCATGACAGTAGCTCTTCTTTCATTTGAAAAGTCGAGCAAGAAGAAATGAAAATTCATCAAAATAGTAAATGATACTACAATAGTACTGTCCGGGAATCTCTGATGTGAGATCACTGTACAGTCCAACCTGCCTTAAGCAGCCAGCCAAGGGATGCAGCCAATTTGGCTGCTTAAGCCAGGTGACCACTTAACGGAGGGGCTGAATACTGGGCAAGGGGGTCGGTTTCGAGCATACATTGTACTTATTTAATGAGACAGGACCTGGTGTATCATAATGGGTTGTTATACATAAATGGTAATTTTAAGTATGCCTCTTGTTGTAAAGGGTTGCACTGGCCTATCTGCCCTGCCCTGTCTGCCCTGAATTAGCAGACACTTACCTCTCTGGATTAGTAACACCGCTAAAAAACGATGAAATCTACTTGGTTGTCTTTGACATTTTATTGACGCTAAACGACGTCATGCAGAAGGCATGATTGATAGATGTTGACAGTCAGAAATATTTGAAGAAAATAAAATAAAAAACACTTCTGAATGCATAATTGCTCGTATGACAAACTTTGAGCTATAAAAAACAATTGTCTAAAGCGTGCAAACCGTCAAAACGAAATTGAAAGGAGCGATGATAAACACAAAATTTTTCTCGTAATACGGTAATTACACGTAAATACCTTTTAATTGGTACAGATCTATAGCCTTAATTGTGTCGATCGACTTTGATGAAATATACCCATCAGAGGTGCTAATCGTTCGTTTTATTGCTCTTTGAGCGTTAATGGTCACAAAATTCACAACACCGTTGTTTACAGTTTACTGATTCCCAGTCGTATATTTCGCTATGCGGTAAACAATGCATAATGGACATAGAAACTGGGTAACAGCGCACTGGTTCCTTTAAGAACCCGGATGTATCGTTGTATACACACAGCGTGTGACGCGCGGAACCAGTAAGCAGAGCAATTATCGGATTAGCGGCGGTATGTGAACATCGCATCATCGCCCTTTGAATAAACAACTTTGATTGGCTACCGCGTGTATCGAGCCATTCTCGTTCTCGTTCGCGGTCACGTGTAAACTGATGATTGTTTTCTTTGACACGGGTTTGAAATCAAGCTATATAGATGGCCGCCGGATCGGCGCCTGGCCGCCGGACCGGCGCCTGGCCGCCTAATAGGGGCCATATTGAGTATTTGGGAAGCACTTTTGGTGACCGCTGACCGCGGACAGCAGGTGACCGCTAAATCAACGTGTAAAATAGAACAAATTTCGTTGGGGGCGTCAGAAACTGACCGTTTACACCAGGTGACCGCCGATTAAAGGTGACCGTTAAGGCAGGTTGGACTGTATACCACAATAGTACTGTCCGGGAATCTCTGATGTGAGATGACTCTATACCACAATAGTACTGTCCGGGAATCTCTGATGTGAGATGACTCTATACCACAATAGTACTGTCCGGGAATCTCTGATGTGAGATGACTCTATACCACAATAGTACTGTCCGGGAATCTCTGATGTGAGATGACTCTATACAATGGTCCAATCTCTGATGTGAGATCACTGTATACAATGGTCCAATCTCTGATGTGAGATGACTGTATACAATGGTCCAATCTCTGATGTGAGATCACTGTATACAATGGTCCAATCTCTGATGTGAGATCACTGTATACAATGGTCCAATCTCTGATGTGAGATGACTCTATACAATGGTCCAATCTCTGATGTGAGATCACTGTATACAATGGTCCAATCTCTGATGTGAGATGACTGTATACAATGGTCCAATCTCTGATGTGAGATCACTGTATACAATGGTCCAATCTCTGATGTGAGATCACTGTATACAATGGTCCAATCTCTGATGTGAGATCACTGTATACAATGGTCCAATCTCTGATGTGAGATCACTGTATACAATGGTCCAATCTCTGATGTGAGATCACTGTATACAATGGTCCAATCTCCGATGTGAGATGACTGTATACAATGTTGTGTTAATTAATACATGATTCATTAAAACCTTTTATCTTGGCATGTTTTTCAGCATCTGGGACAATGTTCAAATATCTTTGGTGACATTTTACACCATAATGGTAGCTCTTAAAAGCTTGCGTTTACATTATCAGTCGTCAAATGTCATGTTGCCTTTAAGTTTCTATATTACATTATAACAAACCCTATAGCCAAATCATAATGCCACTGGGAATATAATTCTTTCCAGAATCCAAACTGTGACATATTATATACATTGTAATTTAAGAGCTGTGTATTAATTAAGTGCTAATGTTAAAATCTCTGTAGAACTAAAATTGTCCCTTAATGGCACTGTAAGGTTGTATCTAACTGTATAGCATATAACTACATACAACCTTGTTGTACCAAAGGGATGACTTGACACATTAACCTAACAAAAATATTTCCACAAGGATGCTTTCATGCTTTTAACTGAATTTCAATGTTAAAAGATTTAAGGTGTCAATGTCAAAAAATATATTCAGATACAATATTACATCATCAAACAAAATTAACTGTTCCCAAATGAAATGGGAAAGTAGCAGAAAGAAATGTCAGACTGTCTATATAACAAGTGCTAGGAAACATGACTTAGATCACAATACAAACTGACAACCATAGGCTGATCACAATAGTTCACCTTGAGCATTATCATGAACTAGGAGATTGGCAGATGAGTCAAAATAATGCAAATTTTATTTGCTTAATGTCTGACAGATAGGCAATGAAGATTTAGAAAACACACTACACACTCAAAATGCCAAGTGAACACAAACAAGGAAAATCTAGGTTTCTGTAAACTGAAATAAAAATGAATGAATTAGTAAAACTACAATAATTAAATACTAACACACTTAAAACAATGGATCACTACAATAATAGTCATGAAGTTGTTAGAAAATGATGAGCAGAGACATATGAGCCTTAATTTGCTCAGTCAGCTTATCTGCTGAAATATGGCATGCATATGATGCCACCACCTACATTTGAAACTCCTGGGTGCCCATGAACCACTGAGCTACAGACGCACAAATTCAAAAGGCAGGTTGATAAAAAGTAGAGTACTGATAGTTCTTCTATACTGCTCTATCCATATGCTTCATTACATAGTGGAATGAACTAATAACCAAGTTAATTAGCTTTAAGGTCAGTTTAGAGGTACCTGCAGACAAACCCCTGTCTAGGACTAGGATTGTGCACTCAGAATTCAGGCTCTGTGAACGATGATGTCCGTCTAATAAGCCCAAAAAAGTCATAACAATTTTTAAAAATCTGGGTTTTTATGTAAAGCAAAATGAAGTCAAAATAGTGTTGATAAGCAAAAAATATGTAGCATATATGATTAGTTTTGTTATGCAAATAAACACAAAGGATAAGCCTGACAATATAATAATTGGTGTTTTCTGCCCACACCACATGAACAAAATGACTCAAGCAGCACTGAACTACATGTGACAACAACAGGTTATATACCTGACACAGAAGATTGAGAGGGTCGTTTAACTGGAACATTAAACATGAGTAAATCCATTAACAGAACTGAAGAAGAAGAAGAAACAATCAACACAGATATACATATATATAAACTAGAAGGGATTTTGACACGAAAATACATGCCTTCCACAATAGGCCATAACTCTTTCACAAATTTCCTAAAAATCCACACTACTGGGTTGGTACCAAGTATTCATGTGAAGTTTCATAGAAATATGAACAATAGGAGAACAAAGTGTCTACACATCCATCAAAACATTCAGCACAAAAATCAAAATGGCCCCCTCCCCCAATATTATGAAGGATACACAACATCATAGTAGCAGGAATCAAGACCATATTGGGCCTGGGGAGGCACATATGTAAATATGTACAATCAAATTAATGATTCAATTATTCAATCTCATTACATACTAGATAGCAGGGTTAGACACTGACTACTTTGATAACTGATCTGACAGAAAAGAAGCGTAAACTTTGTTAACAAAATAGCTACTGGTCCTTCAAGACCTTTTTGATTTTCACTGGCAAATTGGGGCAGCAGACCAGTGTAAGTGTCAAGCCCTGGATAATCAAGTGGTTTAACTAATCAACTGACTGACTTAAGTTATATGTATATGTAACCCTCAAACTCAGAATACAATACAATACAAAATGTATATATGTGACACATTTACTAACATAATTTTACATATTCTTAAAATTCATCAAAACTACCGGTTAATTATCAGAAACCATTTTAGTTTTGACATTGAATGACACAGACACCACTGTATGGTTGTAAAATACTGAAATGCAATTCAAATAATTAAAAGTACAATTTTAAAGCTTATTAACATGCAAACATTACAAAAAATAAAGATGTATAAAACAAGATGATTCTGACTGCTACATGAATACATGTACATGAGTGAATCAATATCTAGCAGGTACATTGTATGGTTCTGATTCTGTAAATATATCCACATTCAGCAAGCTGAACATATGCTGGGCAAGTTGTATGCCAAATAGTGGCTGGTTACTATATTACAAAGATACTGTTGAAATCAGATGTAATTAAGCACAATTTTGATTTTTCGGGCCTCATTTTTTGTTGAAACCACCTGAGGGGTCTCTTGTCATGTTTTATTATTACAAAAACCAACGAATTGTATAAACTCAAATTCATGACAACATATATAATGTTGTTAAATATGTTTTGCTTCACAATCAGGTAAATAATCATGTTTTTATACTGACAGATAAGCGAAACATCGCCTACAACTTTGGGGTATTATTTGGGTAGGAGACAGGGCTTCTCATGAGTGTCTCTTAGGACTATTTTCATCAGACTGACTTATAAAGCAACTGTGCCAATTTTGGTGCTTTAAACACCTTGTGAATGGGTGAATATTTGATTAGGGGTATTTTGGTTCTGGAAAAGCTCTAAAATAAACATATTCAAAATTCTTTGTTGGGTTGGTATTTCTTTTAATATATGTTTGAAGGGTATTCTCCCATGTTTTGCAGCAAAGAATATTGAGAAATATCACTGTGGTATGCCAATTGGTCAGTGCAACCAGCAAGGCAAATGTCAACACCGTTACGGACAAACACACTTCAAACTGGATTATTATTACAAATATCAAATAAATTACACAAAACATGGTTTGTAGTCAACACACAGCATCACCATCAAATGGATTACCAAAGAACCGCTCATTTTTAGGTTTCTATCATTAGTAGTTTTGTACATCAATGTGTCAACACATTTTTGCATTAAAATCAACCTGTACATTCGTTTGATCCATCAATTAAATTGGCTTTGAATTGCAATGAAACTCAATATTCAGCATGTTTATAAAATTGATATAACCCCTGGTAGAATGGCATGCTTGCAACAGTATAGTTCACATTTGACCATAATTACTGGCAATTTAATATGTTGTAACGGTTTTGACATGCATACCAAAGACCGTATATGCATGCTCGACACCGTTACAAAACGTCAACACAGTTACAAAACGTAACGGTGTTGACACGAAATGTAACGGTGTCGACCAGTAACTGTGTCGACAATTACTCTTTAAACGCGTGTATCAGGCGTGTTTCTATAGCTAAACATGTGCCTGATTTCTTATATTACTACAAATAATGATACTATTTTTATTGTGCAGTAAAATAAATTGTATCTCCTTAAACTGTCAAGGAAAAAGATGAACGGTGTCGACAGACAATAAACCTAACTTTCACATTTACCGAAGATACACGAAATTTGACAAAGTTTCACGATTGACGTAGGTGCTTGCTTGTAGAGGATAAAAGGACGTTTCGTGTACGGTAAAATTGAAAAATGCCGTACCTAACCGTACCGAAGTATCATGACTGAAACACGTAATGGTGTGGACACAGAAAATTTCGGACACATTTTAAAATGCACATAGCTCATTAGCAAATGAATTGTTACAAATGAAAAATATTGGTTTCCGTTACAGTTATGTGTATTGTTAGATATAACAATAAAAAAGTATATTAAAGGAAGGAATTGGCTACTTAAAATTATATCAAAAAGACATGTTGTGGTTTCCGGACACAACACCGTTACGAAAAATAGGGGGGTCAGCACTATAAAATTCTATAGAAATCCATTGATATGGCCAGTTGGTATGAAATAACCACGGGCACTACGTCTATCTAAGATTACAAATCATGCAGATACATAGAACAAACTGTTAATGCATATAATTTTCTATTTAATGACATTGGACACAGAATTGCCCCTAATCAAATATTCACCCGAATATTCATGGTTCTTACAGTCCTGAGTAAGGTAAATTTATCACGGTAAACAGGTATGCCAACTTTGAAAGAAATGACTTGATGGACAACAACTTGGAAAGTTTTGGTTAACATTGTAGAACGCTATTGGGTGAACAAAGGGAGAGTAAGAACAATCATTATACCCCTCGGCATCAGTCATTATTCCCCTCGGCATCAGTCATTATACCCCTCGGCATCAGTCATTATACCCCTCGGCATCAGTCATTATACCCCTCGGCATCAGTCATTATACCCCTCGGCATCAGTCATTATACCCTCGGCATCAGTCATTATACCCCTCGGCACCAGTCATTATGCCCCTCGGCATCAGTCATTATACCCCTCGGCATCAGTCATTATACCCCTCGGCATCAGTCATTATACCCCTCGGCACCAGTCATTATACCCCTCGGCATCAGTCATTATACCCCTCGGCACCAGTCATTATACCCCTCGGCACCAGTCATTATACCCCTCGGCATCAGTCATTATACCCCTCGGCATCAGTCATTATACCCCTCGGCATCCGTCATTATACCCCTCGGCATCAGTCATTATACCCCTCGGCATCGGTCATTATACCCCTCTGCATCGGTCATTATACCCATAGTCATTATACCCCTCGGCATCAGTCAATATTCCCCTCAGCATCAGTCATTATACCCATAGTCAATATACCCCTCAGCATCAGTCATTATACCCCTCGGCATCGGTCATTATACCCCTCGGCATCGGTCATTATACCCCTCTGCATCGGTCATTATACCCCTCGGCATCAGTCATTATACCCCTCGGCATCGGTCATTATACCCCTCGGCATCGGTTAGTAGTTTCCAGAGCATAAAACATCATTTACATCAAAATGGACTGTAGAATATACAGCAAATAAAAAGGAAAAGTTTGTTTGAAGTAGAGAAAATGTGAGTCTTACAGAATGTAGGGCATATAGATTTACATAAAACAAGTATTCAAACATTAATTACAAGAACAAAGAGAGTGCAGGAAGGCTACAGAAACAATGGAGTTGGCAACTCAGAAATCTTACAGAGCAAAGAAAATATCTTGAAACCAAAATAGAAGTAGATAAGAAATTGCTAAATTGAAACATAAAGTTTCTTTTTCAGAGAATGTAGACAGTTTACTGCGTGTGAGCTTCTGCATCACTGTTTTAATTGTTTGTTTTCTGTATCATTGTTTTAATTGTTCGTTTTCTGTATCATCTTTTTAATTGTTTGTTTTCTGTATCATCTTTCTAATTGTTTGTTTTCTGCATCATTATTTTAATTGTTTGTTTTCTGCATCATTGTTTTAATTGTTTGTTGTTTTCTGTATCATTGTTTTAATTGTTTGTTTTCTGTATCATTGTTTTTTTTGTTTGTTTTCTATATCATTGTTTTAATTGTTTGTTTTCTGTATCATTGTTTTAATTGTTTGTTTTCTGTATCATTGTTTTAATTGTTTGTTTTCTGCATGATCGTTTTAATTGTTTGTTTTCTGCATCATTGTTTTAATTGTTTGTTTGTTTTCTGTATCATTGTTTTAATTGTTTGTTTTCAGTATCATTGTTTTAATTGTTTGTTTTCTGTATCATTGTTTTAATTCTTTGTTTTCTGTATCATTGTTTTAATTGTTTGTTTGTTTTCTGTATCATTGTTTTAATTGTTTGTTTTCTGTATCATTGTTTTAATTGTTTGTTTGTTTTCTGCATCATTGTTTTAATTGTTTGTTTTCTGTATCATTGTTTTAATTGTTTGTTTTCTGTATCATTGTTTTAATTGTTTGTTTTCTGTATCATTGTTTTAATTGTTTGTTTTCTGCATGATCGTTTTAATTGTTTGTTTTCTGCATCATTGTTTTAATTGTTTGTTTGTTTTCTGTATCATTGTTTTAATTGTTTGTTTTCAGTATCATTGTTTTAATTGTTTGTTTTCTGTATCATTGTTTTAATTCTTTGTTTTCTGTATCATTGTTTTAATTGTTTGTTTGTTTTCTGTATCATTGTTTTAATTGTTTGTTTTCTGTATCATTGTTTTAATTGTTTGTTTTCTGTATCATTGTTTTAATTGTTTGTTTTCTGTATCATTGTTTTAATTGTTTGTTTGTTTTCTGCATCATTGTTTTAATTGTTTGTTTTCTGTATCATTGTTTTAATTGTTTGTTTTCTGTATCATTGTTTTAATTCTTTGTTTTCTGTATCATTGTTTTAATTGTTTGTTTTCTGTATCATTGTTTTAATTGTTTGTTTTCTGTATCATCGTTTTAATTGTTTGTTTTCTGTATCATCGTTTTAATTGTTTGTTTTCTGTATCATTGTTTTAATTGTTTGTTTTCTGCATCATTGTTTTAATTGTTTGTTTTCTGTATCATTGTTTTAATTGTTTGTTTTCTGTATCATTGTTTCTGTATCATTGTTTTAATTGTTTGTTTTCTGTATCATTGTTTTAATTGTTTGTTTTCTGTATCATTGTTTTAATTGTTTGTTTTCTGTATCATTGTTTTAATTGTTTGTTTTCTTCTGAGAGTTAGAATAAGAATTTCAAACATTAACAGCATGTCAACATGCTTGCCATATTATACCCATCAGTACATTGAAGTTTAATTAATTAGGCTTAATTCAAATAATCATGACGCTGTGCATAACAAAGAACCCAGGGATTCAAGTGAAAATCATATTATATCTATAATCACATAATATAGCGGCATGGTGAAAGCACAGGGAACAACTCCTTTATAAAATATTATGTAAACATGGAAAGGAAAAATGAAACAAATGTAGCAAAAACACAATATTATAGACATATAAATCATAGAGTCAGAGCAGGTAATATATAATAATAAAGTTGCTATAAGCTATGATCTATGACTTTAAAGTTGACATAATCTGCAATCTTCAGTCAGTTCCAGTCAGTGACTATAATGTAATATATCTGTATTATTGATATATATGACAACAGAACCTTCAAGATGGCTAACAAATCAACAAATAAAACAAGGCTTGCAAATCAACATGATTGCTTGCAAATAAACAGAAAGGCATACAAATCAACAAATTGGCTAGCAAACCAACAAAATGGCTAGCAGAGTGAAGATCATTTCCAATACATAGTAAAAGACAATGGAATAAGAAAAGAAATATGTTCCCGGAGTTACTTAATAATGTATAATGCCTAGAAAATATGACATTAAGCCTTTTCCACTTGGCAGTGTTTTGTGGAGCAACTAACAGTCTGTTTGTCATTACAAGCTTACAGTATTACTCTAGTACTATAAAGGTGCGTACACACAGAAAGTTTTGATATATAAGTCGAGGATGTACACTTTGCCACGTGTACACCATGCCCATACATTTCCCTCATACCACTTGGTAACAATGAAAGTGTACATCTCGAGAACATGTATGGTAGAGGCGTACTACATGTAACTACACAGTGCATCTTGACTTATAGGTCGAGATGTATACATCAAAACTTACTGTGTGTACGCACCTTAACTGTAATAGATATTGCGGACATGAAATAGACAATGTCCTGCTCAATGAAACAGCCAAGTGGAAAATGTGCGTTATTTCTGCAGTACCCACCATCACTGACAATAAAGCCAGTTTCTTGACACAAGATTTCCTTATAACCTTCTCTGAATGACGGACTTCTCCAAGCATAGATGATTGGATTACAGCCAGAATTCATGTACATAAAACAGTAAGCCTACAAAATACAAGAACATGAAAATATAAGAAAGCCTACCGAAAAAGTAAGCCATATACATGCAAGGGTTCAGTGCACAACTATGATATCTACATAATTTAAACAAGACATGTACCATAGTTTTGCACTGGGCCTGCAATCATGCCTAATAATTATATGATATATAGTTTTAAGATAATACACACTTAGTATGCCCCAGTGGTAGCCTTGTCCATAAACTAAATAAGTCAATCAGGAACCATAATACTCAGTTGAAATGTTTTTTATATTGTCATACAAGGCTATGAACGAAGGAACGGGCTATAAACGGATTATATAACAAACAGTCAATTGCAAACTGACAATCAATATATTTCACCTGCATCAATAGATATTATAATATTGATTGTCTCTCAAAGGAAAGTAGTACTTCAAACTTTCAGGCTCATGCCCTTCATCAGGATTTCTTTCTTTCTCCAGCATCAATAGATACTGACAACTGAAACATGAGAACACTTGTCTGTAAGTTCTACAGAGGCATCCAATAGAAACCTTAAAGTGGCAAATATCTGGACACCTGAGCTCAACCAACCCTATATCAGTATATAACTGAGCATCTGGACACGTGAGCTCAACCAACCCTATATCAGTATATAACTGAGCATCTGGACACGTGAGCTCAACCAACCCTATATCAGTATATAACTGAGCATCTGGACACGTGAGCTCAACCAACCCTATATCAGTATATAACTGAGCATCTGGACACGTGAGCTCAACCAACCCTATATCAGTATATAACTGAGCATCTGGACACGTGAGCTCAACCAACCCTATATCAGTATATAACTGAGCATCTGGACACGTGAGCTCAACCAACCTTATATCAGTATATAACTGAGCATCTGGACACATGAGCTCAACCAACCCTATATCAGTATATAACTGAGCATCTGGACACGTGAGCTCAACCAACCTTATATCAGTATATAACTGAGCATCTGGACACATGAGCTCAACCAACCCTATATCAGTATATAACTGAGCATCTGGACACGTGAGCTCAACCAACCTTATATCAGTATATAACTGAGCATCTGGACACATGAGCTCAGCCAACCCTATATCAGTATATAACTGAGCATCTGGACACCTGAGCTCAACCAACCCTATATAACTGAGCAAACAAGCTATATTTGTACTTCAATGGTAAATGATCTTCCAAATCTTAACTTAGTGGTTCACCTGCAGTCTGTTGCCTAACACGAAGCACTACTGAGCGCCTGCATTCAGTTATCTCCAATTAAATATAGGAGGCATGGATTATCTCCCATAGAAAGTGCTACGTAGAGCCTTGCTTATGCAACGGGCACCTGAATTAGCCAATCTATATCAGAGAATGGGTTCCTTTGAGGAGTTTAACCTTTGACCCTCCTGTTCTCTATCCCAATACCTTAACAAATCAGACAGAATTATAATTGCTATAAAAATTACAGACTCATTGAAAAGTGCAAACATTTAGCAAATATTAAACAAACATAAAAATTATGTACCAAATAGAACTTACCACCGGGTTAGCCCATGCCAGAATCTTGGACTTATCCTTGATGTTTGACACATATGATGAGTAGAAAAAATATGGTAGCCAACACAGCATGTAACAAGCAAGAACGATAAACAGTGTCTTTGTTACTTGTATTTGTTGCGCAAGAATTTGATCCGATTGCAGTGTGGTGTTTTTACGCAAACGGTTTGCGTGGCTACGGAATTCACAATACATTCTAGCGTAGGCAAATGTCATGATAGCCAAGGGTATGAAAATGTTTGTGCTACTGATGATCACATGATGCAGGTACTCCAGTTTGTTCTTGGGGTATTCAGCGCCACATTGCATTGCACCAGGTTTGTCCACAATTTTACTCAATACAAACATTGTCAAAATAGCGCAAATAATCGCCCAAATCCACGCTGCAGCACTCATTACAAGAATTTTCCATCTGTTCAGTATGCGACTGAACGGTCGGGTGATTGACACGTATTTATGTAAACTGATATACATTAATGTATGGATTGACGTTATAAAACACACTGCATTCAGAAATCCATTCATTTTACACATGAAATCACCAAATATCCATTTATCACATATTAATGTAGTTAACGAGAATGGAGCCAATAATATCCCAACCAGAAAGTCAGCAATGGCTAAATTCACTAAAAACATATTTGTACGTGTCTGCATCCCTTTGTGTCGAAACACCACAATAATAACCATTAGATTGCCACAAATAGCACAAAGCATGGATATAGACAGCCATGTTCCAAACACCAATTTCTCTACAATAGTCCATGGTCTGACTGTTGTATTCAGTAAGATATCTAGCTCGGTCATGTTACTGGTAACATTGATGGTATATGACGGCTCCATCTGCACCGAGCCGTTTGTCTCCAACACTGTCATCTTACTGGTAACCTCACTCCATCAGTCTGAACATCTCTATTCATGTATAACACCAGACCTGAAATATATACCACATACAACTATATTAACTCAAAACTTTTAAAAAAACTTTCGCAAGAAAGAGCTTTCAGAACTAGCAAATTATCACTCTGAACTGTTTCCAATATTTTTAGCTCTAGATTTTACTATATTGTTGGCATTCATCACATCAGAAACAAATATCAGCTTCCTCAATAAAATGAGTAGAGTTATACATGTCCCTATGAAGCCTATGCATAGTGTATCATAGTTTATGTTCATGAGTACAAATAAATCAGGTAACAGCCATGTACAATATGACACAGAGGCTATTACTTAGTCTACAAGCTGTTGTCAAGTAAAGTAACATGACCTGTACTAGTGCTTCATCATTTAGAAAGGTCATGAAATAAAATGATATGGTCAAACAGACTACATTCAACATATTATTTTGAGTAACAATATAACTAGATGAACAAGTCAGATTTGTATTTGGTTATTTACTGCCTGTTATAGCCTTATCATAACTAAAACTGGTTACTCAACTGTATATTGCATTATTTGTTGTGAGGGATTCAGAGGTATTGTCTTGTGAATGTAAATACATATTGCCTCACTAATCAAGCATGTAGATAAGGAAACTGCAATTACTTTTATTCTTCTTCAAGAGTTAAATTGTAGGATTTGTTTCTGGCCAAACCTGATGTGACTGAACTAAACTGATGTGATTGAAGTGATAGCAAATGTATAAATTGGTCCTATATTTCAATGGAGGCAGTATTTGGTGCATATTATAGATGAAGTGTTTGCCTCAACAATAAACCAACCACAATACCAAACACAATGGGGTAGTACATAAACTATATGCTGTTAAATAACAACAGAAAAATTTTGAATTTTCAAAATTTTGGTCAATGTAGTTATCACCAGCAATAGGAAACTTGTCAATGGAACTACAGGAACAACATTCAAACAGTTGGGAAAATTGTCAAATGAGTTAAAAACCAGCAATAGGAGTGTTGCCAAAGTTCAGTTTTCAACAACAATGGAAAAGTTGTCAATTGAGTTTAAACCTGAAATGGGAAAATGATCAATCCAGTTTAAATTATCAATATAAAGAATTTCATTGATTTTTTAACAGCAATGGGAAAATTGTCAAAGGTGTTTAAAACAAAAATGACATACGATTGCCAAAGGAATTTAAAGCAGCAATGGGACTTATGGGCAGAGCTGTCAATGAAAAAAAATCATTCAAATGGAACTATACATATAAAATTTAGAGAATTTAGAATAATTGTCAATGACATTTGGCACAGAATATAGAACATTCAGATTTGACATGGCAATTCTTAACATACACTTTGTTGAATCCTAATATCAGTAAAATAAGACAATTATTTATACAACACTCCTCTAACTCAACAAATAAAATGATACAATCAATTACTGGCCATTTTAAAAGCTTTTTTTCATCGAGTCTGTTATTAACAGTTGGAATTGGAAGATAGCATAAACATCAAAACATATAATTTGATAGAGTTATCAATAAAGCACACACAATTTATCATAGCACACTCAGACAGAGAAGTCAAAGATTTATCATTCTGTCATTTGTATTTCTCCAATTAAGATAATATTAGGCCATTTATTACATTTTTGGTTAGCAGACTTTTCGAGAAAAAGTAGGTTCTTGGAAATGAAAATATATCAATCATGAGAGTCCACAGGGTTTGAGGTCACTCTCGCAAAGATGTGAGGGACCTTTAAAGGACCATTTTGGTCATCTTGTTAAATTTTAAACCTCATAATGTTTTAAAACAATTTCCAGTAAACAAAAACATAAAGAAGTGTGGCCTTATCCTGATATGATAGAATTTAGAAGAATGATGAAGTAATATTCCCTGTGTTCACAAATATTGGACAGATAAATGATGGATGGATGAACTGATTGATTAACAGATTCATATCAAAAACACCATTATTATAGTATTGTATAGAGCATTTATACATGTTTATATGAACATGTAATGTCCTTAGGTCAATAATTTGTTAAACATGACAATTTACATTCATTGATTAAAGCTTTAATGTTTAGCATATTACCTTTCATTATAAACATCCAACAAAGGTATAGAAAGATGTTACATACAGCATTATTATACTCGAAAGATAAACATTATCATATTGTAAAAAAGCTCAGTGGTTATATATAGTGTGCTTGCTGTCTTATCTGGCTACCCGGGTTCAAATCCGGGTGGAGGTACATATATATGCCTGCCATGTTTCAGTAGAAATAAAGCAAATAAAGGCTATGCTCAGCTTGCCAAGATCAGGTATTTGTAATTCTGTTTGGAAATGCAATTATTGATACAAACAGTTTTATTTTTTGTGATTATGTAATGTTATTATGGCTCTCTGAAATATACCATAAAAGCATTGTTATTGGATAATGGTAGGAAATCATTCAATATACAACCACTGCTTCCAATAATTCAACTCTATAAACAAGAGGGAACATTAGGTTTTTCTAAGATTTGACCTATTGACCTAGTTTTTGACCTCACATGACCCAATTTTGCACTTGGCATAGAGTCTATAGAGAACAACATTCTGACCTAGTTTCATGAAGATACAATCAAAATTTTGACCTCTGGTGTGAACACTAGGTTTTTCTAAGATTTGACCTAGTGACCTAGTTTTTGACCTCACATGACCCAGTTTTGAACTTGGCGTAGATTCCATAGAGAACAACATTCTGACAAAGTTTCATAAAGATACAATCAAAATTGTGACCTCTGGTGTGAACATTAGGTTTTTCTAAGATTTGACCTAGTGACCTAGTTTTTGAAATTACATGACCCAGTTTTGCACTTGGCCTAGATTCTATAGAGAACAACATTCTGACCTAGTTTTATGAAGATACGATCAAAATTGTGACCTCTGGTGTGAACACAAGGTTTTTCTAAGATTTGACCTAGTGACCTAGTTTTTAAACCATCATGACCCAGTTTCAAACTCAGCCTAGATATTATGCAGAACAACATTCTGACCAAGGTTCATGAAGATTGGATGAAATTGGTGACCTCTAGGGTGTACACAAGGTTTTTATAAGATTTGACCTAGTGACCTAGTTTTTGACCCCACATGACCCAGTTTCAAACTTGGCCTAGATTTTATAGAGAACAACATTCTGGTCAAGTGTCATGATGATTGGATTAAAAAACAGTGACCTCTGGAGTGAACACAAGGTTTTTCTAAGATTTGACATAGTGATCTAATTATTGACCCCACATGACCCAGTTTCGAACTTGGCCTAGACTTCATGGAGAACAACATTCTGATCAAGTTTCATGCAGATTGGATCAAAACTGTTGCCTCCAGAGTGTACACAAGCCAATTGTTGACGGACGACGACGACGAACGGACGGACGACGGACGAAGAGTGATCACAAAAGCTCACCTTGTCACTATGTGACAGGTGAGCTAACAAAACACTGGAAAAAAACAAGTGATAACAACTTCTATCCCCATCATTATAATTTTGCTAACAGATAAACCTTTCAAGAATTATCAATCATAATAACTTAACCAAAATGACTGAAAACGTGTTTGTGTAAAAAAACTACTGCTATTGAGAGGTTGGGGACATGGTGGTGAACAAATAATTTCCCAAAGATGCTCAAACCTATACTTCCTCAGACGCTAATTAAAGAAATAATTTGGTATGGCCAGACTAAGTGAGGCTAAAACAGAAGTCAGTTTTTTGTGTTAATTTAAAAGTTTAATTACATACTGTGAGTTATAAGCTTAATATGTGCTTCAAGTTTTAAGCTTAATAAACCATAAGTCTAAGACTAAGTTCTGTTCAGTATTTAGTTTGTGAAGAAACTATATGACTAGTATGTAACAAACCCTGTATGCAATGATATTCAAATGTGACAAAAAACTAAATTAATACTAAATACAAACAAAAGGGCCTGAAAGGCCCTAGGTCGCTCACCTGTTGCACAATGGTCTAGGTATCAGTACAACCTACATTCTGACCATATTTCATGAAGATTGGATCAAAATAGTGACCCCTGGAGTGAACACAATGAATTTCTAAGCATTTGACCTAGTAACCTAGTTTTTGACCCAACATGACCCAGTTTTGCACTTGGCCTAGATTTCATAGAGAACAACATTCTGACCAAGTTTCATGAAGATTGGATCAAAATTATGACCTCTGGTGTGAACACTAGGTTTTTCTAAGATTTGACCTAGTGACCTAGTTTTTCACCCCACATGACCCAGTTTAAAACTTGGCCTAGATTTCATAGAGAACAACATTCTGATTAAGTTTCATAATTATTGGATCAAAACCACGACCTCTGGAGTGAACACAAGGTTTTTCTAAATTTTGACATAGTGACCTAGTTTTTGACCCCACATGACCCAGTTTTGAACTTGGCCTAGATTCCATAGAGAACAACATTCTGACCAAGTTCCATGAAAGTACAATCAAAATTGCAACCTCTGGTGTGAACATTAGGTTTTTCTTAGATTTGACCTAGTGACCTAGTTTTTGACCCGGCATGACCCAGCTTTAAACTTGGCCTAGATTTCATAGAGAACAACATTCTGACCAAGTTTCATGAAGATTGGATCAAATTGGTGACCTCTAGGGTGTACACAAGGTTTTAATAAGATTTGACCTAGTGACCTAGTTTTTGACCCCACGTGACCCAGTTTTGAACTTGGCCTAGATTCAATAGAGAACAACATTCTGACCAAGTTCCATGAAAGTAAAATCAAAATTGCGACCTCTGGTGTGAACATTAGGTTTTTCTTAGATTTGACCTTGTGACCTAGTTCTTGACCCCACATGACCCAGTTTCGAACTTGGTCTAGATTTCATGGAGAACAACATTCTGACCAAGTTTTATGAAGATTAGACCAAAACGGTGACCTCTAGAGTGTACACAAGGTTTTTCTAAGATTTGACCTAGTGACCTAGTTTTTGACCTGGCATGACCCAGCTTTAAACATGGCCTAGATTTCATAGAGAACAACATTCTGACCAAGTTTAATGAAGATTGGATAAAATTGGTGACCTCTAGGGTGTACACAAGGTTTTAATAAGATTTGACCTAGTGACCTAGTTTTTGACCCTGCATGACCCAGTTTTGAACTCGGCCTAGATTTCATGAAGAACAACAAACTGACCAAGTTTCATGAAGATTGGATCAAATTGGTGACCTCTAGGGTGTACACAAGGTTTTAATAAGATTTGACCTAGTGACCTAGTTTTTGACCCTGCATGACCCAGTTTTGAACTCGGCCTAGATTTCATGAAGAACAACAAACTGACCAAGTTTCATGAAGATTGGATCAAATTGGTGACCTCTAGGGTGTACACAAGGTTTTAATAAGATTTGACCTAGTGACCTAGTTTTTGACCCTGCATGACCCAGTTTTGAACTTGCCCTAGATTTTATGGAGAACAACATTCTGACCAAGTTTCATAAAGATTAGAACAAACTGGTGACATCTAGAGTGTACACAAGGTTTTCCTAAGATTTGACCTAGTGACCTAGTTTTTGACCCCACATGACCCAGTTGCGAACTTGACCTAGATTTTATAGAGACAAACACTGTGATCAAGTTTCATTAAGATTTAATGAAAACTGTGACCTTTACAGTGCTTACAAGTCAAAATGTTGACGACGTACGACGGACGACGGACATTGGGCGATCACAATAGCTCACCTTGAGCACTTCGTGCTCAGGTGAGCTAAAAAGCTGGATAAGTTCATGCATGCCAATATGACAAGACAAACAGAGATAGGACTTTGAATATAAGTCTTCACTGATATATATAATGATATATGTTTTCTATAGAATGTAAATACAATATACATGCATGTTGAAACTGCCAGTACTTAAAATAATGATATATTAATGAATTCCAAACAGCCAACTATTTCATTATTATTATAAATACACCAGTGTATGAAAAAAGCCTTTTTAAGAACATTTTAAAGTTAAATTGAGGGCCCTTGTTATGCCCCTTTTTAAGTGTTCTTTCAGACATCCATCCACTTTGAGTCAGTGACCTTACCTCCCTGAGTTGCAAGCTTAAGTCAGCGCTTTTTGCTTCCCTCTCATAAACCTGGGTAACATAAAGCATGACTATTCTGGCTCAGAAAGATTAAGCAATCATGTCAAATCATGGACATTTAACTGGTAATGTCTTAGATACAAATGCAAGTGTCTTTGACTAAGACTTAGAGACAATATGCATGTACCAACAAACACATTTAAGCACTCACAGTGACAGTTATGTCTGTTGAAAAAACCGCTGTGAACTTTATAAGAAAATACTGCAATAAATGCATCCTGAGCAAAGGTTTAGAAACAATCTCATCTTGGAGTAGTACAGTATTAGCAAAGTAGCTGTTGCAGAAAGTACAGCTTTAGCAAATAGCCGTGCTTAACCTTGCGTTATTGGTCACCTGTCAGTAAACACAGCTTTAGCAATCATGTAAGGGTTGTTTTAAAAGGCATAGCTTAAATTTTAAAGCAAAGGAATTGTACTTAAGCTTGTGGTATTGGTCAACGGAAAACTAGCTTTAGTGAAGGTCTGTACAATAAATTCCTATATACATTTATTTTCAGAAGAGACATAATACTGGAATGGTTTATTTGGTACAAACATGTTTGTTGGGTTTCATTTGAACATATCAGCCACAGTATGTTAAATAATTTCTGATGCTAATTTACCTCACACTTTCCTGATAGTCGGCCAACCATCATTCGTTAGAAACTAGAACATAACCATGATGCACTGAGAGCCACACAACAAAAGAATGGTTACACATACGTTTTATCAGAGATATAAATAGATACATCTTTTATTATGAAGTCTCTGGTGTTTTACTTCTTTTCATGAAATGTTTTATTACATGTGTCTATCTTAAAGTTTTATCATCAAATGATAATAAGACTGTAAAACGATTTTCTTTTAATTTAGACATTTCAAGAAAAGTTATGTTCAAGGTGCAACTTCATTGGCTGCTTTTGTGCATATTAGTGATAAACAAATGTACAAAGTTAATCAGTAAATACAACGTCCTAATCCATGTATGGGGAACGTTATTCTTAGAACTAGGAGTTAAGTTGTGCAACAGTCATTGGCTGACACACTAACCAGTGGACAAAGTGAATCATATGACACTAAAAATGCAAAATAGGCATTGAATTGTTGGAAAAACTCACAAACTTATACTACACGTGGTACATATAACTTTATGTACAAATAACTTTATATATACTGGCTACAAGGAAAGTCATGTGATATAAATACATCTTAATCATAGAAACATGGAATCAGAAACAAACTTTATTTAAAGTTAATTGACAGATCTATAGAGTTGTTCTGCATGCCCAGATATCAATGTCAGCATGCCCAGGTATCAATGTCAGCATGCCCAGGTATCAATGTCAGCATGCCCAGGTATCAATGTCAGGCATGTACGGCGTATCAATGTCAGGCATGTACGGCGTATCAATGTCAGGCATGTACGGGGTATCAATGTCAGGCATGTACGGCGTATCAATGTCAGGCATGTACGGCGTATCAATGTCAGGCATGTACGGCGTATCAATGTCAGGCATGTACGGCGTATCAATGTCAGGCATGTACGGCGTATCAATGTCAGGCATGTACGGCGTATCAATGTCAGGCATGTACGGGGTATCAATGTCAGGCATGTACGGCGTATCAATGTCAGGCATGTACGGGGTATCAATGTCAGGCATGTACGGCGTATCAATGTCAGGCATGTACAGGGTATCAATGTCAGGCATGTACGGGGTATCAATGTCAGGCATGTACGGGGTATCACTCATAATGCATGATTATCAGGGAACACATATTTGCCAACAACTTTACATCACCAGACAACAACTTTATCAGTTCATATCAATTGTTTAATCTCTGCACAGATATCTTGTGATGCATTCAACTTGTTTACAGCCAACTAATCTAACAAATGTTCAGAATAAGATGAACAATTATTCACGTTTAAAAATACCTGTGGCAGGCGATAAGTATTTGAGTATTTATGAAATATTGAATCAATTATTTCAGCACTATGGTGCATCTGGGACATGATGATATGATTATATAGCATTAATTGAGATTATACAAAGGTAATGAGCTTCATTCTCACACACTGTATCTTAGCATAAGTCACATAGTTTCTCCCACAGTACTTGACACTAGATCAGGTCAGACAGGTACAAACAAATTAGGTAGTTAACTGTCTATTATGCTTAGATGAATTAGTGCGAATGTTTTTTTCTGGCAGGTGATATCTGTAAATGTTTGTCATTGCTAGACATTTATATCACAGGATGGATTGGTATTCTTGCATGATTATAACACAGTGCATTGTAAACATAGCAAAGATTCCATTGACAGATGGATTTCAATATAGTCATTAGAAAGATAATAAATTTGGCAACATTTTATAAACATTTCTCCTGAAGATGGTGTTATTTTTTCCACTCACAGTCAATAATGCTAACTTTCATCCACAGAAATACATTAAGCAATCATGATCCTGCCATCCCTGTTTTAAAGATATGCTTGGCCCAACAAGTTAAAACAACAATTCGCTGGCTTAGAAACTGCAAAATCAATATATTTAGAAAACTAGAACAACTGTCTGACAATCAGTCTTTACTTATGGTAAAACAAGCTTTTTCAACTTCAGTTTGGTCAACATAAAAATAGGCTCATAAGAAGCGCCTTATGATGTAGATTTCAAATATGCATAAGTCTTATAAGGCCGTAAGTTGCAGTTATGACCTTCTCGTAATAAGCCAGCGAATTATTAAACTTATTATCTTTTTGTTGTCGCAATGGTTTAAATATAGTGAGGCCGGGATATGATGTCACAATAACATTGACACATGTTAAATAGGCGACATTTCATTTCGTATATAAAGGGGTGATCATTTGCCGTCAGGGTCAATAGACGCTTGGTTTGAATGAGACTTCAATATCACGAACAATAATATACAAACTAAGTAATCCATGTGCCACTGTGGCACCATCGGAAAAGCCGCGGAACTACAATTTACTACAAGTTACAGGAGCTGTTTCGAGTCTCATTTGTGTCCTCTTTTTATTATTCTATTTTGGTAATGACATTGACTTATTTAGCTCAAATACACTATGTGTTTTTTAAATTATTTTAATTGTTTTTATACAATGACAGTCTCAGTATCTTTTATTCACATGCCTTTGACGTTACCATCAGCAAATGCGACAAAAATATTAATACTTCTATATACATATATGTACAATATCCGCTTATAAAATTGATTAAAATCAATCAAATCAAATCTCTTTCAAACAATGTGAAGTTAGCAATCTTGATCTGTTTGTTAGTTGTACACTCGTCAGGCAGGGATCCAGACGAGGGCACGAGGGCTCCATGGACAGATCCAATGTTGCCATCATATATTGGCTAACCTATATCATCCATAATTTAAACCATGTATGTAGTCAGCAGGATCACATACATACACATATGCATAACGGACGTATGCATGTGCATAACAATTTGAAAAGTAAAATACAAATTTAATATTGTCAACATGGCATTGAATTTAAGTCCTTACAAATTAAACAAGAGGGCCATGGTGGCCCTATATCGCTCACCTGATTATAAATGAAGCCCTGCACAGTTTTCACCCGAGGGAATAATTTGAACAATCTTGGTAGAAAAAGTCTATGTAAAACTGGTATCCCCCGGGGAAAGGCTGATTTTGACCCCAGGGGCATAATTTGAGCAATCTTGATAGGGGACCACTAGATGATGTTACATACCAAAATCTAGGCATTGTAGTTTTAGACAAGAAGATTTTTTATATGTTTTCCCTATATAAGTCTATGTAAAATGGTGACCTTCAGGGCAGGGCCAAATTTCACCCCATGGCCATAATTTGAGCAATTACTAAATGCCCCAATGCCACATACAATCTGGCAAAATTTCATCAAAATTGGCAAAACGGTTTGAGAGGAAATTGTGGTTTGAAAGTGTGGACGGACAGACCTACAGACGGACCATGGATGGTGAGTAATCACAATAACTCACCTTGAGCACTTTGTGCTAAAAATCATGAGGACCCCAAACCATCATAAACGTGACCAACTTCAAGGCTAGTGTGTGCTACACTAAACATCATGAGGACCACAACCCCTGTGAAAAAATCAAGAACTGTTCATGAAATATTCATGAACAAGTTCATGATCTTGTTCATGAACGAATTCATGAACTGTTCATGAAGGACAAATGGCCGCTTCATGAATCTCCAGTTCATGAATTTATTCATGATCTTATTCATGAAATGCCAATCTCTCTGTCATGAATAAGTTCATGAATAAGTTCATGAATAAGTTCATGAACTGGAGATTCTTGAAGTGGCCATTTTTTCTTAAAATGCACTTGAACAGTTCTTGAACTCTTTAAGAGCAGTTCATGTACAATTCATAAACACTGTTCTTAGACAGTGCAAGAACTTTTCTTGAACTGCTCTTGAAACTTTCGCAGGGGCAATGACACAAATCTTTTTTTATTTCTTTTCCTCTTTTTCCAACACAACTGTTTAATTTTAATAATTCAAGTAGCTTTAACATCCCTTTGATAATCTTCCCAAACTCAAATGTATATAAAGCCATGCTGTGCATTTTGATAATAGTTAAAATATCAATACATTATTAAACAGTAAAACAGAAGTAAATTTAAAGTACAATCAAAGTATTATTCGGTACAAATAAAGAACATTATCCGAAAAATTTGTCCGAAATATTGAAAGTTTCAAGTACAAACTGGAACATGCATTGCTGTTGATTTAATGCATCATAAATTTAAAAAAAAACAAGTATAAAAGTTGACCACAAATAAATTTTACCTTTTGGGTGTTTTGTTCATTTATTTCACCATCACAAAAACAGGAAAAACAAAAACAAAATTTTTCTAACAGAAGAGAAACCATGTGCTGCCATCAGTGGTTGTTTACTGTGAGACACGTTCAGGAAATATGAGGGCCAAAAAAAGTAGGCCCAAATTTTAGCCCCATTGACAAAGCCTCTTATTTGTTACCTGATTTTAAAATAATTTCTCAGTTATATTCCTTTGGGTCAAAGTCACAGAGGCAAAGTTCAAAACTGGGTCATTAGGGGTCAAAAACTAGGTCAATAGGTCAAATCTTGTGAATAGTTCATGAACTTTGAAGTTCATGAATAATTCATGAACTTTGAAGTTCATGAAATCTTGTTCATGAACCTGACAGAGACTTCATGAACATGGAGTTCATGAACATGAAAGTTCATGAATATCATTTGTCTGTTCATGAACACTTCATGAACACTTCATGAAGTTCATAGAGTGTTCATGAACTCATGAATTTTTTTTCACAGGGGAAACCATCATAAACGTGACCAACTTCAAGGCTAGTGTGTGCTACACTAAACATCATGAGGACCACAAACCATCATAAACGTGACCAACTTCAAGGCTTGTGTGTGCTACACTAAACATCATGAGGTCCCCAAACCATCATAAACGTGACCAACTTCAAGGCTAGTGTGTGCTACACTAAACATCATGAGGTCCCCAAACCATCATAAACGTGACCAACTTCAAGGCTTGTGTGTGCTACACTAAACATCATAAGGACCCCAAACCATCATAAACGTGACAAACTTCAAGGCTAGTGTGTGCTACACTAAACATCACGAGGACCCCAAACCATCATAAACGTGACCAACTTCAAGGCTAGTGTGTGCTACACTAAACATAACGAGGACCCCAAACCATCATAAACGTGACCAACTTCAAGGCTAGTGTGTGCTACACTAAACATAACGAGGACCACAAACCATCATAAACGTGACCAACTTCAAGGCTAGTGTGTGCTACACTAAACATCATGAGGTCCCCAAACCATCATAAACGTGACCAACTTCAAGGCTAGTGTGTGCTACACTAAACATAACGAGGACCACAAACCATCATAAACGTGACCAACTTCAAGGCTAGTGTGTGCTACACTAAACATCATGAGGTCCCCAAACCATCATAAACGTGACCAACTTCAAGGCTAGTGTGTGCTACACTAAACATCATGAGGTCCCCAAACCATCATAAACGTGACCAACTTCAAGGCTAGTGTGTGCTACACTAAACATCACGAGGACCCCAAACCATCATAAACGTGACCAACTTCAAGGCTAGTGTGTGCTACACTAAACATCATGAGGACCACAAACCATCATAAACGTGACCAACTTCAAGGCTTGTGTGTGCTACACTAAACATCATGAGGACCACAAACCATCATAAACGTGACCAACTTCAAGGCTAGTGTGTGCTACACTAAACATAACGAGGACCACAAACCATCATAAACGTGACCAACTTCAAGGCTAGTGTGTGCTACACTAAACATCATGAGGACCACAAACCATCATAAACGTGACCAACTTCAAGGCTAGTGTGTGCTACACTAAACATCATGAGGACCACAAACCATCATAAACGTGACCAACTTCAAGGCTAGTGTGTGCTACACTAAACATCATGAGGACCACAAACCATCATAAACGTGACCAACTTCAAGGCTAGTGTGTGCTACACTAAACATCATGAGGACCACAAACCATCATAAACGTGACCAACTTCAAGGCTAGTGTGTGCTACACTAAACATCATGAGGACCACAAACCATCATAAACGTGACCAACTTCAAGGCTAGTGTGTGCTACACTAAACATCATGAGGACCACAAACCATCATAAATGTGACCAACTTCAAGGCTAGTGTGTGCTACACTAAACATCAATTCAAGCTCTGAGAGTCTACAGTTTCACCTAAACTGATTTTTCCAGAATGTTTTCATAAATAAACAATGTGGAGCATGCCAACAAAGTTACAAAATAAAAATATACATCAATCTTAGGCTGCAAGAAAACAAAACAGTTCAAAGAACATAAGTTTCTAGAGTTACTGAGTTTAGAAGCCAACACTATTCACCATCTGTTGATTGAAGTAATCATTCTTTAACCCAAAACACCTATTACACTTGTTAATAACCCTGCAGATAATAACACCTGAATATGTAATAAAAAGATGTAATATTCAAGCTCAAAAAATGAAGCAATACTTTTGTTTATATATAATCAACGGAACAAGGAAGCTTAAAGTACAGATCACCTATCAGAAATTATACATACATGTAATTAGACTTCCTGGCTAAGACTACAAGAGTTACATAATGTTAGAATGATTGATGCCTTTCCCCATCCTCAGATCTTTTAAAAAGAAACTAATGTTACACATTATAAACATCAGAGGTTAATTTAAGTATGAATATAGGGTAGGTGAAGTATTCCACTTGCTCTGATTAATGATCGGAATATAATATATTTCATCACTGTATTCATGGTAATTGCATGAGAGACTCGTGAGTGTTTATTATACATAATATTACATTTTGTTTCTATTTTCTACATTATTAATCACGATCATCCCCACCCCCTTGCACTTCTTCAACTTTGCTGATCCAAGTTTAACTTACTCACAAGTTTTCCATCATGACTGTTACATTAGTTCTAGGAGTGGTAATTCAATATTGATCTAACTTGACTTAAACATAAGGACAACCAATCAAATTACACTGTATTAAACTTTTGGCAATATGTGATATGTACATTTTCAAAACAGCAAAAAAAACCTGATTGAACCGATAGATTCCTAGACAAGAGGCAAGCCCAGTAAGTCCTGGCCAAAATGGATGAAGCAAGATCACAAAAGCTCCCTGTCAAATTATATGAGACTGGTTAATTTATGACAATTACATATTAAGAAAATATTTCATTTTTCATTTGTTGTATTTATATGGAATTGTCCCCATCAAGGATATATTTTATATTTATATGGAATTGTCCCCATCAAGGATATATTTTATATTTATATGGAATTGTCCCCATCAAGGATATATTTTATATTTATATGGAATTGTCCAGATCAATACTATATTTTATATTTATATGGAATTGTCCCCATCAAGGATATATTTTATACAACTCATTTAATACAAATGTAATGGTAGTCATGGATATATAAAATCTATCTTCAGTTGTCAACTTTTATTAAAAAAGTTCTGGAAATATTTATCACGGGGGCATCTGGCGAGCTAAATCAATTTTCTAGAAATGTGTATGAATTGACAACAGGTCATTATAGCATGGACATTTCCTAATGTAAAAAAAACATTTTCATTGTCGGTCAACCTTAGTAAATATTATTGATCAGTCAGGTGTCCATTGCCTAAGCAAAAGGCTACCAAGTGCTTTCATTCAGTTACCTCTCATTCAATAAAGGATATTAAGGTATGGATTACCTCCCGTGGAAAGCGCTACACATGACTTCAATGCTTGGGCAACAGACACCTGAATTGTTATGGAACTTGTCTTTGGAGAACCACAGGCATAATGAGGATGCTCTTATCTATGAGCTGCTGAGAGAGAAATTTCTGAAAAAGTGCTCTGAATCCCTTATCATTTGTCCATGACTGCCGAAACTTATGTTTGGTTTTTATTGATCATCCTTCCCTCATAAAGCAACAATATTCATGTGACTCCATTACCAGGAAACCCCTGGATTACCTAATACAATATTTATATGGCAGTTAGCTTGCATGGTCACGAAATTGATGATCTAAATATTGAACACAAATCCTATGAGAATTTTTCAGGCGATCATACTGTATTGTTATTTTAAAAAAGTCAAAATCCGACCCAATGGATATATGTAATCACAAAATGGAACCATATTAGATTCTTGATTGTTTTTTATCATAATCAGAAAATATAATTGATAGTTGTACAGTATTATAAGGCTTAGTAATGTCCGATTTCAATAAAAAGATAAATAACTTTTTTTGCCATGATGTACATGACTGATTACTTCATCAGACAAAACTGGGACCATTCATCGTAGAGAGCTGAGGGAGAATCGCTATTTACCCTTTTAGTATAGAACAGATTTACAATATAAGGCTTGGATAGAACTCTATCGCTACAATGATTTAGGGGGCCAATTTTTTTGCCACCAGCTTTTACAAACCTAATGCTATGCTTTTTCCAACAAACTTCCCTAAAATTTTGTTTTTCTACAGAAATGCTGATCTCTGTCCTATGAATATATTAGCACCAGCTTTCATGAAGCTTTAATATTAGAAAAGCAGATATATATCATCAGTAAATTCCATTACCATCATTCAAATTGAATTGAACAATGAAAAAGTAAATAAAAAATAATTGAAGTGACAATATATGATCTTGCCATATTTGCCAAATAGTATTGTTAAGCAGTTTTATTAATATAATTATCACAGTGTAGGTGTGTTGTGTAATTGTTGAACACTTCATGTTTTGTAATTAATATTGGAACAAACATATTTGAATCAATTGATGGTTTAGTTGAGAGGATTTGAAAATACTGTAATATATCCTCCTCCTACAGTTATTGTGGACCCAGTGATTTCTGATAATGACAAAGCAGGTTCCTTTTACCACACTGTGTCACTGTGACAAATGACAAAAGCTCATCATAAAGCAGCATGGTAAATTAATCAACTCTACAGACTCTGTGGTGATCCATACATAATGTCAGCAATTTTGTCCTATGTATGGTTATGTTATTTTGTGATTAAATTTTTGACATATGAAATTGTGCTATATATAAAATAATTGTTGCGCTAATGAGACACAGGCTTTGAATTATTATCCTCGCTGAGGCAAAGGGGGTATGGTCATGGTAGGTGTCATTCTGTCTGCAACTGTCTGTTTCCGTGTGCAACTCCTCCTACATTTCTTAAGAGTTTTTTATGAAACTTTCACAGAATAACAACTACCATATAGCTAGTTATTTCTGCGGGGGGGGTGGGGGGTGGAAATTTCTGCCATTCTGCGGTCCAAGATAATTTGCAGAATTAAATCTACGCAGAATTTTATCATCTGTAGAAAAATTTCACGCAGAATATTTATTATCTCCACTATATATATAAATGATAATCAATGGGTAATCACAAATTAACTTGATTATCATATAGTTTATTGCAGTTTGTCTAGTGTTACAACGGTGTTTATAATTTAAGCCTGCGTTGTTTGTACAACTAGTTTGCGATAGAAAAAATTGTGTTTTTAAACATTTCTCTGTAATTACTAAACCTACTGGTACATGTATGAAATTTTGCACGAATAAATGAAATATAGCTACCTAATACACACTGCAATTTCGGCAACATCAGAATTCAGTTAAAAAACTTTTGCTCATAAGTTCTATGTAACATATTTGTAGTTTTGAATGAAATATCAAGTTAGAAGACTGGCTACTTGCAACAGCCAATTTTACGGTCATGTGATAGGCCTAACGGTATAATTACGTATTTGCAACCTACTTAATATAACACATGCGAGGCCCGTCTGTGAATCTGACAAAGTACATGTTATTGTTGTACATTGTATACATGCGACACACCTAAATAACCTGAATCACACGGGCCTCCTAAGTCTCGTCTTCACAACAGTATTGTCAATGTACATGTATTTTAATATATAATAAAGGATAAATGTTTTTTAAAAGGTGACTAAAAATTATGGAATTCGGAATGGGAGTAGGTAATATAATAAGGAAGTTATTGTAGTTCTGTGTAATTTTTTACCAAAATCTGATGAATAGATTTTCAGAAATGTTACAAAAACACGATTTTTTTCTATCGCGAACTAGCTATACATATGTAATGATAATTATGTCTTAGTGTGATCCACAGTTTGGACTGTAATAATTAATTACAATGTACATGGATTAGACTGCCAATGAAACAGGTGTATGTCAATTCTTACCATTTAGCAAGCTGCAGAAATCTACTCATGTCATTTTGTGAATCAGCAGAAATTAAAATCAGCAGAAATTAAAATCAGCAGAAATAAACACACCCATTTCTGGGGCAAAATAATACACCCACAGTAATAACCAGCTATACGGTATGAGAACCTACATCACATATTGTAAGGATTTCATGATTCAATCTTGTCTTAATTGTAGCTCTTTGTTGATTATCTTCTCTTCAACTTGGAATATGGCTGTCTATGACTTCTTGTTGACATAAAATTGTGGCTAAGTAGAATCATTGATCCTTTCAAAAAATGTATGAGAAAATCCGACAGGGAAGGTAGCACTCAACCCAACCAGTCGAGCACAGAAATCAGAAACACCACTACACAACTACCCTGAGCAGTGCCCACAGAAACCCATGCCAAAACGGCGACCAAATGAGGCACAACAACCCCGGGGCGTGACCTAGGTTAAAACACTTAGGACAGTGACCTAACGCTATGCAACCTAAAGTTTAAGGTGTGGGGCTATTGACATACTAGTATCAATTACCATAGATTTCTTATTGTATGTATAAACTTCACTTTTAGCAATCTAATAAGTCAGTAAAATGACACGAATGTTTTTTTATTTATTGAGAGACATAAATTTACATCAGAATTAATTCACTGGAAGAAAATTACTTTAAGCAATTTTAGATTGCAGTTGAATGACATCAAAGCTTGTTTACCATACAAAAGAGGAAAGGTAACCTCAGAAGTTTGCACATAGAAAACAAAGTATATTGATGCATTGATACATTAATCATGGTATTTGAGCATTTTATTCTACACTCAGGTATACTCAACAGTACATTAAAGATAGTAAAACAGGTGATAAATTGCTTCATTCATTACTGGAAGTTGATCAAATCTCGACAAACACAATGATGCCTGACAATAAACATTGTAGCCAATGGAGTAATTATTTCAGGTCCATGGTGAATATGAGGCATTAATGGGTCATTAAGTTACATATAAATATTACTTGAATCATGTTTAAATGACTCTTTCAGGTTATTATCATACAATAGAGTCTGCCGACACTCCCCTGGGCTCCAGAATATAACCACTCCTTGCAAGCAGGTCATAGACCCTTCTGAAAGACTTAAACACTTTAATTCCCTGCATCAGAGGTTGCTCCACCACATTGTCTGTTTATTAGGCTTTTTTAAGTAAACACAATGAACCTGCATGTTCTATAATCTATGGTTACAAATTGGTTATTATTAAACTATAAAAAGTATTTAAAATACTTAACTGACAACAACAGTTACAGATATAATGTCCAATTGGTATCATTTGCTGGAGTATTGAAAGGACTCAACCTCTGCCATTATCAAATTTGATAAAGTTAAATTTGCATCCTGAAAATATTCAGATAACAACCTGCCCCCTAAAAAGACAACAACATCATTACAAAAATCCATGGAGATTCTATTCAATGTTGGCAAAAATATATACATGTATTTCCACAAGTTCCCCATTAATTGTTTTTGTAATTGTTTTTCAAGTATCACTTCATCTGTTTGAACAGATAAAAAATATAATATTGATGACAGAATTGTGTAGGGGTATGTGTTATTGTATAGTTTAATTATCATGAAAGGTCATAGTATCTCTATGGGGAAACCACAGAATTATATTAATTATTTAACAACAAGTACCAGAAATAATCACAATACAATAAAATTCCAAAAAAATGTAGCATAGTGAAATATTCATTGAAATTCAAACAAGAACAGAGAGTATTGTTTACATGCCAATAAAAGAATGAATGTAGGAAAAGGTTTTATTTATTCATTTATAGCAATAAAAACTCAGTTCAATTCAAGCAATCAACGCAAACAGTATGCACAAACAAGATAGATAATGTCAATGTTTCCTAATTAAATTAATCATTTATTTAATATGATATAGGCCAGTATATGCTGCTTCCTGGATGTCCATTCTGTCTGCTCCATCACATAAACCATAACTTTCTCCCCAATGCTCCTTCACATAAACCATAACTTTCTCCCAAATGCTCCTTCACATAAACCATAACTTTCTCCCAAATGCTCCTTCACATAAACCATAACTTTCTCCCAAATGCTCCTTCACATAAACCATAACTTTCTCCCAAATGCTCCTTCACATAAACCATTACTAGCTCCCCAATGCTCCTTCACATAAACCATAACTTTCTCCCCAATGCTCCTTCACATAAACCATAACTTGTTCCCATTCACATAAACCATAACTTGTTCCCATTCACATAAACCATAACTTGCTCACTAATGCTCCTTCACATAAACCATTACTAGCTCCCCAATTCTCCTTCGCACAAACCATAACTTTCTCCCAAATGCTCCTTTACATAAATCATAACTTTTTCCCCAATGCTCCTTCACATAAACCACAACTTAATGCTCATGCATTCTTTTGTATGACAACACAATGCAATATAAACAGTATTCAATCAAAACAAACATTTATTATATATTGTTTCTAGGTTTTGTTACCAAGGTTCTCAAATATATTATTAATTCTTATAGTACACATTTCCCAGATCAAAGAGCAATTTTCCCTACTTTTAGATGAACAATGAGTCAGCAAAGCATCTTTGCCTTCATACAAAATTTGGTAATACAAACTCTATTTTTGTATACCCTAAAAACACAAGAATTTAAAGATCAATTCATAATGGCCAAAAATAATTTATGTGTTATAATTCAATAAGATTAAATTACTCAATAGGCTGTGCCTTATTAAATCCACAAATAGGCTGTGCCTTAGTTCAAATTAATTATTTAAACAATTCTTTGCAATCGATGGCATTGCAACTTCACATGCATGTTTCTTGACAAAACAAAAACCAACATAATACAAGTTCTGTAAGGAATGTGAATGTTTGATGAGACAGTCACACGCAGCGAGGATAATACTGTCACACGCAGCGAGGATAATACTGTCACACGCAGCGAGGATAATACTGTCACACGCAGCGAGGATAATACTGTCACACGCAGCGAGGATAATACTGTCACACGCAGCGAGGATAATACTGTCACACGCAGCGAGGATAATACTGTCACACGCAGCGAGGATAATACTGTCACACGCAGCGAGGATAATACTGATTGTTTATTGCTTTTATTTATCTGCGCCACCGCATATTCCATATGGCCAAAGCCCCCAGAAGAGTTTTGTCATGGGATTGTGCAGATACTTGAGGTGTACTCGTTCTAGAGACACCACTGGTTTGTTTACATGCCATTTTAACGTCTCATCTAAAAGACTATTTGTAAATTTTAGTAGGTCAGCCCAGGGTTCGAACCCACATCCCGAGATGAGATTTCGTGCTCTAACATCTGAGCTAAATGGGCTGACTATAATACTACTCCAGTGCTCCAGCAGGCTTCATACAGGCTCTTAGACAACATGGTATTAATAACCTATGGTGGCCTAAATACATTAATGTGGCATAATTTAATGCATACAGTTATTTAAATGGTCCTGGAGCAATGCGCAATGCAATTGCACTGCATAATTTATCCTTATAATCTAATTAAAGAGAGCCATTACCATCCCTCACAGTGCAGTCACTGGTTCAAACCTTACTCTAAATGGAACCATCCCTCACAGTGCAGTCACTGGTTCAAACCTTACTCTAAATGGAACCATCCCTCACAGTGCAGTCACTGGTTCAAACCTTACTCTAAATGGAACCATCCCTCATAGTGCAGTCACTGGTTCAAACCTTACTCTAAATGGAACCATCCCTCATAGTGCAGTCACTGGTTCAAACCTTACTCTAAATGGAACCATCCCTCATAGTGCAGTCACTGGTTCAAACCTTACTCTAAATGGAACCATCCCTCACAGTGCAGTCACTGGTTCAAACCTTACTCTAAACGGCAGCTGAAACGTAGTGTGGCTGTTCTAGAAAAGTTGTAAATGTCACCAGGTGGCATAATACAGCAAAGCAACAAACAACTTCTCGTAATAGCTATTGTAAAATGGACAATCTTGCATCTGCTGCATATTTTGACTTTATGATGATAATTGACACGCATTAGGGGAATCAGCAGTTAGAGATGAGAATATCTGACAGATTTGCATTTTATGCGCATCTGCGATATAACAACGCAGTCGGTGGGCAAACTTTTATTACGAGTGTCACTTGTTATTTAACAAGCAATAGTTCTATAGCAAGACATTGCAGACAGCTACTCTATCTAATTAAAACACAAACAAGCATGATGTTTTATAGCTGCCTGAGAAGGATGCATACACGTATTAAACCTATGAGGGTATGATGTAATTCACATAATGCACAATTAGGCCAATGTCACTATGGTGCCTTCAGGAACACAATATGATACTACATGGATGATTTGGACATATCTTCACATTTATGCAGGAATATATATAACAAGGTCCTTGCATGGAATATATAAATTTCCTTTACAAAATCATGCAAATATTGGTCGGATAGATTTGTGATACTTTGAGTGTCTTCTTTGTGTTAGTCTCCCAACTTTTAATGAACACATACGAGGGGTGTACCAGAATTACGTAGACTTTTGTCCTTACATTTTTATTAAGGCATGTAATATCACCAAATTTGCAGTAGAAAAACTTCAAATCTTTTTCAAGAGAATCGGTAAAAATATTTTCTTACCGAATGTTAGAAAGTCATTTAATCTGTTGCCATAGTAACCAATAGTTGGATAGGCGGGGCAGCTAATTTTAAAAACATTTTTGGCATTATTCAACTGCTTATACCTCACAGATATCAAGTCTAATTTTAACCCGACTTCGTGACATACAAGCACAATATCCTTGGAACGTGAGCCGTAAATTTTGCCTTTTTAAAGGCTACCGTTATTGATTTATGGTACAAAACAAGCAACAGCTGTTGCGCGTCACCAGTGAAAATATGACGTTAGTAAAAATACGCTGAAAATCACATCAACATGAAGTTTTGTGTGAACCTCGAGAATACGCCAGAACAAACGCTTTAAATGTTGGAACCTGCTTACTCTAAATCTCGTGCATCGAGTTACATGATTTTCAAACGACACAAGCGCATCAATCATGGTCGAGACCGAATAAAACGACATGGACCGACGGCGCAAACCAACGGCGAATGCGACGTCACCAAGCGTTTTCTAGGACCACATCGACCTGGATCGACGTTCTAGTATAAGGGATATGCGACATAACTAATAATATATTGGAACTTTTATCACCTATTATGTAGTAAATAAACATTCGCATGTTTTGTGTACGGTTGTGCCCATATTTATAGCTACAATGTACACAGTTAGGAGCTTCACTTATCCTGGAAGTTCCGCCGACGTCGTGACGTTCCGTTGACGTGCGCCGCATACCGTACCCCTATCTATCCCCGGAAGCTGCAAAATTTGATCCAAATAAGATACGGCTTTGATATTTCACGTACTTATCCAGTAAATATTATTTGCACTCCACACTAAAGTATTAGTTTGTATGATGAATGGTATGGAACGTATGACAAAAGTCTACGTAATTCTGGTACAACCCTCGTATAACTGAATTTGTTACAAATATTGACCGGATATCAGCTGTTGAATAATGCTGATAGAAGGTTGATGATCGGATCAAATTCTCTGTACTATACAACAGTAGGAATAAGCCTGACAAACTGATTACATTCTGATTGTCATGTAATCCACGATAAACAATATTTGTTGAGTGAGGCTGTCAGTCAGTGTCAGTTCATGAACACATATACTATGTCAGTCAGTGTCAGTTCATGAACACATATACTATGTCAGACAGTGTCAGTTCATGAACACATATACTATGTCAGTCAGTGTCAGTTCATGAACACATATACTATGTCAGTCAGTGTCAGTTCATGAACACATATACTATGTCAGACAGTGTCAGTTCATGAACACATATACTATGTCAGTCAGTGTCAGTTCATGAACACATATACTACAATCAGGATCATAATAAGAATTCATGTAAATCCTGTAACAATGGCATCCATTCTAACACCAGATGACAAATTCATTCTTTTAAAAGCATCTTTGACTTTCGATTCCTAATTGACCAATCGATTGCTTTATTCAGGAGCTATTCCTGTCATTTTAATTAATTATTGATATTTTGATTTAAGTTCCTTTCTTATTTTCATCAATTATCAATAAAACATTTTGAGCTACTCCCCTTTATCAATTCAATTCATCATCAATAAAACATTATTTACTTATTTCCCTTTATCAATAATAGATATATTAAGTTACTTCCCTTTCATATTTTGATCTATTTTTGACAACCCTTCATGATTTTGATAGAGCAGCAAAATGAGGCAATTAAATGACTTCTATAATAATTATGTAATAATAAAACCTGCTTAAAACCAATAAACTGAAGTAGAAACAAACAAATACTTTGAACATTAGTATCGATATTTCATCAATTCTTCATCAAATAATCATTACAACAGCTTTCAATATTTTATTATACCAATCAGGTTAAGTGAAAGCAGCTAACATGTCTTTCATGTAATATTGTTAATAATTCAATAAACTCCTTCAAAATTTGTTTTCTATACTTTAAAACAATGAATGCTAGGTAGCTTTATTACAACCAGCAAGCATTAATTTCATTGATTTATAAGTATTAGCTAATCAGCCAGTAGACATTTCCCTAATCATTGCTTTACAATTTTAAATACTAGGCATTAAGAATTAAAGGTTTTAGAATACTTGTGAATGTTCCAGGAAATAAGTTCAACAAATGATAGAATGATATGTCTATTATCTACCTGTAGAGAGAGTACATTAGTGAAGTTCTTATGTGTTACAGGTGTCTTATAATACAAAGTGAAATATCAGGTCTGTATCCAGAAACACTCCGGCAAATCATTCTTTGGTTTATTTGAGGCATTATCTCCTTCAAAACATGCTCATTTTGGTATTTTCCCAAATTATCAGCGCAGCAAGCAGTGTCCTCAGTATGACTACGGGCCTGTTTATACAGTCAAATAGTCCTGGTATCATAGATTACCCACATGAGTTCAAATCAGGAAATCCTATTATCCCATCTACATTAAAAGCCATAGAATAAACTTATTCACTAAACTTCACTGCAAGTGGTGCTGCTGATAAGTCAGTTCAAACTAATGCCAGTATTTATATTTCATTATTAGGGTTAAAAGGCCCTGCATGAGCTACCCTGATCTAGTGGTTAAATCATTTGTATCAGGAGTCTGGGGGTTCCGAAAATGATATTATGGTTTTAAATTATCAGTCTCAGATTTAGAAGCAGTCTGTACTCTGCAAGTACTACTGTTAAGTATAATGCTCCATCCAAAATTATTTGATATGATATCATGACCAGGTGCTAAATATATAATGCTGATTATATTATAACCTAGTTGTACCAAGACTATACTGTATATGTAGAGTTGGCTTAGAGTCAAAGGATAATGTAAGGATTTCAGAGGCCAATATATGTCTCCATGACTGTGTCAGTGGTCTTTAACCCCAAATTAAAAACATATGAAGAATATCATTGATGTTTAACTATGAAAGATTTCACCAGCAGTGTTCCACCTCTAGGATAATGATCATTACCTAACATCCCGTAGTACTAAATTCTCCAGATAATCAAGTTATCTAAGTACTTTCTGGAAATGTGTCTGACAATACACCTCAACTTTTATTTTCATCATTGTTACTGATAGGTACTTGGCCTAGTATGCTGATATGAATCTTGGTGTTGTCAATACTTGTAACCATTATTCAACAGTTGGCTAAACCATTGTGGATGGAGCCAGTACTATAACATAATTGCAAGGGTTACCAAGTCTGGCTCATAACCCAACTAGATCATTTATTTTATCAATCTAATAGCATAACTTTTTTCAATTTTATCTAGATATTATACTGGGCTTGATTCATAATCTACCTATGTATGAGGGTGCAAAGGGAAATAATTTCATGAGAAGAGTAAATTGGGGAGTTGTCTTTATAAACATCGGGTATGTTAAGACAGACGTAGTGCAAGGGGTATTATATATTCCAGTGTGTAGAATCACGAGATCAAATTATTTGAAATGAATACCGTTTAACACTCAAAAAATTTGCGATTTTGTCCACTAATGTTTTTTCTTGATAATAGCGATCGTGCTCTTTATATGAATATATTATACAGCCTAAAGAACGTCACATTAATGTCGAAACACTAGACAATTACAAATTTTGCTCTATCTTTAGCTGTTGTTAACTGATGCTTGACCAAATCACTACACTTCATTGGAAAATGCATTTGGCCGAGGATCAATTAAAAACAGCTAAAGATAGAGCGAACTCGGTACTTGCCGGGTATTCTTACATATACGGGATGTACTTTAGGCTATATTCAGATCCAAGTACAGTGGCATTCAAGAATATTGCAAGGACATTGAGCCAACTACTGGAGGCATACAGGAAAATTCCATGGAGAATCAAGTCAACTACTGGAGGCATACAGGAAAATTCCATGGAGAATCAAGTCAACTACTGGGTGCATACAGGAGAATTCCATGGAGAATCAAGTCAACTACTGGAGGCATACAGGACAATTCCATGGAGAATCAAGTCAACTACTGGAGGCATACAGGAAAATTCCATGGAGAATCAAGTCAACTACTGGGTGCATACAGGAGAATTCCATGGAGAATCAAGTCAACTACTGGAAACATACAGGAGAATTCCATGGAGAATCAAGTCAACTACTGGAAACATACAGGAAAATTCCATGGAGAATCAAGTCAACTACTGGAGGAATACAGGAAAATTCCATGGAGAATCAAGTCAACTACTGGAGGAATACCGGAGAATTCCATGGAGAATCAAGCCAACTACTGGAGGAATACCGGAGAATTCCATGGAGAATCAAGCCAACTACTGGAGGCATACAGGAGAATTCCATGGAGAATCAAGTCAACTACTGGAGGCATACAGGAGAATTCCATGGAGAATCAAGTCAACTACTGGAGGCATACAGGAGAATTCCATGGAGAATCAAGTCAACTACTGGAGGAATACAGGAAAATTCCATGGAGAACAAGCCAACTACTGGAGGAATACAGGAGAATTCCATGGAGGATCAAGTCAACTACTGGTGGCAAACAGGAGAATTCCATGGAGAATCAAGCAAACCACTGGAGGCATACAGGAGAATTCCATGGAGAATCAAGTCAACTACTGGAGGCATACAGGAGAATTCCATGGAGAATCAAGCCAACTACTGGAGGCATAGAGGAGAATTCCATGGCGAATCAAGCCAACTACTGGAGGCATACAGGAGAATTCCATGGAGAATCAAGCAAACTACTGGAGGCATACAGGAGAATTCCATGGAGAATCAAGTCAACTACTGGAGGCATACAGGAATATTCCATGGCGAATCAAGCCAACTACTGGAGGCATACAGGAGGCATACAGGAGAATTCCATGGAGAATCAAGTCAACTACTGGAGGCATACAGGAGAATTCCATAAAGAATCAAGTCAACTACTGGATGCATACAGGAAAATTCCATGGAGAATCAAGTCAACTACTGGAGGCATAGAGGAGAATTCCATGGAGAATCAAGTCAACTACTGGAGGCATACAGAAAAATTCCATGGAGAATCAAGTCAACTACTGGAGGCATACAGGAGAATTCCATGGAGAATCAAGTCAACTACTGGAGGCATACAGGAGAATTCCATGGAGAATCAAGTCAACTACTGGAGGCATACAGGAGAATTCCATGGAGAATCAAGTCAACTACTGGAGGCATAGAGGAGAATTCCATGGAGAATCAAGTCAACTACTCCAGGCATACAGGAGAATTCCATGGAGAATCAAGACAACTACTGGAGGCATACAGGAGAATTTCATGGAGAATCAAGTCAACTACTGGAGGCATACAGGAGAATTCCATGGAGAATCAAGTCAAATACTGGAGGCATACAGTAGGCATACAGGAGAATTCCATGGAGAATCAAGTCAACTACTGGAGGCATACAGGAAAATTCCATGGAGAATCAAGTCAACAACTGGAGGCATAGAGGAGAATTCCATGGAGAATCAAGTCAACTACTGGAGGCATACAGGAGAATTCCATGGAGAATCAAGTCAACTACTGGAGGCATACAGGAGAATTCCATGGAGAATCAAGTCAACTACTGGAGGCATACAGGAGAATTCCATGGAGAATCAAGCAAACTACTGGAGACATACAGGAAAATTCCATGGAGAATCAAGCCAACTACTGGAGGTATACAGGAGAATTCCATGGAGAATCAAGCAAACTGCTGGAGGCATACAGGAGAATTCCATGGAGAATCAAGTCAACTACTGGAGGCATACAGGAGAATTCCATGGAGAATCAAGCCAACTACTGGAGGCATACAGGAGAATTCCATGGAGAATCAAGCCAACTACTGGAGGCATACAGGAAAATTCCATGGAGAATCAAGCCAACTACTGGAGGTATACAGGAGAATTCCATGGAGAATCAAGCCAACTACTGGAGGCATACAGGAGAATTCCATGGAGAATCAAGCTAACTACTGGAGGCAAACAGGAAAATTCCATGGAGAATCAAGTCAACTACTGGAGGTATACAGGAGAATTCCATGGAGAATCAAGCAAACTACTGGAGACATACAGGAGAATTCCATGGAGAATCAAGCAAACAACTGGAGACATACAGGAGAATTTCATGGAGAATCAAGTCAACTACTGGAGGCATACAGGAATATTCCATGGAGAATCAAGCCAACTACTGGAGGCAAACAGGAAAATTCCATGGAGAATCAAGCCAACTACTGGAGGCATACCGGAGAATTCCATGGAGAATCAAGCCAACTACTGGAGGCATACAGGAGAATTCCATGGAGAATCAAGTCAACTACTGGAGGCATACAGGAGGCATACAGGAGAATTCCATGGAGAATCAAGTCAACTACTGGAGGCATACAGGAGAATTCCATGGAGAATCAAGTCAACTACTGGATGCATACAGGAAAATTCCATGGAGAATCAAGTCAACTACTGGAGGCATACAGGAGAATTCCATGGAGAATCAAGTCAACTACTGGAGGCATACAGGAGAATTCCATGGAGAATCAAGTCAACTACTGGAGGCATACAGGAGAATTCCACGGAGAATCAAGTCAACTACTGGAGGCATACAGGAAAAATCCATGGAGAATCAAGTCAACTACTGGAGGCATACAGGAGAATTCCATGGAGAATCAAGACAACTACTGGAGGCATACAGGAGAATTTCATGGAGAATCAAGTCAACTACTGGAGGCATACAGGAGAATTCCATGGAGAATCAAGTCAAATACTGGAGGCATACAGGAGGCATACAGGAGAATTCCATGGAGAATCAAGTCAACTACTGGCGGCATACAGGAAAATTCCATGGAGAATCAAGTCAACTACTGGAGGCATAGAGGAGAATTCCATGGAGAATCAAGTCAACTACTGGAGGCATACAGGAGAATTCCATGGAGAATCAAGTCAACTACTGGAGGCATACAGGAGAATTCCATGGAGAATCAAGCCAACTACTGGAGGCATACAGGAGAATTCCATGGAGAATCAAGCCAACTACTGGAGGCATACAGGAAAATTCCATGGAGAATCAAGCCAACTACTGGAGGTATACAGGAGACTTCCATGGAGAATCAAGCCAACTACTGGAGGCATACAGGAGAATTCCATGGAGAATCAAGCCAACTACTGGAGGCAAACAGGAAAATTCCATGGAGAATCAAGTCAACTACTGGAGGTATACAGGAAAATTCCATGGAGAATCAAGCCAACTACTGGAGGCATACCGGAGAATTCCATGGAGAATCAAGCCAACTACTGGAGACATACAGGAGAATTCCATGGAGAATCAAGTCAACTACTGGATGCATACAGGAGAATTCCATGGAGAATCAAGTCAACTACTGGATGCATACAGGAGAATTCCATGGAGAATCAAGCCAACTACAGGAGGTATAAACTATAACATGAAGAGGTAAGAGATCTGGCAAACTGAATGTGTATTGATTTAGATGCAACATGAGATTGTAACAGGACTTCTGTCCACTTATATGACTGCCTTTATCAGGTATTCTACTACTTTAGTCCTAAGTGAGCCAACAAAACTGAGAATAATTCTGTCAAACAATAATCTACATAAACAGCCAATGCACCGGGATACAGGGGGAAATATAAAGACATCTTCCTGACCGGCAGCAATTTGAGAACCTTATCGATTCCTAGCCCTGGGGAAGACTTTTATGGGTTCTAAGACCCGGGAAGTACTACTGTACATAATTATGTGTCCCAACCCCTTGGATTTAGACAGTATAAAGCACTGTCTTCAGGTTGGGAATTTAGACAGAAACAAGAGTGCCGAAATGTCCCAAAATACGCCCGTCTTGGTTGTGCTAGCGACAAAAAATATTGATTATGAAAGAAAATCTCATATTATGTCTAAACATTTTGAAACAATCATCTTTAAACTAATCTTTATAATCACAAACTAAACATAATGTTTTGACAAATGCATCATATTAGTTGTTTCCTATATTCATACTAATTTATAGGAATGCTTTTGTCAACCTTCTGTTCATCGGATGAAAACTGTTTGAGTTAGAGTACAGAAAAGACCAAATTCAGATTTTTTTGGTAAATAAAGAAACATTACCCAAGAAGGCCTGCGCCGATTTGGCCTATAATCGAACGTGGCCTAGATATTATGCCAATAAGCATTGCTATCAAGTTTGAAGAAGATCAGACCAAAACAGTTTGAGTTAGAGTATAGACAAATTACTGGACGCTATCGCACGCCTGCCCGCCTGCCAAGGGTGTTCACATGATACGTCCCGTTTTTCAAATAAAAATTCAAAATATCTAATTCCCTCCACCCACCCGGGCGGTTAAAAAGTTGACTGATGCACAACAGCTAGCCTTTTAACATAATGTGCTGATTGAGACACCTTGGAAAAGTTTGGGCAGAATCCTCACAATATTAAATGTTGGGTGTGGCATACAGAATAATTGGTAAATCACAGACAGAGGAATGACACATGTACATGTTTGTAAGCATACCCTATGATTTTCGCTGGTTGGGCGAGGGGAAACAAACGGCATTAACTGTTGACTAAGAGTTATTTCAGTGCTTAATAGTAAATCTGTTACAAAATTATGGATTATTTTTCAGTTTTTGGAAGAGTTCATATCCATCATGATTGAATATTGAAATCTTACATGTTTTCTAGAAATTGAAAAATACCTGAGTAGATTAAAATGAAATACATTTGTAATTAGCAAATAGTTATAATCAATCGTAGTTAATGTAATTAAATATAAGCAATTATCTGTAATTATAAAGTTTGGTGGCTGGGGTGGAGCCTGGAGGTCGGCATTTGGGGTTGATGGTGTGTCATCCTTACCGGTTTCATCTGTCTATTTATCGCAGACTCATCAGAGGACTTGATTTGCTCTGTCATGCAATGATAGTGATTGCGGAATGTGCATTATATTGTTTGCACTGCACTTATATACTCTTGGGGGCCGGTTTTGTGCCGGTGCCGGTTATCGTGCCGGTGATTGTGCCGGTGCCGGTAAAATTGCCTGTGCCAGTGTTCATGTGAATTTTTGTGCCGGTGCCAGTTTGTGCCGGTGCCGGTTAGGCTGCAGTTTTTTGCCGGTTCCTCAAAAACGCCGGTGCCGGTAATGTGCTGGTGCCGCTGTGCCGGTTATATGTGCCGGAATTTAACTGATTCTGGTCCGGTGTAAGGATTTTTGCTTAAAACCGGGGAGTTTCACGTGCCCGACATGTTTGATTTTTGAATTAGCCAAAATGTATTCTGTGTCGATTGGCTTAATGAAATGCATTGATACTGTCGAGAATAAGTAATATGGGGCGCGCTGGGGCCGTTAGAATGACGAGTACCAGGACCAAAATCCGGACATGTACGTCAAAACGTCATTTTGAAAAAAGCGATATTTATAATAACATGGGGTTTAGCTCGAATTACTACAAGAAACATGTTTTCTATCAATAAAATTGGACAGTATGGGGATTCGATTATTTGTATTCTTCTAAAAGCATTTTTTTTAAACTAATTTATAAAAACACGTGGCCAATCAGAAATTCGTTCAATGTATGCATGTATCTGACGTCATGAGCGCATTCCACATGGCTCATTCTCACAAATTATAGTGTTTTAAGAAAAGTCAATCGACAGGGAACAAATTCATACCAAATACGATACTTTTCCAAGTTGTGCACAAGGCCAAAGTGCAAAAAAGCAATTTCGTACCAACCGTTACGCATGGATGATTTTGTACATGAATACGCAATTTCTTTCCAGAAATCGATAAATTAGTGCTTGGAATGAACAAATAACAAAGCCTTAGATTTATTGATATAATATGTCAGATGATATAATATTTTTAGGGTGGCCAATTAGAAATTCGTTTAATTGTATATATGTTAGTATGCAATACGCAAGATTTTATCAAGGCACTTTAAAACAATATTTACATAAAATGTCACTCATTGAGAATGAGCTTGTTAAGGTGTCCCTGTATGTCAGTATAATGCAAGATTTCATCAAGGCATTTATAATATTTACATTAATGTCATTATTGAGATTATATTCAGCAATTATAAATCCACAATCAATGAAAATAAGGCATATTACATGATTGTGGGATATCTTAGTGTTAGCATATGCTAAAAGGTGAAACTTATTGAATAACCTGTTGATTCTGTGTACATAACAAACTTTGTAATATTTACAATTGTATAATTATAAATCATCAAGCATTGCAAAAACCAGCAGGAGAGGATGGCTCAATTGTAATTAAGATGCTTTAAAATGACTTGATTATTATCAATTTTATTATCAGGGCAAATCTCAACCTATGCAGATATTTCATTACATCAGGTGAGATTCTAAATTGCCCCTGCGAAAATTTTAAGAACTGTTCTAGAACAATTCTAGAATGTGTTCTAGAATGATTCTAGAACAGTTCATGAACATTAAATGGCAGTTCAAGAACCTGCAAATTCTTGAACTTAACACAGAAGTTCTTGAACTGTTTTAGAACTGACTCATGAACTGCTCTAGAACTGGTTCAAGAATTTATGCTAAGTTCTTGAACCTGTTCATGAATTGTTCTAAAATCGTTCTGAATTTAAAGTTCATGAACTGTTCTGAACTGTTTTGCTCAAGGATTATTTCAAGAACAGTTCTTGAACACTAATGGCATGAAGTGTTCATGAACTATTCTTGAGTCAGACAGATGTGTTGAAAGTATGAACAGTAAATCGAGGGCTCAGTGCAAAACTATGGTAACTTCATCAATTTATAGAGGCATATACCATAGTTTTGCACTAAGTCCTCGATTAATATATTATCTTTATAATGAATGCCTCATGATGCTTCAAAGTAAAATAGAATGATATTATGTTCATGTTCCCAGAGGTTTCAAATAGTGAAAATAGCTGAAGGTTACAAACCACTAAATGCCTCCGCGAACCAAAATAGGATACACTCAAATAGTCCCTAAATAAACTTGTGATTGTGTTTAAATGGTAGTATGCTTTGACAAGGTGGAACTGGAATCATCTAATTGGGTTTACAGGCATTGTATACATGTATGTGATGCATTGAAACTGTTTTATTTTACATATTTTGAGATTTTGGCCAAAATACCAAAGCGAAAGTAGGGGAGGGTAAAACCCGGATTTGGTCGGTCCGCGCGCCTGTAAAAATATGTTCACCGCGTTGGACGGACAAAATTTTTCTTATATGATACGTGACCCCCTGTTTTTTTTGTATTTTCTTAAAGCTGGTAGCCCCTTCTTTTCATTGATATATGTCTGCCACCTGGCCATAGACTTTAACATGTATCAACCTGGGACTGACTATTGTAACTTTACATTGAGCTAAAGAACAAATTTATTTAGTGGTTTGTGACCTTAAGAAATGACCCAAAAAATTAAAATGTATATTTTCAATATTTTGACTTTAAATGTTGAGAAATACATTTTTCTGTGGGTTTTATTCCATTTTTCAGTGAAATTTGTCTCAAAATGTGAAAAAATTGTGTTTTCGGGTGAAAATTTTAGAAAAAAATGAAGATTTTTCCTCCACAAAATGACATTTTTATACCAATTTTGACCTTATTTAGGTATCAGACCTGGGTTATTGTGTATATATATGAGGAATAGTCACATAATTAAGCACCCAACATAAAATAATTGCCCAATGTAAGGTTTATACAAAACTGCAACTGTTTAAATTGCCAGTATTCATACAATATGGCCAGCAGAATCCAAGAAATTGCGTTAAAGGCGCTTACTCTCTTTTGTAAAATTTTTGAGAAATCATGTCATTTCAGTCTGGAAAGTCATCATTTGGAGTTGTATATACATAGTAGTTGTCAAATAAGTGTTTAAATCAATTAAAATGGGGGAAAAGGGTTGTCTAAGGTTACAAACCACTAAATGCCTCCGCGAACCAAAATAGGATACACTCAAATAGTCCCTAAATAAACTTGTGATTGTGTTTAAATGGTAGTATGCTTTGACAAGGTGGAACTGGAATCATCTAATTGGGTTTACAGGCATTGTATACATGTATGTGATGCATTGAAACTGTTTTATTTTACATATTTTGAGATTTTGGCCAAAATACCAAAGCGAAAGTAGGGGAGGGTAAAACCCGGATTTGGTCGGTCCGCGCGCCTGTAAAAATATGTTCACCGCGTTGGACGGACAAAATTTTTCTTATATGATACGTGACCCCCTGTTTTTTTTGTATTTTCTTAAAGCTGGTAGCCCCTTCTTTTCATTGATATATGTCTGCCACCTGGCCATAGACTTTAACATGTATCAACCTGGGACTGACTATTGTAACTTTACATTGAGCTAAAGAACAAATTTATTTAGTGGTTTGTGACCTGAAGAATGATCAACTTGCCTGTCAACTTAGCTTAATAGTTCAGTATTATTCATGGAACCTCATGTTAAACATACCTCATCCACTTGCTTATTTGTTTTCCTATATTTTAAGTTTGCACCATTATTCTTATGAGCGAGATATTAGTCACTTAAGATACTTATACACTTAACATGCTAAACTTATATAATGCAACTTACCTGTTATAAGATTGCTTATTAAGATGAAAACAACCACTAAATGTTTCAAACATCTGAGCACATGTCATACTGGCAGCCATTTTGAAAATATGTGATGTCATCAATAATTGTGTACATAGTCCAGTTCATGAACAGTTCAAGAACTGTTCAAGAACTTTTTATGATGCTTTCATGCAGACTGACCCATTTATATTGTTATAATAAATACTGCAACTGATATAATACTAATAGCTAGTATTTCTCCATGTCCTGATCGATTTGGGTTTTCAAAATTATGACACTTAGGCTAAGCAAATGTTACATCATATGAGCATCAACTTCCGGAATCCGCAAATGTAACCAAGCAAACACGGATATTAGGGGTTTGTTTTAATCTCATAGAAAGTTGATTAGTAGGTACAAATAAAAATTTAATGTGAATTACAGTTTGTATGTAAACCATTAATCGTCACTGGAACAAGATCTGAATGAAACATTGGTCAAAGCTGGTCACCAACAAGGTGAGAATCTTTATATTAACGTATGTATGGGTCTCGTCCTGTTTATGTCAGGCAGAAATCACTGTTTTTATGCTATAAAAGACTAATCTATGGTTTTATATTTGCCAACCATTATGATGAATAGATACACCTACTCCAAATAATGGAGCAGCTCTCAGAGTTATCAAACATCTTGGTACTTAACACCACACTTACATCAGAAAAACACATTACAAGGGTATTAATTATGGCGTAATTATGACATACAAGTTCCATAAATTGTTAGCAAAGTTGTAAGAATTGACATGTTTACAGTTATCAACTACAAGTGTGGAATATTATACTCATAAAACATCAGCATGAAACCTCAAACTTGTTTAACTGACTTCCTTGATTTCTTTGATTATTTTCATGATCTGACTGCATAGTTAGCTTATATTCATGATCTGACATGTTAGCTTATCTTCATGAACATATAATTATATGTAACTCAGGCTAGGTTAATTTCATAAACAAATCCATACTCAGATTCAGTTATTTCATGAACAGGCTCGCAAGATTGATTTTTTCATGAACTTATAATTTGGTTATTTTCATGAACTTACTATTTGGTTATTTTCATGACACTCACAGAACAACACATTATTTTCATGACACTCACTCAGACTGCTTCAGTTATTTTCATGATCTGTCGAGGAACGTAAAATAAAATCGATTAAAACATGCTGAACAAGACATGCTGAACATATCAGAACTGAAGGCTTAGCGCCTTTTAACTCAAGGGCTCTCATCATTCGAGACTCCCGCTTGACATTTTGCTTTATTTTTGTTCTTGCTATTTTTAGGTTTACATTGATTTTATAACTGTATCCAAAAGTCACTTTTTTCTTTGATTTATCTTTTTGATTTTGTATTAATTGCATTTAACTTTTTTTGAAGTAAATGAAATTAATCAATTAATTTCGCTGGTACTTTGTTTGACACTTTATTATAATATACCAAGCCTGTATGATTCAACATTGTTTATATAAAATGTTCTATAAACATGTTTTCTTAGTATTTCAATAATAAAATGACGATAAATAAAATGTATTTAAATGCAATAAATCATACAAAACCACAACATATATAGTACAGAGAAATTGACCTGATCCTGACCTTAAATTAGTATAAATTAACAGCTGACATATTGTTCATATTAGTATCCTGGTTGTACAGTGTACAGCAAAAATATGGATACACTATTTGACAGATGCAGAATGATAATTGGTTTAATTATTCCATAGACGGTTACAATGTTTGCAATTTCTGGGAAAAAAAACCAGTTAATGAAGGAGTAAAAAATGTGACAGATAGAAAGATGAACATTTTCTGATTTAAAAATAAACTATGGGGTTCAAGGGGCTGAATTTGCCATATTATATGAATCATGTTGTCGTTCAAAGCTGGCAAAGAAACTTAATATTTTCCATCTAGAGTACCAATCAATGTATTGTCTTTACACTAAATATAAAAATATATTCCTGGTCTTCAAAAACATTGTTGCTTCTCTGTTTTGCAAGTAGTGTTATACAGGCAAGTAAATGGGGGAAAACTCTCTGTATTCATATTTTTGGTGGGCACTGTATGTTTTCATAGTAGAGTATCAGACTATCACAAAGACATACACTCAATGTGTTAAACAAACACAAATCTAAAATGCCAATATTGCTCTATTTGCTTGTGGAAATTCATGTATTCAAACCAAGAATCTCGTAATAATATTATTCCAGCATAAATGTCAGGATCAGGTCAAATTCTCCAAACCATACTATAACAAGACACAAAGATATCAACCACAACATTTATTATAGTGTGATATGTGGTTTCTTTTCAACAGGTTTGCAATCATTGACATCTTCAAATACTATAGTGTGCATCAAATTGTAAAATATAAAAAAAACCTATAAATTATCAGAATAATAACAGGAAAATTTAAGGAAACTTTATTGAAAATTATTTAAAAGTCGACATAAATACAGCTCGATAATTAAGGCAGTCATTAATTTGTTTCTGCAGCTTAAATAAAAAATTAGTTTAATTACATGTATTAATATTTCTGGCATTCATAATGAAAGCAGACAGAAACAATTCAGCCATCTTGTGCACAAAATATGCTTGAAAATGTTTCCTGCATAAATAAACATAATTTTACAGTCTTATCTCAATGTGTTGGAAAGGCAAATACTGTGTTAATGACTAAAGAGCGTCCTTCATGCACATACCTGCAGTCATAAGCAAACAAACCCCACATTCTCAACTTCAAATTTACATTCATTTCATATGCTGTTAAACCTTCGGGAATTTTCAAATTATTTTAAAATTCTTACAAAAAAATAATGAGTTGTATAAACAGACTGCTGAAACAAGATTAACATCCTAATTATACATTATAAGTTAAAATATTAGGTATTAAAAATGACAAATAAAATGAGCGCACCCGTCAATGAGTACTATACAGTGTACATGTACGTATATCACTTCACACAAACAGTTTAAGTTTTAACATACCTCTGTGTTTTACTCCACTCACTTCCCAAGTTCCCTTTCTCCAATATTTAACTCACGATAAGTTTGATTTATTTCTGTATCAAAAGCCTAAAAAAAATATTAAGTCCTAAACAAATAAAAAAACCTGAATGTTTCAGTTTGAGATATGAAACTTGTCACTATAAATACAGCAGAATAGAAAGATTTATAAACTTTACAATCTTACTCAAATTTACACAACTTACACACATGAGGATCCATTATGAAATATCATTAAATATAAATCACTGTAATGGAACTGTAAGTTTAAACACTGTATATAATATGTCAGTTAAACACACAATTCAATTAATGTTTGTCAATCCATTTGATAAAACTTAAGGCAAACAATATTTCATATTATAATATTCATTTGAACAATAATTCTTAGTTTTCTATAATTCATTAATTTTGATATTCATGCAGTTTTATAATAATGAATTATTTTGTTGAATTGTCGCAGGTTATCATCGGTAAATTATCAAAGTTATCCATATTTTTTACAACAATGACAACTACATGATAATTATCAGCCATCCTGCTCTAGCAGACACTAGGCACTGTAACAGATCTAAGGTAGAGCTATATAGATCTATTATATTCAGCAACAAGCCATTTTGATAGCAGAAGAGGAAAGGGAAGATTGCATACAATAAAACTCCAATATGTTGTAACATTATAGCCTCTCTCTCACGGTGGTTATATTATAACTCCCACATATAGTACAGTGCTTTGATTCAACTACCATACAGTGAGTTCCTGCCAGATGCTAGTTTTACATAGTGAAGAAATGAAAATTTAGTGTTTAAACTTTTTTAAATGTTGCGTGGTATAATAGTTGTTATATTAATTCTTTGTAAAACATTTATTTTTTCTTGGAATTATTCAATAAGTTACATCATGTACTTTCCGAACATCATTATCTTTTGATCATTGTCAAATCTAGACAATGAGTGCTCAACAGGAAATGACCGCTCATCATTATTCATTAGTGTGACATCTTTATAATTGTTTATCACCTCAGTTATTATTATTGTTTATTATTTCTTTGATTTAGATAGTTTTACTTTCAAACAATGATATGTGTTAATTACTTAATATGACATTATCTGTTACATCCTTCCTTAAACAAACAGGTTATCATATCACTTATCTTATCATTCCTGTCTATTATCTGTCATGATCTATAGGGTACCTATATAAGAATACATGCTCATATCACACATTAAGAATCAATCAGTCAGTTGTAAGGTACGTTTAACTTTACTTTTACTGTAAATGCTAGGACTTTGTTAAATTACTTGATAGCTAACTTTGTGACTTACTCATTATTATTTAAGATATTTGTTTACGGAAATACATGTTAAAGGAACTGGTAACTAATTATAATAAATAGTATTCATCAAAAGGATTTACTGGCTTTAGTTGTGATTAAGCTCCACAACTTTATGCGCAGAGAATGGATCGATGCTGTGGCCATTGTTGTTACATTACCGCATGCGAACGACATAATGCGGGGTGTAATACTATAGTATCTCTCAGTTAAACTTCCACTTTAACAACAATACAGTGCAACCTCTGACGAGCAATAGCTTTAGGGTGCTGCAAATATTGGCCTTTGTTTAGAGGTTGTTGTTCTACAGAGGTGACAATATTTTCCAGACATTTTTTTAAAGCAGAACAGGTTTGCATAGATGGTTTCATTTTGAAGGTTATAAATTGCCGTATGAAAATGGTATTTTATATGGCACTGTATTTTTCAGCATTTCTGCACATTTAGTACTTATGTCCATTAAAAAAATTCTACACTTATTCTGTTACAGTACTAATATGCTGAATTAAGGGTACCCACTCAGAAAAAGTATTATCGGCAACGTTCTAACACAAAATAATAGAATAGCACATACATAGTGTATAGTCACTCCTGAACATATAAATGAACTGTACATAGCTATATAATACATTGTTGTAGATATTATCTATGACAAACACACATGATGATCTGACATGGTTCATTAATTTTGGGGGAAGGCATCTCTAGCTTATGCAACCACTGAATCATGAAGAGTAATATAACACAAGACGGCCAATTAATGCCCTTGGGTCGCTCACCTGTCTAAATGCACCTATAGATGGTGACCTAAGAAAGCATTAACAAGTAAGAATAGATGATGCTAAATACCAAATATCAAAGCTTTACGAATTGTAATTTAAGACATGTTCCCTATATTATGAAGTCTATGTAAAATTGACAACCCCCTGGCAGGCCAATTTGGGCCAATTTTCACCCAAGGGGCATAATTTCAATAATCATGACAGAGGACCACTAGTTGATGCTACATACCAAATATGAAAGCCCTGGGCCTTGTGGTTTAAGACAAGATGATTTCTGAACTTTGCATTTTAGGGCAACATGGCCCAATTAATCAACAGACCGGAACCATTTGAACAAATTTGGTAGAAATCCACCTAAGGAACATTCCTGCAAAGTTTTAGCAAAGAGATGTACTTTAGGCTTTATAATATAACCGTAATGAATGCACGATCGTTATAATCAAGAAAAAAACTCAATGTTAGCAGTAGAAACGCAAATATTTTGAGTGCGAACGTTATTCATTTGATCACTGATTCTACACACTCATGGTATACTGAGACTCAGTAACAAGGATTAAAATACCCACTAATCAGAAGAAGAAATAAAACATTCACTGTACACTAGGCCAATTTTAAAGCAATTACAGAATCAACACAATTAAATATTGTAATTTATATAAGTTTTATAGACAGTGATTCACCATAATTATTCTGTCTTCAATCTTGATTTGTCTATAAGAGCCATGGTCCCTGGACAGCACATTACTGGAATATAATCAGTTTATAATCAAGGATTTACAGTCAGTCAATAGAGACACAGTAGTCCCGGGAAATTTCTTAAATTGACATCTACGTTCGCTCTACTATCTACCAGAATAATGCATTCCAAGTTACATACTGTCAAATCATTTAATTTCTATGGTACAAAATTTCGTAGTTTTAGTAAAAAAGACCATTTTGATGGGACATTAAATCGTGGATTTTGCATTTTAGGTATAAATTACAAGGGTCAAAATTATTGTTCCATGAGATTTGATTTCGTGGTTGAAGGTGAGCGACAACCACGAAAATTGATGATTTCCCAGTATTGAACTATTCTTATTACGTAGAATATAGCAACAATTGTGGCCCTATTTGCATAATTATATCAGAAAAGTGCTGGATTTGTAACCCAGCCATCTTAATGGGTTAAATGTTCCATTGTTACAGTTATTCTTTCAAATGAGATAGTTACCTAATAAGTTTTACTTATTGAATGGACAATACACCTATTTATTCTATGAATTGACCTAGAGACCTAGTTTTTATCCAAGATGACTTTGTTGGATGATCATTGTAAGAAAGTTTCAAACATAACGTGATATATCCATACAATAGTGACAGATGCTGGACCAAGGACATTACTCACCAACAAAGCTCACTTTCTCACTGCAAACATACATACATGTACAGCCTTGAGCATTATACATACATAAGGGTTTTCTATGACTTGACCACTTTGATGCTCGAGGTTACTTTTTATTCATCGGAGATCAACTTAACTCTTAACCTTTATAAGGTTAGATAACATCTAAACAACTATTCCGACCAAAAATCCAATGAAAAATTATTTTTAGCTTCTTTTTTGCCATGCACAAATATTATAACCAGTGACCTACTTTCCAATGAAAAAATAAAGATTTTGTGTTTGGGGCAAATTTATACAGTAATTAATTTTAAATACTAGAAAGAGACAATAATTTTTTACACTGAAACAGTACAGATTAATGTATCCTTAAAAAGCATCTTTATCTAAAAAACATTGTGTTTCTGACTAGGCTATACAGTGTATATAAGATAAGTTTCAGCTCAATCATTCCTTGTCACACATACAAAACAAATCTGAAAATCCCATTTACATAAACTGTAAAACATTCTGACTGGTAGAACAAAACTCACAATACAGATCTTGTAAAATAATGTCCTAGTAAATCAGCTGATATAACCCATTTGTCAGTATCAAACACACATATACATCACAAGGATTACCAGTATACAGGCTGTGAACAAAGTTTGTTATCAAAATTAAAATTCGAGCAAAGTTTTGTTTTTAGGAGGTTTGACTGCAAATAGACAAGGTTAATTTTTTATTCTAATATCTTCATTTAATGCAAGAAAGATTAGAACAATGGTAGATCCCTATGTATTTTAATTAGTTTCAACTATTGAAACTTATTAAACAATCTGGACAAACTTTTTTAACACTCTGTACATGTACCTAAAGCCGCTGGTTTCCATGGAGCATATCTTTCAGCGTGTAAACACGTAAATTATTAATGGGCAGAAAACTGTTTCCATGAAGTTGAAAACAGACCCGTATTTTTGATAAAAAAACCCTGCATAGCAATATTGATATTTTACAGCAAAATGCTACTTAGAGGCCAAATAAGAAAGAGGCTATTGCATGTTTAGCTAAGCCATTGAAAAGGAGGTGCAGGAGATGGTGCTTGTATATTTGTGGTCTGGCTATAAACAGTTGAAGTTACCCAAAAGTCAGGGATACTTCTAACAGGTTCTCATAATTCTGTTAACCAAAATGCATGTAATTCAATTATGAGTGGCGTCACTCAAACACTATAAAAATTAAAGAAAAAAAAGTAAATAATTGTAATTTTATGCGCAGCAAAACATGTTAATGGAAAAAGTAACTAACAACATAGATGGAAGTGAATTATATTTGTTTGACAGTACAGACTCCTTTTGTGACGGTGAACAATACTCTAAGTTTCAAGTTGATACCATTGGTAGTATTTGAGAAAATGATTCTGACAATAACCTTAACCATTAACGCAGACGATCCCTTCATGACAACAGCTCAACTCTTTTTCTTTGAAAAGTCAAGCTAAAAATGGTCTTAAAAAGAATAAGTAGACTTATTTTTTGTATCTTTTCCATATCATTGTTATATGTCATCTACAGATTTATAAAACCAAAGACTTACCCTGATAGTTCGTTCAAAATTAAATGATAACAGTTATAAACATAAATCATCCGTCAGTAAACTGTTTATCTAGGTTTAACTGGACCTAACTGATTTAACTGTAATTCTCACTATTACTTCGAATGGGATAATTTTCTCATTTATAAGTATTACTTTTTGAATCAACAGTAGTAATACAATATGCCAACTGTATGATATCATAGTAATTCACAATAAAGCTATAATGTTGTATAATTTCAGAAATATGCTCCATCGTTATATATATTCCATGTTTGCACATCTAAAAATTGAATCTATGAACTTTCATCCCATAAATATATTTATAACAAAACTATAACTCAGTGCATATGCACCATCAATTGCACAAAATCAAAACCCCAAGGTCATGGCGACATGTCATTGAAAAACTCTTCACTTTGTGTATTGAGTGAATCAATTAGCGGACAAGACAGGTATTGTCTATATCAATTAAGGTGCTGATATCATTGACTGTATGATGAAAGATGTGACACAGTATTATGACATGCTTGTCCCCTAGGGGCCAATCATTACTCCCACTTTCTCAGCTTGATGGATCAAGTCACATATAATACACAGAGTAACTGTAAATTATTGAGGAGAATGGTGGGGATTACCAGGTCACTCCATTAGAAATGTTCTGTTTTTGTAATACAATGCTGCTTGTAAGGCATTTCATTGGAGGCTAGGGAGTATGATCATGTAGAAACATCATGCCAATATACCATGAATGACTAAACCATGTTCAACAACTCATCATGTTGTGTCTCCAAGCCATGCATGTATTATTTAAATAAAAAGTCTTGTCGTGTCTTAAGTCAATATACATATACTATATAGAGTAATAATGCCAGTGGCCTCATGCCAGTGATACGGACGTACGTACATGTGCAATATTAATTTGAAAAGCAAAAATATAAAACGGCCAAATTGTCATGAAAGTTCATATTTTCAACAATCATGAGGACCCCAACCATAAGCACCAGCTGCAAACCTCTCAATATTCTGTGTTAGAAAGGTCAGAGGTCATCGGTCAATTAGGCAGGGATAAAACGGAGTCCTCTGTGTTAGAAAGGTCGGAGGTCATCGGTCAATTAGGCAGGGATAAAACGGAGTCCTCTGTGTTAGAAAGGTCAGAGGTCATTGGTCTATTAGGCAGGGATAAAACGGAGTCCTCTGTGTTAGAAAGGTCGGAGGTCATTGGTCAATTAGGCAGGGATAAAATGGAGTCCTCTGTGTTAGAAAGGTCGGAGGTCATTGGTCAATTAGGCAGGGATAAAATGGAGTCCTCTGTGTTAGAAAGGTCAGAGGTCATTGGTCTATTAGGCAGGGATAAAACGGAGTCCTCTGTGTTAGAAAGGTCAGAGGTCATTGGTCAATTAGGCAGGGTTAAAATGGAGTCCTCTGTCTTAGAAAGGTCAGAGGTCATTGGTCTATTAGGCAGGGATAAAATGGAGTCCTCTGTCTTAGAAAGGTCAGAGGTCATTGGTCTATTAGGCAGGGATAAAACGGAGTCCTCTGTGTTAGAAAGGTCAGAGGTCATTGGTCAATTAGGCAGGGTTAAAATGGAGTCCTCTGTCTTAGAAAGGTCGGAGGTCATTGGTCTATTAGGCAGGGATAAAACGGATTCCTCTGTGTTAGAAAGGTCAGAGATAATTGGTCAATTAGGCAGGGTTAAAATGGAGTCCTCTGTCTTAGAAAGGTCGGAGGTCATTGGTCAATTAGGCAGGGATAAAATGGAGTCCTCTGTGTTAGAAAGGTTGGAGGTCATTGGTCAATTAGGCAGGGATAAAATGGAGTCCTCTGTGTTAGAAAGGTCAGAGATCATTGGTCAATTAGGCAGGGATAAAACGGAGTCCTCTGTGTTAGAAAGGTCGGAGGTCATTGGTCAATTAGGCAGGGATAAAATGGAGTCCTCTGTGTTAGAAAGGTCGGAGGTCATTGGTCAATTAGGCAGGGATAAAACGGAGTCCTCTGTGTTAGAAAGGTCAGAGGTCATTGGTCAATTAGGCAGGGATAAAATGGAGTCCTCTGTGTTAGAAAGGTCAGAGATAATTGGTCAATTAGGCAGGGTTAAAATGGAGTCCTCTGTGTTAGAAAGGTCAGAGGTCATTGGTCTATTAGGCAGGGATAAAACGGAGTCCTCTGTGTTAGAAAGGTCAGAGGTCATCGGTCAATTAGGCAGGGTTAAAATGGAGTCCTCTGTGTTAGAAAGGTCAGAGATCATTGGTCAATTAGGCAGGGTTAAAATGGAGTCCTCTGTGTTAGAAAGGTCAGAGATCATTGGTCAATTAGGCAGGGATAACACGGAGTCCTCTGTCTTAGAAAGCTTAGAGGTCATTGGTCAATTAGGCAGGGATAAAATGGAGTCCTCTGTGTTAGAAAGGTTAGAGGTCATTGGTCAAATTTAAACTAGTATAACTATTGTTTCATCTCAGATGCCAATTTAATAGAACAATGCATCATAAATTTGATTGTTTCAGTAAATAATGTTTTTTAAGTGAAAAACATCTTGAGTAACAACCTAATTTTGTTATAACAATCTTCAGTACTAAGCTAATAATTGTTCCCTTTTTGGGGGGTAACATCTCATACAAAAATCACTTATGTACTACTGTAAATCACTTTATATTCGCATGAACTTATTGAACTTATTTCGCGAATGAGGGTCCCAAAATATCAAATTTGCGATAGAATTCACTTTTAGAACATTTGATAATGTTTAGTGCCATGTAATAAATGTGTTTCAACGTGTTGTTAGTGTGGTTCATATTCACCTTTGTTGTGAAAGTAAATTTATGCAGAATGATGATTTCGCGATTTAATAGTACCAATTGCGAAAATTAACGAAAATTAAACCACCGGGAATAATACCGGATAGACAGAACATTTTTTTTGTATATTATTATTAAGCACAAAATACATATTTTCTAGTATCAGTCAACATCCCTAGACTATTATTGTAGTCATATAATAGATTCAAAATAACAGAATCAGCTGAGCAATAAGCTAAGTTCGTTTGTGGAATTGGGACCGGATCGTTGCAGTCTCTCTTACCTCAGTTTGTATGATGCATGCATGCCCAAATCAAGTTCTTCTTGGTAATAAAATCTACCAACCATTTTCCAATACATATATCCACTAGTAGCCAGGATGCCTACATTCTCTCCTATATCCACTTTTTTAAGTAGCCAGGATGCCTACATTCACTCCTATATCCACTAGTAGCCAGGATGCCTACATTCACTCCTATATCCACTTGTAGCCAGGATGCCTACATTCTCTCCTATATCCACTAGTAGCCAGGATGCCTACATTCACTCCTATATCCACTAGTAGCCAGGATGCCTACATTCACTCCTATATCCACTAGTAGCCAGGATGCCTACATTCACTCCTATATCCACTAGTAGCCAGGATGCCTACATTCACTCCTATATCCACTAGTAGCCAGGATGCCTACATTCACTCCTAAAAACAAGAGCTAACAATATATATCACTGAATGCTGGGTTTAAGTCCTCTGGTCCTGCCAGACAGACAGAAATACCATGTTTTACTATGAGACAAAGAGAAGAGCATGAATTCACTCATTTTAGGAATTTGGACTGATAAGTTTATAAACTGTGAATGCGAGGACATTAAATATGTTAGCAACAGTTTACTGAGCTGACACACGAAACTTTATATGCATGTCTGACACAAATTTAGAGCCACAACTCTGTCAATAATTGCTTTACCTGAAATTCCTGAAAATATGTACATTTTATTAAAGTCTTCAAAGCTAGGTATAGCTAGTTTGCGATAGAAAAAAATCATGTTTTTTAAATATTTCTCTGTAATTACACCACCCACAAGTATGAAATTTTGCACGAATAAATTAAATATATCTACCTAATACACACTGACATTTCAGCAAGATCAGAACTGAGTTTTAAAAAGTTTTGTTCATAAGTTCTATGTAAATTTTTTGTAGTTTTGTGTGAAAAATCAAGTAAGAAGACTTGATACTTGAAACAGCCAATTCACGGTCACGTGATACGCATAACGGTATATTTAAGTATTTGCAACCTACTTAATTTAACACATTCGAGGCCCGTCTGTGAATATGACGAAGTACATGTTATTGTTGTACATTGTTTACAAGCGACACACCTAAATAAACCGAAGGGCCTCCTAAGTCTAGTCTTTATAACAGCAATCACAATCCCGCTGATCACGGATTGTAACGGTTAAATAATTGATAGTAAATCATCAATGGAATACCAGATTACCTCCCTGCGTTAAACTGTAAATACGCATGTAATTTCAATATGTAATAAAGAATAAATGTCTTTTAATTGGTGACTAAAAATTATGAAATTCAAAATGAGACTAGGTAGGAAGTTATTGTAGTTCTATGTTATTTTTTACCAAAATCTGATGAATAGATTTTCTGAAATCTTTAAAAAACACGATTTTTTTCTATCGCAATTAGCTATACCAACACAGGCCTACATCACAAACTAGAGCTTTTACTTTCTCAAATTTTCAACCATTCAACACAATTACGGACAGACAGGACCTGGTACCAAACGATAGACCCTTTCAGGCCCTTACAAGAAACCCCCATTTAACACATCAACTGGTCAGGAAATGGTTGTGGTTGGGTTTATAAAAGTCTCTGCTACACAAAACAATCAAAATATCTACCATTAATCATGTTCTAGTTATAGTATCAGGTAGTTTTACTGATCAGCTGATCAACTTAGGTTCCATTGTCACACGTTGTTTTGATATTCATCAATGCAAATTGAGGTAACGATATTTGCTAAAAACTGCAATGTATAGCGATATATCTGGATTTATTCTAATGTGACTGTTAAAATTGTTTTATCTTAACTTAATGCAGACCTGCAGTGAATGTTAGAGGCTATATAATTATATAGTGTCTATAATTTCTGATATAAGAAAACGGGACAATGGAACCCAACTTGTACATACATGTCAGTCTGTATGAATTATTCCTATTAAACCGTGGCCACCTATTGATTCCTTGGCAATGTAAATAATGAATTTGGCGAAACAGTGAGGGTCCAAACTTTCATGGATGGAAACATTGGTCATATTTGTGCAAGAAAATGCAAGTAAAACAGCTGAAATTCCTTACTTGAGCCTTAAAACGGTATTATTTCACCGATAGTCCGATAGTAGAGAAGTTTTGCAAACACGAAAATACTTTTTCACATTGCTTCATTCAGTGACGAGTTCTTGGTGAATTTTAATCAGCCTCCATTTTTGTTGCATCACCTGACCTTCACCTGGGAACCAGCTTCCAAATCATGAAATTGATTGCCTAAGAGCTATTTTTAGAACATCTAAACTTTCTGGAATACTTTGATGCTGGAGGTAAAAACATGCGTGGATTTGTAAACAAACTTGTTTACTATTAATTTTGGAGTTGGACTTGGTGGGAATAAGTCATAGGAAGAGTTTTGGTAATTTTTTTAGTTCTTTTGAATGTAAACACACTGTGCATGCGCAGTTTTGCTGATTAAGAACCTTGGAAATACAGGAATAAGGCATACTACATTTTGTATATTGAATGGTCAGTAAAACAGGCCATATGATTGGCTATCCTTATTCTCCAATTAAAGAAGATCAATATTGAACAGCCCCCCCCCCCCTAGTCTGAGAGAATATAGAACAATAATCATGAGGACAAACAGTAGAAGATGAAGTACAAACATAATTAATTGATAACAGACTGACATCTGAATACAGTCCTCATTACAAGAACACATACATGTAGGTGCATCATCATACATAACCTACTTACTGTTTGTGTAGGACATTGGGTAAAATATTAAACTGAGACTACAATGTGTTTCCTAGTTTCAGATGGCAGGAAGTTTATAACTTATATCATGCAGTGATTCTTTTACAAATTTCCATGAGGGAGTTTATTTCTGGGACTCCATAACTTGCAAATTTATGAGTCCAAAAATTAAAAGAACAAGTCTAGATATTTCATTAAAAAACATTAAGGTAACCTGTTAAAGAAATGTGCAAAACTGCTTTTTAGCTGCTGAAAACCAGGGTACTGATTTAAGGTATTAAGCAATCTTCAAAATTAAATTTGATAGAAATCTCAATGCATTATTGGGATTCACAGAATTTGCAACTGATTTTTGTGAGTCCAGAACTCGGGACTCGCAGGTAAAAAAAACACTGAATGCATGCATACCTATGTGCCTTGCGCCCTACCTGGATCCGTGCCTGCAGGGTTGTACAGTGACCCAACGTTTGCATCGCAATACATCACTGAAACAGATTTTATTACTTAGTAAAAGCAAAATTGACAACTTTATTTAAAGAGGCAACACAGTTGGGCAAACCCAGACTTCCCTGTGAGCATCAATGACAAAATGATATGTACATGTTTTCGGTAGTATAACAAAACATAAATTACTAATACCGGTAGTAATAATACAGAAAACATTTGTGTGTTACAAACATGAAAAATTATTTACCAAACGACAGAAAAACAATTTATGTAACAATATTCACAGGCAAAATTAATAATAATTGTGACAATATTCACAAAGAAACATCAGTGCGTCCACCAGAGTAAAACCATGTG